>CM048748.1:59695577-60400577 GCA_026315105.1 Locusta migratoria | reverse complement strand
AGTATTTTAATACTGTGACATTTAAGTGCAATTAGAGTATTTATTTAGAAGAATAAATTGCAATAAATAAATTAATTAATTAATAAAATTATTACTTTCTGGGTAGTTTATGACGGTGTGGGCAAATAATGTTGTGTTCTGTCACAAGAATGATTTTAGAGCAAGCCAGCCATACTTAACATAACTGTATTTAAATTACTCTTAAATTATTCTTCTGGGATGTGGCATAATGATCTGGCAGAATTTAAGGTCCAATTGTACTGCTTAATGTTTTTGTAGCTGTCTAAAAGTAAGAGCTACCTCACTTCACAGTCATATCACAAATGTAAGTGACACCTGAAAAAAATACAGTAAAAACCATTGTCTGTGAATGACTACATACTGTAAGCTTCTTTAAGATGCCTTGCCTGAAAACTAACTTCTTTATCACAAAATCTCAGTATTACAAATGCACCTTAGGAAGGAAAACACGACTATTCACTAAATGCTTTCAGTGTTTCTCTTTGAAACAACATGATTATATTCTTGAGGCATTTCTTTTAATATGACAAATTTCTTTCTAATTGTTTTAAAATTGGAAATGCAACGTATCATCATTATATATTCAAATGCTGCCCTGCACGAGTTGTGCAGTTGCCACCAGCTGCAGTACTGCCAGGGATAGGAGTGTGTCCTGGACAAACGATACAAGACACTGAGTCTGACTGGGTTGGCCTCCAATTGTGTGTAATTCTCATTCTGTATTATTCTCTTGCTGACTGTGTATTGATAGTGCTAATTTGTGTTTATTGTGTGTACAATAAATATGTATCGGACTACACAACACATTGATGATGAGCTCATACTTGCCTGCACAGCATATTGAGCTCATACTTGCCTCCACGGCAAGTGCTATTCCTCATTGTGTTTGGAGTTCTCAGAAAATGGTCAGTTGTTCTTTGGACAATGTATTCCAGTGTGTTTCTAGTTTCCCATGGCTCTACCATTGGTGCAGTTACTTACACAGCAGCAGAAGCAGCGGCAGTAGTAGCAACTACACCAAAAGCAGCAGTAGCTAGCCTTGCTTATGAAATTGTTTGCAACCCTTAGCAAAACTGCGGTCGCATCAGTAACTCCTACAGGGAACTCTCCACCACTTTTTCTACACATGATGAGTTCAGAATTTTAATGTTATTGAACCTAATCTTTATCATGCTGTCTTTCTCTCTTAATGTTCTCCCTACCTTTTCCATTTGTTGGGTCAAATAGCTCCCCTGCATTACCCAGCAACTTTCTCATGTTATCAAATTTGCTTATTACTTTCTAACTACTGCTCCAAATGTAATCATGTTCTAACATGTAAATTTGAAATTTATCGTTGCTGCAAGCAACCTAAACAGTCTTATCAGGCATAGACCGCTGAACTCCGAGGGGTGAGCCAGTATTGTAAATTTGAGTCTGATGTGCATAATGAGTCCTACACTGACCTCTTGGGTGTGACATGATTATTCATGTGGCTCCTGGCAAGCATGTATGGAAGATGGCCCTGCAAAGCAATGGCCTTTTGTTGTCACAGGTCTTGAAAACTGCACAGAAATTCAAAGTATCCATGGTGGCTGGAAACAAACTTGACACTGAGTGCCAAATTTCGGTGGTAGAGCCACTGGATCTTCTCTCAGGCCCCCATATGCCGAGACCGCAGGGAGCTCAGCTTTTGTTTGCTGGTTATGGGCTTGCCAAACACAGGGTTCCTGTGTTTGGGGCTGCATCTCACCTACAGTCCTCTATACCACAAGCTCTATGCTTGCCTCAGTGACCACTATATGACGTGATGGTGGAACATTGTATGTTACAGGTCCCTATGATCTTTGCTTAAGTGCACAGGTCATGAGGATAATTAAAACACCTTTTTTTACACCTCAGTTGTATAAGGCAAGTGGGGCTCTCTCTGGATGTGCCATTTTCCCTAGCTACTTGTGGAAATACCATGAAGTGTCAGAAGTCAAATGCTAATGGTCAAATGGCTACCAGTAACTCTAAGCATAGCAGAAACAAATCAAATCCAATCCAATGATATATGACCCCAAGTTGTTCCCTTCCCTGGTTACACCATGGGAGGAATGCAAGGCCCTTAAATGATCTGATCCATACTCACCTCAATACCTTGTATGCTTGATGGGGGATCTTTCTTGCCAGCCAAGCCTCTGCTCTTTGTTGATAAACTCAAACAAAAGATTGTGGAAGTGGTGTCTCTAAGTTGCCAAGTGGGTTTGTCTTGATACAAACAGCACTCCCTGCCCAGTCGTGGGCATTACTTGCCTGTGACAAGCTAGGTGATGTTCCTGTGAGTATCACACCCCGCAAGTCTCTGAACATGCTACAGGTTATAATTTTCCATCCCCCTCACCTTTTACAGGTTGATGAAGAGTTGTGCACCAACTTAAAGCTACAAGGTCTCCACTTTGTCAGGTGTGTCAATAGTGTACCAAAAGATCATAGGGTTGCCACTGGTGCTTTCATTTTTGCCTTTGAGTGTTGCACATTGCCTGAAAATGTCAAAGTTATGATTTACCAGTGTGATATAAAGCCATGTTCCCCTCCCTATGTGATGCTTTAAGTGCTAGAAATTTGGGCACTGTCCTCCATATGTATTTACAGCCTCACATGTAAGGAATGTGGGCAGCCATCACATCCGTATGCTCAGTGTACCTCCTCCCTCCTCCTCCCAATCTGTGTGAACAGCACCATCCACCTTGCTAACTGGGCTGTACTATTCTCCACAAAGAAAGGGAAATTATGGAGATCAAGACTATGGACAGACCAATGTACACTGAGACAAGAAAAAAGAAAAATGAGTGGCTTCACTATGTGCTTATGGTAACATCATTTACTGCTGTCACATTGTCACTAACCTCTTTGGGGATGATGGCATCAAAAGTGTTGCCTCCCCCTGTGGGCCATCAAACTCAAACTACTCCCCTGATTGGCGGGGGCCCCCTTTCTTCCATTGCTCCCCCGACAACTCATCTCCCCATAACCATCGGGGACGCGAGTCCCCATCTCTCAGTCCAAGAAACAACTGGCTTCTCCAGCCCCTCTCACTGGGAAGGGGTCCCTCCGGCACACTGCCTTCTGAGTTTTCTGCCAGTTGAAAGGAGGTTCCCAGCCAATGGCTGAAGGATCCACAAGCTGTCTGCCAAAAGGCTTCCTGATCTGCTTTGATCCCTGAAGTCACTTCAGAGAAGCCCAACAGTCTCAACTGAAGGAACAGTGAGAGGAAAGGAAAAAGAAGTAACTGAAGAAAAAAAACACTCTTGATGCCATCCCAACCACTGCCACACCTGTGGCAAAATGTGGACCTGAGGCATAAACTACATCCTTAGTTCATTCATGGCATCTCAGAATGCAAATATCATTGTCCTACAGTGGATTTGTGATGATTTTCTCCACCATCTGACTGAGTTGCAACAGTTATTCCCTGCACTCTCTTTAGCTCTACAGGAAACCTAGTTTCTAGCCCAGTGGACCCTTGCCTTTCATGGCTATCGGGGCTACTATATGAATCACTCTGCCCTTGACAGGATATTCAGTGTTGTCTGCCTCTGTGTACTCGCCATTGTTCCCAGTGCCCCCATGCCTCTCCACATGACTCTTGAGCTAGTCACTGTCAGAATTCGGGCAATGCAGGATATCATCATTTATTCTGTTTACCTAACTTTAGTTAAGGTTTTGTCTTTCACGTACCTCACTGCCTTGGTGCCCAAATTTCCCTACCATTCCTCCTTTCAGGATACTTAAATGCCCACCAACCTTTGTGGGATGGAATCCAGACTTAGATCCATGGTACAGACATTGAGATTCTTTTGGCACAATAGGACATTTGCCTTCTGAACATCGGTGCTCCCATGCTTTTTAGTGTGCCACATATTTGGCTATTGAGCTCTCTCTTTGTAGCCCATGCCTTCTCCCACATCCTAGTTGGAGAGTTCATGACAACTTTCCTGTGTTTCTGTCTCTCCTTCACTTTCAACCTGGAGACCGCCTGTCCCAATGGTTTCTCCGCAGGGCACTCTGGACGGCTAACATATTGGCTGTTGTGGTTCCTGCTCCAATTCCCACTGAAGTTGGTATGATGGTTCTCCATTTCACTATGGCCATTGTTTCCACCACTGGGGCAACTGTCCTGTGTTCCCCTGGCTCACTCTGGCATAAGTCAGTGCCTTGGTAGATACTGGAGATTGCTGAGGACATCCGGCGGGCATTTCAGCGTCACTGGTGCCACCCTTCTATAGAGCATCTGATTTCTCTCAAAAGGCTCCTGTACTATTCTCTCAAATCTGTACTCATTGGGTACCTTACCTGTAAGGTTTTCTCAATAGACAAATTAGAATATCGCTAGTCACTAGTCCCAAAATAACACCAATCTTTTCAGTTTCCCCACCAATATCAGAACTAGATGTTACACACACCTTAACTTTATGCTCGGGTTTGCAAATCCCTTTCAATTTAGCTTTTAATTTACTTTTGTCCTCAAGATTTTAAAATTTTTCTCAAACACAATCTAAAATTTTCTCTGAAACATCACTGTTTTCAACCTCCCTCGTTCCTGATTAGTCACCAATCTTCACTTGAATAATCAGATTCTCATGACTGCTGCTGTTATTGTCCCTAACATTGTCTGCTTCACCACACTCATCAATAACATCCACTTTTACCTCTAAATAAATCATACTATCTAATTCTTCTTTAATGTCATCCAATACATCATAATCAACATCATCATTTCCTACAAACAAATAATTTCCTATCAATTCATTACCATCATCATCACCATTACTTGCAACAATACTGCTAGTTCTATCACTGCAAACCTCATCATCATTAGAAACATCACTTATGAACATGTTCACTAACATTATTTGCATGAGACTCAAACTGTTTAAACACTTTACCACACACATCATTTGAACAAATTACATCTAAAACATCATCTTTGCATAAGAAATTACAGTCCAATATTATCACAGCTACTTATACAGTGGCTTTTAATTGAGTAGCTTGGTCATACAGATTTGCAACTACATTATCTTCTAAGCTAGTTTCATTGCACACATTTACCATTAGTATTGGTGGGAGTTTGTCTAATAGTGTTCCAAAATTGTTTGTTAGATCTCAACTTATTTGTTCTGTGGTGGCTCCTGTCATCATATCTCACATACTTACACCTCTTATTTGGCAGAGTCTTGTTACTTTCCTTTTGTCTAGACTGGTTTGTGTTACCCTGATTTATGTGCTGGTTTCATTTTTTGTCCAAAACTCACAGGCCCCCAGTTACATTCCTACTCATTTAAATGACATTCTTTCTCATTTCTTTGTCGGTAATCATCACTTCTCCTGTCATTTGCCCATGACTTGTTGTGATTGAGTTTCTCTCACTGCTGGTTGTGATGTCTGTCCTTTTTGTTAAAATTTGACTATTTTCATTACCTTTAGACACTCTTCTATTGTTATTAAAATTTCTATGGTTGAATTGTCACTACTATAGTTTGGTTCCCCACCCTCTTGGTGCAGGACCACTAAGATCACAATTTTTCATTCCTTTCAGAAGCTCTGTTGAGTTTCTCGATGTATCTCAAGAATTGTTCTATGGATTTGTCTGGTCTTTATACTAAACCCCATTGTAGCCACTTTGGTAATCTGCATTTTAATAGGTCTATTTGTATTAATTCATCAAACGGTCTGTTGAAGTGAACTAGTTTTCATAACTGTTTTCTACAGAAAGCTTTCATTGTGCCATCTGACTTTCTATAATTTGGTCCATTCAGGAAATCACTTTTATTCTGACTTGTTTTGCGTTAAACCAAAATTTAGTTAAGAAACAGTTTTCAAAGTTCTCAAAGAACTGTTTGGCTTAATGAAGTGCTTTGCCATCTTGTAAATTTTTTGAATAACCTTGATCTTTGGCTGTCACTCATGCATTCAGTTAAATTTTCTTTGCAATGTACCATAAAGTCTTTAGGATGTAGTTTCCCATTGACTGGATAACACTTGTTCAGTAAATTTCCCCACAGCCCATGACAATTTTTGTACAATGTTTTTGTGCATTTGGAAAAAAAAACCAACAACAACAACAACATTTATTATTCTCTCTCTCTCTCCTTTTTTTTTTTTTTTTTTTTTTTTTTTTTTTTTTTTTTTTTTTTTTTTTTTTTTTTTTTGAAATTGAGAAGTTTCATTGACGACAAACTGATTACTCTGTTAGAATTTCACCTGGCTACAGAATATTTTTGTTAGTTTGGTTCCAAGGTTTTCAGTTTTAACTTCAACAGGATCTAACTTTAGTACTAAGTTCAGAATGTTTTGACTCAAATTCTGCTCTCCAATCGCCTAGGACCTCTCCTTCCCCCCACCCCTTGTATCTACAATATGAGCAGGACTTTCTTCACTTTTAGCTTTTAGATCACCTACAACCTGTACTACAGCTGTATTTATTTTATGACCTAATTCAGCTTGGATATTGTCAATTTGTTTATTTAATGCACCTAATTCTGCATGTTAGCTTTCAATATGAGTACTTACTTCTGCCTGTGACTTGCCATTTTTAGTAGATAAATTCTCAAACATTGAAGCACTGATGACAAATCTGCACTTCACGGAGTATCGAAAATGACTTCAGAGTTATGAGATATTGAAAAAGGTGTACTCATTTCCATATTTTCAGTTGCACTACCTGATTCATCTTCCACTGTGTTACATCCACACATGTTATTACTCACAAAAACATTTCAAACTTTTAACAGTACTTTTGAACTGTTGGCTGCAGCAGTCCATGCCATCACTTGTCCAGTTCCAGTACTTTTTGTCATTCCTAGCTTCTTTTTCAAACTCTGTCCAGATGTTGGATGTCATTTGAATCTTCTTCTTCTGAGAAGGAAAGGTTCTGCAAATCCAAAGCTCCTCCAACATACCGTATATACTCGAGGAATCCGCGAACATTTTTTCCTGAATTTATGAAGGAAAAACTAGGGTGAGCAGATTACTCAAATTTAGGTAGGTATTACTCCATTTGCAAAAACAAAACTCACCAAGCAGGGATTACTCCGCTTTAAAAAAGCATCCCTTTAGGCCGGTATTACACGATAATATTTTTGATCAAATCTTTGACAAAGAAATATTATCAAATATTCATAATATTTCTTAGACATAAATCTTCATCATGGTGTTAAAAAGGGGTTTGTCGTCATATTTCAAGATAGCGGATAATAATAACTTTTTATTATGCAGTGCCTTAGCCGGTCACAAACGTATCGAAGTAGCGTATCTTTCCGGCAGCTTATTTGCTAGTGCAGCTGTCGCGAATGAACAGCTGCATTGTTGATGTAAGAATGAGTAGTTTATGGTACCATCTTTCTGAGTAATAAAGTATGTTATCTACTTAAGTTAGGTATTATTCGGTTCAGTACCACCATATTACCCACATTGGTATTGGGACGTGATAACGACTATATCCGGAGCAGACAGGGCTACAGCAATTTCTTGCTGCTGTGTTTAAACGCTACTTACGGTGCGGCATTGCAGTTACGTTCAAATGCACGCACACATTGCTTAGCAACAGCTTTCAGAGCAGATACATTTGCAGCAGAGAGAAGACAAGCATCTTTTATAATCAAATACACTGCAAGGCGCTACATTTGATGACATTTCTTTGATGGACAATACATGTATGTCGAAGTTCCTTATTACACTATCAAATACCTTCGATGTAAATACATGACATACAGACTTTTACAAAGATATATGACAGTGTAATATTAGCCTCAACTCCATTTATTTAACGGTTCAGATTCTGTAAGTGTTCTTTTTAGTGTGTTACTGTGAGTACGTTTTCACAGTAATACGTTACAAATGAAATATTTTTCAGTTTGTATGAGAACATTTAGCAAGTAAAAATACGAGAATTTTATGTGGTTGGTGCAAGATTCGCACACTCTGGATATGACAACATTGAGCGCCTCTTTTTCAATCAGTGTGGCGTCAATTGTTTTGATATTTATGTATCATTTTGAAATTTAATAGACGTGACATCCCAAATGGCTGCCTCACATACTTGTTCAAATTCGATGGCTGGTTCCTGATCTACACAAATCCGCGTAAAAAAAAAAAAAAAAAAAAAAAAAAAAAAAAAAAAAAAAAATGGGGGGGGGGGGGGGGAGATTTGCAGCAGAAAGTACTGAATTTTACTTGGCACCCAATGTGGGGGCAAAGTAACAAATAATGACAGTTTAAAAATGCAATGTGTATTTTCTCATGGTCCCAACTTCACACTAACAAACTTGTATATAACACTCTACACAAATGCTATTCTCTGCCAACTGAATTGAATGACTACTGCCATTCTTGTCTCTCTCAAGTGCTTTGTGTACTCACCTTATATAACATCATAACAATTCTGTGTTGTTATAAACAATTAACATTTTGGTTTATAATTATATTTAATTAAATTAAATTGAATTAAAGTTACAGAACAGCCATGAATATTTACAACAAACAAATGAAATGTCATTTTTACTCAATATTACATGCTGAGATGTAGTGTCGGTGGACAAGTAATGAAACTGAATGGTCCATACTGTTTTCTGCATACTATGAAAATCTCTGAGGTTACTTCTAATTCCAGCACCACAATAGACTTGTAGGCTGTCAATTCTCTTCTATGTTAATCTGTCTTTTCCTCTCTGTGGATTCCCATCCTTTGATAGCTTGCCTTTATTGTCTGCAACAAGTATTCTGTGAAGTGTGACAAACAAAATGTACACTTATTTAATTAATTACATGGTGGGGAAAAATGACATACTGACTTAGCTGACACATACAGATATTGTGTGTTTGTGATTCATAATGCAAAACTGACAAGAGGTTTTGGTATTATACATTATCCGGTGTATTACTGTATGTCTTAAAATGTAATTTACATTCATTAGTGGTTGCTAAAAGTACAAAAAAGTGATAAAATATGACTAATCCAGTGAACATTGTAGAACCATAGTAATGAAACTAATTAATTACAAGAGTTTCTCATATGATGCATATTCAATTGTACTGTTATAAGTTCAAAAAATACCTAACCTAACCTCTAACCTAACCTAACGTATGCAAGAAGGTCAAAGATAAATGTGAATGTTTCACACTATAGCATTAATTTATTAATTAACTGATGGAATTTAACTTGTAATAGCTGTTTGTTAAAAATGTAATTATGTTTCTTTCTTAATTTGATTTGCTGATTTACATTCACAAATGTTCTCGGATATACAAGTATGCAGTCTCTAATGAAATTCATAACCAGTCATATTTACAGATGCTTTAGCTGATTTCTATGGAAGTACCTACTCTAGTTTCAATCTGACTCTCAGTTTGTTCAATAACAATGTTAATTTTCCTCCTGTATACAAAGATGAATAGTCATATAACATAATGGTTGTTCCCTTTATTCACGTAACCAGTGAGATGAAAATGTGCCTCATATGACATTCACAACTTCCTTAGAAATTCATCATCATTATTTATTATTGTTATCATTTGTTAGCAGAATCCCAATCATGAACGACATTTTAAATAAAAATGAAGAATTCTATGAGCACTCTCCCAGGACATTCCAATGACTGCTGCTTGCTTACAAAATTAATACCATGAGCTCCATAAGACAGACTCACATACAACATCAATGTTTGCTGGAGATCACACAGTTCTTGGTCAACCTGTTGGTTTCTTATTGAGGGCAGATCCAGTCTCTTCAAAGTTATTAATCCAACATTTTATCACATGTTCCTAAATTATAAAAACTTCAAAACTCCCTCTGCACCACTGCCAAACTGTTATTGTTTTTAGAAAACATTTGTATGGCTAACATACACAGTTGTCTCTTCCACTGATCCATGATTACTGAAATGATAGACTTATTACTCGCTAACTGTCAAGAACCCTAGTGCTGCCATCTGCTCATGGCTGCCACTACTCATTTCAAACATTCCTGTTATTCTGTGTCACCCTGTAGAAACTTACAGATAAAAATTACAATAAATCAATTATCTGTAATCTTGAATGACTACATAATAATAATAATAATAATAATAATACCATTCTTTTTTGCTGCAAATGGATCTGATGAGTGTGCAGCAGCAATTTTGTAGGCAAAAGTGGAAATCATTTAAACAATATTATTGGGTCTTTGGTCTTCAGCTTACTGAGGTTAATTAAAGGGGATCTTACACACACATTTCACTTTTATTTGCACAGTTGCTTCTGTGTTCATTATGGAAATTTGGATGCATAAATTTGTACATTTTTTAATTTAAAAAAGACCTAAGTTTTTGTTTATAAAAGTGGCATGCAATTTATGTAAGGTAATTATGCCTCTTGTTCATATATTCTGCAAACCACTTCTACCTCTCCTATTTTTAATAGAGGATGGGAAACTTTTATAATGCCAGATTTAAAGAACATGCAAGAGCAAGGACGTATATGACAAATGATTCAACCGTTGGTGAACAGTTACTGGTACATCAACACCAACATAAAATTACCACCAAAGACATAGTAGATATGGAGTTTAAAAAGATAAACCACAAAAAAATACCTTATATCCTACAAGAAAACTACCATATTCATAAAGCCATAAGAGCAAAACGACAACTCATAAATGATAAGATGAAGGTGACAAACCATACACTTTTTGATATAATTGATCCATTAATATAATGAAAAATATATACATATCACCACAGGTCCATATTTATTTGGTAGAAACTACCACGTCCTAGTCAATTTGTATTTTCCACTACTATCTTCATCCAGTTGATTTTCTATAATTTGCCTCTCCCCAAAACTTAAACCATTACACTAACTCTCTGCTCCTCCACCTCTCCCTTTTACATCACTACCACTCATGTCTGCAGAATGTGGGAGGCATCTTCAGTAACTTGTGCACACAAATTTCCCCTTTGTCCTTCTCTGACAGTCTATCTCCCTCCTCTCTCTCTCTCTCTCTCTCTCTCTCTCTCTCTCTCTCTCTCTCTCTCTCTCTCTCTCTCTCTCTCTCTCACACACACACACACACACACACTACACTAGTTGGCAAAGCTCACAATCTACACAGGAAAGAATAACACCAGTGCACTAAAAAAGTTATTTAAAAAGGGGGAAGAAGACTGCTACTTGTGAATGTCCAATGAAGTTTCTCGAGACCTCATCCTCCACTAGCTATGAAGTAAAAACAGTGCAGAACATATGAATGAGAGGCAGGTCACTATAAATAAATTGCATATCACTTCATAAAAAGAAACAATGTTTTAAATTTGCAACCACAATATCAAATATTTGTAGCCATATTTCCAGAATGTCCACAGAAGCAGCTCTGGAAGGAAAAGTGAACTCCATCTGGTTTAAAATCCTCTTTAATTGCTGTATGATAAAGAGGAAGAGGCCAACAGTAATTGATTATAACAACTGCTCTAGAAGATGGACACAAAGCAAATTTATTATGGCTGTAGTATCATATGTCAAGTAAACTTTCCTGTCCAATGTAACTAGTGTTAAACAAATGAACAATTGTATGTAAATTGTATTTGCTACAGTGTGACCACGTGTGCGCACTCATGTGTGCACTTTTTCATAATAACATAATACAAAATGATGAATATTGTTTTGTGCCTAAAGGGTGCAGTTGTACAACATGCACAGATATAGATTTGAATATTATACATTGAATGTGCCTAATATATTATATGAAGAAAATAATCACTGGTTGATATTGCAGTATCGAGAGAGCACATCAGGAGCACATTGCAATCAGGCAATAATGTTAATAACAGATGGTGCACCTTACAATTACAAGGACATATTTGAACTGTATAACTGGCACAAACAACCTGATGGTGAGGTTCAGATACCAGTTCGAGTCTTCACATACTTAATTGGCCGGGAAGTGGCAGATGTTCGTGAGGTGAACTGGATGGCATGCGCTAATAAAGGTGAGGATAAAAGTCTTCTCTCTCTCTTTTCTGGGTGGGGGAGGAGAGGTACACACAAATGCCCATATGATAGTTTGTTGAGGGGACTCTACATCTAAATAGACATAAAGAAGTTCCAATTCAAATCCTCTTAAATGCCTGTGTGTGTGTGTGTGTGTGTGTGTGTGTGTGTGTGTCAGTCATTTCTCTTAGTAAGTCATAGATGTTTACAAAGTGTGTGTGTGTGTGTGTGTGTGTGTGTGTGTGTGTGTGTGTGTATGTGTCAGTCATTTCTCTTAGTGAGTCATAGATGTGTAAAATACTTAATTCAGTGGTGTCATTCAGGAACTTTCATCAACACATATAACATTCTTTGCAAAACTCGGTGAGCATTTAGAATTGTATGGGCTGATGTGTGCCATATTCGCTCAGCTGTAGTACCCCACCACCTATAGTACCCCATGTCCCAATTTTTAAAAGTTTTTTAAATTTTAAAATTAAAAAAATCTCAAATTAATGAATTTTATTAATGATGGATTTTCTCCACTGAGATGCTAAAATATTCTTGAAAAGAGCTAGATTGGCTGGCTAGTACTGTACCCCTGACAGTCAGATAAAAACACAAAAATAAAAATGAAAATACCCACCCCCCCTTTCCATTCAGTAGTGCAGTTTTGCATGTTCCTGCAGTTAGTTGAATTTAGATTTATTTTGTGAACAACATATGAAAATGAGTACCAGCACATGGAGAATTAGCTTTATGAAATCAATTGAATTAAGAATTGTAGAGTTTGCATTTATTAATCATATCTGTGTGACAGCTCCTACTTTTGCAATGAAAACTGTGACACAGTGAATGACATATTAGTTGAACAAACTTGATGTCATTTTATACAAGAGGGGGAAAAATGGAAACAATGAAGGTGGTAGATGACTTTTGTTACTTGGGTAGTAAAATAATCTTAATGATGATTTTTTATTCATCCTCTTGAAATATGACTCGTACTCTCTGTTAAATTTTGCTTTATGGCTGATCATTCAGTGACAAACATAAACTTGTAGCAAATAAAATACTCAGCAATATTTCAGAAAGGGTAGGATGTTACTCACCACAGAGATTCCCGATGAGCCGCAGAAAGGCACACATAACAGAGAAAACTAAAAAATAATGAAGCTATTGGCTGTTTAGCCTTCGTCTGCCATAGAGAACACACACACTCACACAAACCTAACTGCCGTTTCTGGCTATTGCGGCCAGACTGCAACACACAGCCACAGCGCAGTTGAGGCGAGAGCAACCAGTGGTGGGGGTGAGGAAGTAGCATGGAGAGGGAAGCAAGAAGGGATGGAAGGAATGCTGGTGGGGATTGAGCAAGATGTCAGTGCTCTCTGACAGATAGGAAGGGACTGGAGTATGTGGCGGAAAGGGAGACGTATGCAAGCTGGAGTGTGGGTAGAGAAAGGAAGGAGAGAGGAGAGTGGTGAGGGCAGGAACTAGTGAAGGTTTAGGCCTAGAGGATTGTGGGAGCATAGGATATATGGTGTTTGTGGGGAGGATCCATATGGCGTGGGGTGTGTAGCAGTCATTGAAGTGAGCCACATCATGCAGTGCTGCATGCTCTACAACAGGATGGCCCAGCTGCCTCCTTAACACAGTATGACAATGGCCGTTCATCCGGACAGACTTCTTGTTGCTGGTCATACTCACGTAGAAAGCTACACAGTGTTGCAGCTCAGTTTGTATTCAACATGACTGCTATCACAGGTTGCCCTGCCTTATGTGGGGTAGGAAGTGCCTCTGATGGGACTGGAGCAGGTGGTGATGGGATGGTGGATAGGACAGGTTTTCCATCTAAATCTATTGAAGGATCTGAGCCATAGGGTATGGGGTTGGGAGCAGGGATGGAGTAGGGATGGACAAGTATATTACATAGGCTTGGTGGACGATGGAATACCACTATTGGGGGGTGGGGAGGATTTTTGGTAGGGTATTTCGCATTTCAGGGCAGAATGAAAGGTAATTGAAACTGTGGTGGAGGGTGTGGTTTAACTGCTCCAGTCCTGGGTGGTACTGGGTGATGAGAGGGATGCTCTGGGCCAGATGGTGGGAGTGGGGGAGGTGACGGGTGACTGGACAGGCAGGGCCATGATATCTGTTTGTTGACAAGGTTTGGTGGGTAATTGTGGTCAATGAAGTATTTAGTGAGGTGTTTGGCATATTTGGAGAGGGATTGCTCGTCACTGCAGATGTGACAACCACGGATGGCTTTTTGATGTGAACTGGGTGGCAGCTGTCGAAATGGAGGTATTGTTAATGGTTAGGTCATCTTTGAGGTGGAGGTAACATTGAGGAAGGTGGCTCGTTGTGTTGAGTAGGACCATGTGAAGTAAATGGAAGAGAAGGTGTTGAGGTTTTGAAGGAATGTGGGTAGTGTGCCCTCACTTTGTCCAGATTCTACATCTACAATCATACTCCGCAAGCCACCCGATAGGTGTGTGGTGGATGGTACCTTGAGTACCACTATCGGTTCTCCCTCCTATTCCCGTCCTGTATTGTTCGCGGAAAGAAAGATTGTTGGTATGCCTCTGTGTGGGCTCTAATATCTCTGATTTTATCTTCGTGATCTCTACGCGAGATATACATAGGAGGGAGCAATATACTGCTAGACTCCTTGGTAAAAATATGTTCTCAAAACTTCAACAAAAGCCCGTACCGAGCGACAGAGCGTCTCCCCTGCAGAGTCTTCCACTAGAGTTTATTGATCATCTCCGTAACACTTTCGCGATTACTAAATGATCCTGTAACGAAGTGTGCTGTTCTCCGTTAGATCTTTTCTACTTCCTCTATCAACCCCATCTGGTACATATCCCACACTGATGCAATATTCAAGCTGTGGGCGAACAAGTGCACTGTAACCTACTTTCTTTGTTTTCGGACTGCATTTCCTTAGGATTCTTCCAGTGAATCTAAGTCTGGCATCTGCTGTATCGACAATTGATTTTATATGGTTGTTCCATTTTAAATCACTCCTAGTGCCTACTCCCAGATAATTTATGGAATTAACTTCTTCCAGTTGCTGACCCACTGTAGTGTAGCTAAATGATACAGGATCTTGCTTTCTATGTATTCGCAGCACATTACACTTGTCTACATTGAGATTTAATTGCCATTTCCTGCACCATGCATCAATTCGATACAAATCCTCCTGCATTTCAATACAATTTTCCATTGTTACATCCTCTCTATATACTACAGTGTCGTCTGCAAAAAGCATCAGTGAGCTACTGATGTTATCCACAAGGTCATTTATATACATCGTAAACAGCAACGGACCCACGACACTCCCCTGTGGCACACCTGACATCACTCTTACTCTGGAAAACTTCTCTCCATTGAGAATGACATCCTGATTTCTGTTATCTATGAACTCCTCAATCCAATCACACAATTGATCTGATAAACCATATGCTCTTACTTTGTTCATTAAACGTCTGTGGGGTACTGTATCAAACACCTTGCGGAAGTCAAGAAACACAGCATCTACCTGAGTACCTGTGTCTATGGTCCTCTGAGTCTCGTGGATGAAAAGCGTGAGCTGGGTTTCACTCGACTGCTTTTTTCGAAACCCATGCTAATTCCTACAGAGCAGATTTCTGGTCTCCAGAAATGTCATTATACTCGAACACAATATATGTTCCAAAATTCTACAAGTGACCGATGTTAGAGATATAGGCATATAGTTCTGCACATCTATTCTATTCAACGTCCCTTCTTAAAAATGGGGATGACCTGTGCCATTTTCCAATCTTTTGGAACGCTACACTTTTCTAGAGACCTACGGTACGCCACTGCAAGAAAGGGGGGGGGGGGGTAAGTTCCTTCGCATACTCTGTGTAAAAATGAACTGGTATCCTATCTGGTCCTGCGGCCTTTCCTCTTTTTAGCGATTTTAATTGTTCTTTTATCCCTCTGTCAATTATTTCGATATCTGCCATTTTGTGATCTGTATGGCAATCTAGAGAAAGAACTACATTGCAGTCTTCCTCTGTGAAACAGCTTTGGAAAAAGTCATTTAGTAATTCAGCCTTCAGAGTGTCAACCTCTGCTTCAATGCCATTTTTGTCACAGAGTGTCTGGAGATTTTGTTTTGATCCTCCTACCGCTTTGACATAAGACCAAAATTTCTTAGGATTTTCAGCCAAGTCAGTACATAGAACTTTACTGTCAAACTCATTGAACGCCTTTTGCATAGTCCTCCTCACGCTACATTTCACTTCGTTTAATTTTTGTTTGTCTACAAGGCTTTGGCTATGTTTATGTTTGCAGTGAAGTTCCCTTTGCTTCTGTAGCAGTTTTCTAATTTGGTTGTTGTACCATGGTGGCTCCTTTCCACCACTTGAGCAATACTCAAGACAGGGTAGGGCAAGCATTTTATATGCAGTCTCCTTTACTACAGTTGAATAACATATTCCCAGTGTTCTCCCTGTGGCAAAGCCATTATCTACACCAACTATCTGACAGTGGGGGTTATACAAAAAAGGACAGTCAGGTGAAATTAACGAATTTATTAATCTAACTAAACTACTACAATAAAATTACATGGCTCAATAATTGACCTTTTTTATATTGAATAACAGAAAAGGGGGGCACGCGTGTGATTCCTGCTCGTGTCTACATGAGGTGGTTTGCTCATGGCCTTTGGGAGCTTGCAAGCCGCGCCAAGCCGGACTCACCTGCTGCTCTGCTCTTCACTGCTTGGGGCCGACTGGTCGTCGCCACGAATCCCCGGCACTGCAGAACCCCCCTTCTACTATTTGGACATGAATTTGGAAGGGGAGCTAGGTTGCCGAAATTCCTTGCTGGACGAGCGTGCAGGATACACAGTTGTGCAACTAAAAGTAAGGGCACAATTTTCATCGCTTTGGTGGGCGTCTTTTAATCACTGCACCGAGAATCCTCCACAGAGGGGCGAAAATAAAGCACGGCCTCAAATATCGCGTAAAGTTCGCGGTCGTACGCGGCCCACAGCTGTTGCGGCTCAGTTAACGTTTGGGAAAAGAAAGCGAGGGGCTGCCAGGCGTTGCCAACGCGTTGTTGTAATACAGCGCCAATAGCTAATTGGCTGGTGTCTGTTACCATTGCCGGGGGTGCGTCGCGTTGCGGATGAGCGAGCAGCGCTGCTTCTGCGAGTGCAACCTTTGTGTTGGAGAAGCTTTCCATCATTTGAGGCGTCCACTGAACTGGCCTTCTACCAGATGTTTTATGGCCCCGAAGTGCGGCCGTTAGGGGAATCTGAATTTCGGCGGCAGATTTGATGAAACGTCTGTAGAAATTTAGCATTCCGAGAAAACGCCGCAGCTCCTTGAAGGTGGAGGGACGAGGAAAATTGAGGATGGCCTGAACCTTGTCGGGGAGGGGGCGAGGACCTGATGCTGACACCCAGTGTCCTAGGAATTCCAGCTCAGGGACACTGAATAGGCACTTGTCCAGGCTGAGGATTTCACCGGCTCTCTCGAGGCGTGTGAATACCTCGCGCAAGTGTTGGCGATGCTCCTCTGGCGATTTTGAGAAAATCAAGATGTCATCAAGGTAGGCGAAACAGTTGGTGGCACCGCGTAGGACGTTGTCCAGAAACCTTTGCCACGTTTGAGCGGCGTTCCGTAACCCGAAGGTCATGAAGCGACTTTCAAAATTCCCAAAGGGCGTGATGACGGCTGTCTTCGGAACGTCCTCAGGGGCCACCGGAATCTGCGTAAAGGCCTTGGCGCAATCGAGCTTTGTAAATATCGTACAACCAGAGAGGGCATCGCTGTACGAGCGGAGGAGAGGGACGGGGTAACGGTCCGGAATAGTGCGAGCGTTGAGCACCCGGTAATCGCCACATGTCCTCCACGTGCCATTCTTCTTCGGCGCAAGATGGAGTGCAGAGGACCAAGGGCTCTTAGAAGGGCGGAGAATACCGGCGGCTATCGAAGACTCGATGTCAGCCTGTGCAAAAGCACGCTTTGCCGGAGGGAGGTAGCGGGGGCGGCAGTGGACCAGGGGGCCAGGAGTAGTGGTGATGTAATGCACCGTATCGTGGAATACTTCTCGGGGGGCCGTGGGTGGACGGGTAAGGAGTGGGAAATCTGAGAGCAGCTCCGAGAAGCGGCCGGTGTATGTGACCTGTTTGACGTCTACAAAGACGGCGGGAGCAGTGAAACAAGGGGCGGAACGATTTGTCGCCGGGTCTGTGAGGCACCGCCTGGACAAGTCGGGAATGAGAGAATAAGCGGAAAGGAAATCGGCACCGAGGATCGGATCTGTGACGTCGGCCACGATAAACGTCCACATGTGACGTCGACCGAGGCCGAGGTCAAAGGTGTGGGTGTGTGGGGGGTAAGTGTCGATAGATGAGCCATTAGCGGCCGTTAGGTGGAAAGTTGCTGTCGGACCGGGGACCGGGAAGAGCTTGCGGGGAAGGATAGAGAGGTCCGAGCCGGTATCCACGAGGAATGGAGGAACCTGGGGGTGGCCGATGTCGCGGATGAAAAGGCGCTGTGAAACGGCGCCGCAGCCGGGCGCACCTGGCGCCGGCTGCCGCACTAGTTTGGGGAGCGCCAGGAACATGGCGGTGAGCATTTCTGAGCTGAGCTCCCGAATGTTCTGTGATACCAGCAAACAGTGTCCCGGGAGCGGCTGGCGGCTGGTGAGCGAGCGGGGCACGGGGTGGGGCGGGAGGCCGAGAGGCGCGCCACCTCCCTGGCCAGCTGTTCTATGCGCTGCTCCAAGCTGCGGGGGCGCGGGTGCCGCCACGGGCAGCCGCAGGGGGAAGGGGGGGAGCGGCGGCAGCAGCGGCGGCCACGGTCGCCTGCGGGCGATCCGTAAAAATGGCGTCGGCCAGCTCGGCCGCGTCATCGATGTTCGTCGTCTTGAAAATCGAAATTGCAGATCTGATATGCTGCGGCAGTCGCGTTTTCCACGTCTCCATAAGTAAGCGTGGAGGCAATACGTCGGGCAGCGCGAGTTCGCGAATGCGTTCGAGCGTTTCGGAGGGCAGCACGTCGTGAACTTCCTGGCATGTGAATAGCGCCTGAGTGCGCGCGCTTGCTGAGACACCGAACTTTCTAATTAAGGCTGCTCGGGCTGACCGGTATCGTTCGGCGCTGTTTGTTCTAAGGAACTTTGACACCACGTTGAGGCCCGCTGGCTCTAAACGAGCAATAAGTTCGGCGAACTTGTCGTCCTCCGAGTATATATGTGAACGGGCAAACAAAATTTCTGCCACGTCGAACCATTGTTCGGGGTTGTTGCAGTTAAACGGCGGCAGTGTTAGCGCGGGAATTTTTCGTTGGACTCTGTCCGTTTCTTTCTCGTCCGAAGACATTGTGTAGGCCGTGGCAGGGAGTTCTGGCTGTGACCTATGCAGAGCGCTTGGGCCGCGGGCGGCTGGACAGTCCCGTTACAGACCGGTACCTCCTAGGGCGGGTGCGACAGAGCGAAAAAGGGGTGGAATTTCCGGTCGGTTACACTGCACGGTTTAGAGTGAGCGCGAGAGGGCCGGTGGAAATGAAGTTTTTGCATAAAGAAAAGGTGGACGAAAAACTGCGTGTTCATTTGCGGGGGTCACCAGTGTGGCAAAGCCATTATCTACACCAACTATCTGACAGTGGGGGTTATACAAAAAAGGGCAGTCAGGTGAAATTAACGAATTTATTAATCTAACTAAACTACTACAATAAAATTACATGGCTCAATAATTGACCTTTTTTATATTGAATAACAGAAAAGGGGGGCACGCCTGTGATTCCTGCTCGTGTCTACATGAGGTGGTTTGCTCATGGCCTTTGGGAGCTTGCAAGCCGCGCCAAGCCGGACTCACCTGCTGCTCTGCTCTTCACTGCTTGGGGCCGACTGGTCGTCGCCACGAATCCCCGGCACTGCAGAACCCCCCTTCTACCATTTGGACATGGGTTTGGAAGGGGAGCTAGGTTACCGAAATTCCTTGCTGGACGAGCGTGCAGGATACACAGTCGTGCAACTAAAAGTAAGGGCGCAATTTTCATCGCTTTGGTGGGCGTCTTTTAATCACTGCACCGAGAATCCGTCAATGAGTTGCAGTGCGGAGTGGCGGCTGCCACATCCCAATAAACCAAAGATGGTCACCTGCCTTCCCCATGACTGATCTTACATGCTCATTTCACTGTGGGGTGTTACACCTATGTATTTAATTGACGTGACTCTGTCAATCAGCACGCTACTAATGCTGTGTTCAAACATTATAGGATTGTTTCTCCTACTCATCTGCAGCACCTTACATTGTTCAACATTTAGAGCTAGCTACTATTCCTCACACCACCTAGAAATTTGGTCGAAGTCATCCTGCATCCTATTGCAGTCAATGATGACATCTTCCTGCACAGCATCAGAAAACAGTTGCAGATTGCAACTCACTCTGTCCGTCAGACCATTTATATAGATGGAAAATAGTACTGATCCTGTCACAATTCCCTTAGGCACTTCTGACGGTACCTAGTCTATGATGATCAGTCGCCGTCAATGATAACATACTGGGTTCTATTATTAACTAGTCTTCGAGACACTGACATATTTAGGTACCTGTTCCATAGGGATGTACCTTCTCCAGCAGTTTGCAGTGCAGTACCGTATCAAGCACCTTTCAAAAATCAAGTAAAAAACAATCTAACTGTTGCTTATCATCCATAGCTTGCAAGGTGTCATGACAGTAAAGGGCAAGCTGAGTTTCGCACTATTTATGATATTGGTCTGTAATTATGTGGGTCTGTTATTTTGCCTTTCTTATACCTGAACCCTTTTCCAGTCATTTGGAACATTGTGTTGGATCAAAGATTCACTATAAATGCAAGCTAAGTAAGGGGCCATTGCCGCAGAATAATCTGTGTAAAACTGAATTGATAGCCCGTGTGGACCTGGTGACTTGTTTGTTTCCAACTATCTCAACTGATTCTCTACACTGGCTAAACTTATTACTATGTCCTCCATTTGGAAGTTCATGCAACTATGAAATAAAGCTATGTTTGCATGGTCCTACTGCGTAAATGATTTCTGAAATGTTAAATTTAAAATTGTGCCCTTCATTTTGCTGTCTTTTATCACCACCTCAGAATGATAGAGTGGATGACCAGATAGAGGCCTTAGATCCACTTACTGATTTTTACATAGGACCAGAATTTTTTTGGGTTCTCGGCTTGATTTTTTGCTAAGGTATGACAGTGGTAGTTATTATATGCTTTGTGCATATCTCTTTTTATAGATTCACGAATCTCCATTTACTGTTGCCCAATTTTATTTATGCAATCTTTTTTTAAGCGGGGCTGCAATGCCTTTGCTTTCTCAGAATTTTTTGAATATTATTATTAAACCACAGCAGATCTTTCCCATCCTTAATCCACTTTGTTGGATCATATTTCTTTAGTGCTTTATTTACAATGCATTTAAATTTTTCTCATAATTCCTCTACGTCCACTTTACTGGAACTAGATGATGTCCAATCATTCCTTAAGTGAAACGCTAACAACTTATTATCAGCTTTTCCTAGCACGAACAGCTTAAACTTTGATGGTCATTCTTGCTATGACGACATCTGTCTCTACAGTGACATCGTTGACAAGGTCTGGCCTGTTTGTAGCTATAGTGTTTAAAATATTTGAAGTGGCCGCCAACTAATAATGCATGGTTAGGCTACCTTCGCACTATTCAGCAACCACAACGAAGGGGTATCTGTGGAGAGGCCAGACAAATGTGTGGTTCCTGCAGCTTTTTCAGTAGTTACAGGAGCAACAGTCTGGATGATTGACTGAGCTGGCATTGTAACATCAGCTAATGTGGCTTTGCCACACAGTTACTGCGGACTGCTGAAAGCAATGGGAAACTACAGCTGTTACTTTTCCCAAGGACATGCAGCTCTACTGTATGAACGTATGATGATGGCATCCCCTCGGGCAAAATATTACGGAGGTAAAATAGTCCCCCATTCGGATATCCGGATGGATGTGATTATCAGGGGGATGTGATCATCAGGAAAGACAACACTGGCATTCTACGGATCGCAGTGTGATATGTTAGATCCCTTAACCGGGTAGGGAAGTTAGAAAATTTAAAAAGAGAAATTGATATGTTGAAGTTAGATATAGTGGGGATTAGTGAAGTTTGGTGGAAAGAGGAACAGGACTTCTGGTCAGGTGAGTACAGGATTATAAATACGAAATCAGTTGGGGGTATTACAGGAGTAGGTCTGATAATGAATAAGAAAATAGGAAAGCGGGTAAACTACTATGAGCAACACAGTGATCGCATTATCATAGTCAAGATAGATACGAAGCCAACACCGACCACAGTAGTACAGATTTATTTCCCAACTAGCTCTGCCGATGATGAGGAGATCGAAGAAATATATGAGGAGCCAAGGGAAATTAGTATGTGAGTATGGTTTGGGCAAAAGGAATGAAAGCGAAAGCCGCCTGGTAGAATTTTGCACCGAACATAATTTAGTTATAACAGAAACCTTGTTTAAGAATTACGAAATAAGGTTGTATACGTGGAAGAGACCAGGAGACACCATGAGATACCAGATAGATTTTATAATGGTAAGACATAGATCAGATTTAAACTGTAAGACATACCCAGGGGCAGATATAAACTCGGACCATAACTTATTGTTCATGAATAGTAGGGTGAAACTGAAAAAAATCTACAGAAAGATTGGAAAATAAGGAGATGGAACCTGTATAAACTGAAGGAACCTGAAATTCTTGAGAATTTTATAGGGAGCTATAGGCAACAGTTGACAGAAACGGGGGATATAAAACATTAGAGGAGGAATGGGTAGCATGGAGAGATGAAATAGTGAAGGCAGCAGAGAACAAAATAGGTATGAAGGCAAGACCTACAAAAAAATCCTTGGATATCGTAGGACATACTAAATTTATAAAATTGATCTTGAAGATGGTGCAGGATCAGCAATTGGTAATATATTGAAAACAATTTATTTTTCCGTCACAGTTGCACTATTTAGGAGTTGGTAACTAGCTTCAGACTTGATCTTCCATTTTCAAACTGTTCGCCTTATTCCAATTGTAATAATACACTGCATGAAGCAAATGACTGATAAAAACTGTACATTGTCCACCGTTAATACATAATTACACATTGGAGGCCAGTGGATGAATCACATATTTTAACCGATTTCAAATTTTAATGTAATTATTTATTAAAAGTGGACAATGTACAGTTTTTATCAGTCATTTGTTTCATGCTGTGTATTATTACGGTTGGAATAAGGCCAACGGTTTGAAAATGGATGATCAAGTACGAAACTAATTACGAACTCGTAAATAATGCAACTGTGGCAGAAAAATTAATTGTTTTCAATATACTAAATTTAATTGATGAAATGAGAAAATATAAAAAAATGCCGTAAATGAAACAGGCAAAATGGAGTACAGACGACTAAGAAATGAGATTGACCGGAAGTGCAAAATGGCTAAGACGGAGTGGCTAGAAGGCAAATGCAAGGATGTAGAAGAATGTATAAATAGGGGAAAAATAGATACAGCCTACAGGAGAATAAAAGAGATATTTGGAGATAAGGAAAACAGCTCTATGAATATCAGGAACACAGATTGAAAACCAGTTCTCAGCAAAGAAGGTAAAGGTGGAAGGAGGAAAGAGTATATAGAGAGGCTCTACGAAGGAAATGAACTTAGAGGCAATATTGTAGGAAGGGGAGAAGATGCAGATGAGGATGAAATACGAGTAACTATACTGAGAGATGAATTTGGCACAGCGCTGAAAGACCTAATTCAAAACAAGGCCCCTGGAGTAGATGACATTCCCTCAGAGCTACTGAAGTCTCTGGGAGAACGAGCCAAGACAAAACTGTTTCACCTGGTGTATAAGATGTATGAGACTGGCGAAGTAACCTCAGACTTTAAGAAAAATGTATTAATCCCCATTCCAAAGAAAGCAGGTGCAGACAGGTGTGAAAACTACAGAACCATCAGTTTAATAAGTCATGGTGGCAAATTATTAATACGAATTATTTACAGAAGGATTGAAAAGCTGGTAGAAGCTGTCCTCAGGGAAGATCAGTTTCGGTTCAGGAGAAATGTAGGAATATGGGAGGCAATACTCACTTTACGGCTTATCCTAGAAGATAGATTAAGGAAAGGCAAACCTACATTTCTAGCTTTTGACACTGTTGATTGGAATAAACTCTTTCAAGTTCTGAAGCAAGCAGAAGTAAAATATAGGGAGCATAAGGTTATTTACAACTTGTAAAAAAGCCAGACAGCGGTTGTCAGAGTTGAAGGGCATGAAAGGCATGCAGTGGCTGGGAAGGGAGTAAGGCAGGGTTGTAGCCTTTCTCCAAAGTTATTCAATTTGTACATTGAGCAAACTATAAAGAAAAGCAATGAGAAATTTGAAGAAGGAATTAAAGTTCTGGGTGAAGAATTAAAAACATTGTGTTTTGCCAATGACATAGTAATTCTCTCAGAGACAGCAAAGGACCTGGAAGAGTGGTTTTTACAGAATGAACAGTGTGCTGAAAGGTGCATATAAGCTGAACATTAACAAGAACAAAACTAGGGTAATGAAGTGCAGTGTAAGAAAATCAGGTGATGCTGAAGGAATTAGATTAGGTAACAAAACAGTAATGGAGGTAGATGAATTTTGTTACTTGGGCAGTAAAATAACAAATGATGGTCATAGTACAGAGGATATAAAATGCAGAATGGCAATGGGTAGAAAAGTGTTCTTGAAAAAAAGAAATTTGTTAACATCAAATATTGATTTAAGCCGAAGGAAGTCCTTTCTGAAGGCATTTGTGTAGAGTGTTGCCTTGTTTGGGAGTGAAACATGGACAATAAACAGTGCGGAGAGGAAGAGGATAGAGGCTTTTGAAATGTGGTGCTACAGAAGAATGCTGAAGATTAGGTGGGTGGATTGCGTGACTAATGAGGAGGTACTGAACAGAATTGGGGAGAAAAGGAATTTCTGGCATACCTTTACTAAAAGAAGGGATTGATTGGTAGGACACATTCTTAGACATAAAGGAATCTTGAATTTACCATTGGAGGGAAGTATTTGGGGTAAAAATCACAGAGGAAGACCTAGAGATGGATACAGTAAGCAGATTCAGACAGATGTAGGTTGCCGTTCTTATGTGGAGTTGAAGAGGCTTGCTCAGGATAGGGTATTGTGGAGAGCTGCATCAAACCAGTCTCCGGACTGAACATCAAGACAACAACAATATATAGCAAGCAACAGTGTGCAAAGCTTTAATTTCACCTGGCACTGTCTGGCTTCTTAATTTCTGCTCACATAAGATCATTTGTAAGAAGTTAAGGAAAGTTCAAGTGCTTACAGAGATTGGTAGCCCCAGAGGTTGTACTGTATATACAGAAGTGGTTACTCACTTATTTTAAGATTTATTGAAGTACCTATTGATTGTTCCAAATAAAAACCCCTAATATGTTGTTTAAATCAAATGATTGTTATTTAAGTAGTGTAATCTCTAAAAGAATGTTTAATACTAATTTTTTACTTACATCATAATCCTGGTATAAAATTTACATTTGTGTGTTCATGTTACATGCCAATTTTAATCAGTTCATGTGCCATATTTGTTTCTTTCATCTGGCTACAGCTAGGGCATAGTTTAATGGACACGAGTCCAGCTACTGTCCTATCAATATATTGTGTACTAGCTTATATGCCTGTGCTTCGAAACGGTTGTTAAAGAGGGACCTATGTATATCATGGTTTTTTAGGGTTCCGTACCTAGGTCAGCAAAAACAGAATTCTTGTTGGATCGCTCTGTCAATAAACTCAGTTCTCCTAGCCAAGATAACAAATTTAAGTACAAGTCATTGTCAAAAACGATGGATGTTCATAAAGATTTTCATACAAAAAAATGAAATTAATTAAAAGTCCGTACTCCAGATCAATGTAAATTCAATGTTAGGTTCTGTCTACAAAGTTAAGACTGTGGTGTGTGGTTCTCTGTTTGGCGTAAACTTCTGAAAACACTTCTATCATTGAAAAGAGAAATAGTAATAATAATAACAGCACCATGTATTGGTTCTATGGTGTAGTACTAAACTCTTTATCTCTCTCAGTAAGTGTGTGCTGTAGTATTAGTATGTTACAGTGTAGCCCTGGGGACAAAATAGTTATTCTGTATGCAGTGCTCCCTATTATCAACAACTTGACGAATGCTGAAAGTCCAGTAATTCAATCAACAGAGCACTTCATGTTTGTTTAAATATGATGTCATTGTGGTGTTAATGTGCAATAAAGTAAGTCTGTGTAATCATTGAAGGAATGGTGTCAGCTGATTGTCTCTATAGAACTTTCTATTAAATGTAGTATTTCCAATGAATTGTGTTGACTGTGTTAACAGCATCAGCCACTGTTTCAGCTAATACATGTCTCCACATACTGCAGTGATTACTTCGTAAAGCACGAAGTTGAAATTGCCTTGTGCAGTAGAACTATATATTTAGAAGTCGGATTATTACTCTAAGTACAATTTCTCTGCAAAATTAGACGTCTTTCTCTGTCTTAATGTATTCTGCAACAAAAGCAAGTAATTGCAAATTTTAATCACAATATTGTACCAAACAATTATGAAAGCAGAGACATTTCTGATGAGTTTGTCGCTCGCATGGGTATATTATCTCCAGTGGCAGGCAGATGCGCAGAACAGATTTTGTGTCCTCAACATTAATGTGGAAATGTCACATGATATTGGGAAAAATCTACAAATCACTGACTTTATCTTGGTCACTTTTTGTTCGGTTAAGACACTATGTGTAAAAGGCCCTTTTAGCGATGCTTTCTCAATTTTCTTGTTGCTTCTGTGACACATTTATTTACATATTATTTCATGTTATGTGGTTGCTCTGCGAAAGGAGGTGGGGATTCTTTGCAGACATTCTGGTAGAAGCCAATCGTAATAGCAAATAAATGTGTGGAAAGAGTGGATTTGTCTCACGTGGTAATTCCAGCTTAATGTTGAGAAGATGCACAGAATGCAATGCTCACTCCATAGATATTTCTTCACTATATACGATCCTCGGTTGCACCGTGGTAGAGTGCCAGACCATGATTTCGAAGGTCATGGGTTTGATCCCTGCCAGGTTCTAGGATTTTTATCTGTCATTTTCCAATTCTTTCACCTCTGGCAATATTGCTCATGTGAAAAATACCGAGTAGCACCGTGTTTCGGATCCCACGTTAAACTGTAGATCCCCCTATAACTGGCTGGTTAAGTCAGTTCGAAGGTTGAAGGAAGCCAATGGCATACCATCTCCAAACAGGACCATGCCTAGTAAAGCACTGTGGTGTTCAAACCAATCTTCAGACTGTAGACTGCTTTACCTTTTATATAGTATTTAGTGGTTATACCCATCAAAAGATGCACTTCTTTTCTTTCCATGAAATTAAAAAGCATATGGGATACAGCTGGGAAGAACAAAAAAATGTGTGTCCTATGTGGATTAAATTTTTACTTGCAGTGGCAGTGGTTTAGTTTGCTATTGTTGGCAATGAACTATTCGCTTTAGGAGGATGATTAATTCATTGACCAGAACAGCATAAATTATTTGTTTCATCTTAAACATAAAGAATTATTCCCCTCATTCTACATGACTGATTTTTGAAAAAGCTTTCAACAGCCATTGCCAACATCAGCACACAACGCCGCTGCCATAAATAAAATTGTACCCTTTCTTGTACTCTATTATGCTGTAGTTATGAGAATGAAAAAAACACCATAATTAGTTATTTGGTGTACTATGTAACTAACGTAGCCCCTCTTTGTCCTTTCCTGTACTATGGTGTTTTCGAGGCATTCCTAAACAGAACGCACTCAAAATGTAATGAGGATACACCGAAATCAGAAAGGGAACTACATAAATTCGATTTTCCTTGCAAAGAAATCTTGTGTAAATTGGAGCATCGATAGATGCGAAGAAATGTCGTTATGTTTTATATTCAAATGTTCCCTGTCAAAAGAAGCAAATAAATGTCATTAAGACATGAATATAAAAAGTGTAATCAGCAACTCACAGTTCAATGTTGTTTTGTATTTGCAGAGATAAGATTGTGGCTCTTAATTGAAAATATGCCTTATTACTGAGGGAATATGCACAACACGATCATGTAGTGTTTCTGTGCAGCACTACAAAACCAACAGCACCTTTAATGATGTGTTGCTGTTTTTTTTATGTTGTGTTGTTGTTGTTATGGTCTTCAGTCCGGAGACTGGTTTGATGCAGCTCTCCACCCTACTCTATCCTGAGCAAGCCTTTTCATCTCCTCATAAGAACGGCAGCCCACATCCATTTGAATCTGCTTACTATATGCGTCTCTTGGTCTCCCTCTGCGATTTTTACCCCACACACTTCCCTCCAATGCTAAATTTACGATTCCTCGATGTCTAAGAATGTGTTCTACCAAGCGATCCCTTCTTTTGGTCAGGGTTATGCCAAATATTCCTTTTCTTACCAATTCTGTTCAGTACCTCTTCATTAATTATGCGATCTACCCACCTAATCTTCAGCATTCTTCTGTAGCACCACATTTCAAAAGCCTCTATTCTCTTCCTGTCCGCACTGCTTACACTGCTTATCGTCCATGTTTCACTCCCGTACAAGGCAACACTCCACACAAATGCCTTCAGTAAAGACTTATACTTAAATTAATATTCAATGTTAGCAAGTTTCTCTTTTTCAAAAATGCTTTTCTTCCCATTACCATTCTGCATTATATATCCTCTGTACTGCGACCATCGCATGTTATTTTACAACCCAAGTAACAAAAATCATCTACCACCTTCATTGTTTCGTTACCTAATATAATTCCTTCAGCATCGCCTGATTTTCTAAGACCGCATTCCATTATTTTTGTTTTGCTCTTGTTAATCATCATTTTATACACTCTCTTCAACACACTGTCCATTCCATTCAACTGCCCTTCCAGGTCCTTTGCTGTCTCTGACAGAATTACAATGTCATCAGCAAGACAAAATGTTTTTATTTCTTCCCCATGAACTTTAATTTTCCTTGCTTTCCTTCACTGCCTGCTCGATTTACAAATTGAATAACATCGGAGAAAGGCTACAACCCTGTCTTACTCCCTTTCCAACTGATGCTTCCATTTCATGACCTTCGAGTCTAATAACTGCGGTCTGGCTTTTGTTCAAGTTGTAAATAACTCTCCTTTTCCTGTATTTTACCCCTGCTGACTTCAGAATTTGAAAGAGTGTATTCCAGTCAACATTGTCAAATGCTTTCTCCAAATCTACAAAAGCTAAAAGTGTAGGTTTGCCTTTCCTTAATCTATCTTCTAAGATAAGACGTAAAGTGAGTATTGCCTCCCGGGTTCCTACGTTCCTTCTGAACCCAAACTGATCTTTCCCAAGGTCAGCTTCTACCAGCTTTTCCATTCTCCTGTAGATAATTCGTGTTAAAATTTTGTAACCATGACTTATCAAACTGATGGTTCTGTAATTTTCACACCTGTCTGCACCTGATTTCTTTGGAATGGGGATTATTACATTTTTCTTAAAGTCTGAGGGTATTTCGCATGTCTCATACATCCTACACACCAGTTCAAATAGTTTTGTCATGGCTGGCTCTCCCAGAGACTTCAGTAGCTCTGAGGGTATGTCATCTACTCCTGGGGCCTAGTTCTGACCTACGTCTTTCAGGGCTCTGTCAAATTCATCTCTCAGTATAGAATCTCCTATTTCATCTTGATCTACTCCCTTTTCCCTTCCTACAACATCGTCTCTAAGTTCATTTCCTTTGTAGAGCTGCTCTGCGTACTTTTTCCAGCTTTCAGCTTTCCCTTCTTTGCTGAGAACTGGTTTTTTGTATGAGTTCTTGATATTCATAGAGCTGCTTTTCTTGTCCCCAAATGTCTCTTTTATTTTCATGTAGGCGGTATCTACTTTTCCTCTTCTTATACATTCTTCTACAGATTTGCATTTGGCTTCTAGCCACTCCTGCTTAGCCATTTTGCACTTCCTGTCAATCTCATTTCTTAGTCGTCTGTACTCAGTTTTGCCTGTTTCATTTACTGCATTTTTATATTTTCTCCTTTCATCAATTAAATTTAGTATTTCCTGTGATATCCAAGGATTTTTTGTAGGTCTTGCCTTTCTACCTATTTTGTCCTCTGCTGCCTTCACTATTTCGTCTCTCTATGCTACCCATTCCTCTTCTACTGTTTTATTTCCCCCTGTTTCTGTCAATTGTTGCCTAAATCTCCCTCTGAAATTCTCCAGAACTTCACGTTCCTTCAATTTATCTAGGTCCCACCTCCTTATTTTCCTACCTTTCTGCAGTTTTTTTCAGTTTCAGCCTACAGTTAATGACTAACAAGTTATGGTCAGAGTCTATATCTGCCCCTGGGTATGTCTTACAGTTAATAACTTGGTTCTGGAATTTATGTTTTACCATTATAAAATCTGATACCTTCCGGTGTCTCCTGGTCTCTTCCAAGTATACAACCTTCTTTTGTGATTCTTAAACCACGTGTTTGTTACAATTAAATCATGTTCCGTGCAAAATTCTACCAGGAGGCTTCCTCTTTCATTCCTTTTGCCCAGTCCATATTCACCTACTATTTTTCCTTCTCTTCCTTTTCCTACGAACGAATTCCAGTCTTCCATCACAATTACGTTTTCCTCTCCTTTAACTGTCTGAATAATTTCCTTTAGCTCCTCATACATTTCTTCGATCTCCTCATCATCAGCAGAGCTAGTTGGCATATAAACCTGTACTACTGTTGTCGGTGTTGGCTTCGTATCTATCTTGACTATGATAATGCGATCACTGTGCTGCTCATAGTTGTTTACCCGCATTCATATTTTCTTATTCATTATCAGTCCTACTCCTGTGATACCCCCAACTGATTTTGTATTTATAATCCTGTACTCACCTGACCAGAAATCCTGTTCATCCTGCCACCGAACTTCACTAATCCCTACTATATTGAACTTCAATCTATCCATTTCCCTTTTTAAATTTTCTAATTTTCCTACCTGATTAAGGGATCTAACATTCCACGCTCCGATCTGTAGAATGCCAGTATTGTCTTTCCTGATGACAACATCCTCCTGAGTAGTCCCTGCCCAGAGATCTGAATGGGGGACTATTTTACCTCCGGAATATTTTACCCAAGAGGATGCCATCATCATATTGTCATACAGTAGAGCTGCATGTCCTCGGGAAAAGTAACGGCTGTAGTTTCCCCTTGCTTTCAGCCGTTCGCAGTAACTGTGTGGCAAAGCCACATTAGCTGATGTTACAAGGCCAGCTCAGTCACTCATCCAGACTGTTGCCCCTGTAACTACTGAAAAGGCTACTGCCCCTCTTCAGAAACCACACGTTTGTCTGGCCTCTCCACAGATACCACTCCGCTGTGGTTGCACCTACGATATGGCTATCTGCATCATTGAGGCACGCAAGCCACCCCACCTCGGCAATGTCTGTGGTTCATGGGGTACTGCGTTAAATTTTACATGCAGTGGAATGGTTTCATATGTTAATGTTGGCAACAAAATATTTGCTTTAGGGGGATCATTAATTGCCTGATGGGAACAAAATTAATTATTTATTTCATTATCAACACAAAGAATTATTCCCCTCATTGTATGTGAATGATTTTTCAAAAAGGAATCAACACCAATACACTACACCGCTGCCATAAGGAAAATCATAGCCCTTGTTTAATTGTATTACACCTTAGTTAATTCAATTAATGATGAAAATTCTCCTCAGAGATGATAAATATTATTCAAACGAGATAGATTGGCTGGCTGTTTCTTAGCTGAAGTCTACGACCTATAAAATATATTCCTGCCAAATGCCAGCCAATATATCTCGTTTGACCAACATTTACACCTTAGTTATGTGAATACAAAATGCAGCAACACCATTTATTAGTTATTTGGTGTACTATCGGATCTTAGCTACTAAGCTGCAATTCAAGTGTAGCATACACCAGAAACTACAAATTACGGTATCTTTTCTTCCCCTTATCCGAGTTTGATGAAATGAAGCTTATATGTTGCCCCAAGATACTCTCCATTGACCTATGAAAACCCATGAAAGTTCGTATAGTACTCCTGGAGATTTGCTGTACTACGCCATACTTATAAGCATAGTGTACACAAAAACTTCAAATTATGATTTCCTTTCCCATCCTTACCCAAACAATCCAAGCATAAGCTCCACCTCTAATGACCACGTTGTTCACGTGGCAATAAATGCCAATATTCCTACCTTCCTTCCTTCCTGACTATAAACAATATTTCTTGTGACTTGTACAGGATATAATATGCTTGAGCATAATATGAATATTTTCTGTGTGAGCCCATGCCTGAGGAAGCGATATAAAGCTGTTTGTGTGAGAAACATGCAGATTTCAAATACACTCTACAGTATTGAGTAGATTGCCCTGTGGTTTATTGATCATAATAGAAAATGCAAGTACTACTGCAAACTTCAGTCTCTTAAAGTTAAAAGCCAGATCTGATGGAAATAAAGGGTATTCGTCGCATGTACTCTGTTTCATTCTCTTCCTTTCCTTGTAGCTCTATAAATATCTATTTGCTTCTTCCTACAGCGGTATCTGCTTGACAGTTCAAAGCTGCTTCAAAGTTTTCAACAGCAGTGTCATTGTTCAGGAATTTCCTTAAGCTCACTGGAATACAGGAGAGTCTTAGCAGTAAATAAGAAATGTAATAAAACATGATGCCTGATTTGAAAAGTTTTCCCATCACATTATATATGATCTCATATTCACTGAGTTATATATTGTAAAATTGTATAATTTTTCAGGTATGTATTCATTTGTATAAGTGCTGTATGTCTGAAACATCTGTTGCGAATGTAATTAGTAGTAAAGAAGGTTAAAACTTGGTGCGTGATGGGGTGATTTTCCATGAACGTTACTGTTTATGTGCTCATATGTCATGAACTACTGTGATACAATTTAGAAGGTACATTCAACTATACGTGTGTATACTGTTCATGCAGGTACAATTTGCAGTGCAGAAATTATTAATTTCAATGTTATAACGAATGCCGTAGTTTTACTTCATGAATAGCGGAACAGTAGTAAGTGAGAAACTTTTTTCCTTTCGTCATTTTGCTATGGTTGTCAGTGAGAAAATGTTTCATAAAGGTTTGAAATTATGTTTACAGTTTGTTGCAAGTCGCTAAGTGCTCTTCTTCTTTAATAGTGGCATGATAAAGTCACAGTACCACGTGCCGCAATACGGGAAAGTTTTCATTGTTTATGACGTCATATCTTTGGAACTATCGGTCCTATCGCAAAATCGTTTCTTAGATGATGTGTACGACCTATAAAATACATTCCTGCCAAATGTCAGCTTCATAGGTGAAGTAGTTTTCGAGATTTTGTGATTAGTTAGTGAGAGAGCGAGTGAGTGTATGAATGAGTGTCCTTTCGCTTTTATATAGATAGACATTAGCAGATGTGTAGTTCTATTGCTAATGCTTTGTTGTTTCTCGAACACCATTATGTCCTGCTCTAAATATGTCAGTAGATACTGAAATGTGATACACATTTATTAATCTTTCATTAATATTGTTTAACAATGGAAAATCCAGAGTAGAATATCAATTACATGAGGATAGGTAGCAACTCGCCAGAAAGATTATTGTTGAGCTGCAAACATGCACATAGAATAGACAATCTAGTTCACATATCTAAAATGTTTGGCCACAGTCTTCGTCATAAAAAGATCACATAAATTCACACAATCACTCAGACATGGCTGTCATCTCTGGTTGCTCCAATAGTGGCCATAAATGTCAGCCATGTGTTAATATTATTTTGATATGTCATTTGCTAAGTGTCAATGTGCAACACAAAATTTCCCTTTCCTGTTTTATAGTCTTCTTTATTCCTCAATTAATTTACATCACTGTTATACTTTTTCACTGTTCCCCACTGGCTTTTTCCAAGTAAACCACAATCTGTAGTTTTCAGAAAACTGTCTAACAATAAATAACATAGAACCACATTTGTTATTCACTTTTTCGTACTCGTATACACAAAATATTTTTAAGAACTCTTACACTAAAAGATAAAACTAGAAAAATACATATTGCAGAGGCATGTATCTTTCTATGTAGCAGTAATAAATCCGATCAACTTTGAGATAAATTATTTGATTTACAAAGCTGCTTGACTGTATTTATACAATAAAAAATCCATGTTGGATTATCTGTAGATATAAAATTCAATTGTTGTGTGTAACTCTCACTAAAACTCAAATATGGCATGACCAGTTTGAATAGAATTTGTTTTGTTTGCTTTAATAAGGAATGCTTTAGGGGGTAAAAGGTGAAAACTCCAAGGAAAAAAATGTAAATTTTTATGAGTGTTGCTGCTATCCATTAATTTACATTTTGCTGGTTTCCATGCTATTAACTGATGGTGATAAAATTTTGCACACTTGACAATCAGTACAAGAGGACTGGCACTGTCTCCATAATACAGTAGAACCCTGTTTTTACACTTTTCAAGGGACTTCAGTGAAATGGTGGTGTAAAATGCAGGAAGTAATGTTTTAAATGGTAAAATATGGCTTACTGGAACATCCTTGAATTTTCTTAGTTTATTTGTGACATATGTACATAATAAGCATCAAATCCTCACCAGGAAGTTTATTAAATAATACAGGTTATCCAAATTTTTACAATTTTAAGAACTAGTCATAACTGGAATTGATAATTTTATGGGAAGTAGAAATTTTTGACATAATTTCATTCATCATAATCAAATAGTCAGCAAGCCTTTAACTGGCATTAATTATTTACATAGTAGAACGCACAAGTTCCGTTCTTTTTGTATTTTTCGATGTTTCGCACGGCAATATTCGAGAATTTATTCGCTGTAGTGCAAATATATGCATAAGTATTTTTGTGATATTTGCATAGGGTCAGCAACTCACACTATTATCGCTGTTTTGAGGTTATAATGTACCGTGGCCCTCTTCAGTGTGCAAAAGAACACACACAAGCAAACCGTCAGTCATACTGTTTCTAGAACTTCACAAAAAATACTTAAATAACTACTTAGATAAATATTTGCATTTCACAACAAGAATAAATTCTTGAAAGGCATCATGCAAAGCATGAAAAACTACCAGTCGCATAAACAAAGCCAAGCTAACAATCAGCATGGTGGCTGGTGGGATACTATACTCCCATCAGCCACCACATTGTAAGTCAACAAGGCACATACAGCAAACAACAAAACGTGAAATATACATGTGAATAAATACAAAGTTTCAAGAAATGTGCCTGCGTAATGTTTATAAACACTATACTTTAAGGCAAAAGATATGCCAGCGTTATTTTATGTTAATTACATCATTTTTTTTCTTCACAAACATGTTTTCAAAAAGCATAAAACATGGAAAAAGTGTAAATATGTTAACACAAAACCGGGGACAAATTAACATTGTGAACATAGGAAATTTGATGGGACCGAGAAAAAATGGGATAAATGGTAGGAAAACATAAAATCCAGGATAGTAAAAACAGGGTTTTACTGTAATTTTATGTTGCATAGCAGAGGATACTTTACAACAGACTTCAACACCAGTCTACAGTTTTATTCTGATATTGATGAAATTTTGCAAGAGAAACATCACTGTCTACATGAGATATCATACGGTGCATGGTGGAGGCTACCTTACTCCAGACTTTGGCATTGTTTGATGGATCACCATGAAATTTGGCCGATATATGTAATTTTTGAGCAAATTAACAGAGAGGGGACAGGAGGATATTGGCAGTTGCGACTTTTGACATTTGTTTTGACTTGGGTGACATGACGCCATTGCCTATGTAAATGCAGTAGCAAGCCAGGATTTCCCACCCCTCTTCCAATAGTTCGGCTGCTAAGGTGCCCCTGTTGCCACTCGTGGGTAAGCAGTACCAAGGTGTCGGGTGTTCACTGTTGTCGTTTCTTTGTTGACGGAGAACATTCTCTTTCTGGTATTGTTGTGTGTCTACTGGCAATGAATGCTTCCCTGGCGGTCAGCTCTAGCAGCTCAATATAAAGGCATGCCAGCTGGTGCTCACTGCACACACTGGCAATTACACGACCCTCCACTCTCTCTGCACTATTTTGTCAAAATTCGCAACTAATTTGAAACACACTATAGGTTCATAATGGATGGGTGAATAGAGAGGGGAGAGGGATGAGGAGGAGAAAGAGGTATGTAGACAGAGACTGAAAAACTAGGGGGAGTACATCTACTAACTAAATAATGGAATACAGTAGAACCTCGTTTTTACCCTTTTCAAGGGACTTAAATAAAATGGTGTAAAATGCAGGAAAACATAAAATGCAGGAAAAAAAGGTTTTAAATGGTAAAATATGCTTACTGGATCAGCCTTGCATTTTCATAGTTTATTTGTGATATATGTACATAATAGGCATCTAAATACTCACCAGGAAGTTTATTATACAATAAAGGTTATCCAAACTTTTACTATTTTAAGCACAGGGCAGAACTGGTAATTTTATGGGAAGTAGAAATTTTTGACATAATTTCATTCATTATAATCAAGAACGCCGCTATTTTATGCACCAAGCAGAACTGGTAATTTTATGGGAAGAAGAAATTTTTTACATAATTTCACATTACAATCAAGGATGCCGCTATTTTATGCGCCAGACAGAACTGGTAATTTTATGGGAAGTAGAAATTATTGACGTAATTTCATTCACTATAATCGAGGATGTTGCTATTTTAAGCACCAGGCAGAACTGATAATTTTATGGGAAGTAGAAATTTTTGACATAATTTCATTCATTGTAATCGAGGACAGCGCTCCTGGGTTATGTAAAACATCTTCAAAATTATCTGAACTGCTTCAACAGATATCGTTTGGACGCCGCTGCTGGGATATGTAACACATGTTCGAAGTTACCTGAACCGCTTTGATAGATATCGTTTGGACGCCGCTACCATGCTATGTAACACATCTTCAAAATTACTGCCTTTTACCGGCATTAATTATTTACATAGTAAAACTCCTAAAGTTCCGTTTTTTTTTTTTTTTTTGTATTTTTTGATGTTTCACACGACAATATTAGACAATTTATTCGGGTTCTTGAGTGCAAACACATGCATAAGTATTTTTGTGACGTTTGCATCTCACACTATTATCGCTTTTTTGAGGTTGTGGGTATTTTGATACCCAACTTTGACAGATAACGTTTTTTATTAATCAGAAATATGTATCACAAAAACAATGCAACTCTTTATTCTCACATCAACAAAGCAAATGGTTCTGATTGTTAGAGTACACTCCAGCTGCTCTGGCGAAGAAGCTAGCAGAAAGAGAAACTACATTGCCACAAATCAGCATTATTCTTACATCAACAAACCATACTGTTTGTCTCAGTACATGCCAGGCGCTCTGGCAAAGAAGCTGGTGGAAAGAGGAACTACATCGCCACAAATTGGCATTCGTAAGTCAACTAGCTGCATACTGCAAACAAGGATACGAGAAATATACGTTTGAATAAATGCAAAGTGTCAAGAAACTCGTCTGCAAATAGTTTTTAAGCGCTATACTTTAAGGGGAAAGCCATGCTAGCGTCAATTTATGTAGATTACGTCACGTTTTCTTCACGAAAATGCTTTTGAAAAGCGTAAAACGTGGGAAAAGTGTAAATATGTTAATGCAAAAATGATGGCGAATTAACATTGTGAACATAGGAAATTTGAATAATGAAAAGGATAAAATGCTCTTCAATGAAAAGATGGTATCTCAAGTTTCAATCAGGCACTATCACAATACTATTACACATTTGAGTTATCTGCCAAAGCCTTCACTACTAAGGAAATCTCACACACATTCATAAAACCACACCTCATACACACCTAAAAACTATCTCCATCCAGAGTGCCATAGTCATTTGGCTGGAGATAGTGGTCATATATATGTCAGTTACACTTGTTTGTACGTTTGTGTGATTTCCTTTTTGGTGAAGGCTTTGCCTTAAAGCACAGATATGTAGCTCTCTCTTTGTAATGCCTATCTGCTACTCAACGTGCCTTCTTTACTGTGGGTAGAAATCCATCCAATACATAATATATAGTTTTACAAGTATAGTAATGTGTGAATTAGGTTTGTAGTTATGTCAATAATGGAGGACTGATTAACAACTCACCATGAAGAGGCTCGTTGGGCTGCTGAGAGGCGCAAAACATAGACAATTACATTGCAAGGGGGAGACTGTGCCTTTGATGGACTGACTGAGCACAGCGCTGAATGCATTGTCACTCGCATCAGTGGTCAGAAAAACGTCAGCATCCGGGTGTGGATGAGACATAGTGACAGCCCAAGAGAGGAGGTCCTTAAGAGCTGTGAAAGCTTTTGACATGTCTGTTTTCCAAGGGACAGGACGCTTGCCGATGTCTGTTTATCCGCCAGAGCATTGGTGAGCGGGGCTTGGATCTCATCAGCCGCATTGGGCAGGTGTCGTCGGTAAGAATTAATGGTACCAAGAAAGCGTCTGAATTCTTTGAAAGTGGTGGGTTGCGGGAGGTTTTGAATAGAATTAATCTTGTCAGCGGGGGGTGAAATGCCATCCACAGACACAGTGTAACCTAAGAACTGTACGGATGGAAGATGCAGCTGCCGTTTTTCAGTGTTTAGTTCTATGCCTGCTTTGGTAACGGTTTCTAAAAGAATATTGTTCTCCTCGACTGATTTGGCTGAAAATTATGTCATCTAAAAAGGCGAAAAGGAAATTCAAATCATGCAAGACTTCATTGATGAAACGCTGCCAGGTTTGAGTGGAATTTTTTTAGACCAAATGGCATGTAGTGGTACTGAAAGAGGCCAATCGGTGTAGTAATAGCCGTCTTCTCTATGTCCTCGAACGCCACGGGAATTTGGTAATACGCCCGTTTGCAGGGATTACCGAGAAAATTAGAGCGCCAGCGAACGTGTGTGAGAAGTCTGTTACGTTGGGAATGGGATAGCGGTCCATTTTGGCTTTAGCGTTGAGTTTGCGGTAATCCCTGCTCATACGCCAAGAGCCATCGTGTTTTTTGACTAAGTGTATAGGTGATGCCCAACAACTGGCGGAAGGTTCGATGATATCGGCAGACGAGAGGTCTTTAATTTATGCATCAATTGACAAATTTCTCCGGACATAGGCAACGAGTTTTGGAATAAATGGGAGTGGTGTTGAAGAGACGAAGCCTATGCACTGTCCCGTTTGTGACAACTGCAACGGAGGGCTGGACTGGGAAAGGGGACATGGCACCCGTACGCGCGAGTGAGTTAGCCGTGCCAGGCGGCGGTGTGTCGGTGAAAGCACATCTGGCCGACGCGAGGTCAGCAGCTGTCGAGGTTGGGATGCTGGCTGATGGAGCCACTGGCGCGCGAAGAGGCTTGGGTGGCGCTGTTGTTGATATGGTGGTCACCAGCGCAGTTGCAGAGTGGCAAGTTGGTGGGGGGGGGCTGTGGCACAAGGCCAAGCTTCCACAGCAGCCGCACGCTTGGCTGAGGGAGCCTCTGGCACTGGGAGGCAAGATGGCGGCGGGGCTGCAGCATCAGGCCAAGCTTCCGCGGCTGCCGCGTGCGTGGCCGAGGGAGCTACCGGCGCTAGGAGACAAGATGGCAGTGGGGCTGCGGCACTACGCCGAGCTTCCACAGCTGCCGCGCGTGTGACCGGCAGTAGCGCCGTTGTTGTTGTAGCGGCCACCAGCGCAGTCGCCGAGCAGGAGCTAGTGCGCACAAAGGTCACGTTTGTTGTTGGGGGCGCCGTTGTTTGCGAACTAACAGGTGTGGCAACATTGACGTGCACAACATCGGAGCACTGGACAACACTTTTGGACTTTACAAAATTAACCCTAGAAGATGTCTGAGAGTGTTTGTCACAAAAGGGCTCAAATTTGTTATTGACAAAATTGTTATTGAAAACGCGGCGAGGCGTTGCAGAGCCGACAGTGCTAGGAGGAGTTTTGCCTTTAGAGCGCGATGTTTTTGAGACATGGGGCATGTGCTGTGAGGTTGGCAGCACAATCTTAACAGAGTAACAGAGGGATGGGGACTAACAGTTCTGACAGCACCAGTTTGTGTATTGTTCACGCGGATAGATTTGCTAACGTCCGCTTAGGAACGGTGAGGGGGGGGGGGGTAAAGTCACACGAAACAGAGTTGTTGGCTGAGCACAAGGAATTTGCACTTGAACTCACCTAGCGAGTCGTGCTGTGAGACGGGAACCTGGTGAGCGGCTGCGAGGGTGGACTCGGAGGCTGGCAGTCCTCGTGCTGTGTTTGCTTGTTCCTCATATAGGCATAGGACGTCATGTTCACTTTGCCACTTACTTGAAGAATGGTCGAGCTCGTTCACAGTATCTAAACACTCAAGGATGACTTTATGTTTACTGTTAGCACTGCTCGTCAGGGCACAATTGAAAAAGGTTTTTGATGGGTGGTGAAAAACTGCACGATGAACTATGACTGGCGAGAGTCAGATGCACAATTCAGAGATAATTGCACTGTGAAATTTGAGGAGCCGGAACAGTTCAGCCAAGTGTGGTTGACTGCACGGAGAAGCATGCGGTGTGGAAGGACGCTGTCTGTTGTCATTGTGGTAGGCAGTAATGATACGTCGACACTGGTGTCAACAAGGAAGTGGGTTCTGGAGGTGGTGTCCTTGATGTAGAGCCTTGCAACGCTGGATCCCATGTCTGGGATGGAGTGAAACGTTGGGGGGCGTCCGTGGTTATCCTTGCAAACGGTGATGCGTAAATTGACCTGCGGAGCTCGTTTGGGTGACTGCATGGCGTGCGACACTTCTGAGCTGCATCACCAAATTTGCTGTGGTAGAAACACAGTGTAGGTTGTGATTCCCACTGCCGCGGGGAGCTCATGAGTGGCGGCGGTGCCACGTCCGTAGTGTGTCTGATCTCAGGTGGGCGTGGTTGCAGAAACGGGAGGCCTCATGAAGTAAGCAGGCGGTGAGCTGTGTCGGCGAGGCATAGTCGCTTGTCAATGGGAGCCCCGGAATGAGGAAGGAGCTGTAGTTGAAGCTCGACCGGCATTTTACGAGCCATAGGGGCCAGAGTGCTACATCTAGGATAACAGCAGAGTCGACCTGAGCGCGCAGTGTGCGCCACAGGTCTGATGGTGATTTGTCTTTCAGGGATGCTGTATGTATGAAGTCATGAAAAGCCTGGTCAGCGAGGAGTGAAAGTCTCTGAATGATGGTCCACTTCACATGGTTATACTTGTCCTCCCTCGGCGGGTTGGTTACTAAGTCACCGAGGAGGTCCAAGTGATTGTGCAAAGCCGACATAAGACACACGAAGCAGGCATTGTTGTCAGCAACACCATGCATCATGAGTAGGTGCTCGACAAGAGCGAACCATGTTCGAGGATGCTCACACGGGAACGCAGGCAACTTCGGGTACCGACTGACACACAGTGATCCAGCACAGCCGGGAGGTAGCAGTGGCACAGTTTGTTGTTGTTTCATTGTGTCATGAAAAGCGAAACCAATAGCCGGTGCAGCAGGAGCGTCCCGGTATGTCGAAAATGACTGCACATTGTGCACATTGTCATGCTGCAAACTGTTTGTGCGGGCAAAATGACTATATGAATGGTTTGGGTGGAGAGCACTATCACTGATCACACACGTAGCAGACAATTGAACGGTCTTTGCCGGCCCCTGAAAGTTTGTGCTGGGCACCGCGTCCACACGAAAAGGTTCGTTCGAGAAACGCAAATAGCAGTCTGAATTAAAATTAGAGCCAGAAGTAGAGTCCTGTAATAGGCTCGGAGGTGGTCTATTAAACACATTAGCGTCTGCGAAAGCTCGAGGCGCATGCACACTACAGCACTGTTATCTAGGCATGTGGTCGGCGGAGGGATACCTCGACGTAGAAAACGGAGCCCCCGCAGGGTGGAAATTTGAGTTCAAACACTGTTCGAATAAGCATTCACACTGTTTGTGGATTGTGGGAGCACATGATGAACGTTTTGTGGGCTGGAGTGCGGTCGCGCACTCGAAATAACACTGTGTGTAACAAAACCCGAGTCACTGAGATGTTACACAACACTGGTGTTTCGAGGAGATGGAAACAAGTCTCTAGCAGCATTCTGTGCCAGGTGCATTGTTAAAGAACGTAAAGTACTCGAAGCGTTGAGAGTGTTTGAGGGTTGAGGAGACGCCTGCGGCGGAAATGCGAATCCTGGAGGCGGCACAATGGGCAACGACATGGCGTGGATGAGCAGCAAAGTCGAAACCTTGTGCACTAATGTCTAAAAACCTGGCATGAATTTCACGGAAACACACGGCTCGACGCACAGACCAAAAAAACGTCACATCTGGGTCACCAGTATGGGATTTGGTGAGGTTATAGTCCCAGAAACACACTCTTAACGAGCAAACATGCATTTGCTATAGCCAAACTGCAATCCCACATTCTTTTCCTCCAGTCCTGTTTGTCATTTGGAACAATCCCCAAAGGACTCACTTTAAAAGTTCCCATCTCTGGGTGCAATCATTGTCTCCATCAGTCCCTCGTACAGTTTCAAATTCAGCAATCCTTAGCTCTCACCCGTCTTATCCTCCAACAGTATGTTGCCTCATGTAACCACCACTCCCAACAACTCCTCTCTCTCTCCAAAATACTTCTCCTCTCAGCACCTGGCTCAAATAACACACTTGGATCCATAATACAACAAGCCAACTGTAAACTTGAACTGCATGCCGCACAACACCTTAGAAAACTGTCCAACCTACTGGTCCATCACCTCAGAAGTGGTATCCCTCTTCCCATAATCCACAACCACCCACCACACCACCACCCTCAAAACCCCCCACTCATTGGCAACAAACCAAGCCTGGCTTCCCTACTGAATCTTCCAATCCCAGCACACACCCCTCCTAGAACCTATCACAACCGTCACCACATGCAGAAACCACCCAATACCAATTCCAATTCAGTCCTTAACCTCTCATCCAAATCCCTCTCCATTCCAGAAATATCTGTCCTTTCTAAAGGCTTAACCTTCTGTCCTACACCTAAATTTAATCACACTGCCCTGGTCAAGGATCTCCTCTCATTCACTCGTAACCTCAACTGGAAATACCACTTCAGCACCCAGTCACAACCCCCAGGCAGCAGAGCCGCTGTTGAACCCTGTCTTGAACAATTCCGACCTCCCTCCCAAAAAGATCCTCCTGCTCTTCCTCAAAACCATCCCTTGCAGGCATTCCAGGAATTCCTCACCTCAAGCATTGCTTCCCAATCCTTCCTGAACAACATACCAACCACTCCTAACATCAACCCAGCTGAATCCAAAGCCATCCGAGAGCTGAAAGCGGACCGCTCCATTGTAATTCTCCCAGCGGACAAGGGTTCCACAACTGTGGTACTTGATCGAGGGGAGTATGTGGCAGAAGGGCTGCGTCAACTCTCGGACACCTCTACCTACAAACCTATTCCTTATGACCCCATTCCCTCAGTCCAGGCTGAACTACAGAAAATTCTTAAAACCCTAGGTCCGTTACAAGGTCTCACCACTGCCTCCTTAGAACTTCTCTCTCCACCTGAACCTCGCATGCCTACCTTTTACCTACTCCCTAAAATCCATAAAGAGAATCATCCTGGCCGTCCCATAGTAGCAGGTTTCAAAGCTCCAACAGAACGTGTCTCAGCTCTGGTAGACCAACACCTATAACCTGCAGGCTCCCATCCTATATCAAAGATACAAACCACTTTCTGGAATGCCTCAAATCCATCCCTATGCCCCTCCCACGTGATAGCTTCCTTGTCACCATTGATGCTACATCCCTGTACACCAACATCCCTCACACCCATGGTCTATCAGCTCTGGAACACTATCTTTCCCAACACCCACCTGAAAGCCTCCCAAAAACCTCATTCCTTGTCACACTTGCTAATTTCATACTCAACAATAATTACTTCACCTACAAACAAATCAGGGGAACAGCTATGGGTACCAGGATGGCCCCTTCCTATACCAACCTCTTCATGGGCCGCATGGAAGAGGCATTCCTTAAGACACAGAAGTTGCCTCCCCTGGTTTGGTATAGATTCATAGATGATATCTATATGGTCTGGACTCACGGTGAAGAAACCCTTCTGAACTTCCTCCACAACCTTAACTCCTTCTCCAGCCTTAAATTCACCTGGTCCTTCTCCAAAACTCAAACCACCTTCCTTGATGTTGACCTTCACCTTGCTGAGTCTCACATCCACACCTCAGTCCATATTAAACCCACTAACAAACAACAGTACCTCCACTTTGACAGCTGCCATCCCTTCCATATTAAACGATCCCTTCCCTACAGCCTGGGCATCCGTGGGAAACGTATCTGTTCCAGTTCCAAATCCCTCACCAGCTACAACAACAATCTATCCAATGCTTTCCTCTCCCGCAACTACCCTAAAGACCTCGTCCACAAACAGATCTCCCGAGCTGTCCATTCCTCTCCCTCCAAAAACAATGTTCCTAACCCCAGATCACCCAGAAGCACTCCCTTAGTCACCCGGTACCATCCTGGCCTGGAATGCCTCAACAAATTCCTCAAACAGGGCTATGACTTTCTCAAGTCATGCCCTGAAATGAGACCATCACTCCAAACTGTTCTTCCCACACCACCCAGAGTAGCCTTCCGCCATCCTCCCAACCTCCGCAACATCCTTGTCCAACCTTACAACATCCCAAAACCACCCTCCCTACCTAATGGTTCCTACCCCTGCAACCGATCCCGCTGCAAAACCTGTCCAATGCATCCTCCCACTACCACATACTCCAGCCCCACCACAGGAAAAACCTACCCAATTCAAGGCAGGGCCACATGTGAGACAACACATGTCATATACCAGCTGACATGTGTCCACTGTTCAGCCTTTTATGTTGGTATGACTACCAACAAATTGGCTGAGCGGATGAATGGGCATAGACGGACTGTTCGCCTGGGGGACACCCAATATCCTGTGGCAGAACATGCCCTCCAGCATAACTCCAGGGACCTGGGCACGTGTTACACCACATGTGCCATTTGGATAGTACCAACCAACACCAGTCCCTCAGAGCTACGGAGGTGGGAACTTGCCCTCCAACATATCCTCTCCTCCCGCCACCCCCGTGGCCTAAATCTACGCTAACCCCTCCCCTTCCTCCATCCTCAGCTCACCTATTCATTATCCGTTCCTTACCCCCCCCTCTCTCTCTCTCTCTCTCTCTCTCTCTCTCTACCGCCCTCTCGCTCTCTCTGTCATTCTCTCTATCTCTCTCCATGTGTGTGTGTGTGTGTGTGTGTGTGTGTGTCCATCCATATTTCCCTGTTTATGAAAAACATTTTAAACACCCCCGCCCCTCCTACACCCCTCAGCATCATTAATTTCACTCTCTTCTCTTCTCTTTACTACTTGATCTTTCCTCTTTAGTTATATTTATCCTCTTTGGCTTGGCTCAGTACATACATGCAGTATCTCTGACGTCCACACTCCCGAAACACAACCTTCATGACCTAGGTCGTGAACCACCTTTCCCTTCTGTTCCCATCCTTTATTCTTCCCTTCTCTCCCACCTGACGAAGGAACTCTGTTCCGAAAGCTTGTCCCTTTGTCCCCTTTTTTTCTGTTTTTTTCATTTTGTGTTACTATCGGCGGTACAGCACAATGGTAAGTACTGGCCAGCCATTCTATCTCATTTCAACAATATTTCTTAACGATAGAACCTCTTTATTGCGACTGAACATGATACACGACTAGAACACAATGGTTTACAAAGCTTTTTTGAAACATGGCGGTCAATCAACGGTCTGCCCAAAGATACTCGACAAAGATATTTCATTGTCCATGGCAGGTCGATTCTATCACCGCCACACAATAATCTATTGCTGGCCACTTGCTATTCCAAAAACCATATGTTTGAAATGGTAAAGACCTTATGGTGTATTCAGTATCATTATTTTCTTTGCATCTTCGTTGTTCATCAATGAATGTCGAAAACAGTTCATATGGCATAAGAGTAGGGTGGGCATCAATTTTGAACTAAGAATTAACTGTTACTTCAAAATCCTCACAGAACCAAAATTTTCCAAATTGCTGGAGGAGACTGACTCGATGCCATTCAATTTTGTTGGCCTGCCTAGCTCCATCGTAACTGCCTCCCATAATGTGAGGGGCATGTGTCTTGCCTAGAAGAAGTGATGGTGAGCTGACAGCTTTTGTGTTGTGTTATTCATGAAATTTTTCATTCTTCTTAATCTTCCAGAAAATATGTCCAGAAATCCCTTGCTGAAGTCCTCCTAACTCTAAAATTCGACTTGGTCCAAGGCTTATTGTACAGTGCCATTTATGATAAAGCTGAAGGTAAAAATGTGTCTTATGTCAAACAATATTTTTGTATTCATGCTGAGCACTATATGGAAGTTTGAGTGATGCACTGCCTTCTTGTATGTTGCTCTTAGTGCAAACTATCCTTTTATTGGAATATATTAGTTAACACATGGCAGTTTGTGGACCTAAGGTGTGGTGCACCCAAGGTGACAATATCTAACAATGTAAAATCCAGATTGGAATGAGAATAATAGAGGATAGATAACAACTCACTGCAAAGATGATCATGGAGTCGCCGATAGGCACAAATCTATTCTCTGTTATTGTCATTCCAAGCTGACAATATGTTTGAAAATTTAAGAGTTTTGCTAACATTCCTGTGTCAGCCTGAAGTTGTACACATTTGCTTAGTAATAAATAACTTAAAAGCCATTGTGACCTTACAAAGGCTCCAGTGTGATTCCATTTACTTAGGTATAGTTCACACATGGCCTTACATTTTTTTCTGGAATGTAAGACTTAGACAATGTGGCCGTCTTTCCTGCAAGATTCACACTCAGTTCATCTGTCTCTTCTGATAATGCTTACGGAAACAGTTGGGGCCTTATGGAATCAATTGTTTCCTTGTTTATTAACTGAGAGTGGAATGTAGTATTATTGTGGACTAATATTACCGTATTCACTGTGTCTACCAGTTTAGTATTTATTTATTTATCCAGAAATATTTGCAGATTGTGGGACACAAACACACATAAATTACAAAACAGTATTTTTAAACAAGCACACACACATAAATTACAAAAACAGGTTTTTTCCATCAATTACAGGGATAAAATATAATATAACAACATTGTTGTTTCAGCAGATACAAGACCTAAACTACAAAAACAGTATTTTTCCAGCAAGTAAGTTACAGAGATAATGTGATGAGCTCTGAGTCGTGAAAGTCATACACAATAGATATTTGTGGTTACATCCTTCCACTACTGTACACTTTCTTTGCAGAGATCATTTCTGCATTTCTTAAATTTATTTTCAGACATATGGTCTAGAAATTCAGCTACAGTGTAGAAGCAATGGTCAAGCAAAAAAGGTTTTGAGTGTTTTGCTGAACAGGGACAGAGACTTGCTATTTCTTTTTTGCCGATGGCAAGCTATTGTAAAGATGGATGCCTTGGTAGAATGTGGAGTTTTTGAATGCATTAATACGGGTGCTTTGTACATGGAGCTTGTTTTTCTGCATGGTGTCGTGGTAGTGGACATTTGAATTTTTGTTAACCTGTGTGATATTTGTTTTAACATATTTGCATATTTCCAATATGTAGAGGCTGCCAAGGGGTGGGATAGATGATTTCTGAAAGAGAGGTTGACAGCTATCTTTTGGTTTTACCCTATTCATTATTCTCACAGCTCTCTTTTGGGTGAGCAAAATGTCAGAGCTACATGGGGAGTACTTCATCTTATTTGGATCTTCCAGCTGGCACCTACCCCCAGAAATCTATATGATGGCCCAGATTTTGGCACATCTCAAGACTGAACTGGGCCCTGAAATGGTAGTGCTTTCTGTCACATTAATTTTTGTGGGCATAGCTAATGATTGCATCACTAATCATTACTTCAGCATTGGTTTCCTTTTTAACTGTTAGAAATCACCACTTCTCAAGTAATCCTGAAGTTCTGGTATCAAAGTGTGATACAATTGGTATGATTGTTTTCTTGCACTGATAGAAATTTACATGTGATGCAATGACATGACAGTTCTGTTGTAAATATGTGGTTTATAGTGCAAATGTTTCATAAAAAGTCAGGTCTGGTTCTGTACAGCAGCTGATACATGTTGGCTAAAATCCAGGATAACAGATGAGTAGTTAAATGCTGCCGCAGAGGCTTCTCATATAACTCTCATTATTCTCCCATCTCATCAGAAACTACAAAAGGTGGTGGGTTCATAGTTGACTTACAAGCAAGCAGTGGCAATATCCATGCTTCCTGTAACTGTGACAACTTCTGTAACTGAGGTATAAGTTCCATTATTTGAAATGAACATAAAATTTTTCACAATCATTCTCAATTATGTTGATACAACTTATAACATGTGATTACACCTGCTGCAAAAAGTATATTTAACAGTTATAGTCACAAGATAATACAAGAAGTACTGTAGCTACAGGAGAAGTAAAATTGGTCAGCTTGAGATATAACAGCTTAATGGTAGCAAGTGCATACATACACTATAATTTGCAGAGGTGAGGTTGCAGATCCTGCATTGCTGGCATGTGCACTTGATGCAACTGTCACTGGTGGGTTACCACATAGAATGCCTCATCTTTTACATGAAATATGTGAGCAGCTTTGTGTATCACTATGTAACTGAGAAGTATTGATAATTTACTTGTAAATCAGTTAATAATGAATACAATATTATTAAGACATATTTATTTACATAATGGTGGAGGTAGAATGCCAAGTGGCTACAGATGTGTGTTACGTTCCACGTTTATACGATTTATAACCTGTTAATTGTGCATTCAGTTTCTGAAATTATGCTGTGTGGTATATTGAAAAAAGTTTAAATATATCATATGCCATTATAGTTCATTAACCATTTCTTCTTTTTTTATCTCTCATTTATTATTTGAATGTATTAACAGCATGTAAAATGTGATCAAGTCTTATTTTGTTATAGTCATTAACCAATCTTAGTTGATAACAGATGCCTTTGTTGGTGGTTATGACAACTGAAGCTCATATAATTAATTACAGTTTATTTTAATAAATTTGTTTATTTTTCCATTGAAAGATACAAGATTGGTTGTGAGTAGTGAACATAAATTCCAGGTCATCATAAATTTTGGTAAACAACAACAAAAAGTACATAATGTTTCAATTACTCAAAAGTAATATGATTACAAACAAAATGAGATCTTCTATTGTGGAAGAAATTCTGTAATCCTATACCAACATGAATTAAAAAAATAACCTCATTCAATACAGCTTCAAAGCAACTTTCTTTAAAACTTTTTAATTACTTTTAAAAATTTGTGTATAGAATTTCAGTTTCTGCATTAAGACTGTTATCTGCACTTTTACATTTTCCTTGCACAGGCTATAGAACCTTTCCTAATGTTATAAATATGTACATCTTTATTTATATTGCTTTATTGTTTGTATCTTAAAATGTTTCTCAGTTTTGAAATATTTATTATTATTATTATTATTATTAAGGATAAGCTCTGTGTTTATATTCTTGGCTGCTCTACACATCCACATATTTCAATTCCATATTTATGGTATGGATACATTAGTGCAAACTACTCTCTATCATTCATTCACCATACAGAATTAGTGACATAGTCCCCAATGAGTAAATTGAATTGCTTAGTTTTTGGTAGGAAAAAGTCAGTACGATGTTCCCAAGAGTGATGCTTATAATAAGAAAGTATTTCTAGAAATGAAAAATAAATTTGAGGACATGTGCAGACTTTTGCATATTTGCAATTTGCACCTGTCAGTATGCTTTCTGAAAAGAATGTGAATGGCTGATGATTGAGATTGAGGCAAGTTAATGAACCAAAAATAATTCAAATTGTTGCATATGAAAGAAGAGAGTGAGACTGTCTAGAGAGAGCAACAGATTGGTGTCTATGGATGGCAAAAGGTGGGCGGTAGATCTGGTAAACCCTGCATTGATGATAGCCAAATAGAAATGATGTATACATTAGTCACACAGTTTTCTAGTTAAATTCATTTCAAAGGTAAAGCTTCATTCTTGACAGATACATAGACAATTGTGTGTTACACCTAGTTTGTTCGTTGCATAGAAATAAATGGGTTACACAACTATTACATTCAAGGAAACATTATTTTAGTCAAAATTAGTCACCAATAAAGATTTATTAATAGTTTCCTTTATTTAGTCACAAAATTTAGTCTTCAGTATTTATAGAAACTTCCACATTTGTACTTGCATTCCAGAGGATTATGACTGGACTACTTCACTCTAATGACCCAATTCAATTTGTAATTCATAGATGTACTAAAATAGAAAATCACACATACACCTCAACCTTGCAACGTCTCACTTGATAAATGACATGATGCACTGACAAGACACTGAATTCATACTTTCGATAATAACAGTTTAAATTCCCACTCATATTAAATGAGTTCCATGCTTTATCTAAAATGACAGGATGCTCCCTTGGGTAGGGTATGGCTGATTTTCTTGCACAAAAAGTGTTTGTGCTTCATCTCTAATGACCTAGTCATTGATTGGGTGTTGAATCCTATCTATCTTCCTTCTTTCCTTTCGCTGTTGCATCTCCACATTAGGGTATTTCACTTAATTTGATCAGATTAAATATTTATATAAATAACATATTGATTGATTTCCTTCCTTTTATAAATAACATACTTGTTGAAACTTCCTGGCTGATTAAAATTATGTGCCGGAACCGGGACTCGAACCTGGGACCTTTGCCTTTCTCAGGCAAGTGCTCTACTGACTGAGCTATCCCGAAATGACTCACAATGCCGCCTCACAACTTTACTTCCACCAGTACCTCACCTCCTACTTTCCAAACTTCACAGAAGCTCTCCTGTGAACCTTGCAAGACTAGCACTCCTGAAAGGAAGGATTTGGTGGAGACATGGCTTATCCACAGCCTAAGGGATGTTTCCAGAATGAAACTTTCACTCTGCAGTTGAGTGTGCACTGATATGATACTTCCTGGCAGATTAAAATTGTATGCTGGAACCAGGACTCGAACCTGGGACCTTTGCCTTCGCGGGCAAGCGCTCTACCGACTGAGCTATCCCGACACGACTCACGATGCCGCCTCACAACTTTACTTCCGCCAGTACCTCACCTCCTACTTTCCAAACTTTAGAGAAGCTCTCCTGTGAACCTTGAAAGACTAGCTTGCCTGCGAAAGGTAAAGGTCCCAGGTTTGATCCCGTTTCTGGCACACAATTTTAATCTGTTAGGAAGTTTCATATCAGTGCACACTCTGCTGCAGAGTGAAAGTTTCATTCTGGAAACATCCCTTAGGCTGTGGCTAAGCCATGTCTCCACCGTATCCTTTCTTCCAGGAGTGCTAGTCTTGCAAGGTGAGGCTTGCCCGTGAAAGGTAAAGGTCCCAGGTTCGAGTCCCAGTTGTGGCACACAATTTTAATCTGGCAGGAAGTTTCATATCGGCACACACTCCGCTGCAGAGTTAAAGTTTCATTCTGGGAACATACTTGTCAATGGAAGGAGCAAATTGTTATCAATAATTTCAGTTGTTTATTGTGTCAATAAGCCAAATATTGTGCAATGGATGTATGGAAAAGTAAAGGAAGCAGCTACTTTGGTTACTTGGTTGGATATTGGAATAATGGTACAGAATTCCAGCTGAAATCACCTCTTTATTAAGAGCCGATGTGATACTTACAACAGTTGAACTCTAACTAATTTTAATAATTGGTTCACGGCACAAAGAGGTAACAGTAAAAGTTCGACCGTGGAGACGTTTCTGTCAACTGTGTTGGCAATCACCACACAGGCCCCCTCCCTCTTCCCTGGCAGTGCAGACCACGGGGCAGGATATGAGTAAGTAGATGCGGTTGGTATCAGGGCGAGTGCAGTGAGAGCACCTGGAATGGAGGAGGTGGCAGGTGTGTCTGGCAAAGTGGTGACGTAGTCCCCCAGTCAGCATGGATGTTGGACAGAAGAGAGGGAGGAGGGGAATGGAGAGGTTAAGTATGCTGTCTGAGTCGAGGAAGGCATGTGTGAGGTCTGCACTGTAGTTGGGGGGGGGGGGGGGGTTAACTAATGTGACACTGTGAGGAGCAGTCTTCTAGGTTACATAAAATAAATAGTGTTGTCCTGGAACGATGGAAAGGTCATCTGGTGTAAGGGATGAGACATTGATTGAGAAGGAGATGATGCCATTCTTGGAGAGACAGGATGCAGTTATGCTAGAGGCATAGGCAGAGAGGCACTCACATCACTGTTAACACATGCACCTGAATACCGTGGGGGCTCATCACATGCATATAAATTGGAATCGGCACATGCAATTCATGTGTCTTCCTTGACGTGTATCCAGGAGTCACACGGTGATGACTTGACAGGTGGGAAACTGTTTCTGCTTCACATGGAATGTTGTCATTGAGGCACCAGGTTGGCTTTTAGTTATTAACAGAATTTATCTGCTGACAGCTGTTAAGTGAAATGATGAAATTGTGGTAACCTTTCAATAAACTCATGAGGGCTTGGGGCTTGATTAAGGAGGTTGGAAATGTGCGTGCACTGTCATCGCATAGGATCACATAGTCACACATGTCCAAATCCTTATGAAGAAACACATGTGGAGAAGTGTATGCACATGGAAGGAGGCAGCATACATGACTGATTAAGGCCTGAATGTGGGAAAAGAGACTGCAGTTCTTCGACAAACATAGAAGGTAGCCACAAACCACCTCAGCCACTGATACTTTAAGGTTGTCCTTTACTGCTATACATTGCCCCTGTTGTATGTCAAAGCTGTTTTGAGGGTGCAGCGCCAATGTTCTACGAGACTGTTACTTTGTGGGTGCTAAGCTGTTGTGTGGAATTGGACCATGCTGCAAAGTGAACAGAGGTTGGCAAAAAGGATAGGGTTGAAATGTGGGACAGCTGAACTTTGCAATCCAGCATCTGATAATCACATGAGTGATCATGCCAGCGAAAATGTTCGGAAGGGTTATGGCTTCTACCCAATGGGTGTGTGGTCACTGACCAAAAGAATACACTTCTGACCCTCGGACAGGGAAAGTGACCCTACGACATCAATATGGATGTGTCAGACGTACCCTTCGGAATGTTGAAAGTACCAATAAGAGGTTGGGCATGTCTTCCAATTTTGCTGCGTTAGGAGGGGATGTAAGCTCGTACCCACTCTCGGCAGTTACGCTCCATGTCAGGCAGACGAGTTGCTCTGTGATTTATTGCATCATGGGCTTGATACCAGGATGTGCCGAATCGTGAATTGATTTAAAGATGTTTTGGTTTAGTGCAGCTGGCACAATGAGGAGAGGAGTACCCAGGTACATGCCAGGAGGAACTGGAATGCTTGCTTCAGGGAGTGAGCACAGTTCAATGAGAAACAAGCTCGTAATATTTGTCAAAAGGGATTGCCTCTCCTCATCCATTTATTGCAGTTGAGCCAGCTCTTCCAGGTCCACAGAGGAGGTGATGGAACCAGTTCGAGACATATAATCCAGACAATGTTGTCCACACCTTTGATGTAGCAGTGGTGTATTAACAGATGATGTCCAGATGGCGCCAGTGGCAAGGGGGGTGATTAGTGGCTGGGTTGCAGATAGCATCCACGAGTGGGTGGCGGTTGGTATGTATTGTTACTGGTCAACCTTCAGTGTCCTTTCCAAACACGTTTCACGGCTTCATAAATTGTGAATCTTTCATGTTCAAAGGCTGACCACTTTATTTGTGCAGCTTACACATGATGTGGGACACTTGTTATTGTCCTTGCCACACGGTGGTGCCAGCTAGCACTGTCGAGTGACATTGGGTGTGGCAGTGGGAAGGAAGGAAGGCAACCTATATAGAGTTTAACGTCCCATTGACAGCATGGTCATTAGATATGGTTGGCGGTGGGTGTGGCAGCTGTGTGCACATCGATCAGCTGGCAAGCGCGTGGCAGAATGTGTGCTGCATTAGCGAGCAAGTGGCACATAGTGTTGTCCTCAGTGCAGAGACAGATTCGCAACAAACATGAGAGATGCCTGTAATAGTTTTGTTAAAGTCAGTGGTGAGTCTTGTAAGCTTGGAAGAGGCGGTAATGAGTTTGTTATCTAGTCATGGTGGAACAGGTAAGGGTTGATAGATATTGGTGATTAGTGCATCCATTGCAATGGGAGAGAGTGGTAACAGAATACCTGGTAACAATCTGTAGAGCTGGATGGGGGAGTCCATGTCCACCATGTGCAAAGTACAGGCGAAGTAGAGGTCTATAGAAAGCTGGAGGAGAATGTTTGCTGAATTGTAGATGGAGATAACTGAGTTGTTTGCAGCTTGGAGTGTGCCTGGACAGGAAAAGTGGCCCAATGGAGTGAGGTGGTGTGGAATCAGGCTGTATTTCATGTCGGTGTTGGTCATCTTGTCAAGGGTGTAGAATCTGCTCATGGCAGTCTGTCATGTAGATAATGTCTGATTGGCATGGTGGTGTCTGCGACACCGCGCATGGAGGACAGCACCTAACCTGTCACTGTGTGTGGAGTGTGACAGCTCGAAATGTGGGTGGCATATGAGTAGCACTGCCTGGTTTCCAACAAGTGGTGGCATGGTCATTGCGCCACTGGCTTGTGTAGAGACTGTCATTTGAGAAGTCGCAACTATTACTGAGTGGCACAGGATTTCAAATACATGGTCTGCATGATTATGGGTCTGTCTCCATAGATAACAGTTGTAGGTGGACTTTGGGAGGTAGCTTATATACCCAAATGCTCCACACAACTGGATCTGGGAAGCATGGAGTGTCGGATAGAACATGAAAAGGTTTCCACAGCTTTGAGGGCATCCAGTTTTGCAACAGTCTCTTGGCTTTGCTGTACCTGGATGGGGGAGAAAGTGACATAATTAAGTCACTGATGCATTTCGGATCAGCATAGATGTGCTTAATAAGATACACACAAAATGAGTGTTGTTGTTGTTCATGATCTTCAAATTGTCATCAAAGACAGTCATAAAAGTGGCAAATTATTGAATTATAAGTGCAAATGTGTTTCTTTTGTCAATGCAGGAGGCTAATATTTTGTGACCAAATGAGATTAACTACTAATAATCCTATATTTGTGGATTACTATCTTCAGAAACACTATCTTGAAAAACTTGCAACTGTGTTTGGGCCCTCTAGATGATGAGTAACATGTTAGCATTCACAGAACAATATTGTGTCATTCACTTGCTACTAAATGATAATATGAACTAGATATAACATGCAAAAAGTAATTTTAGCACTCAAGAGTGGACTGTAGCCCTTAAATACATTGAATGAATCCATATAAATGAAGTATTTTGACTGATGGCAGTGTATTGCCAGTGAAAAAAACATCCTTCATATTGATACTAAAGTCATGGAAGCCTTTGGTGAAGTGTCTCCTAATAATACAGAGAGAATGTGTTAAAGGTTTGGTGATAAAAAATCTATATGGCAGTACAGTGGGGGGGGGGGGGGGGGGGAGAAGAAGCAGGAAGGGTATGGTTGAAATTGGCATTTGATGCCCCCATGGTGTACATATCACATTTTGACATTTCAGATGTCTGGAAAGGCAGCATTAGTACCAGAAAAGTGGGTTAGTTTGATTTCTACCCATGGTAGTTTGATATATGTGTTTCAAACAAGCATGTCTCACTTAGAATAAAATGAAACGCAATCTGGTGATATTTGCTCCTGTTTGCTTTCCAGATGCTGCTGATGAGTACAAGTTCCAAATACAATTATGAGTCCTGAAGGGAAAGTTTCTCACTTCCTTGGAGATGCTTCAGGTTTTCATTCAGCCCAGTTCTTGGTGGGAACAAGCTGTACGTTAGCATGTCAGTTACGTTTCTTAGTAGAAATACGTGCAGCTACAAATAGCACAGAAATAAAGCTAGACAAATATTGAAATTGATGTTGTCTATGACATGTAACATAGTAACCTTCTGATCAAATAACTGTAATGCATGCTTAAACAATTTCCTGTTTAAAGAGACCTTTCAGCTCGAGGAAGCTGGAAACCCGGCATTCTGTTCCTGAATCAGTAGGATAATTTTGAGAAGATACCATACTGAAATTGTATGTCAAATAGTATTTTGAAATTTTGAGGAATATTTAAAAGACAAAGGAACTTGTACCTCATATAAAAAATCCTGTTGAACATTATTGTATTCCATTGTAGACTTCAGTATTAAAAAGAAAATGTTGATGTAGTGAACAGTACTGTTTGCCCAGTCACATATTATCAGATGATAATAATAATGGTATGTAAGTTGAGGAATGCTTTGAGGTTATTGAGTTAACATTTTTGAATAGTGTGTTTTGAGTAATGAGGCCCTTTACTATCCAATACAGTGATTTTTTTCCTTCTCTATAATGTTTATTGCATATTGATAACAGCTAACTCACAACATATTATGGTTAGTTTTATATAAACATGCTGTTATTTACACTCCTGTTTTGTATACATACTGACAATTTGAGTGAATTATCGAGATATTGTGTGATTTGACACTGACTAAGCAAGTTGGGCAGTGATTAAGGCATTGGAGTCAGATTCATGGGAAGTAGTGTTCAAATTGTCATCTGGTCATTACAGGGGTAGATTTTTTGTAATTATTCTTAGTTGATTTATGGGACAGCAAACTTATTTCTTCAATAAAATTTTAAGGAAAAGTGCTTATGTATGACAAATAGAGAAGAAAAGTGCTTGACTTTGACAGATAGACAAATAGAAGTTTAAAATTAATTTATACAGATTTGTATGAAAAGTGGAATTACATAGAGTTCCAGTCTTGGAACGCATGTCATTTTTATTTATTTATTTCATTTTGACTTTTTAGAATAATGATTTATCTTTCTTCTCGGCATCTTTTCATTCTCTCAATCATGGTTCTCTCTAATTTTGATCATGGGTACTTCCATAAGTTTCCTGTTGTTGGGCATATCCTCCAGTAGTGTGTATAAATTTATTTTGCTTTCCCAGTTGATTTTTAATCTGTCCCTTATTTTATGCAGTTATTTGCTGTTATGCATGTCTATGTTATCTTCTTGGTCAATACATTGTCATCCATCCACAAGATGCTCCTGGCAAAACTCAGTTCTGTTTTGCAAATCATGCATAAAACGGAATCTACACTCTCATACAGTTCTTGTGTTGATCTGTGAATCCTGACTTCACCTTGATTTTTCCTGTCATGTATGGTTGTTCTTTCCTTCACCTCCAACAAAATACATGCTCTCTAGCTGGAGTAATAATCTCCTTCCTATACAGCATTACATTTCTTATTGTTAAAATGAAGTCCTTCAATATAGTGCATCAGTTTAGCTTTATTTGGTAGGCTCTTCTTTCCATAGGTTGCCTGTACAACACACAATATAATGAGGACAGTTAACTCACCACAAAAATGTATGTCGAGCAGTGACAGATGCTTAAAAAAGACACACATACAACACACAAACTGTCGTCCATTAGCCTTCATCAGAATAAAGAGCATTCACACAATTACGCAGTCACACTTTACAGTCACACAGCTGTCATCTCCGGCTGCCGCACTCTGAATCATGCTCTGTCGTGAGGGGATAGGAGGAGAGGTGAGGGAAATGGTGAACTGCAAGGTTGCATCATGGTGCTGGAGTTGGATACAGAATGACATTATGGAGTATGTACACACTAGATGGGTGTAGTGAGATCCAGTTCAGTGATGATGTAGGGAGGTGGGGGAGGCGTGGAAAGCAAAACACACACACATAGCACATGGAATAGGTGATATGTAGGATAGAGGGGCTAGGAACTGTTGAGGAGGAAAAAAATGGTTTATTCTTGGTTGAGAAGACCTGAATAATTTCAGTATTGGAGAATGTACTGTAAGAATAACTCTCAACTGTGTAGTTCAGATAGCCTGGGTAGATAGGTAGGTTGTGAAGAAGCCGTTGAAATCAGGCATACGCTTTGCTGAATGTTGTGCCACATGGTGGTCTACCTTGGTTTAGACCACAGTTTGGCGGTGGCCATTCATCCTAATGAACACCTAGTTAATTGTCATGCCAATATAAAAAGCTGTGCAGTGATTGCAGCCAAGTTGCTAAATTACATAGCTGATTTCACAAGTGGCCTGTCCTCTGATTGACTGATTGAGTAGAATAAACCTGTGACGGGACTGGAGTAGGGAGTGCTGGGTGGGTGGATTGTATAGGTCTTGTAGCGGGGTCTTTCACAGGGATATGATCCTTGTGATAGGGCTGGGGTTCGGGGTGGCATAAGATGTTGTGGAGGTTGAGAGGACAACAGATCACCACTTTAGGAGGGTTGGGAAGGAACTTGGGTGTGATGTAACTCATTTCTTGGCATGAGGGTAGAAAATCAAAACCTTAGCAAAGGATGTAATTTGATTGTTCCAGTCCAGGGTAGTACTGAGTGACAAGGGGAGTGCTCTTTTGTGGCTCGGGTGATCTCTTTGTAGATTAGGTCTGTGGGGTAGTTGCTGTCTGTGAAAGCCCTTGCGAGAAACAAAGTTCTTGTCAGTGCAGGTATGCCATCCTTGGGTTGCTAGTCTGTAAGGGAGCGATTTTGTATGTGCCTGGGATGCCAACTGTCAAAGTGTAGATACTGTTGGTGGTTGGTAGGTTTAATATGGTAGGAAGTGTGGATGGAGCCATCAGTGGGGTGGAGGTAACATACAAAAACGTGACATGGTGGGTTGGGGAAGATCAGGTGAAACATCTGGAGGAGAAGGAATTGAGGTTTTGAAGTAATGAGGATAAGGTGTCCTGACCCCGAGTTCACATAATGAAATAATCGTTAATAAACCTGAACCAAGACCAAAGGTTTGGGGTTTTGGAGTACTAAGAAGATTTCCTCCAGACAACCCATAAACAGTTTGGCATAGAAGGATGCCATGTGGCTGCACGACTTTGGTTTTAAACTTTTCGCTCGGAGGAAAAGTAGTTGTGTTTTGGATACATTTGTTGAAAGTTAGGAATGAATGAGATATTGGGTTTGCATTCAGAGAGATGTTGGGAGAGGTAGTGTGTGAGAGTGTCAAGGCCATGTGCATGTGTGATGTTGGTGTATGGGGAGGTAGCGTCAACTGTTGTGTAGAAGTTGATTCGATGTGCAGCTTTTTTATGTGCTTCTCACAGCTTGTCATTCATCTTTGCCGTGAGTCATAAACTGACCTTATTATATAGTTGAATTCCAAACTAGACTTTCCATTATTACTTTCTACATTATTTGAGACTTGTCTGTTATGCATTTGTTCTTCTGTTTATTACTTGTTATAAGCCCCCTCAGATAGTGTTAGCTACACACATTCTCAAACCACAAGACCTTCAATCTTGTAGTCAGTCTCTGCAGTCAGTAGATTAATCTTATTGTATACTATTTTGAGGTCAATTTTCATTGAAATTTCAGTAAGATTTTCAGTTCAATTTTCCATTGTCTTCAATTACATTTAGTTATGTTACTTCAAGTGCAAAGACTGTGTTGACTGCCTTCTTATACTTCATTTTGCACAAAATTTTTACACATTTAATAGCTATGTTTTCATTCATCTGTCTTCACTTTTTGGCAATTACATTCAGCACCAAGTTGCAAACATCTCCTTGGTGAAGTGCCATCTTTATATCATTGCTTTCCAACAATCAGCTTTGGTAACTGGCTTTAAGCTGTTGTCTTGTGATTTCACACTTATTATTTCTTGTATACAATAACCGGTAATAAGTAATGGCCTATATATGAGTGTTGGAACTTAAATAGTAGCAACTATTTACTCACAACCAATACAAAAGTGTTATATGTTTGCACCCATTACTGTCCTTCAAAGTAGTCACCAGTGTTGTGTAAAACCTGTTGGCAGCGATGTGGAATGCATAGTATACTATTAGCAGAGCCTGTTCTGTTGATGGTGCAAATGGAGCGATCTACTGCCTGTCCAATCTCTGGAACAGTTCCGAAGCGAATGCTGCAAAGTTGTTCCTTTATCTTTGGAATCAAATCAATCACAAGGACTAAGTCCGGGGAGTATGGTGGATGGTACAGTCCTTACCAGTCCCATTGACCAAACAGAGCAGCCACAGCTTGCACTGTATACGCCTGCGCATTGTCATGCAAAATGATGGGTGGGTTGTGCAGAAAGTGTTGCCGCTTCTTTTGCAAAGATTGTCGCAGGTGATGCTCCAAAAATGAACAGTAATTATTTTGTATGACCATGCGTGAGCACATAGTGCACAAGTTGTGGCTGCTCTTTTCGGTCAATAGGTTTGGCAAGTACTGTACCAACCACCATACTCCCTGGACTTAAGTCCTTGTAATTTTTATTTGATTGCAAAGATGAAGGAACCTCTTCATGGCATTTGCTTCAGAACTGTTCCAAAGATTCGACAAGCAGTAGTCTACTCCATTCAAACCACCAACAAAACAGCCTCTGCTAATGGTATACTACACCTTCCACATCGCTGGAAATGGGTTCTACACAATGTGGGTGACTACTTTGAAAGAGAGTAACATGTGCAAATATGTAATGTTTTTGTATGGCTGTGAATAAACAGTTGCCACTATTTAAGTTCCAACCCTCGTATGTGATAAGATGGCACTGACAGCAGAGTGTAACAACACATCTCATTCCTTATGGCATCATTCATGCCATAAGGAATGCTCAAATGCATTATAAAAGGTATCTTTTGTATTAAGTGCAATTGCTGGTTACACGAAAAGTGTGCAGTAAAATAACATACGATGGTTGCAGTACTGAGGATATAAAATGCAAAATGGGAAGAAGTGTTTTTGAAAAAGAGAAATTTGCCAACATTAAATAATAATTTAAGTGTAAGGAAGTCTTTTTTGAAGGCATTTGTGTGGAGTGTTGTCTTGTACGGTAGTGAAACATGGATGGTAAATAGTTCAGACAAAAGAGGATAGAAGTTTTTGAAATTTGGTGCTACAGAAGAATGCTGAATATTAGTTCGGTAGATCGCTTAACTAATGAAGATGTGCAGAATAGAATAATTGGGGAGAAAAGGAGATTTTGGCATACTTCAATCATCTTTTTGTTTGAACTCTTTATCTCCACGTTTCACTCTTATACAATGCTACACTCCAGACAGATGCTTTGAGGAAGGACTTCCTAATATTTAAACTAATATTTGATGTCAACAAATTTTGCTTTTTCAGAAAAGCCATTCTGTATTTTATATCTTCTTTATTCAGCTAACAGAAGCTATTTTGCTACACAAATAACAATACTCATCTACTACTTTGTCTCCTTACCTAATCTAATTCCTTCAGTATTGCCTTGTTTTCTGACACTACATTTTATTACTCTTGTTCTACTTATGTTAATGTTTATCTTATACCTACCTTTCAAAACACTGCCCATTCCATTTAATTGCTGTTTCAGGTTCGTTGTTGTCTCTGACAGAATTACTATGTCATCAGCAAACTGCAAAGTTTTGATTTCTTCTCCCTGAACTTTTAATTCGTTCTCTGAATATCTCCTTAAATTCCTTCACAGATTGCTCAATGTACAAATTGAACAGCATTGGGGAAAGACTACAACCCTATCTTACTCCCTTCCCAACCACTGCGACCCTTTCATGCCCTTTGACTCTAATAAATTCCGCCTGGTTTTTGTACAAGTTGAATACAACTCTTCGCTCCCTATGTTTTACCTCAGCTACCTTCAGAATTTGAGAGTGTTCCAGTCAACAATGTCAAAAGCTTTTACCACATTTACATATGCTAAGAACATAGATACTCCTTAACCTATCTTCTAAGGTAAGTCGGGATGTGAGTATTGCGTCACATGTTCCTACATTTCTTCTAAATCCAAACTGATCTTCCCTCAGATCAGATTCAACAAGTTATTCCATTCATCCATAAATAATTCGTGTTAGTATTTTACAACTGTAACTTATTGAACTGATAGTTCTGTAATTTTAACCTTTGTCTGCACTTGATTTCTTATGAATTGGAATTAATATATCCTTCTTGTAGTTGGAGCGTATTTCCTTTGTCTCATACAACTTGCATAGCAGGTGGAACAATTTTTTCATAACTGACTCTCCTAATGCTATCAGCAGTTCGGATGGAATATCACCTATCCCAGGGGCTTTGTTTCTATTCAAATTTGTCAGTGCTCTGTCAAATTCTTCTGGCAGTGTTGTATCTCCTATCTCATCTTCCTCTACTTCATCTTCAGTTTCTAGAATATGGCCTTCAAGTTTGTAAAGACTCTATATATATCCCTCCCACCTTTCAGCTTTTCATTCTTTGCTTAGTACTGGTTTTCTATGTGAGTTCTTGATTTTCATGCAGCTGCCTTTCTTCTCGCAGATTGTCTCACTTATTTTCCTGTAGGCAGTATCTATCTTTTCTCTATTTATGCACTTTCTACGGTCTTGCATTTGTCCTCTAGCTAGTCTGAACTTCTTGTCAACCATATTTTTCAGTCATTGTACTCCCTTTTGCCTGCTTCACTTGCTGCATTTTTGTATTTTCTCCTTTCATCAGTTAAGTTCAGTGTTGCCTGTGTTACCTGGGAATGCTATTAGGCCTTGTCCTTCTGCCACTATTATAAAGTCAGTCTGGTACATTCCTGTGTCTTCTGGTCTCTTACACATATACAACCTTTTTTCATGAGGATTAATCCAAGTGTTTCTGATGATTAAAATGTGCTATGTACAAAATTCTTCTAGATTATCTCTTCTTTCATTCCTTTTCCCCACTCCATATTCACCTACTACATTTCCTTCTCTTTCTTTCCTACTATCGAGTTCCAGTCCCCAATCTCAATTAAGTTTTCCTCTCCTTTAACTATCTGACTAATTTCTTTTAACGCCTCATACATTTCTTCAATCTCCTCATTATCGGCAGAACTAGTTGATATATAAACTTGTACTACTGTGGTCGGTGTTGGCTTTTGTCTATGTTTGCTATCTTTGTGATGATATTTCTTGTTGCCGTCCCTTTCATACCCAAGGTTGTAGGTAATGTGACATTATATAGAGAGGGACATTTAAAATACAAAATTCATTACAAAAAATGATTTTTTTTTTTCAAAATTTTATATCTATGCAGTTGTCTGTTTTGGGACTTCACTACAAATTTTTATGATCTACACCATCTTACAGTAACATGCCTTTGAAAGGAAAGACATAATAACACCATAGGATCATATAAAATCAACTGGCTGTCGGACATGATATTTTCACAATTCAGCACCTTGTCAACAAGTCTTTCTTGCTGCCATTGTAAGTGTACTGGAAGTTTGCTGACTGCATGTACCACACAGTGTAGAAACATGGAGCTAAAACACATTGTGCATGTTATCACAGTCTATTCATGATTGTGTGATGCAGGCATGAACTTCCTAGCATGAATCATAAAGAAATAAAGTGAGCAACACTAGAATCGCACAATTGTATGTGCAAGGGCCTGAAAGGGATAAGTATCGTATCGACTACTGCTGGATGTAACAGCAAGCAGCACGTATACTGTATATTTCCGAAGATAAGACGACCTTCAGATAATATGAGGTACAAATTTTCATCAAAATTTTATAGTTTATGCATATATCTGGCCTATAAGACGACCCCCAAGTTTGTATTTACCTGAATGCATGTCGCATTTCTTTTTTTCCAGTTTTCGGGATCTAAAAATACGCCTGTGACTTAGATTCTGAGGCAAAGTTTCCGGAAGTTCTGAAAAATGCCGTTAGTAGCCGCCATAAGTAGATTCGTGATTGGTACACCTGGATTTCACTCTTTCTTGCAGTTTTTGCGGACTGCTTTTGAACTTTCATGCATGTAGTTTTGTTGGTTGCTTTACCTCCTTTTTTTTTTTTAGTGCTGCGTTGTAACCAATTGTGAAGAAACATGTTTTTTTTTTACACCGCGGAGTTAAAAAAAAAAAAAAACCCCTTGTTTGTCCTTTATATAACCTAACTTTCACTTCTAAAAAAGTTATCTGTAGTGTAGCATTAAGAAGGTTTGGTATAGGTTAAACTAAATTGATTCACAGTTGTACGTTCGATGTATATCATTTCAGACTGAGCTACTTCGAGTGTAAGCTTTCTTGTAAATTATCCAGAAAGCTGTACTCTGAGGTTCCTGCCTAACCACATCCTTAAAATCATGACATATTCATAAAAATCATAACATTCACCTGTTTGATAAGTATCATTTCGATACTTAACCACTTTGATATATATCGTTTGGAGGTCAAAGCCACGCTATGCAGCACATCTGCGAAATTACCAATTTCAGACTAAATTTCAATCTTCTTCTTCTCTTTCTTTCTTTCTTTTTTTCTTTCTTTCTTTTTTTTTTTTTTTTTTTTTTTTTTTTTTTTTTTTTTTTTTTTTTTTTTTTTTTTTTTTTGTACCGTCGTATAACACAACCTTGGAAATATACGGTATATCAATACTGGTGCAGGTGCTTTACTAGAACAGATGTTTTGATTAATAGAACAAGTTTATTTACTGCACAGAAACGCAGTCAATACAACAGGACTGCACACTTACTACTTATCTTAGGAGATGGGTTTAGGAAAGGCAAACCTACATTTCAAGCTTTTGTAGATTTGGAGAAGTATTTGAAAATGTTGAGTAGAATACACTCTTCCAGATTCTGAAGTCATCAGAAGTAAAATATAGGGAATGGAAGGTTATTTACAACTTGTACAGCAGCATGGCATGAAAAGGACACTGTGGTTGGGAAGGGAATAAGACAGGGTTGTAGCCTTTCCCCAATGTTATTAAATCTGTGCATTGAGAAAACTGTGAAGAAGTGCAAGGAGATATTTGGAGAAGGAATTAAAGTTTAGGCAAAAGAAATAAAAACTTTGTGATTTGTTATTGACATTGTAATTCTGTCAAAGACAGCAGAGGGCCAGGAAGAGCAACTGAATGGAATGAACAGTGTCTTGATTATAAGATGAACATTAATAAGAGCAAAACAAGGGTAACACTTTGTAGTGTAAGAAAATCAGGCGATGCTGAAGGAATTAGATACGAAACAAAACATTAAAGGTGGTAGATGAGTTTTGTTACTTGGCAGTGAAATAACTGATGATGGCGGTAGCACAGATGATTTAAAATTCAGAATGGCAATGGGAAGAAAAGTGTTTCTGAAAAAGAGTAATTTGTTAACACTGAATATTAACTGAAGTGTTAGAAAGTCTTTTTTGAAGGCACTTGTGTGGAGTGTTGTTTGTATGGTAGTGAAATGTGGATGATAAGTAGTCCAGTGAAGTATGTGGCACAGAGGATGCTCTACATCAGACAGGTACAACTCTTGAAGTATTGTTTAACTGCCTCCCTGTAAATATCTTTGCTCAGTATCTGCTTCAGTAAGCCAGACAAAATTCTTATGAGCCATTTTATCTCCACATTCTAGCTTAATTATTTAGACATGTGAAAATTTCTTTATATTCTTTGCTTAACATAGCCAACAAATTTACAGTTCTTCTCCTGATTGTATTTGTACCAGAAAGTTATTTTGGAAGATTTCCATGGAAAAATCTTTATTATTGTTTTTTTTTTTTTTTTTTTTTTTTTTTTTTAATTTTGTTCATGCACTACAGCTATGTATGCCAAGCATCTTCTCTTTGATATTGCGTGATTGTTGCTGGGAACAATGTCATAACTTCTCATGTATAATTCTTTAAAGTTTACTTGAATTCCAGTCAGACATTGAAACAGCACCACTCCTTTTCGAAGTGGTTTTGACATTGCATTAAATGGTACTGGTTTCAGGATTTCCTTTAAATAAAAATAAACATTCTTGATGATAGTTCCATTTATGGAGAAGATATATTTCCATTTCAATGAAGATTAAACCAGACACATAGTTGCACAATCAATAAATCCAGCAGCAGATTGCACAGCTGCTTAAAGTCTCATATCCATGTACAGAGTACCGAAATATGGCTTCTCTACAACAGTACTGCCAAATAAGATTAATGACAATGTTTTGCTGTTCTCAAATAAACAACATGGTAATACACACACACACACACACACACACACACACACACACACACACACACACACACACACACAAACGCAAGCTTTCGCAGCCTAGCTGCTTCGTCAGGCAGAAGGGAAGGAGAGGGAAAAGGAAACGATGAGGGTTTTAAGGGAGTGGATAAGGAGTCATTCCAATCCCGGGACAGGAAAGACTTACCTTGGGGGGAAAAAAGGAGGTTAAACAAATACACACACACCCACACATTTACACAGACGCAAGTACACTTAGGCAGACTTGCGCAGCTAGGCTGCGGAAGCTTGCGTTTGTGTGTGTGTGTGTGTGTGTGTGTGTGTGTGTGTGTGTCTGTGTGTTTATTTGTTGCTATCACTGCCTGTGCTCCTTCCCTGCTAAGTGGACTTCATCTATTTTTTACGTATATTTTTCCTGTTAGGAATTTTTCCTCTATAATATTCGTATCATATATTTACATTATTGGTTATTTTGAGGTGCACACATATATCTTTTGACAATATTGTGTAGGTGTATTATTATTGAAACTCATAATTTGAGTGTATTTCAATTTGTGGTCTAATTTTTTATAAATATGGATTTGTATAAAGTCGTAGTAGTTTTATTAATTTCGAAGATAGTTTCTTAGTACCAAACGGATAGATGCAATGAGTGTGGCAGTCATGATAAGTATTTAATTTAGGATCCAGTGATATATAAAACATGATATGCCCTAATTTATTTAAACAAAAGGTAAATATGTAATAATGTTGTGCAATAGTTATAACATGAAGTATTGTTGTTTTTATACTAATGCATATCTACGTAGGCTCAGCATATTCTGTAACTAAGTGTGACGCATTTTTAGTGTTTGTAGGCTAGTTACTGTTTACAAAAGTATCAAAGTTGAAAGTTTCATAAAAATACAGCCAAAGTTATGTTTAAATTAACACACTATTTCTTAAACTTGTTTTACTAATAGTGTTAATATTAAACTGAACGCAAAAATGTGATATTTTACATATCCGATGTTGAAGTTTTATTTAGGTGTCCGATATTTCGTATTTGTAATGTTGGAAACGCCAACCAACTCGTGTTGTATATCCTGATTCTCTCTTCATTCATTTTCGCCAATCTAGAAAAGACAGTTAATGTCACTGAGAAAAAAGATGCATAATCACAAGGAGAGTGATGGTCACAATTCATGGTAAAAGTTACATTTCAAGGAAAGAATGAAACATTGGCTAAAGTTTTCATGTACTTTGCCTTAAAATAAAGAAGTAACAGGAAAGAAATAACATACGAAGTTAGCCAAAAAATTGCATTTAAATGAAAGAGAAGCAGTTTGTAGTTTCGACAATTATCTTCAAGAAACTACTATAAATTCCTAGATATATTATGTCCTCTGAAGCACATTTTGAGCGCAATTGACATATCTTCCTGTGAAGGTGAAAGGCGTTCGTCCAGTGGTGGCTCATGCTCAGTTTTGTTGGTGGGGCCCAGACAAAAAGTTAGTATCCAGTATAATGGAATCAGTTTGAAGTGTTCATTGTATAACCTTCATTTATACACAGTCTAAAGATATTCAATACGTTAATTATGCAGTAATTAATGTAATCTATAAAACACCATAGCTAATAAAAATTTATACAAATGTGCAATAAACTTTTTTTATTTTATTACTATTATTATTTTTTGGAGGGGTTATGCATGTGTAATATTGTAGTTTGTGTGGTCCACCAGCTCCACTGGTTTCACGTGTACTTTTGTGGGTGTCTGAGTTTATGCTATGGTGACCCAATTTGTTGAAGAACTTGGAGGGCTTGGAGGTGTTTGGATTCAAACCGAAGTTCACCATATCTTCTCATGTTGAAGTTTGTACTTATTGCAGTTGTGCTTCTGTGTACTGATTGTGGTGTCAAAATCAAAATGAACTGTGGGAGGATATGTGTGACTTCTTCCCCATTTGGAATGACCAGAGAGACAACAGAGACTCTAATGGATTTTGCTTTACAGCCAAGATACAAACTGCGGGAAAAACCATGGCTCAGAGCAGTTTCATGTGTATTGTACCTAACTAGCACGTTAATTAATGAGGTCTGTGTCTGACCGGTTATTTATACAGTAAATGTGAATGTCTGTCCTTCTGTCAATTACTCTGTTGTTGAAGTTTGGAATATCACTGATTTCTTCCTTGTGAATGGAACAAACAGCTTTCCTGACTCATACTGTTCCTGAGAAAGGTTCTGATCCTTTTTAGGATGCTGAAACTGCACTCTGCTTCTGCTGTTGAAATTGGTGTAGTTAACACAATTTGTAATGTTTTGTGCACTTCAATGAATGATTCTTCAGATGAATGTTCCATACTGTTGTAATGCCTCTAAACGTATCATTGTGATAAATCACTGACAGTTCATTTTTCAATTTATTGTGGCAAATAAATGGACTGTAGTAAATTCAAAACGTATTGACCAAAGTGACTGGGAAGTGTTCTCTAAAAGAAGCAAACTTTTTTGGATCAATGATTTTGAAGCTGCTTATTACATGAGAATTTTGAAATCTTCTGCTGTCAGTTTAAGCTCACTGCTACATTTGGAATTTTTTCTTGGAGGAGCTATACACGTGTTATCAGAAACTCGAAACCGTTAAATGCTCTCACATATTTCAGATACAGCACACTCAGAATTATGTAATGCATTGGATATAGTAATGGTATTTGCACTCTGCATCTGAACTGTGTTGTAAAAAATATCAACGTGTTTCATGATATCATAGAAAAAAATTTAAGAGGAACAAAAAAGTGTGGACTGTGAAGTAAATTTCTTAATGCAAATGCTCCTCTTATTGTAACATTATACCAGGAATCACCTTCCTCAATCTTTTCAAAACATTTCAATAAGTGAAATTTGTTTCCTTTGACAGTATTTAAAATGGCAGTTCCACCTACTTCAAGAGACTGAAGGAATTCTCCTGTTGTAGACTGTCTGTAAGAAATCACTTAGCTTTGGAAAAAAAAAAAAAAAAAAAAAAAAAAAAAAAAAAAAAAAAAAAAAAAAAAAAAAAAAAAGGTTGTAAAACCAGCAGTATTTGCGAAGAACAACTTTATTGATTTTATGCTTTTACTGCAAGCATTCTGAAGACCAAATTCATTTGGTGTGCATAGCAGTGAACATACTTGTCATGTGGGAAAGTGTTCTACATTAGTGTCTGCACACCACTGTGACTGTTGCTCATTACTGGGGCACCAGTGTTTGCCTGAGCAACGAGTTTTTTCTTGAACATTGAAAGGTTCCAGACTTCTTTCTGAAACGTCACTAAGTCCACGGTTTCTTTCCCGTAATATACCACAGTATACTGACAAATTGACTTCTGCACTTAATATTTGTTGTTTCGTCATCTTGCTCAGAAACAAAAGTGGCATCATTAATCTCTTTAAACAGTTCTTCAATGTAAACTTGATACATACTTTCCAGAAGCTCATTTTGTATTATGTATGAGGTATATTTACACATGGGATTAGTAGAGTTGCTTAAGTAATCATCTCATACACTGTCAAGATTTCCCAAAACAGATAAAAAGTTTAATAAATTGCCACAGATTACTGACTCTTGTTTTTCATTGTGAGCTCTTAGTGCTCACTCATGAGTTCCACAAAACATTAAGCACTTTGTAACTAATTAATTATATATAGAGAACAGTGTAGAGTGCCATGATTTATTTATTTATTTATTTGACTAGTTTTGGTCTTCTTTTAGACCATCTTCAGGAATTTTAGCTCAATTGATGTTGTGGAGCTGGCAGGTAACTTGGAGCCCTTTATAACAAGCTGCCCCTGGGTTCCTCTAAAACTAATCTTATTTATCTAGCTCATCTATGCTTGTATGGACAAATTCTCCTTTGCTGTTCATCAAGAAAGAAAGGTATTCTCCCACACAGATCAAACCAAACAAATATGCAGATTCATGGCTGCTCCAACTTCATCATTCAGCAGGCAGGAACAAAAGAATGCAGTGGTCTAAAAATAATGAGTCTACATTGGAGACTATGATAAAATTGTGGAAGTTGTTGGAACAACATTCACAATGCCCAACAAGATCTATGTATAATGGAGAATGGATAAAAACTCACTACAAAGAGAATCGCTGAGCTGCTGGCAGGCAGGAAAAATAAACAGTCACATTCGCACAATTTAAAGTTTTGGCCATGGCCTTCGTCAGAAAAAGAAAAACATACATTCACACAATTACTCAGATAACTATACACACACAACCACCATGGCTGGCCACTCCGCCATCGTAAGCATCTTGACTGTGAGTGAGGAGAGGAATGGAGAGGGAAGGATGCCGGATAAGGGTTGGATGGAAAGTTCCGCATTACATGACGGATTTTAAAGGGTTTGATAGGTGGTAATGTGAGATTCAGCATTGAATACAGTGATGGGAATGGGCGGGAGAGAATAATAGGGAGTTAAAGAGGTGTGTGGGGATGGAATTTGGGGGGGGGGGGGGGTTGAAAAGATGAAAGTAATAAGGAAGTAAATAATAAATAAAATAAAAAAAGTAAATAATTAAGGGAATATTCTAAGTGATGACACACAGTTATAAGGAATACATGAACTGCAGGGATACAGGACAATTAGTGGGGAAGGCAGGTGGCAGTGGGGGGGGGGGGGTAATAATTGTAGGTGTAGGGATGGTAAGTTATCTTAGGTTCAGGCCAAGATGGCTGCAGTAGCGTAGAAGTAGAATGTGTTAAAGGGATAAGACCCATGTGCACAGTTCAGAAGAGGTGGTAGTGGAGGGGAGGATCCAGATGGCTTGGGTAGTAAAGCAGCAATTGAAATCCAGAGTGCCATGTTCAGCAGCACGGAGTGGTTCATTTTTCTTTTTGCCACAGTTTGATGGTGGCCATTCATTCTGATGGACAGTTGGTTTGTCATCATACCAATAAATCACATAGCTGCTTTCACAGGTGGTCTGACCTCTGATAGGGGGGATAAAAGTGTGACAGGACTAGAATAGGAAGGGTTGGGTGTAATGTCTCTCTTCTTAGTTCTTGAAAGATTGGCATATCGACAGCTGAACAGTAGCGAGTGGTGTTATACTTGTCACTTTCCTATCACAGTCTCTGAATTTCTTTTTATCACTGCTCGCACTGTTACTCAGATGCGGAGAGTTCATAAATTTTACTTCAGTGGCAACTAGAGTTTGCTGCATAAGTTGGCTACAAATACACATGATATCTCTGCCTGGCCTTTACGCTCTGTCACATGAACACATTTATTACGCAGATAGAATATACTGTTAAAACTCAAAATGGACTCTGATTTATTGTAAAATTTCTGGATTTGTGCGGAAAGAGAATAACGCGGCTAGCTCACAGTTCTTTGTATACGTTACAAAGTCACTTCTTATAATGAGGGTCGTAACTACAATAGTCATAGATATTGTTGACTGGTAGTTCCATAGATACTATTTGCGTTGACTTTAACACCTTGAAATAATTTGAACCCTCACCCAGTAAAATCACTTGGAGACATTTTCCAAAACTTCGCAATGAGACAGGTAAGCATTGCAAAATGTGATATTCTTCACAGTTTCAGGAGATGTACTATTACTGACTTTTCAAGAATAAACTTTTCTCTAAAACACATCCCACAAAATTTTAAACTTGCAGGAGAAAGGAGTCTATCTACTGAATAAAATGCAGAATGCACTTAACTCTGTTATATTTAAAAAACCGCAACAGTAACATACACTGGTATTACAGTCTCTGTGGCTTTGCCCGTTTCATTATTCTTTAAGACAATTTATAAAATTTTAACTTCTTTTAACACACTTTCGTATGGTTTTCATATACAATACTTGAAATTGATTTTTAAAATATTTTTTAAACCGATGCTATTGCCATGAATGATGGAAATATATTACAGTGGGAGGATTGGGCAGGTTTTGCATTGGGGCCTTCCTCATGGATATGATCCCTGTGGTAAGGGATTGGAAATGACATAGGTATGAACTAGGATGTTGTGGAGATGGGATGGACAGCAGAAATCCACTTTAGGAGGGGTCAGAAGGATCTCGAGTAGGACGTCTCTCATTTCAGGGTATGAAGACAGATATTCAAAGTCCTGACAATGCATGTGATTTAATTGTTCCAGTCCAGGGTGGTATTGGATGACAAGTAGCACACTCCTTTGTGGCTGGTTATTGGGGTTGGAGGGAGGATTAGTGGTTTGTGTTGGGGTGTAGCACAGGAAATCTGTTTGTGGACTATGTCTGGAGGGTAATGCCTTTGTTAGGCCTTCTGAATATTGGGTAAGGGACTTGTCATCACTGCAAATTCACTGACCACGAGTGACAAGGCTGTATGGGATGAATGTTTTGATGTGGAAGGAATGCAGCTGTCAAGAGTGCAGGTACTGTTGGTAATTAGTAGGTTTAATGTGGATGGAGATGTGCCTGGAGCTGTCAGTGAGGTGGAGGTTAGGTGAACATCTCTGAAGGTGGTTTGCCAGGTAGAAGAGGACCAAGTGAAACTGGTGAGGGAGAAGGAGTTGAGGTTGTGGAGCAACAACGATAGGATGTCCTAGCTGTGAGATCAAACGATGAAAATATCATCAATGAACCTGAACCAGATCAGGGGTTTGGGGTTTCAGGGAAGGTTTTCTCTAGATGGCTCATAAATAGGTTGGCATAGGAGGGTGCCATAAGGGTGCCTATGGCTGTGATGCCAATTTAATTGTATACTTCTCCTTCAAAGGAAAAGTAATTGTTTGTTAGGATGTAATTGGTGAGGGTTATAAGGAATGAGGTATCAGGCTTGGAGTCTGAAGGATGCTGAGAAAGGTAGTGTTAGAGACCAGAAAGACATGGGCATGTGGGATATTGGTGTATAGCAAAGTGGCTTCAGTAGCGACAAGTGAGGATCCAGGAGGTAAAGGGGAAGGGAATGTGAACACTCGGTGAAGTAAGTGGTTGGTATCTTGGATGTTGGATGCTAGGTTTCGGACAATTGGTTTGAGGTGTGGTTAACAATGGCTGTTTCACTTAGTCCTTCTGTACCCGGCATGTCATCTTCCTGGATGTTAACCTCCATCTCACTGACGGCTCCTTCCACTCCTCCGTCCACATTAAACCTACTAATTATCAACAGTATCTGCACTTTGGCAGCTGCCATTTGAATCACATCAAAAAATCTCATCTGTACAGTCTTGGCACCTGTTGATGGCGAATTTTCAGTGATGTGAAGTCCCTTACTAAATATGCCAAAGGCTTCACAGACAGGCATTACTTTCCTGACCTAGTCCGCAAACAGATGCCATATCCCCACACCTGTGCAATCCTCCCTCCAACCCCAATAACCACTTAAAGGAGTGCCTTCCTTGTCACCCAATTCCACCCCTAGATTGGAACAATTAATTCACATCCTTCATCAGGGCTTTGATTATCTGTCATCATGCCCTGAAATTATTGATATACTACCCAAGATCCTTTCAACCTCTTCTAAAGAGGTGTTCCATCATCCACCTAATCTTTACAACAATCCAGTCCATCCCTATGCCATTCCCAATTCCAACCACTTACCTCAGGGATCATATCCATGTGAAAGGCTCCAATGCAAATCCTGCCCAAACCACCCTGATAGTAAAATGTAGACTTTCATGGCCAGAAATGTCATCTCCATTAAAATTAATTGTGCTGTTATGTTGTGGTCGACCATGACATAACAGCCTGTATAATTTTAATGGACATGACCAAACCATCCTGTCACAGGCTTCTCCTATTCCATCAGAGGTCGGGCTACCTGTTAAAGCAGCCATGTGATTTACCAACACTGCTGCAATCATTGTACAGCATTTTATATTGGTATGACAATGAACCAGCTGTCCATCAGGATGAATGGCCACCACCAAACTGTGGCAAAAAGCAAGATGGACCACCCTGTGGCACAGCATACAGCTGAACACAGCACTCTGGCTGCTTTACTACCTGAGCCATCTGGATTGTTCCCTCCACCAACATCTCTTCTGAACTGTGCAGATGGGATTTGTCCCTTCAACACATTCTATGGTCCCACAACCATCCTGGGCTCAACCTAAGATAACTTCCCATACCTACACCATATAACTAATAATATCCCACTCCCTCCTTTCTCACTTATTATCCTGCATTTCCCCAATTCATATCTTCCTTGCAACTATGTGTTACCCCTTACAATATCCCTTTAATTATTTACTTTTTATTTTGTTTATTATTTAATTATTTCCTTTATATTTTTATCATTTCAAATCCCCCCACTCCCACCCACACTCATCTACAACTCCCTTTTTCTGTCTCCTGCCCCTTCCTTTCATTGTATTCAATGCTAGATATCACATTCCCATTTATCAGAGCCTTCACAATGCATCATGCAATGCATCCCCACCCTTATCTGGCATCTTTCCGCCCCTACTCCTCATCTCACTTAACAGTCAAGATGCTTGTGATGCTGGAGTGACCGGAAATTGTGGTTATGTGTGTGTAGTTGTCTGAGTGATTGAGTCTATGTGTTTCTTTTTCTGAAGAAGGTCATGGCCAAAACTTTAAGTTGTGTGAATGTGATTGTTTACTTTTTGAGCCTGTCAGCAGTTTAGTGACCCTCTTTACAGTGAGTTGTTATCTGTCATCAATTATTGACATTCCAATTGGATTTTACATTGTTAAGGTTAATGTATATGTACTTATATTATAAATCTGACAAATAGTAGTAAAGAAACTATATAACAAAAAATTCGTAAATACAAAAGAGTATTCACAGAACTGAACGTGATATGAAACATTAATCTTTACATTTGGGGGCCAAAATTAAGTGATGGATACCAAAAGTTAGAAAAACCCTAGAAATATACAAGGAAATTAATAAAGCATGCCTTTTCATAGATAAGAGGATGATTGTAGAGGAAGAATGGAGCTGATTCAAACACGCCCTAGTCAAGGAACTGGAAAAAAAAAGGACCCATGTGAAAAAGACATCAACAAAAGTTAATTACAAAGAAACTCTATGGCCAATAATAGAATGGGATAATGAGTCAAAAAAAAAAAAAAATAAAAAAAAATAAATAAATAAATAAATAAATAAATAAATAAAAAATAATGCATGGAGAGAGTGGTTCAAAAACAGAGTGGAGTGTAATAAAAACAAATGGAAACTACTAACCAAAACAGCAAGAGAAAAGTATTGACTAAGTGTATAACCTTATATCATCCATATTGGACTGTGGTAAAGAACTGTGACTGTTAATGAAAATAAAAGTTCAAATAAAAACAATCATCTGCATAAGTCACTTATTTTTATTTCTTTCATGATGCGTTTTGAGAGTTTACGCTCTCATCTTCAGGTGGAACAATTTTTGCTTACGTTGATCCTGTCAGGATCCAGCCAGTTATTATTTTAGATTTCATTTTCAATTTGTTCCAGTGTATATAACTCTGTAATTTTTCACACATGAACATTTCAGTAAAACTATACACACTGGGCATGAACCAAAACATAAACAAACCAAGTTTGTCTTGATAAATATGAAGCACACTCATTGAGCAACAGACAGCCCTAGTAGCATTGTTACGTGACTTACCACAGACACTTCCATCAGTTGTGTCACGTCGTTGTGTAGTCGGGTCATGCCATGCTCTCTGCCTCCATTCCCTCCATACGAGGAAGCTGCGGAAGAATGGGGGATCTATGAAAAGCGTCTGCAGCAACATGTTGTGGCTTTCAATGTTTGTGATGATCAGCTCTGCAAATCTATGTTTGTTTCGTAGATTTCTCCACAAGTGTATCAACTATTGTTTCAGCTAGCCCCCCTACGGAATCCAGCGTCATTGTCTTTATCTGAAATATTATTGCAAAAACACTGATGTTGTTGCTTCCAGGGTGGCTTTTTACAGTTGCTGCAAGCAACCTCATCAATCATGCCATGCATGGGCTGCAGAATTACAGGGCCTTAGTAGAAAATGTCAATTCGTTATGGACGTGTGTCTTATGCCGATTCTATGGTTAGAGATGCTATACTTAGATTGACTCCAGATAAGGAAGTCAGACAACGGGTTCTCCAGCTTCTTAACCTATCATTATCTGAAGTATTGAGTATTGCTCAGTCGTATGAAATTTCTGGTGCCGCCGGAACCCAAATTGACGAATTCATGGACGTCAGTGTTGTGTAGTCTGATGCCAAGTCAGACGACGCGTCTGTTTCTTATGATGATGGGTAAGTTGTTGCTATACATGTGCTTCAACAATGATGAGCGAGCAACTACGCATAAAAAAGAAGCAACAGTGGCAGATGCAGCAGCCATGGCAGAAAAATCAGGTACGTTTGGCACTTCCATCCTGTCCACGTTGTTTAATCAATCACGAGAGGGTAGATTGTTCTCAACGCTGGGCTACGTGTCACTCCTGTAATAAGAAAGGTCACATTGCCTCAGTCTGCTGATCTAAAAAGATGCCTGCTGTTGTTGAGATGATGACTCTGTTATGACAGTCAATTGTGTACTTTCAACTACTAATAAGTTATATATAGATGTTCAGGTCCTTCACAAAAATATTCACATGCAGGTAGACACAGGTTCTGCTGTCACTATCATAAATTCCTTCCTTCTGCATCTGATGTGGCCCATCCCTTGAATCAGCTGCTCCGTAAGAACATTCCTTTCCACTGGACTGACGAATGTGAATGTGCCTTTGTCCACCTAAAAGATCAATTTCAGTCGGCACCGTGTCTAGCCACGTTTTGCCTGGGGTGGCAGCTGGTGTTAGCAACAGACACGTCCCAACATGGTCTTGGGGGCGTCCTTGCACACCGATATGACAATGAATCAGAGCGGCCTATTGTTTATACTTCGAAGACACTCAAAGGCATTATTCTCAGGTTCAGAAAGAGGCACTTGCCATAGTATATTCCTTAAAAAAATTTCGTGTTTTCTTGTACTGTTCCAAGTTTCATCTCATCGCCAACCATAAGCCTCTTGTCTCCCTGTTTCATCCTTTAGCTTCGCTTCTGGATAAGGCTGCACACAGGTTGCAATGTTGAGCTTTATACTTATCTCGTTTTCACTATGAGATTCATTACTGCCCCATGGCGAAGCAAGCAAATGCTGACGTCTTATCGTGGCTGCCTATGGGTTCTGACCCCATTTTCAGTTGCAATGAGTTACTCTGTTTCCACGTGGACGAGGACGAACGTCGTGCGGTTAACAGTTTTAAGGAGGACCATGTTGCTTCAGCCACAGCTGACAACACAGTTCTCTGTAAGGTGATTAGGTTCATTCAACAACGTTGGTCTGGCAGACCCTCTGGCAAGGCATCTGACCCTCTCCACAACTAATAGGGCTTGTTCGTGACGTTGTGGTTCTCCTCTCTACAGATGGAGCGTTCTGAGGGTAATGGTTCCTGCTTCTCTGCATCAATGCATTCTTCAGCTGTTATACCAAGGACATTGAGGCATCTCCCACACTAAAAATGTGGCTCACAAACATGTTTACTGGCCAGGAATTGATGTGGACATTTCGTGCATGGTCGCCCTGTGTACCAAACATGCTCAACACTCAGCAGCCACCCGAGCTGACCCTTCCCCATGGCCTGCCCTGGTGCACTTGTGGGAATAGGTCCGTGCCAATTTTGCCGGCCCTTTTCTAGGTACCTACTGGTTTCTTGTCGTTGACACTTATACCAATTTAACCTTTGGTGCTTTGCTGTGTGTCCCCTTCCTCTGCTATAACCACAAATGCATTGGCAAAGATTTTTGCCCTTGAAGGTCTACCCGCTACACTTGCCACAGTCAATGGTCCTCAGTAGGCTTTAGCAGATTTCTGTTCTGGCCTCTGTGTCCGTCATGTCACACTGCCGCCCTTCCATCCACAGTCGAATGGTGTGGTTGAGTGTCTTGTTCACACATTCAAGTTTCAGATGAAGAAGTTCCTCACTGAGTTTTCTACGGACAATGATTTACTTGCGATTGCACCCATGGGTAACCACAGCCCAGCCGAGCTCTTACATGGTCATCAGCCATGCACATTGTTACATCTTCTTCTCTCTTGACAGTCTCAGACTATTTTTTCAACCTCCTGACACATTCCGGGTAGGTGCTCCTGTCTGGATACGAGGGTACGGCTCTCGCCCCAAGTGGATCAAAGGAGCCATCAAAAAGTTTAGAGGCTATCAGATGTGTGACATACAAACTGATGGGTGGTGGAACTGACGTTGTCTCCACACAGAATTATTAATACTGCTTCATAAGCCGATAGATACCATCTCTGGGTCCCACCTTTACTGCTCATAACTCCGTGCACCCAGTATACTCCTGCAGAAGATGTGCTTCTGTCACATGAGCTGACTGTGTGGGAAAGTGTGCCAGCATCACAGTCGTAGGCACCAGAGGCATTGCAGCTGTCACCCGTCATTCAGTCCCGGGGATGTGTGCCTCCAGCAGAGAGCACACCGACTTCTCTGCCACCTGCAGCCAATACTTAGAGATGTCACTCAACATTCAGTCACGGTCCATGCAAAGGGGCCCGTCCAGGGCACTTTCGAGTGACACCACGTGACTTGTCCACAACACATCAAGAGCCGATGGATGTCTCCGCACTGTACAACACCTCTGTAATGTGAAGTGAATTTCCCAAAGGGAGAAAAGTGTTGTGACAGTGCATCATAAATTCAAATCTACTGCCGCTTGTAATGCACACAAAATAATGTAGTGGCGCTACAACTATTAGACACCGCCGCCTAAGTGAACCAGGGCTTGCCTGCAACTCAGCGGAGCATGACAGTCTGTACTGAACCATGATTCAATGCACTTGATGTAAAGGGTTGTTTTCTTGTGTTAATAAAGTTATAACACCCCAGTTTGAGGAATCATCTGATTTTTGTGGTTTACCTGAACCACTCATTTCAACTTTATATGCTCTTCCAGTTAAGTATGAATTAAACCATTTGTGCACTGCCACACTAATACCGTAATGCTTAAGCTTATCTAGAAGAATTCCGTGATTTACTCAATGAAAAGTCTTTGACGGATTACAAAAAATTCCAGTGGGTGGTATCCGGTTATTCAAAGCATTTAATATTTAATCAGTAAAAACTTTTATAGCATTTTCTGTTCAAAATATGCTGTATTTACAGGGGATGAGAATTTGGGAAAGATATCACAGTTACTTTCATAGGTTTAAGAAAGGCTTCTGATATTGTTAGAGGGAAAGATACAGGATAAGGACTAAATATTCCAGAATCATCAAAAGGAATGCAACTCAGAATCAGAAACGTGTATCAGAAATTCCCGAATGTGCTGTAATAGAGAACAGACCCAAGTGTTCGACAGGGAAATTCTGCTCTGTTCAGTGCTCTTTAATAAAGTCATGGCTTACATAATAAGGAAGCTTCACCAATGGTCAACAGCAGATGACATGATAATTTGAAAACAAATTGAAAAGAAATTGGAGGAACAAGTAAATACTGACAGAGAGAAAAATGACGAAGCAGGCATAGGAATAATCTTAACAAAATAGGAGGTAGTAAAAGTTGGTAGGAAAATAGACAAATGGAGGACGTTTATTGCAATGGAAAAATTATTTGAGTTGTAGATACTTTCACATATCTACGTAGTAAAGTTAACCAAGGAAAGAAATATAAAGGATGAAATTTTGGAGACAATAGAAAACTATTCAAAATTTTGTTATTGTTTATCAGGCATAATCAGAAATTACAAAATACCTATCATAGCAAAGATCATTGAATGCAAATTATAATATTTGCCATTTTTGACCTGTGGATCAGAATGTTGGATTTGAACAAAGGAAGATTTTTGTAGAATACAAGTGGCAGAAATGCGCTAGCTATGGGGGATACTGAAGACAATAATGGGCTGGAATCCCGCCCCCCCTCACCATAACGCTTTTAGAAAATTTATGTTTAATTGATTTAACTGATCATTTATACCTGCAAGACACTAACAAAATTAGAAAAAAATATTTTAGCAATAATTTAATAATTAAAAATGCTCCCCAATCAATATACTTAAGCTCACTGCAAAGATAGCAAAAGGTTCTATAGACATTGAAACACATCCATATGCGTAAAATGCAGAAACAACAGTACAGTACAAAGCTTTTCAAGGGACTTCAGTACAATATTGTAAAATGCAAGAAAACGTAAAATGCAGGAAATAATGTTTTAAATGGTAAAATATGCTTACTGGATCAGCCTTGCATTTTAATAGTTTATTTGTGATATATGTACGCAATAGGCCTCTAAATACTCGCCAGGAAGTTTATTATACAATAAAGGTTATCCAAATATTTACTATTTTAAGCGCCAGGCAGAACTGGTAATTTTATGGGAAATAGAAATTTTTGACGAAATTTCATTCATTATAATCGGGACGCCGCTATTTTAAATGCCAGGAAGAACTGGTAATTTTATGTGAAGTAGAAATTTTTGACGTAATTTCATTCATTATAATCGAGGACATCGCCATTTTAAGCGCCAGACAGAACTGGTAATTTTATGGGAAGTAGAAATTTTTGAAGTAATTTCTTTCATTATAATCGAGGATGCTGCTATTTTAAGCGCCAAGCAGAACTGGTAATTTTATGGGAAGTAGAAATTTTTGACGTAATTTCATTCATTGTAATCTTAGACGCCACGTAACACATCTTCAAAATCATCTGAACCGCCTCGAATGATACCATTTGGATGCCGCTGCCAGACTAAGTAACACATCTTCAAATTTACTGCCTTTTACTGGTATTAATTATTTATGTAGTAATACTCCTAAAGTTCCGTTCTTTTTGTATTTTTCGATGTTTCACATGTCAATATTAGAGAATTTATTCACATTCTTGAGTGCAAACATATGCATAAATATTTTTGTGACGTTTGCATAGGATCAGCATCTCACACTATTATCGCTTTTTTGAGGTTGTGGGTATTATGATACCCACCTTTGACAGATAACGTTCTTTATTAATCAGAAATATGTATCCCAAAAACAATGCAACTCTTTATTCTCACATCAACAAAGCAACTGGCAAAGAAGCTAGTGGAAAGAGGAACTACACCAACACAAATCAGCGTTATTCTCACGTCAACAAACCATTCTGTTTGTCTGAGTACACGCCAGGCGCTCTGGCAAAGAGGCTGGTGGAAAGAGGAACTACATCGCCACAAATCGGCGCATCGTAAGTCAACTAGCCATGTACTGCCAACAACAAAAAGCGAAATATATGTTTGAATAAATGCAAAATGTCAAGAAACATGACTACGAAAACTTTTAAGCGCTATACTTTAATGGAAAGCCATGCTAGCGTCAATTTATGTATATTACGTCATTTTTTTCTTCACGCACATGCTTTCGAAAAGCTTAAAATGCGGGAAAAGTGTAAATATGTTAACGCAAAAATGAGGGCGAATTAACAAGTGAACATAGGAAATTTGACGGGACCGACAAAAAATTGTGTAAATGGCGGGAAAACGTAAAACCCGAGAACGTAAAAACGAGGTTTTACTGTATTTTGGAAAGGCTAGGTTGCTACTCATCTTGAGCCACAGAAAGGCACACAACAGAATAACACATAACAGAATATGTGTGCCTTTCTGCAGCTTATCGGGTGTCTCTGTGGTGAGTAGCAATCTATCATATCCAAAATATTATTGAATCGTGTAAGATATTTTTATTGTTTAAAAATGCAGAAACAACTTAGCCTTAGTTCTACATAAATATGTGCTGCTCACGTGGAACAACATGTTGTTTTCATCTTTGTCAGAACTGTGTCACATGTTTTGTGATGTGTTTTAGCAAAAGCCTGCACACTCATTGCATGTCATTTGAAAACAAATAAGTAGCCTTAGGTTCGAACAAAAATATAAAATCTAAACCTGCATGATCATGTGGGTTCGAGTGGAAAGGGATTTGAAATGACACAATATTTAACATCCATTACATCTATAGCTGGTGTAGTGTTCATTGATCTGTAGATGATTTGGTGTTCATTTATTTAGTGCAGATATAATAATATTGTTTGACCTCAAATGACTCTGTTATATTGAGCATAAGAGGTTATGGATTATATGAATACTACTACTTCTGTAGCATGCAATGTGTGAATCTGGTGCAGATGGGAGGCATTCAGTGATGGCAAAGCTAGATAGGACAACAGCCGACATTGTGTAGAGATTTGAGTCCCAGATTGATACAAACTTTCACTTTTCTTGTAGTTCAGGAAGAATATGTTGCCTGACTCTTCAAGAAATTTATTGTCTCACAACTTGAATAGAAGCCCATACTGTGATGCAGGAGATACATGTTGCATGGTGGTATGTGCTTCTGCCAGTGTTCGGAGAGTATTAGTTTCTTGAAGAGTCAAGCAATATATTGCTTTCTCCACTGTATCTTTTGCAAAAAGACTATGGGGATAAAATTAGATAGATCAAAGCCCACACAGAAACATATCTGCAATCTTTTTTCTGCAACTGGAACAGGAAAAGGAGGAAATGATAATGGTACTCAAAGTAACTTCTGCCACACACTATGAGGTGGATTGTGGAGTATGGAAGTTGATGTAGATGTTTTGCAGCATGAATGATTCCTTTTGTCCCTCATCCCTCTTATTGTCTATCATTAAATAAAGCCTTCAGATCAAGCCCCTAAAAGAAACTATGGAGAGAAATAGGCTTAACTTGTTGGTCACATAAAATGAATCTGTAAGAAGACTAATACAAAAATTGGAGAGAGCAGGTGAGCAGGCTGTAAGGAAGGGATTTTTTGATGTGGAAGGATGGCAACTGTCAACTTTGACAGCCTGGCCATTTGTGGATGGTGTATCTGCAGTGACAAGAACTCACTTTCTGAATATGCTGAGGGTCTTACCAAGGCCTTCACAGACAGAAACTATCCCACAGACCTCGTCCACAAACAGATCTTCCATGCCATATCGTCACACATCCCAAATCATGCCCTGAACACCAGTACCAATCCACAAAAGAGCGCTCCCCTTTTTTCACCTCCCCAAACCCCCATTACATCCTAGTCCATCCCTATGCCATCCCGAAACCCAGCCCACTGCCATAGGAATCATATACTTGTGAAAGACCTCACTGCAAGACCTGTCCAACCCATCCACCCAGCACTTCCTATCCTAGCCTATCAGAGGCCGGGCGACCTGTGAAAGCAGCCATGTAATTTACCAACTGTGCTGCAATCACTGTGCAGCTTTCTATATTGGCATGACGACTAACCAGGTGTCCATTAGAATGAATGGCCACGCCAAACTGTGGCCAAAAACATCTTTGACACAGCATGCAGCAGAACATATGCTTAATTTCAATGGCTGCTTCACAACCCGGGCCATCTGGATCCTCCCACCCAATATCAGCTTTTCTGAACTGCACAGGTGGGAGTTATCCCTACAGTACATTCTTCAATCCTGAAATCATCCAGGCCTCCACCTACAATAACTTCCCTTTTCTCAACATCTTACAATTCCTACCTCTCTATCCTAAACCTCTCCTATTTTGAGTGGTGCATGCATCCGTGTGAGTATGTGTGTGTGTGTGTGTGTGTGTGTGTGTGTGTGTGTATTTTTATACCTGTATTTATTTTATTTTTTAAATTTTATTTTCCTCCCCTCACCCGCCTCCCCACTCCATTCATAACCTGCATCTCATTACTCCCATCTAGGCTGTGCTGTACCCATTCCCACCACAGTGACGCAACCTTCCTATCCCCCACCCCATGCCCTTCCCTCCCTATTTACACACCGCGTGATTCGAAGTGCGGCAGCTGGAGGTGACGGTTGTATGACTGTTTTGTGTGACTGCATGTATGTTCTCTTTTCTGAAGGAGACCATGGCCAACAGCTGAAAGTGTTGTATATGTGTGTCTTTTGTATGTGCCTGTCGCAGTGTGTTGCCACGTCTATACGGTGAGTTGTAAACTGTCATTATTACTATATTATTAATTTTAATGTGTACTTTCCATTATTAGATTTGTGTATTTTAGATTTCTGTGATTTTTTAAGCACAGTAGGAAGTAGAGTGATAATATTTATGCATCAGCAAGGATTCTTATGTGGGTAAATAATTCATAGTGTGAAGTTCTTTGACATACCAATAACTCTAGACACTATCTTCTGAACCGAATCATGGTTAATATTCTACATAATTCTCTAGATCAGCGTTTCAGTAGCTTACCTGGGTTATCGTCAAAGATAGATTCTTGTTTCTTTTTTAATGAGACATTGGCAATCTTATTTGTCTGGTGGATACGAGATATAATATTACTTGTATTTCATTAAAAGTGGTTGGAAATGGCTATTTGAGAATCTCTACCACTTCTTGCAACTCTGACATACAGCTTTCACTTTTTGACTCTGTAACATCAGACATGGCCACTTTAACCCTCAAATTGTATTTTGGATCTGAACAACACCAGATATTAAATTTGTTCACATTAACAAACCATGTAGCTGCATGTGGAATTATGTTACTAGCTACAAATGATTCATATGCAATGTGACACAATTAAAGGGAGGAAACAGCTCTGTTAACACTGTGGTATGTCAGTGTCGTTACTAACCCATAACTCTATTGGTATTAATATTGTTTTGAATTCATTTCTCAAACAACTGAAACTTGACCATGCTATGAGATGCCTTTTGTTCCATTGACAATATTGTCTACTATATAGCCAAACTGTCGTATTTTCCATGATGGTAACAGCAGTGTTGCTGCAGTGTGGTCATTGCAAGACCAGTGTGAGTTCACTGCATTCAATTTACAAGAAAAACAGTAATTTGTGAAAAGAAGCATGTACTGTTCATGGTGTGGCCATGTCATGGCTGACGATTGTAACTGCTCACAGTATAGTTGAGGTATGATGTGCCCATAGACGTGAAAACATGATTAGACTAAAATCTTTACTGAGCTTTATGACCAGGTTTGTTCAAGGGGGGGGAGGCTTATTTCAGATTAAATGAAAAGGAAGATAAGAAAACACACATCTATACATATTACAAACTAAAGTCCTGCCACTTAGCCTGTTCTCGATAAACTGAAAAACCTCTGAATGGATTTTCATATGGTTTTTTGCCAATGGACATTATGATTCATGAGAAAGGTTTAGGTGTATATTTCATTAACATGTGTGGCAGTGGGTGAAAGTGGTGAGCAAGAATCCACAAAAGAGAGCAATAAATATTCTTTGGGAAAGCTACATGTTCTGTGACTTATGAATGTAACCATACATATGACAAAGCGGTTATTATTTCATAGTGCATAGGATGAACATGAGGTACGTTTTAATCTTACAAACATTTTCAGTGCATCAGGCTGGTATGACACTATGACTCATGCAAAGCTGAGCAGGGTTGCTAGTTTACGATATGTGCAATTTCATAATACAGTGTGAATGGGGAATTGGATATACATCGTAGACTCCCTCCTCCTATCATCTCTGTCCAGCTCTCTCTTCCCCTCTCCTTGTTCTCCTCTCATTGTCCATGGCCTCTCCCCTCCCCTCTTTTAAGTAACTCTTCCTTCCTCCCTCTCCCTGTCCATCTCCTCCTCCCCATTTTCCATTCCCTCACACCTCTTTGTCCATAAGATTCTCCTTCCCCCTCTTTCTGTCTGTCTTCTCATCACACTCTCCCTGTTCATCTCTTCCTCCACCCTTTCTGCATCCATTTCATCCCCCTCCTCTTAACAGCTCTGTCTAATGTAGAGCCTTATGTAATGTTATGTTCAAAATCTTAGATCTACAAAAACTCATGACCAAAAGTTCTGGAAATATTACAAAAAGTTGCATTGTAATATGCATGTGTCTATGTGTATCATTCTTTAAATATATCTTATATGAATTTATGTAAATTTAATAAAGGAAAAACATTATTGTAAAAAATCTCAAAGGTTATATATAATAAACTGAAGAAATAGATACATAGAAACTTTGCATTAGAATACAAAGTTGTGTCAAAATTTCAAAGAGATTGGTCAAGAACTTTAGATAAATGAGTTTGCACAAATGAACATTCACATTTTAAATGATTCCCATTTAGTACATATATATTAGACATATATGTGATGGCATGCTAGTGGGCAATTAAAAGTGCGAAATTGAATGCAATTTTGTGTCAAAAATTCGATACAATCTGTGAAGAACTTGCATAGATTTGAGATTTTAAACAAATGAACATATACATTTGTATTATAAATTCCAAAATGCAAATATCTTAAAATTTTTGTCCAAATGCTTTTAAACTTTTGACTGAATGTTGCATTGGAGTACACCCATGTATTATATACTTATTTTTTAATATATTTCATATGTGCAATTATATAAGTTATATAACGAGATTATTGATTTTGAACAAATACACATCTATGTTTCAATTACCATATATGTAGATATTGGGAAGGGAAGGGAAGGGGCAACAGAGGAAGGTTCCAAGGCACTGATTGGGATGAACAGAATGACCTTATGGAGCATGTAGGTAGTATATGGAATTCTCTGATCTGGAAATTATCTAGACTAACCTACAATTACCTCTTTTTCCATACAGCAAACATTTCCTCCCCTCTATGAAACACCTCCTCCATTCTTGTACAACATTGTGTGTGTGTGTGGATGGATTTTGCTTCTCTTTCTTCCCCACTTCAGTTTCAAGCTGTATCTCTTTCCACCCACAGCCCCCTCACACCCTATCTGACCCCTACCGTTGTCCGTTAAAATGCACCTGATGCCCAGACCATGTAACCATTGTTGTTGTTCATTTGTGATTGTGGTGCACATGTGCTTATTGGGGGGGGGGGGGGGGGGGGGTAAGATGTGAGGCTGTTGGCTGTTGTATCCATGTGCCTAGTTCCTCGGGTATTGTGTGCCAATTGTCAGAGTTGGCACTGGAGCATTAAGCAGGCTTTAATCTGTTGCCCAAATTCATAGTCGTAATTTACCCAGTGCCTTGCTTAAACTGTTTGTCACCTCTGGTGAAAACATTGTAAGATCCATTGTACAATGTCTGTAGGTGTATACATAGTGTCTTGTTGAATTAAGACTTGCTTGCACTTTGGTAATTCACTGAAGAAAAAAGTATACTGAGAATGTTGGTACTCTTGTTGTTACCAGGCATAATTTTGATATTTGTGTCCACAGCTTAGGACAGAAGTCCGATACTTCAGTAATGTTGCTGAAAAATTTCCCTGGGAAACGAATTGTATGTCCATATATTGTCTCGGCTACTGTGGTTCCTAAATCCTCTTTTATAGATGCGTGAGTGCCAGTAGAACAATGGGTAGAATTTTAATCCAGTACTGTAAATTGTGAAAATATTTTGCTGCTTTTACCTCTCGATGAAGTCACTCCACAGTTCCATTCGTCACTGGGTAATAAGCTGTTCTAATCCCTTTCACACTCAGCATTCAGAGAGACTTGAATAGATACGAGTTAAATGCCTACCTTGATTGGCAATAATTAGCACTCCAACCACGTAAAAAAATGGTACTACCATCTCTACTCTGATGTCTGCCATAGTGAAAACTTCTGTCCAGTAAGTTAACTGATCAACTGCAGTAAGGTAATAAATAAAACCCTCAGATCATGGCAGAGGTCACATTATGCCAAGATAAACATGTTCAAAATGTTGATTAGGTGGCAAAAATGTACAAAATTACAGACACTGCACTGATTCACTTAAATCTTGCAGGCTGCACTTAAACTAGGCCACACAAAAGCACCCTTGACCAGTTTAGTAGCTCAGCAGACCCCCAGATGTAACAGTTGATAGTGGAATTCAGACATTAGTCAAATGGGACCAATGATTGAAGAGAATTATTCAACATGTCAGAGGTTCAAATTTTCTGAAAATTGCTGTACATTTCAATGTTGGGCCATCAACAAGTGTCAGTGTGTGAACTATTCAATGAAACATTATTGATATGGGCTTTTGGAGCTGGAGGCCCACTCTTGTAACCTTGCTGACTGTATGACACAAAGATTTGCACCTCATCTGATCCAGTCAACACTGACATTAGACTGTTGAAGACTAGAAACATGCTGCATGGTCTGAAAAGTCTTATTTTTATCAAGTGAATGGACATGTATGGAGACAACCTCAGGAATTCATGGACCCTGAAAGACAGCAGGTGATTGTTCAATGTCATGGAGGCTCTGTTATAGTGGGTGGCATATGCATTTGGAGTGATATGGGACCCCTGATATGTTCAAATACACCTCTGACAGGTGACATGTAAATATGCATCCTGGCTGATCACCTGCACCCATTCATGTCTACTGTGCATTCCACAAGACTGGCAATTCCAGGAGGACAGTGTGACACCCCGCATGTACAGATTGTTACACAGTGGCTCCAGAGTTTAAACACCACCAATCTCCTCAGACATGGTCCGCCTCCATAGCTCAGTGCTGCAGGAGACCCGGGTTTGATTCCCGGCAGGGGACTGGGTGTTGTGTGTTGTCCTAATCATCATCATCATTATCTCATCATCATTGGTACGTAAGTTGCCCATGCGGCATCAAATAGAAAGACTAACACTCAGGAGGCCGAACAGTCCCGTAAGGGATATCCTGGCCAAGAATGCCGTACGTTCATTTCCATTTTTTCCCTCAGACATGAACATTATTGAGCATTTTTGGAATGTCTTGCAGCATACAGAAGAGATCTCTACCTCCTCCTACTCTTATAGAAAGTGCATTCCGTAAGTAATGCGAGAAAATTCATAAAAATCATTCATTGAATATATTCGTACAAATAATTTTTTAAATAGCACCCTCTTGCCTCAATACACTTATGAAGGTGGTGTTTCCATACCTGGAAGGCCTTTTCCAGAATGACCTTTAGAGTTGGTATAACATGCACCTGGATACTTTCAATCATGTCCCAATGTTTTCCTTTCATGACTCCTTTTAATCAGAAAACAAAATAAAAGTCAGTGGGAGCAACATCAGTACTTTATGGAGTTTGGAGAACCAATGGGGTGTTGTTCCTACCCAGGAACTCGTTGACAATGAATGCACTGTGACTTGGCACGTTGTCATGTTTAAGTTTCCATGTGTCCTTGATGTCGCTTCGGCAGTGCAAGCTCCTTTTCAGTCTTTTGAGAACTTCCAAGTAGAAAGCCAAGTTCACAGTAGTCCTGGTGGGTACGAATTCATGATGGACAATGCCTCTGACATCAAAGAAGACAGTGAGCATGGTTTATATCCTGGACTTGCTCTTGTGTGCCTTCTTGGGACAGGGCGACGATGGGGTATGCCACTCTGAACTCTGCCTTTTTGTCTCAGGGTCATACTCAAAAATCCATGACTCATCACCAGTGATAACTGAGTTTAATAAATGAGGATCATTTTCACACATTTCCAACATTTCTCGGCACCGAAGCACTTGCATGTGCTTGTGTTCATTGGTCAACGCTTTTGGGATGAGTTTGGCACATTCCTTTCTCATGTTCAAATCTTCGGTCACAATGTGGAAAACGGTTGTTTTTGCCCTGTTAAGAGTTTGTGCTATCAACTGAAGGCTCAGCCACCTATCAGAGTTCAAATAATCACACACACGCATCACATTTTCTTCGACTCGTGAGGTTACTGGCCGTCCACTGCAAGGTTTATCAGTGATCTCCTCTCGGCCCTCTATGAATGACTTGTGCCACCGGAAAACTTGTGATTTGGACAAGCAATCAGTCCCAAAGGCATTCAAAGTAATGGAAATGTTTCGTTGGTGGACATCGCAAGTTTAACGCAAAATTTGATGGCATACCGTTGCTCTTCAGAACGATCCATTGTGCCGTGTTCCATAAACTCAAAACGGGGTTGACAGAAACGCATGTCCTGACTCTCTGGCAGCTCGCAGCCGAATGAGACAGAGAGCATTTTGAAGTTAATACTTAGCCCAGCTGGTTACAATGTGCTGTGGTGTACCATTGCATCAGAAAAAAAATGGTCGAATTACTTATGGAACACACCTTTTAGATTTAAGGACACACTTTCAGGATATATGGTGTCAGTTCCTCCAGCACTACTTCAGACATTAGTCGAGCTATGCCACATCATTTTGTGGCACTTCTGTATGCTTGCCCTACACAATATTAGGCAGGTGTACTAGTTTCTTTGATTCTTCAGTGTATATGACATAGCTGATGTGCGGAAGCTTTGTTCAGTCTTTGTTGGTAAACATTTATAAGCATGCTTGTGCCCTTGTAGCATGTGATGAAATTTTAATGGCAGAATATGAGGCATATAACTCATACTCATTAGTAGACCAATTCATTTGTGCTCAAGAAAGCTTTTGGTTTAAAAAATACTGTAGTGGCCACTAGTGCTTACTGAGTTGCTATTGAAGTAATGCACCCATTGGTGTTACTAAACCATCATCCATTAGGGCCAGAGGTGTGTGCAGTACTGAATAAGCCAATAGTATGGTTATGTGATGGCAGATTTCAGTTTAGCAAAAGTTGATAGCATTTCGTCAGTCCATTCTTCTTTTTCACTGATTTGTATGTTTCTCACAAGAACTCATTCAGTGGCATTGTAAACAGTGCAACGTTTCAAACAAAATTACGCTAATAATATGTAACTCTAAGGAAATGATGCAGTTGGCCTATTGTTGCCAGTTTTGGCATTGCCCCTCTCTTGTGGAAACTTTATTCTTCTAATGTTAATGGCGTGGTCCAGGAATTGTGTGTCTGTTGCTCTGAAAATCCACTTTGTGAAATAATAAGTAATCTGTGCACACAAAGAAGATAAAAATGCCGACAATGTTTTGCTTTGTGAGCTAGATGTTATTAATATATCATCATCAGTACCTACAAAACAACTCAAAGTAACAAGTTATTTCATCCATAATTCTTCAAAAAGTTTGTGTGACATTTTACAAACAGGAGCATGCTGGTGTATTCAAATAGCCGAAATGGAGTACATACTGTTATTTTAGGGACATCTCTGGTGCAACTGGCATTTGATAATATGCATGCACTAAGTCTATTTTGGGGAAAATACTCTTACCACAGAACATATTGGGAAAAATCCTACATGTGGGCACTGGATATCGGTGAAGTACTATCCAGCTCTTAGTTTCCGATGGTCACTTAAGGGGTGCCATCAGTTTTATTTTCTTGGGCACAATATGGCACTGTGGTGCAGCCCAGCTACTACTAGAACCTTATGTCAACAGAAATGTAAACCCTTGCTTACCAGCTTTGAACTTCTCAGGTTTCAAGTTTATTGAAAGACCTAGTGTTGTCAGTATTTGGTGCACTACATTGTGTTGCACTGTTGCAAGTACAGGTAACTATCACATGATTTCTGGAAACTGTTTCAGTAGTGAAATACATGGAGAATTTCCTTTTGTTATTCGTATACCAGCACACTGGGACAAAAATTGATCTTGGCTGCTTATGTTTGTCATTGTGGCTAGTATATGGTGATGTCGAAGATCTGGGAGCATCCAGAGAAATGACAAAAAAATCTGCTCCTATTATTGGGTGTACCACAGTGGCAACTAAATACTGCCATTTGAATTTGCACCAGAGTCCCAGATTGAGGACTATCATTACCTATCTGTACATGTGAATGGTTGAGCCATTGGCAGCAAACAGATACTAATCATGAAGTCCGTGGCGAGGGCAGGTAAACAGATTTGTCTGAATCCACTACCGTGTCCATCAAGAAAGGTTGCTTTGTGTACCACTGGTTACAAACAGTCAACGACCATTATACGGAGAGTCAGTTGCTGTCATTATAGATCTCACATGGTGTTTCCCTTTACACACTGCTGGTTGTACTTCCTTATCTCTGCTTATCTCTGTCAACAGAGTTTTGTAGCTGTTGGCGAGTGACTGCAACTCTTTGTCGATTGATAATGTCATCATCTTCTGTTACTTTCCTGTAAAGTTGAAACTTGCATACCAAGTTCCTCCAACTGTTCTTCACTTATGTAGGCATTTCTGCAGTGGCATAAATTTGTTTTAAATGGATAGCTGCCGCACTCTCAGCTGAGTACATCTCAAAAATTCAATCAGCCACATGAGTAAGCACATCCTAGTTTCCATCATACAATGTAAGTATCTTCTGCAGTTGGTAGACATGACAACCATATGCTTTTCGAAATGCTGTCTCTTGTTGCTCCTTTTTCTAATGTTCGCAGACAAAGTAGCAATTGTAATGGTGTATGATCTTGTTCTTCATCTGTAGCCTTTTGTTATACAATTGCAGTGATCAATGCTTTTTAAAGTGCTGTGTATTGCTCTGTAGCTGGCGTCATAGATGTAGTATATTGGCTATCAGATTCTTCATTATATGTGGCAATGACTTGGTTGTATTTGGTCTCATTAAGAGTAACATGTGTTAACACAAACTGACTCCAACTGTGCAAACCAAAGCAATTGAATTTGTCGCCAGAATGAAGGTGGATTCACAGCAGTCTGCCTGATAACCATGGTGACTGGCACATCAACTGCATTTACTAGTGATGTCGTTTGTACAAGCTGGTTCTATCTAGATTACATAATGAGATACATAATATGGTCAGAGCAGTTGTTGCATGTTTCTTTGTGGTGCACAGTTTATGCATGCACAGTAGCCAACATGGTTGTTTAAAGTTATGGATGAGTCAATATCACATTGAGCAGCATGGTTGTTTCTTATGATAATTTTGGGGTCATTTTATATGTTGAGTTTAATTGTAAGATATTTATTTGCCAACATTTAAATGTCACATCAGAGACCTGTATTATACCTGGGTACGAAACAAAGCAATATAAAACAACTGAAAAAAGCAAAGAATAAATAATGAGTCAATACATTATATCATCACTGAGCTTAGACACTGTGTTTCTTTACTACGTATGCTGTTGGCTACATAGTGTTCATATATTTATCTAAATTCAGGCATTATTTTTTTGGCTGAACTGGTATCTTTGGCAGAAGGCACGACAGGATACCTCAACAATGAATCATGGAAGCATTGCATATCATTCTTTTATTCTATATCTTTATTCTCTTCAATAAAATAATCAAATAAATTACTTCTTCAGTCTTATATTTCACATAATTAATGTTGTGTGGGCTGCACAATTCCAGACATGGAGGTTTGAGTCCCCCCATCAGGCACGGATGTCTGTGTTGTCTGTATTCTACGTTAGTTTAAGTAGTGTATTAGTTTAGGAACTGATGACCCTAGCAGTTTGAGCCCTTAGTTAACAAATTTTAAAATTTTTGCAGTACTCAACATTGTTGTGATTGAAAATACAGGCATATTTTCCCTTTAGATTAACAGAAATGTATAATTAACCTGGTTATCGTCATTTCTCATTCTGCTGTGTACAGAGACAATCACACAACTAAATAAAGTTTAGTAAACTCTCAGTAGCACCTGTCTTGTAGGTGCCGGCACTGTGACATTATACTGCTTATGCCCCAGCTGACTGCTGCAGTAGTGCCCAGGATGTGTTACTGGTCTGATGACAGGTCACACAGTGACTACACTGAAGGCAGAGCCCTGTCTTACATGATTTGATAGCACTCATTGTGTTTCCTTAGATGTTTGTCATTATTGAATGTTGTAGCAGTTTATTTAATGCTAAACTCACATGAACCACAGACATTGCCAAGGTGGGGTGGCTTGCATGCCTCAACGATACAGATAGCCATACCGTAGGTGCAACCACAGCAGAGTGGTATCTGTGGAGAGGCCAGACAAACGTGTAGTTTCTGAAGAAGGGGCAGCAGCCTATTCAGTAGTTAAAGGGGCAACAGTCTGGATGATTGACTGAGCTGGCCTTGTAACATCAGCTAATGTGGCTTTGCCACACAGTTACTGCGAACGGCTGAAATCAAGGGGAAACTACTGCCGTAACTTTTCCTGAGGACTGTATGAACATATGATGATGGCACCCTCTCGGGTAAAATATTGCGGATGTAAAATAGTCCCCCATTCGGATCTCCGGGTGGGGACTACTCAGGAGGATGTGATCATCAGGAAAGACAACACTGGCATTCTATGGATCGGAGCATGGAATGTTAGATCCCTTAATCGAGTAGGGAAGCTAGAAAATTTAAAAAGAGAAATGGATAGGTTGAAGTTAGATATAGTGGGGATTAGTGAAGTTCGGTGGAAAGAGGAACAGGATTTCTGGTCAGGTGAGTACAGGATTATAAATACAAAATCAGTTGGGGGTATTACAGGAGTAGGTCTGATAATAAGAAAACAGGAATGCAGGTAATCTACTATGAGCACCACAGTGATCGCATTATCGTAGTCAAGATAGATGCGAAGTCAACACCGACAACACTAGTACAGGTTTATATGCAAACTAGCTCTGCCAATGATGAGGAGATCGAAGAAATATATGAGGAGGTAAAGGAAATTATCCAGACAATTAAGGAAGAGGAAAACTTAATTGTTATGGGAGTCTGGAATTAGGTAGTAGGACAAGGAAGGGAAGGGAAGAAAGTAGGTGAATATGGTCTGTGCAAAAGGAATGAAAGAGGAAGCCACATGGTAGAATTTCTCACAGAACATAATTTAGTTATAACAAACACCTGGTTTAAAAATCACAAAAGAAGGTTGTATACGTGGAAAAGACCAGGAAACACCAGGAGATACCAGATAGATTTTATAATGGTAAGACATAGATTTTGGAACCAGGTTTTAAACTGTAAGACATACCCAGGGGCAGATATAAACTCTGACCATAACTTATTGGTTATGAATTGTAGGCTGAAACTGAAAAAAACTGCAGAAAGGTAGGAAAATAAGGAGATGGACCTGGATAAACTGAAGGAACCTAAAGTTCTTGAGAATTTCAGAGGGAGCTTTAGGCAACAATTGACAGAAACAGGAGAAAATAAAACAGCAGAGGAGGAAATGGGTAGCATGGATAGATGAAATAGTGAGGGCAGCAGAGGACAAAGTAGGTAGAAAGGCAAGACCTACAAAAAATCCTTGGATATCACAGGACACACTAAATTTAACCGATCAAAGGAGAAAATGTAAAAATGCAGTAAATGAAACAGACAAAATGGAGTATAGACTAAGCAGGAGTGGCAAATGCAAGGATGTAGAAGAATGTATAAATAGGGAAAAAATTGACACGGCCTACAGGAAAAGAAAAGAGATATTTGGAGATAAGAAAAACAGCTCTATGAATATCAAGGACACAGATGGAAAACCAGTTCTCAGCAAAGAAGGGAAAGCTGAAAGGTGGAAAGAGTATATAGAGAGGCTCTAGGAAGGAAATGATCTTAGAGGCAATATTGTAGGAAGGGGAGAAGAAGTAGATGAGGATGAAATACGAGGGATGAATTTGACAGTGAACTGAAAGACCTAAGTCGAAACAAGACCCCTGCAGTAGATGACATTCCCTCAGAGCTACTGCAGTCTCTGGGAGAACCAGTCATGACAAAACTGTTTCATCTGCTGTGTAAGATGTATGAGACAGACGAAGTACCCTCAAACTTTAAGTAAAATTTTATAATCCCCATTCCAAAGAAAACAGGTGCAGACAGGTGTGAAAACTACAGAACCATCAGTTTAATAAGTCGTGGTTGCAAAATTGCAAAATATTAACACAAATTATTTACAGAAGGATGGAAAAGCTGGTAGAAGCCGACCTCAGGGAAGATCAGTTTGGGTTTAGAAGGAATGTAGAAACATGGGAGGCAATACTCAATTTACGGCTTATCCTAGAAGATAGTTTAAGAAAAGGCAAACCTACATTTCTAGCTTATGTAGATTTGGAGAAGGCTGTTAACAGTGTTGATTGGAATAAACTCTTTCAACTTCTGAAGCAAGCAGGAGTAAAATATAGGGAGCATAAGGTTATTTACAACTTGTACAAAAACCAGACGGCTGTTGTCAGAGTTGAAGGGCATGCAGCGGTTGGAAAGGGGGTAAGACATGGTTGTAGCCTTTCTCCAATGTTATTGAATTTGTACATTGAGCAAGCTATAAAGGAAAGCAAGGAGAAATTTGGAGAAGGAATGAAATTTCATGGTGAAGAATTAAAAATTGCATTTTGCCGACGACATACTAATTTCGTCAGAGACAGCAAAGGACCTGGAAGAGCAATTGAACGGAATGGACAGTGTGCCGAAAGGTGCATATAAGATGAACATTAACAAGAGCAAAACTAGGGTAATGGAGTGCAGTCTAAGAAAATCAGGTGATGCTGAAGGAATTAGATTAGATAACAAAACAATAAAGGAGGTAGATGAGTTTTGTTTCTTGGGCAGTAAAATAACAAATGATGGTCATAGTACAGAGGATATAAAATGCAGAATGGTAATGGATAGAAAAATGTTCTTGAAAAAGAGAAATTTGATAACATCAAATATTGATTTAAACCTAAGGAAGTCCTTTCTGAAGGCATTTGTGTAGAGTGTTGCCTTGTTTGGGAGTGAAACATGGGCGATAAGCAGTGCGGAGAGGAAGAGCATAGAGGCTTTTGAAATGTGGTGCTACAGAAGAATGCTGAAGATTAGGTGTGTGGATCGCAAACAGAATTGGGGAGAAAAGGAATTTCTGGCATACCTTGACTAAAATAAGGGATAGATTGGTAGGACACATTCTTAGACATCAACGAATTGTGAATTTAGCATTGGAGGGAAGTGTGTGGCGTAAAAATCACAGAGGAAGACCAAGAGATGGATACAGTAAGCAGATTCAGATGTAGGTTGCCGTTCTTATGTGGAGTTGAAAGAGGCTTGCTCAGGATAGGGTATTGTGGAGAGCTGCATCAAACCAATCTCCAGACTGAAGACCACAACAGCAACAACATATGAGTTATAGTATGTAATTCAAATTTTCTTTTAAACTAACACATTTTCAATTAAATGGTCGAAGACACATCTTCATTTACTACAGGACAGGAATTCTTCATAATTAATAGCTCTAATTACTTCAAAATTAAATATGCATATGGATGCCTTTTAGTATTTTGTACATGAATGCAGACTTACTATGTTTGTATTTCAGTAGAAGCCACAGCTGAGTGTTTCTTTGTTCTAGGCTACTATCAACACCTCAGCACTCTTGCTGAAGTTCGTGAGAAAGTCCTCATGTATATACAGGTGATGGCACGACCACTGGTGCTGGGCCGAACTGTTCACCCAACTGTTTGGACTCCTGTGTATGCTGATGTTACAGTGAGTGCATTTATTCATTTTTTCACATTCACTGAGTTATGTGGGTCATGAAGAACTTACAGTCATACAGAAAAACCATAAACACAGGAAATTAGCTGTCAAACAATTTTTTCACATTCACATATTATGCGGGCCATGAAGAACTTACAGTCATATAGAAAGAAGCATAAACACAGAAAGTAGCTGTCAAAGAATGGAAAGTCCAGGACGGAATAATAACAAATAGCTGTCATCTATTTATACTCATCTCCAGATTGAGAGGGATTCACCTTTGCTAAGGATGAGAGAAGACTAAATCTGTGTATTGGAAAACTTAGAAACCTATTTAATATTAAACATTACATCTAGAGAGTACCAAAATTTCAATCCCCAAGATTGTATCACTACATATGCTATATCAAAAGTAGTCTTTTACTTTGTTTTGGATAATTGAGAATTATTAATTTCCCCTGGGATATCATCATGTAAGGTTAACATTTTTCATGTAGATTGTTATATTTCTTTCTGTTTGCAGCTAATTATTATCACATATTACAATTCAGCATTATCTGCAATAGCAATTGGAAAAATGAATGAGATCTTTCATCATCAGATTTCTTTCTTATTCACATCTAAATTTGATTGTAATACTTATTATCAAAATAAGTTTTAATTCTTAAAATGAGAGCACAAATATGATATTTTCAGTTATGTATTGACTCTCAATTTCAGGACCCAAAAACAACTGACTGGCTTTGGGAAAAAAGGGAATGCAGAAAGCAGAAAGAGATATTCTTAGCCTCCAGAGAATACAACTCAAATAAAAGTGAAGAGCACCTCCGGCAATATGTGGAGAGCTTGAAAAGGGTATCCAAACTTTTCTTTTACAGTTGTTGGATTATTTTCCTATCTGTATTATTATGCTTTCTGTTTAAAATGATTAACAGTTTAACTGCTTTTACTTTATTTTCAACAGAGGTGGTTAATTTCCTTTTCAAAACTTTGGCCATATTTCCCCTGTGTTTAACAGTAACTGCAAGAATCATTTAATTATTCCATATTTTATTTGCATAATGGCGATATCTCCACAATGCACTGAAAGCGTTATGGGCATATTATACCACATACAACACATTCACTTGAGTTCTCACCCACAACTCTTGGAGAACAGTCATTAATGGTCTGAAGCATACAAATGTTCCTCAGTGGCATTACATTTGTGATAAGGAAGGTCAAGGTTAGATGACATGATACACGAACTCCTCCTATTTGTATACCAATGGAAAGTCTAGATTCAAATGTCAGTAGCAACTTGTAAGAATATCACTGAACCACTAACAAGAACATACAATAGACAATCACATTCACCCTACTTAAATTTTTGACCTTAGCCTGCATCAGAAAAAGAGGTACATGCATTCACACAATTACTTAGGCATACATGTGTCACTAGCATCTCTCACTTGTCTGACCTTAGCCTGCATGAGAAAAAGAGGTACATGCATTCACACTATTACTCAGGCATACATGTGTCACTAGCATCTCTCGCCTGTCTGGAGCAACTGTATCTTAACAATGAGAGCAAGGGGGAAGAGAGGGGAGCAGAGGACGAAGGTTGCCAGGCATGGTTGGGGATAGAATGTTCTGCCCTGTATTGTGGTAGGTGGGAATTTGAAATGCAGTCCTGAATGTAGAAAAATAAGGGGGCTTATTGAAGTGGGCCAAATACTTGAAAATAATTTAAGATGTCATCTGCTACATATCACAGACTGAGCATGAGAAACCTTGAAGGTGAAAAGCAAACAGTGGAATCTTTCAGCCTCAAGAAGTTACTAAATAATTCAAAGTATAGAGACCCATTGCAAAGTAAAACATAAGATGATTAAAGTCAACATAAAAAGATCAGTTGTGCATTGAATACCAAATAGACAAAATCTGAAGTTTGAGGAAGGCTGTTCAGAGATGAAGTCTGATGGTAAAGAATTTTTCTAGTCCTCCAGTAGCATTGATATTCTGAGTAGTGTCAATCTTGAGGGGCACAGGAGATGTCATAGGTGATCAGATATTGAGCTGGGCTGGATTGAATGATGGAGGGAGTCACTATTAGCCACGAGGTTCTGAGTCCCTGCTCAGTGAATGATGAAGAGTATCTATGTGTCAGCAAGCTTAAATAGCCACTCTCTGCATAGAAATGTTGTGGAAGTGCTGCATTCGGCAAAGCTAGTGCTGCCAGCTGTACTTCAAGCACTGTGGGTGGCGAGCAAAGTACCACAAGTTTTAGGTGTCATCTCTTGGAACTTACAACAGATCCATATGTTAGTAAATGACCATCAGTCTGCCTGTTTGTAGACAGCTGAGGTATTGCGATTGGAGTATTATGTTGTTTACTTCTATTCACGAGTGGAACATATCTACATAATACGTGGTGCTGGACACTGTACTACACATATGGCAAACAACCACCTTGTCAGGGTTTGACTCCTGGTCATACCACTTTCAGTTTGGTACCACATCAGAAACGTGAATCCCCAACCTACCTCAGTAATCCTGCTGGTTCCAACAAACTGATGCAGTGTCTGGCCAATACAGTACTGTATAGTTTACTGCTAATGAAGATATGAGCATATGGAATAGATACCCAAATATGTGAGTGACCTGAAAGCTACTTAAATAATAGAATCCAGTACATTGTGCATGATGGTGTGTTAAGACCACTATAATGAAATACATAAATCTACATAAATGATCTGACAGACAGAATGATTTGCGGTTTGTAGCTGTTTGATGATGATACTGTGGTGTACATGAAGTTGTCATTGAATGACTGTAATAGGATGCAGGATGACTTTGAATTTCTAGGTGGTGTGAGGAATGGCAGATTGCTCTAAATGTAGAGATATGTCAGATGGTGCACATGAATAGAAGAAACAGTCTCATAATGATCGAATATAGCATTAGTAGTGTGTTGCTGGACAGAGTGACTGTAGTTAAATACCTAGATGAAACATTGCATAATGATATGAAATGGAAAGAGCATATAAAGACAGTTGTGGGGAATGCGGATGGTTGACTTTCATGTATTGGAAGAATTCCCAGAATATGTGATTCATCTGTAAAGGAGACTGCATATAAAACTCTTGTCTATCCCGTATTGAGTATTGCTCAAGTGATTGGGATCCTCATAAGATTGGTTTAAATGAAGACATAGAAGCCATTAAAAGGCCTGCCGCTAGGTTTGTTACTGCTAAGTTTGATCATTGCACAAGTTTTACTGAAATGCTTTGGGAACTTAAATGGGAGTTGCTGGAGCGAAAGTGACGCAGGCTGCAGAATGATTCTACTGCCGCCAACTTACATTTTGCATAAAGACCGCAAAGATAAGATCAGAGAGATTAGGACTTGTACAAATGCATAAAAGCATTCATTTTTTCCCTCATTCTGGAACAGAAAAGCAACTAACTATAGTGGTATTGGGTACCCTCCACTACACACCTCTGGGTGGATTGTAGGGTATGTATGTAGATGAGAGACAACTCAAACTTACTAATGACACCAAATATCAATTCAAATGGTGTGGTTAATGTTACCTTTTGTGCTTTCTGTCAGACTTGTACAGTGCCTTCAATGTGAACCAATCTCTACTGCAACTTGGCAGTCTAGGAGACCTATTATAGCCTGAGAATATTAAATGGTAGTGTTCAGTGCCCTGCGACATACAGCAAGCAGATGTGTACATGTAGGGAAGTGATTTCTGTTTCTGATTGTGAATATGTGGTTCTGTATGGTATGACTACTCAGCAATTGTTTTTGTTGGAATCCATAATAATTATGGTAAACACTTTGCTGCCTCATAGACCAATTAACTGCTGTCACAGTTTGCTTCAACAGTTCAACAGCAAGACTTTCTTTCTTATGACTGATGACACTGGTAACAATGACTTTACTTGAGTTAAGGTAATGAAGAATGTTTCAAATGTTCACTGACTGCACGACCTCAAAGATATGTTGTCCCATGTGCATCCATAATTGGATGGCTTAATATTTTATGTTTCATCCTTCGTTTTTATGTCAATCTTACAGCTCATATGAGTTAGTTGTGATAGCAGCACTCTCTCTCTCCTACAGTGTACTTCTCTTATTCATTTGTTTGTAAGTGTGATGTTGTTCAGGGTCAATTTTAAGCCATTTTCACACCAGTTGAGTACTGGTCCTCTTGGAGCACAAACAAGCTAAATATGTCCATCTTAAAAGACTGGTAGAAAAGGAGGAATCAGCTGTATCTGTCCTCATTCTACCTTCCTCACCAAAAAATTCAATATGCAGACATATTCACATTCTTTTAACACACAACATGTTAAATCCTTTTATGCAGTCTCTCATTGTACTGAAGTTCTCATACAAAGCATCTTCCTTTCTCTTCCACAGCCTACATATGTCTCTCTCCCATGGATTTCTCCTACCATTGTCTGTCAGCGCGGCCACGCCGACATGCTGGCTCCCAAACTTCCTATGGTTCAAACCGCCAACTTAGTTAAAGTAGAACCAACTCACATGTCACCAGGGCCTCACGAACACTGGTGTGCTCCAACTGAACATTTGAATTTTCGCTGTTCATGCACTGAACAGCGAGTTTTGGTACCGCCTTGGATCTTGAACTTTTCCCGCGATTTTCCACAAGTGCAGTGTGCTATACCTTCAGTAACTGTGCCTTCTGACCATCTACCATGTGTTACAAATGTGTTGAATAGTACTGCTGGCCTACCGGTTAGTATTGGACAAAATGCTTCGCAGAACTATGCCCTCACTAACGTACCAGTTCCGGGCCAAACTTCGTGACAGGCAATGCGCCTCCTTCGCATGTTTGTCCAGTTAATTTCGAACAACAGCCCACTAAATTGCCAAAGCTGCTGTCTTTTGCAAAGCAACACCCGAACACTTGGTTTGCATTAATTAAATCTATTTTCAGGGTTTCAGGCATTCTTTCAAAAGAATCTAAGTTCGTGTGCCTTGTCGGTCATCTACACGATCATCTTGACTTGATTAGCGATTTGGTGCTTAACCCACCTCCGCCACCTAAGTACACTAATACGAAACATATCATCTGTGAGAGACTTTCCCGCTCGCCTGATGACGTGTTGCATCGCATAATTCACGAAGTGCACTTAGGAGACCTTACACCATCTGAACTGTGGCGTAGATTGCACGCCCTTGTATCAACTGATTTTCTCCCGCACATTACTTTATGGTCAATCTGGCTAGTGAAACTGCCTGAACCCTTGCAGCTGCAGTTGCTGCCACTTATGTCTTGTTCTCTCGATGAAAAACTATCAATAGCAGATCGTGCATTTAAGATCATTAACCATCGCACTCCCAGTGTTAACAGTGGTGCGAGTGTTCCAAATATTTCCCCCCCTGCCACGCACGTAGGTGACGATCGCGTTCGTGTGTTTTCATCGCGCAACCGTATGGTGCCGTCACCTGGTAGCCATCCCACGCAATGCTCTCTGGACTCACCAGTCGCCATGATGGAAACATCAGCCCAGCAATGCGCTCTCTCGGACACCAATGGAACCACCTGCAGCACGCTGAACACTCCCAACAACAGCCAGCCGCTCTACTGGTATCATAGCAACTTCGAAGACGACGCTAAACATTGCCGTGCACCAGGCAAGGTGGGAAACGCAGGCGGTGGGGTGCAGTAGCAGGCGCGGTGCCCCGCTCGAAACGAAGACGCCTCCACTCCACGACTCGAACCTCTGGTACAGTAAACTGCAACGGCTGTTTGTTCGTGACTGACTGTGTTTCGAACATTGACTTTCTCATTGACAGTGGGGCAGATACGAGTGTTTTACCCCCATCTCTTGCACCAGACTCTCTCATGCCTTCTCCCACACTGCTTCGCGCCGCAAACAACTCCACTATCAAAGTGCTTGGAACGGTTCACATGCCGGTTCATTTATCTAAAGACTTGACTATTAAGTGGGACTTTCTGATCGCAAAAGTGTCCTGTCCAGTGTTTGGCATTGACTTTTTAAGGAACAATAAATTTTCCGTGGACATTCCGGCAGGACTCTTGTTACATCAAACCACTAACATGCACATCCGTCTATCTGCCGCCTCCAGTGCACGGCCGTCACCACATATTAATGTTGACATTTCTCTTCTGTAAATAGAGTGCGCGCTGTTAGCTGCAAAACTTACTAGTGTAATGTGTGACTTAAATGTATAGAGACTTGCAATTGTTGAACTAAAAGAAACACAGAGTAGGCTTAAAGAACAGATTGACATTAAGTCACGTGAGCACGCTCGTGCGAGAGAAGTAATCGCTTCCTTACGAAGTTTACGATCCACGCGACACTTGTTGCTCCCTCCTAGTAGCGTGCCCCGAACTCTGACGTGCAAAATAATAACACGACAGTTTCACATAGTTCCGTGTGCCAGCATGGCGTTCTTGCTATTAGTAGTGATGCTTGCCACAGACTCAACACCTCCAGTGTGTTCCAGGCCATACCGCCTCAATCTGCATAAACTCAAAATCGCAAAAAAACATTATTGGCGAACTGCTTGAGGCCAGCATTGTGCGACCTTCCTCTAGTGAATGGGCTTCTCCTATTCACCTTATGCCGAAAAAGGACAGTACCTATCATTTATGTGGGGATTACAGGAAGTTGAACGATAGGACAATGACTGATAGCTATCCTGTGCCGAATATCCAAGACTTTGCTAGCCAACTTGCGGACGCGACCACTTTCAGCATCGTCGACTGTAAGAAGGCTTATCACCAAATCCCAATGCGCGAACCGGACATTCCAAAAACAGCCATCATTACTCCCTTTGGCTTATTTGAATATGTATATATGCCATATGGCTTAAAAAACGCCGCACAGACATGGCAAAGGTTCCTAGACTCCTTGATTTGCCCTCTGCCTCAGTGTTACGTATATCTGGACAATATTTTGATTTTCTCAAAATCTCCAGAAGAGCATGAAAAACACCTATCTGAACTGTTCAGTGTCCTTGATTCGCACGGTGTTGTGACCAACAAAGACAAATTTGTTTTCAGATAGTTGTCTGTTATTTTCCTGGGACATGTTGTGTCGGCAGATGGTATTCACCCCACTGACGAAAAGGTTGAAACTGTGCAGAAACTTCCTCCGCCTGCGACTTATCATGAACTACGACGCTTCTTGGGGATGATAAATTTTTTTCATTGTCATATCCCAAAGGCTGCTGAACTACAAACACCCCTCACAGATGCCTTATGCGGCCCTAACACTACAGGGGATTGTCCCATCCTTTGGTTGGAGGAGATGCAAACTGCATTTGACTCTTTGAAAACGGTGTTAGCAAAAGCAATCACCTTGGCTCATCCCTTCCCCGATGCCACCCTTTCCATTACCAATGACCCCAGTGAGATGTTGATTGGGGCGGTGCTACAACAGCATTGTGGGGAGGAGCAGCCAATCCAAGTGGTCTGCTTTCGACCGCTTACTTCTTGCTGTATACAAGGTGGTCAGGTATTTCCGAGAAGATATTGAGAGTTGACCACTAACTATATACACAGACCATAAACCTCTGGCGCACGCCCTCAAAAATCCTCCAGCTGACCCACCTCCAGGTCGCTACAGGCATTTGGATCTGATCTCTTAGTACACGAGAGATGTACACTATGTTCGTGGCTCTGACAATTTGGTCACTGATTATATCTCGCAGCTAGCTGGTATCTCTTCTGTTATCGACTTCCATGAGCTCGCCAAGGCTCAGTTGAGCGATGTTCAATTTCGACCTTGCTCAAATCCGGCGAGCATTCATTCGTTTTGGAGCGCAAAAATATACACGGCACGCCTCCTGCATTGTGGTGTGACACATCTTTGGGCGTGCCACGCCTACTAGTCCCCACAAATTTCTGCCACGTGATCTTTAATGCGCTTCATGGTCTTGCCCATCCGGGTACACGAGCCACCACTCGCTTAATCACGGAATGCTTTGTTTGGCTGTCTGTGAAAAAAGGAAAAAAGACTGTCATGAGTGGTGACAACACGCCAAGGTTGGCCGACATTGCCACCCGCCCCTTGGCTCCTTCAGCATTCACTCTGACCGTTTCACTCACGTACACCTTGACCTGGTGGGCCCTCTTTCCGGTGTTGAAGGCTTCCGATACTTGCTCACATGCATTGACCGGGCATCACGCCGGGTGGAGGCCACACCCTTGTCGGATATTTCTGCTGCTATGGTTGCTTATGCATTTGTATCTTCTTGGATCGCCCGCTTCGGCTGCCCTACCACATCGACTACCGATCAGGGTCGGCAGTTTGAAGCGGTGCTTTTTGATAAGTTGTGCGATCTCTGTGGCACATTACGGATACATACCACCACCTACCACCCACAATCCAACGGGTTGGTAGAGCGGTGGCATCGTACCCTGAAAGCTGCACTCGTGCCATTCAGAATCGTGAACTACCGCCCTTCCTTGGGTACTCCTGGGTCTCCGAACCTCCTTCAAAGTGGACTTAGGATGCTCCACCGCAGAGCTCTTGTATGGTGAATGGTTTCTGAGGACATGACCCCCACCATTAGCTTATACCCAGAATTCATTGAGCAAATCAGGACTACAGTGCGAGCACTCTGCACCTCTCAAACCTTCCTTAATGCCCGCTCAGTCGTCTTCGTGCATATGGATTTAGAAACATGTGCTGCAGTGATGCTACGGCAGGATTCGGTTCGTCCCCCACTACAACCGCCGTACCGTGGTCCCTTCTCTGTCGTACACCGAGGTCCGTCACACTTCGATATCATTGTTGATGGGAAGACGACGACAATGTCTAAGAGCCGCCTGAAGCCTGCTTAGACCATCTCCTCTCAGCTCCCAGATGCCGCAGTTGACACTGCACCAATGCCTGATGTTACCTTCGACTCCGGTTCCCCCCCTTGCACGCCACAGGACGACACGCCTCTGCAGGAGGGCGACCCCCTGCCGAGTTCGAGGGCCGAGTCATCTTCCTCCCCCTTAACTCATTTCTCCCCAACACACCTCCCCCCTCACTTCTTCTCAGTGGACGTTTCTGCCTACCCCCCTTCCAACATCTCTAACGTTTTGAATTATAATCAAATCTTATGCTCATCTCTCCTGATTCTTCCAACGAACCTCACGAGCAAAACCTCTTTTCTGAAAGCATTCCCTCGACCTCTGATACATCTAACGTCGAGTGTTTGATTGATGCTACCGGCACCCTTCTCATCCTTTCTTTCCTACTCCACCTACCACACACTCACCTACCACTTACACTCGCGCCGGCCGCAGAGTCATTGCACCTGCGTGGCACAGAGATTATGTTTTCCATCTCCCCCGTGATCGGCCTTCGGCCCAGTGCTCATGAACCAGTCTCAGATGTCCTCCGCACTGCAGGGAGGGGGGAGGGGGCCTCTGTGGTGACGTCGAGATCAGCTCTTCCTGGAGTGAAATATCTTTTAGCTAAGGTTTAGGTAGCCCACGCGGGTCTTGGAGTATTGTTTTGACTGTACAATTGTTTACATCCAATGTATTAAGTGCTCTGTAACAAAAATATATTACAGTAGAACCTCATTTTTACGCTTTTCAGGGGACTTCAGTGAAATGGTGTAAAATGCAGGAAAATGTAAAATGCAGGAAATAATGTTTTAAATGGTAAAATATGCTTACTGGATCAGCCTTGCATTTTTGTAGTTTATGTGTGATATATCTACATAATAGACATCTAAATACTTGCCAGGGAGTTGATTATACAATAAAGGTTATCCAAATTTTTACTATTTTAAGCGCCAGGAAAAACTAGTAATTTTATGGGAAGTAGAAATTTTTGACATAATTTCATTCATTATAATCGAGGACGCCACTGCTGGGCTATAACACATCTTCAAAATTACCTGAACCGCTTCGATAAGTCCCCTCATAACAACTAACTAACAACCACTTCGATAGATATCGTTTGGACGCCGCTGCCAGGCTATGTAACACGTCTTCAAAATTACTGCCTTTTACCAGAATTAATTATTTACACAGTAAAACTCCTACAGTTCCGTTCGTTTTGTATTTTTCGATGTTTCACACGACAATATTCGAGAATTTATTCGCGTTCTCGAGTACAAACATATTCATAAGTATTTTTGTGACTTGCATAGGATCGACATCTATCACTATTATCGCGTTTTTGAGGTTGTGTGTGACAGATAAAGTTCTTTATTAACCAGAAATATGTATCTCAAAAACAACGCAACTATTTATTCTCACTTCAACAAAGCAACTGGTTCTGTTCTGATTGAGTACTCGCCAGCCGCTCTGGCAAAGAAGCTAGCAGAAAGACGAACTACACCGCCACAAATCAGCGTTATTCTCTCATTAACAAACCGTTCTGTTTGTCTGAGTACATGCCAGGCGCTCCGCCAAAGAAGCTGGTGAAAAGAAGAACTACATTGCCACAAATCGGCGCGTCTTTAAGTCAACAACGAAACGCGAAATATACGTTTGAATAAATGCAAAGTGTCACGAAACTCGAATGCGAATAATTTTTAAGTGCTATACTTTAAGGGGAAAGCCATGCTAGTGTCAGTTGATGTACATTACGTCATTTTTCTTCACGAACATGCTTTCAAAAAGTGTAAAACGCGGGAAAAGCGTAAATATGTTAATGCAAAAACGAGGGCGAATTAACATTGTAAACATAGGAAATTTGACGGGACAAACAAAAAATGGTGTAAATGATGGGAAAACGTAAGAAACGAGGTTTTACTGCATTCAGTTAATGTTGCATGTACTGGGTATTTATTTATCATACCGTATTCAGTACACTATGCCTGTACCAATCTGGTCAGAAATCCTGTGAATCCTGCCACTGAACTTCACTACCCCCCCCCCCCCCACAACATATCAAACTTCAACCTATCCATTTCTCTTTTCAAATTTTCTAACTTACCTACCGAATTAAGTGAGAGAACATTGCACGCTCTGATTGGTAGAATTCCTATTTTGTTTTTCTTGATTGATGACAGCCTTCTGAGCAGTCCCCGCCTACAGATCTGAATGGGGCACTATTTTACCTCTGGAATTATTATCCAAGGAGGTGCCATCATCATATATTCATACAGTAAAGCTGCTTGTCCTCAGCCATTCACAGTAACTGTATGGCAAAGCCACATTAGCGGTTGTTACAAGTGCAGCTCAGTCAGTCATCCAGACTACTGCTCCTATAACTACTGGAAAGGCTGCAACCTCATTTCAAAAACTACACATTTGTTTGGCCTCTCCTTAGGTACTTCTCCACTGTGGTTGCACCTACAGTATGCCTATCTGTATCATTGATACACACAAGCCACCCCACCTCAGCAATATCTATGGTTTGTGTGGGTAGATAGGGAGTGGAGGAAAGTGGAAATATCTTGTTGGTTTTTGCCAGTCTAGATGATCCACACCTTCAAAGCTTATGTATGGTCCCCAATGTTTTCCTTCTCTTTTGGTCCCAGTGCTACTTTCTCCGTGCAGTTATCTTCTTAGTGTCACTGTCTCTATCCTACCATGACTCTGTGCACCCTCTTTCTCTTCCACAGGCACTGTCTCCTCTCTCTTCCACTTTTTTCACTTTCTGTCTTTCTCTTTCAGCATAAAAAATGAATAGGTTTGCATATCAAAAATTTTGATGTGGTAGGAATGATATTTATCTGAGACAAATTCTGTAGATCTGTAAACATTTGACACTTGCTTCATATGCTGTAACAAATTATATATGGGGTAAATGGAATTATACATTACACCAAGGCTACTTAGACTGAAGTTTGCAAACTGTGCACGTTTGCACAGCAGTAATGAAACCAATATCTGAAAAAGACAATAATATATTGTTGTGCTTTTAATTTTAAATAAAATTTGGAAATCTCTGAATTTAATATGCTGCTGTTAACAAGCTAAGATCAGCCACACACAAAGTCTATGCAATGTGTTTTTATCACTGCAAACTCTTTAAAATATGTTGCAATACTTCAAGTAACTTGATGCTGTGCACTAACTATAACGAATTAAAAAAAAAAAAAAAAAACACTTCGAGTTAAAATATCAAAACTGTATTAATAATATAGTGAGGACAGTTTACAACTCACCGCAAAGACGTGGTGACTAGCTGCGACAGGCACATACAAAAGACACACACATACAACACATTCAGCTATCGGCCATGGCCTTCTTCAGAAAATAGAGCACTCACGCAATCACACAGGCACACAACACAGTCATACAACCATCACCTCCGACTGCCGCACTTCGAATCACGCTCTGCAGCGAATCGGGGACGGGAGGGGAGGGGAGGGGGGGAGGGGATAGAAAGGTTACGTCACGGTGATGGGGATGGGTTAGATGGGAATAACGAGATGCAGCTTAGGAATGGAGTTGGGAGGCGGGTGAGGGGAGAAAATAAAATAAAATAAAGTAAAATAAATATATATATAGAAAATGCATGCACACTGCAAGTACACAAGACCGCATACACACACATACACATACATATGCACGCATGCGCGCGCGCACACACACACGCACACACACACACACACACACACACACACACACACACATATGCACACACACGATCACACATTCACACACCACTCAAAATAGGCGAGGTTTGGGATAAAGAGGTAGGAACTGTAAGGTATGGAAAAATATATATATAGGGAAGTTATCTTAGGTTGAGGCCTGGTTGATTTCGGGATCGGAGAATGTGTTGTAGGGATAACTCCCATCTGTGCAGTTCAGAAAAGCTGGTGGTGGATTGGAGGATCCAGATGGGCCGGGTTGTGAAGCAGCCATTGAAATCAAGCATGTGCTCTGCTGCATGCTGTGCCACAGGGTGGTCCACCTTGTTTTTGGCCACAGTTTGGCGGTGGCCATTCATCCTAATAGACAGCTGGTTGGTGGTCATGCCAATATAGAAAGCTGTACAGTGCTTGCAGCACAGTTGGTAAATTACATGGCTGCTTTCACAAGTGGCCCGGCCTCTGATTTTTTTTTTTTCCACCAAGTAGATGTCTTGAAACCAGATAGTGGCCAGAAAGCCATCACTCAGTGCAATCACCAATTTTGTAATTCAAATGTCTTGGTTTTATTGGTGTGTCTTGAAAAGACAAAAAGAGTTTTGAAAACAGAAAAACAGCATTGGAGTGCCTAGAGATGGTAGTTGTTTGCATACTGGGAACATCTTTATATTGTGAAATAGCGCCTCGGTTGCACAGTGGTACAGTGCCAGACTACAAATCCAAGGGTCGCGGGTTCGATCCCCGCCAGGTCCTAGGATTTTTATCTGTCACTTTCCACTTCTTTCACCTCTGGCAGTATTGCTCATGTGAAAAATACCGAGCAGCACCGTGGTTCGGAACCCACGTTAAACTGTAGGTCCCCCTATAACTGGCTGGGTAAGTCAGTTCGAAGGTCGGAGGAAGGCAACGGCATACCACCTCCAAACAGGACCATGCCTAGTAAAGCACTTTGGTGTTCAAACCAATCTTCGGATTGTTGACTGCTTTACCTTTACCTTTATATATTTAAAAAAAAAAAAAAATTGTTAATGAAACTTAGCAAAGAAGAACTGCAGTCAATATTAATAAACTTCAGAGAAACCATAGAATAAATTCATGTAAAAAAAAAAAAAAAAAAAAAAAAAAAAAATACCGACAGTTTTCAAAATGTCTTCTTATTGTTGATTGCTTCATCACATTTCAGGGTCATTAAGTGGTTCACTTTAAGGCTGAAGTAATGAACTAAGACGAAACTTTTCACTCTTGAAAAGGATTTGTATTTTTCTAAAAACATTTACATCTCAACTGAAAGTTTACACAGAAGAAAAAAATGAGACAGCTCATCACTTCTAACTGCTCGAGAAGTCAAAACAAGACTGACTGCTAATTAAAAAGCAAAGATACTGCTCTTTCACTTTTTTTCTTATAGTTCCACAGATGATTTTTTTTCACAACATTAATTAATAATTGTCTATTATTGTTATTATTAATAATTATTTTCTCTCTCCTTTTTTTAAAAATAATAATAGAAAATTAAATTAAAATAGAAATTCGCTTCTTCCTGTTCTGATACCCCAACACTCTATTCCTGGTAACAGCACATCCGCCCCCATACTTTTGGCGAATGTACTCCGTTACATGAGGCAGAAGTATGTTATATATCAGAACAGTAAGATAGCTTTCCTTGTTGACGAAAGATTAACCTTGAATAAGAAATATTTGTCCATGGATTGGCTCACTAGCTGCTAATCTAATTCAGAGGCCATTTATCTACCTTTTCATTGACATATTTTAGAATCTGGTAAGAAAAAAATCATGAAAGCACACATATAAGAAATTTACACAGAAATATACATCTACACATAAATTACATAGATCAATACCTATACAAAGAATTGTTTACAAGCAAAAAAATTACAAATATTCCATGCCACGGGGTGTTGTAACCTTTTAGTCTCTTTCTTTTCCTTCTCAGGTCCATTGTACGTTTAAATTATGTATCGTCACTTGTGATCGTCCATTTTTTCCACTCAAATGTCCCGCTACGCACAACAAGTGTCATGCAAAGAGTATGCGATCAGTTACTTCTCTGCCCGGCAGTTAACAATACCGGTACCTTTGTCTTTGTTATCTTGCTCGATAGCTTGGTGCTCAGTTCAGTAGCTTGCACTGTTGGAGCATATTGTAGTTCGTGCTCTTGTGTGAGGGATGATCCAGATGCTGCTGGCGTCATTGTTACATCTCGCTCTCGCCGTTTATACTAAAGCGTCTATTGGGATATCATCACGACCACCGCCCGTGTACGCCGTGTTGCTGATTTGCGGTAAATACTTTACATTGAATCACTTCACCTCTTCGACTGCACACGCGGCACAGCATCGATCTGCTATCCCCTCACCGTCACACGAATCACCCATTTTTCACTAATGAATTTAAATCCTCGTCTGCTTGTTTTGTCATCTTGGCACTATAGCTTTCGTTATAATTAGTATTTTACCAAGACATTTGTTCAACAATACATATCGTCCTGTCGACCTTGGTTTATACTTCCTACATTTAATAGTCTTCATGGTTTTTTTTTTTTTTTTTTTTTTTGTGTTCACAATTATAAATTATGAATTTTACATATATTTCATCCTTAAAACAACTATAATATTACTCCTTTTTTTCATCAGAAATTATACATAACCAGAAGAAAACATACATTCCACTCTTTTACTATCTATAGTATTCTAACTTTTTTTAATACCTCTCGAAAAAACCTTTCCTTATACATTTATACGCCATCCATGGATTTACTTAATCTATTTATGTTCAGACCTATTTATTCGTATATAAATATGAGATCAGGCCAGGTTTCTGGTCTCGCTTTTATTGAAATTATTATTATTATTATTATTATTATTATTATTTTTTTTTTTATTTTATTTTTTTTCCCCCCTTCAGACTCTTAAACCTCCCATGAAGGTATAAAGACATATATATATATATATATATATATATATATATATATATATATATATATATATATATATATATATATATATATATCTTCTAAGGAAAGAAGAAATCGGCCCGCACTATCCTCCAACCACGATAGAAGGAAAGAATCCTACATCATTTATCGTGTGTAATGTGGTTAGTTGTGTAGTAGAGAATAGCTGTGAGAACTTTGTCTACTCGTGTTTCAATGGATAAGCAATTACTATATGCATAGATCATAATTGGGAAAGAACTCTCTGTTTATATATATATAGACTTTCTAGACTTCAATTGACTGAACCTGTTTAGTATATAGACTTTCTAGACTTCAATTGACTGAACTGCCATAAAATATTCATCCTGTTCATCAACACTAACCGAGTGAGGCTAAGTCCGTGTTCGTAAGAACTTTATAGCAATATTAATCTCCACTTTCTTGTATAAACGGAATATGATTCGGAACCCAAAATTCATTTACCTACTGATTTATATATGGATGGTTTGACCTGTTAACCATTAAGTTTGATGAATCAGAATTGCAAGTGTGTTCCATGCCTTCTGTAACCCCTGCTTCAATATGTTACTCAGTTATTTCTTGTTTTTCTCAATCAATATTTAATAATTCAGAATAATGTAAATTAATAGGCATGAAGTTCGTTTTAAGACACTTCTCATTCATTCATCATGACATTCATTCTTCCACATTCGTCTTCGTAGCATAGGGTTAAGAGAAAAGATAAGTCGGAGTTGCGGAGGCCACAATTATTGATTTCTGCTTGGGCTGCAAGCGCCATAAATAGGTGCCAAACCTATGCTCAATTTGAGCAGGAGTTCATTGCAAGATTTTGGTCACAGTCTGTACAAGAATGTCTACGACGGGAAGTTTTTAGTCCGGAGCCGTATAACAGACGCTCGGGCAGCCTACGTAAATATTTCGAAAAATATCTGAATAAAACCTTGTATTGGATGACACCAATGTCACACGTGGATGTAATTAGGATACTCAAATCAAAATTACCCACTGATATTGCTGAAAAAATTATGTGGGTGCCTGAGTATAATTTGCCAAATTTTTTGGATGCTTTAGACAATTACGACCTGATCCATGAAGGGGAGAGAAGTTTTCTTCGCAATTCTAACAGGGATAATTTTGGTGACAATGTGAACCATGGGAATTCTGATCGGAACTCACCGCCTAGGCAAAATGGAACGAGTTCTAGCCGAAACGGTAATTACAATGGTGGTAGTAACAATAATAATAACAGTTACCGAATGCGGAACGACAATAGGAGGAGGAATGATAATATGTATAACCCGGTCTACCAGAATGGGCAACAACGTAATAATTTTCGCAATGGACAAAACCAGAATGTATTGAATCAGGAGGCACAGAGAAGAAAGCGTACGTATGGCAACAAGCTAGGTCATATTCACAAATTTGAAGAGGGAAATATGGTACTTCTAAAAAGCCATCCAAGGGCCGATAAATTAAAGAAATTGAATGCAAAGTGGCAGGTGGTATACACAGGACCAATTGTTATTGTGAAGATACCACACCCAGGTAGCTATCTGTTAGCATATCCCGGATCGGGAAAAATGAAAGGACTGCATCCGCATAAGGATCTAAAACCATATATCCAATAACACTCAGACAAGATACATTCATATAATTTGATAAAGAAAATTATAGAGGGAAACTTTCCCGGTGGGATAAACAAAAATAAAAATAGAAAAGAGATGACTTACGAAAAGGACCGGCTCGTCGATAGAAACAAATAAAATAAATAAAATTACACACAAACACACATATACAAGCTTTCGCAGCCTAGCTGCTTCGTCAGGCAGAAGGGAAGGAGAGGGAAAAGGAAATGATGAGGGTTTTAAGGGAGTGGATAAGGAGTCAATCCAATCCCGGGACAGGAAAGACTTACCTTGGGGAGAAAAAAGGAGGGTAAACAAATACACACACACCCACACATTTACACAGACGCAAGTACACTTAGGCAGACATACTGTAGAACTACAGTATGTCTGCCTAAGCATTGCCTTCGATGTGACTAACTATTTCTTGAATTTTCCGAGCATCCGACCAAGAATGTGGCAATACATTCCGAAATGTTTGCAAAAATATGATTGGATGACTCTTTTTGTTTTCTTCCGAAAATGTGGGAAATTTTCTCGATCCACCTAAACCGTCTTCAATAACAACATTGATAACCTGGTCCCCGTTTTTTGCTGATTGGGTGTGGGTTACAACTGTGGACAAACCGGGTACCGTATTTGTACGCGGCCCATTTGTTTGTGTTGGCATAGTTAAATGTTCCAGAGGCGATCCATGACTTTGCTGCATATTAATGTTTTGGAAAATTGGTAGCGTCATTTGCGACCTTGTAAACGATACAGACTCCCTATGCTCATTTACTAAATTATGTCCCGGTGGCACGGTATTACTTGTTAATGTGGATGATTGAGCCGGTGTGTTTTCTCCGTAAATCTGACGGGTCATACTGCCAACTTCCCTTTTTATTTCCCGCAGTATTTGTTCCCCTTTTTCACTTACCCATTTTTCCACTCCCTCTCTACAATTCCGATGCCCTGAAGTGCTACTGTCGCATTCATCGTCTTGCATTTGCTTTTTTATCTCTTGTAATTCTATGTTGGAATTCTTTTGTTCTACCTTTAAAGATCCTACTTCACGTGTTAGCTGTTTCATTTTATCGGCTAACGGATTGTACCCTTCTCTCAGCTCGTCTACTCTTTGCTCAATTGAGCTTATGGATCCTTCGACCATTTGTTTTGCTGCTTTTAAACTTTCACAATCCTTGGCAATGTGATCTACTTGAGTGCTCAAACGGGTTTGCCTAACATTTAAGGCCTCATATTTAACATTGATTTCATTTACTTCCTGTTGTATGTCAGCTCGCATTTGCGTGACGTATGATTGTAAATTTTTAACAGACTCCTTGGTAGCCTGTACTTCAGTTCGCAAATGTTGCATTTGTTCTAATTGTTTGTCCTATTGTTTGTCCATTTTCATTTGCAAACTTTGTGATTGTTTGTCTATTAGTTCCATTATTCGGTTAAAAAGAGTGTACATTTCTGACGAAGCTTTATTTTCCATCTCTACTCGGGTGTTATCTGAAATTTTTATTTCTGCCGGGTGCACGGTTTGTGCCTTTGAAGAAGTGGGGGTCTGCCAGTTATTAAATTCAATTGTGTGGGCGTTTTGTGAAGCTTCATCATCAGCCCCACACAATTGCTCTGATATTCCAGAAGAATCTATACTCTTTGAATCTAACAGAGGATTCATCATCGGGTCATTGTTTGATATGAAAGAGGTATTGTTATCACCATTGGATTCTTAATTTAAGTCTGGGATTTGTAATTCGGGATTTTGGACTAACTGATTATCAAAACTAACTTCGCCATCACTGCTAGAAGATTTTCCTGATAGTTCACACTGTTCACGTTTATCGGACATTTTGGCAAACTTTCACTTAAGGCCTTGGCAACAATGACCATTCCCTTCCTCAGACCACTATTAAAAAAAATGCTTCAACAATCACAATTGAACACTTAAAACCAATTTCATGCCTTATATCCCACAAGAAGTTAATTTTAGGATAAATTTAGATTAACACTCAAGCTACATCAGCAACTACGTGATGTTACACCATCAAACCACATTAATTCTGAGTAACTATTGAAGCTAGGTAGAAAGAGAAATTTCAAAATATTGTTAGGGGGTGTTTTTTTTCTTGTTTTTTTTTTCTCTCTCTCTCTCTCTCTTTTTTTTTTTTTTTTTTTTTTTTTTTTTTTTTTTTTTTTTTTTTTTTTTTACTATTGGGAAGATTGTTAAGGAAAATTTCTTTCGAGTTGGAGTATAGATAGGACACCTCTTCCACCATGGAAGCACCAGCATATATATAATAGATTATCTTCTCCTACCTTTTGTTGTCTTCTTAATACCGCTTTGCATTGTTATTTGTGCATTCCTTTCCCATTACCTGAGTCGATCTCATCCTTATATCCTTTTTTTCTGGCTCCATAAAGTACGATACATGGAAAAGTAAAAAAAATTACATCGATTAGTAATTAATACCATACTCGGCCCCACGTTGGGTGCCATTGTGAAACACCTCTATATTGTGAAATATCATTATATATATATATTTTAAAAAAAAAATTGTTAATGAAACTTAGCAAAGAAGAACTGCAGTCAATATTAATAAACTTCAGAGAAACCGTAGAATAAATTCATGTAAAAATACCGACAGTTTTCAAAATGTCTTCTTATTGTTGATTGCTTCATCACATCTCAGGGTCATTAAGTGGTTCACTTTAAGGCCGAAGTAATGAACTAAGACAAAACTTTTCACTCTTGAAAAGGATTTGTATTTTTCTAAAAACATTTACATCTCAACTGAAAGTTTACACAGAAGAAAAAAATGAGACAGCTCATCACTTCTAACTGCTCGAGAAGTCAAAACAAGACTGACTGCTAATTAAAAAGCAAAGATACTGCTCTTTCACTTTTTTTCTTATAGTTCCACAGATGATTTTTTTTTTCACAACAATAATTAATAATTGTCTATTATTGTTATTATTAATAATAATTTTCTCTCTCCTTTTTTTAAAAATAATAATAGAAAATTAAATTAAATGAAATTAAAATAGAAATTTGCTTCTTACTGTTCTGATACGCCAACACTCCATTCCTGGTAACAGCACAATACAGTTGTCGGAGTGATTGTGTGAATTTATGTGTTTCTCTTCCTGATAAAGACCATGGCTGAGAATTTAAGTTCTTTGAATGTGATTGTCTATTTTTTGTGCCTGTCAGCAGCTCAGCGAACATCTTTACAGTGAATTATTATCTATTCTCCATTATTGACATTCCAATCAGATTTTCCATGGTTACGTTTAGAAAGCAGTTTAAGAGTATAATATTAGGAACATTTGGTAAAAATTATTAATTCAAGTAACAAGGCAGTCTAGATGACTATTTCTTTTATTTCATGGTTACATGACCATCATTAGACCGCAACTGTAATGATACATAATATATTATTAGAGGGATAAATTATTTTTAAATTGAGTATTTAAAATAAGAATAAAATATACCCATAATGTTAACCACCAGTTATTTACAGCTGGAGCTGCCTGAAAGTTTAATGTTGACTGCTGTAGTTGTAGGAGCAGTCATTCTTTAAATACTGTAAGCTCCACCCTCTAATTTAAATGTTGGCCAGTCAGGTCAAGTTCTAATGGAAATTATTCAACAATGGATTTCAATATGCAACAAACCAAATCATTGTATAGAATGGTTAATGTGTTACATTTTTATACCTGATTAACCATTCTATAATGTGATTTGTTTTGTTACATATTGAAATCCACTGTCGTATAATTTCTGTTAGAACTTATACCAAATTGGCCAACATTTAAATTAGGTGGTGGAGCTTACAGCATTTAAAGGATGACTGCACCTACATCTACAGTAGTCAACATGAAGCTCCAGCTGTAAACAACCGGTGGCCAAAATTATGGGTATATTTTATTTTTATTTTAAATACTCAATTTAGAAATAATTTATCCCTCTAATAATATATTGTGTATCTTTACAGTTGTTGTCTGATGATAGTTATGTAAGTGACCAAAACCGGGTACCCGTGACATAAAAGAAATTGCGATCTAGACTGCCTTGTTACTTGAATTAATAATTACTTATAAGATCGCTGTTATCCATAATGTTCTCAAAAATAAATATTTGGTTAAAAGTTTTGTGATTTCCAATGAATAAAAAGTGTAAAAATTGCCATCCACACAATTCAAAGTTTTAGGTCCTAGATTTTTTTGTGATTTTCTCAGGAACCACCCATGAACAACTGGTGCTGTTAAAAGCTCTATAAAAGCCCACCTACACCACACATAATTTAAAAAAATCATCCAACTTGTTCAATTTGAATGTGCTACAGGAAGAGTGTAACTCATAACTTTTAACCATACACTGAAGGATAGCTACAGTATACCAAATGGTCTAACACATATACAAATGATGTTTATGTCAAAGACTGTACAAAATATTTCACCCTTTATCTCTGTGGTCAATAGGAACCGAGATATGGGCCCCTGAAGAATCACAGATGAGCCCACAGCATTTTCAATCTGCCATGTATGCTATGACTGCACATAAATGATAAGATAGATGTGTTGTTATTTGACAAAGTCATTTTGGAGATAGGTGGTCTGTGAATGTTTTTTTAACCTGTGGGTAAATACAATCCTTTATTAGTAAAGAGTGTAAATATAATTTTTTATTTGTTAACTAGTTACAGCTAAATTAAATGATGTAAAATGATCCATACAGCATATTTAAATGATATGGTATACACTGGTCAAAATAATTAGGGGATCAGTTGAGATATTTAGGTTCTGAAGTATTGTCATCGGCAGAATGAACTAAAATGGTTCAATGCCTTTTGTTGTTTCTACAGAGTAGAAACAACATTATGGCAAATGATATAGTGGTAACAGTAGAAAGTTGCTGCTGAGGGAATTGGTGTTGACTTGTGTTTACCAAACAAATTACACAAGCAGTTGGATTCAGATAATAGTGAGCAGGTAGTGCAATGCAAGAACAATGTGACTTGCCCAGAGCTATAGAATGGAGAGTCATAAGAAGGTTCGAAGTGGGACAGACATAGAGGGAGGTTGCTGCGGCTATTGGAGTGCCCAAAGTGTAATTTCTAGGACCTGGATGTGATTTCAGGCAACAGGAATCGTTAAAGGAAGGCAACATCAGCAAGAGATGTACACACAAAACAGAGACACAAACATAACATTGGCCATCCATTTACTAAAATCAAGCAAAATGTCAAAGTATTCCACTGATATAAAATGGAATTGTTTAAAGAACTGGAAATATATCCACACCACAAGAAATATGAGGATAAAATATTAAACGTAAAACTGGAAAGTGAATTTCTTTCAATGTTTTGACAATATACTTACATAAAATGGTAATAAAGAGAAATAGATATAAGAAAAATATAGCCAAGATCATTATAATAAACCTTGTTTCAAAATGTAAAAATAAATGAAAAATGTATTACTTTATCTTTTTTAACCCCATGTAAAAACTAATTAACTTCAAAAGTAAAATGCTAAGGCCACTATATGATTATTTAATTAATTGACAACTAGTTTCAATGGGCTATGCCACAATCATAAGGTTGCATAAAATTCTACAATGTGGTCATCTTACATTATTTAAAAAATAGAGGTTAAACAGAATGTACAACATAGCACTTTCTCTGACAAGCAGTTGATAACATAATTGTGTATTTTATATTTTGACTAAGAGCTATGTTGCACATTCTGTTTAGTGTCCATTTTTAAAATAATGTAAGATGACCACATTGTAGAATTTTATAGGACCAGGTGATGGAGGCATAGCCTATCGAAAACAGTTGTCAGTAAATTAAATACTCATATAGCGATTTTGGCATTTTATTTTTGAAGATAATTAATCTATGCAGATTGCCTCCATCCTGCGAGTCGAGTCAAGTAATGTCATCTTTGTAACTGTTCATATATGCACATTTGTTTTGTTAACATTTATGTGTACTGTGCACAAAAGTTAGTTGTGATGTTTAATGTGTATAAGATTCTACACAAATGGATCATCAGGAAACTGTAAGTAGAAGTTCTTTAAAAGATTTCTCCATTTACGATGTATAAAGACTAACCAATAACTAAAAATTTGCACATTTAATCATTGTAGTAAAGACAAAAAAATAATGCAGAACCTCACACAAAAGAACACCACAACTAAATGGGATAGTACAAAAATGCACTTGAAAATAAAAATAAAATATAAAAAATCGTGACTGGTAGCAGAATTGTTATTTATGAAGAAACCTGCTGATCTCACAGTCACATGCTTTCAAAATCTTTTTTTTCAAATGGATAAAATCAAGTTCTAGTTTACAGTTATGGTTGTGTGTGTGTGTGTGTGTGTGTGTGTGTGTGTGTGTGTATTGCAGTATGTATAGTTGATATGATCTTACATGTTATTTTCCAGGTTACAGATGAAAATGCAGACGAAACTTCCTACCAACTAATGACATCTGTTGCAGTTCCTGTGTATGATCGGAGGGAAAATGCAGTAAGTTTTCTCACTAAAGATATTTATAAACAAAAATCTGTTAATAGTGGATTATAATTGTGTTTACGATAGTGTTAAATACTTTCATGAATTATTATTGCACAGTTTTTAACTACTCTGTTTTTTATGTTATTCGATCACCCTTCAGAGTATATCCATTCTTTTTTAAATATGTCTTAATGAGTGATTTTTGCAGTCACTGGGTTACTACAGTACTCAGTTCCAATTGTACCATTATCTATAAACATTTTTAATAATATTTTGTGTTTATTTAAAAATTTAGTAATGACTACAAGCTGTCACTTGATTCTCCTGTCTACAGAACCTCACAGAATGGACCCTCATTAATGAGGCGATATGGGTACAAAAAATCCGAGAGGTAGCAAAAAGTCTGAATTAACTTATTACTTTTTTTGTAGAAGTTCATGAGTGTGGCTACTTGTAGGTTAGTCAGGTAAATCAGCATAGCTTAGAAAACTGAATCTATTAATGACATGTTGAGGTATAAAAACAGTTGTTCAGAGTAGGCCATAACAAGTAGTATCTCTGTTGCTAATAGAGAGATTTCATTTCTCATAATTAAGACAGATTATTGTAGAAATAGGTGTCAAATGTGTTACACTTCATAAATTTTTATTATTGCATTATGTTTACTGTAAATGTTCATAACTGATTTTCATTACCTGCAGAGTATTAATAATTGCTGTACTTTGCAATTTGTATTTTCATAACTCCTTATAAAAAATCATTTTCCCATTTTTAACATTACTATCCCAATTTTTCATGCTTTTTAAGTGTTTCCCTTCTGTCATGAACCTTGTTTATTAACAGGATGAAATGAAAATTGCATCATTTATCAAAGTAATACACAGGGTGCTTTAAATACCATTTTAGGTGTTTATAAGATATGATATGTTGTTGCTGATTGTCTGAAAATAATTATACACACAGCAAAGAGTAAGCCCTGGCAGTCCCAATGCAGTGTTTCTGAGATTTATTATCCAGGCTAAATTTCATCAACAATCAATATATATTTTTTGATAACATGAGGAAAGACAATCATGCAGAAGAAGCATTGAGTGTCTGATACATACCAAAAGGTACAGTTCAAAGACTCAGGTTGCACTCTTTAAGTCAGTGCTCATATTTGAAGTAGAGTACAACCATGTAGCTGCTCCGTGATATCTCTCTCTCTCTCTCTCTCTCTCTCTCTCTCTCTCTCTCTCTCTCTCTCTCTCTCTCTCTCTCTCATTCACACACACACACACACACACACTATTTCTCTGCTATAGCCTGATTGGTACCTACTTCTTACAGACTCAAAATTCAATGAACTACCATGTTCATCCTCCTCCCCCTCAGTTATTTCTTGTCTACTGCTCAGAGCTTCTTCTGCATGGTGAATAGCTGTCTTTTCCTCTACCATTGTTTATATCCAGCATATTATTTTCATTAGGTTGTTAAAATTTGATATATTACTAACAGGTGCTCTCCATCTTATGTAATACTGTTTTAATCAATCTCATAATTACTAGTAAATGCCACACAGGTTGAAGCGTATCATTTAGGAACAATCATACAGATAATTAGTATTAGCTAATTTGCTTAGACTTTCTACCCTGCATGGGTATTCAATAGAATTTGAGGTTGGAATGCTATATAAACATTGCATAAAGTGTCTATTTTCTGTGTTTGTAGGCTAGAAACTAATACTCTGTGCAGTTGTCGTACTTAATAGAAATACATAGGAATCCCTGATATATTTATAATGACTGTAGTGTGTTAGAATTTTAGTGCCAGCCCCAGTCTGTACATTAGAATTTTGACAGTAATATCAACATTGCAGAAATTTAAAGCCAGTGTAACTAGCTGTAATATAAGCACATGTGGTAAGAACAATGCTTACATTTTCTTAGCATGTTATCTCCTCTATTATTAGACTGTAGTTAGGGGTCAGTATTTCTAGAATATTGCATAGGAGGATGTAGTCAAAGAATATTGCCTTCATGCAGATACTTAACATAATAGGAGTATTCTGCGAAAAGCATTAATGGTAATATTGGGGAAGGAAATAGTTATTTTTCAATTTCTTTTTTCTTCATGTATTAAGAAAAAATGTTATGCTTCAGCAGGAAAGAAAAGTTTACAAATGGTATCTATATATTATAATTAATTACACACAAAAATAAACGACAGTTAGATAAGAAATTTGGTGAATAGAAACTGATACAATGAAAATGTACATGACATTGTACTGTCACACAGGAACAGCAGTATTGTTGTGGAAATAACATATAGCAGAAAGGAAAAATTTCAGATTTAGGATTGTGGATTTCCAAGAGAAGACAAAGTTGAAGTTTGGTCTCTTATTTCAAACTACATATTATCTTTGCTATAAATGTTTGTTCTTATACTTTTCGTTAATGCTAGAACACACAATAGTAAACAATCTGTGACACTGGTCATGGAATTGGAATGTTTGACATTCCAGATTATTGTCAGATAAAATATAAATCTTTCTCTTGGACAGTTTCTGTAATTTGATCTACATCTACATGTATATACATACAACTCAATCTGCCCAAAGGTGCATGGCAGAGGGTGAATAGTACCAGTACTACTGTAGTTACCAAAGAGACAATTTTTCGTAAGTCTCTGATTTTCAAATGTAGCTGTTTTCGTTTTTAAACCCATCACATAAATTCATTCCATAATTTTGCCCATCTCTGCTACTTTTAAGATAAAAATATGGAAGTGAGTTTGACTTTAAGGTTATTTGAAACTTAAGACAAAATGCTCACTAATGTATTGTGATGGATTTTACACACACACACACACACAGAGGGGTTGTTTTGTGGTCTGATAATATAGTAAATCAAAACCAGCAACCAAGTACAGAGATTTATTTGGCAGCAGTAGGTGTGTTTTTCCTATGAAACACTAATTGGTAAAAGTAACAAATTTCTGTCTTGGTGGTATGTGATAAAATATTTATTTAAAAATATTGATTTTGTTCATGTGACTGAACATCATCAGTGGAGATTTTGAATCTTGAGAACTCATGTACACCACATAAAACACTTAACTGTTAAATACATAAAACATATTAATAAAAAGGCCTCTCCAGTGCATGTTATACGTTTAAAATTGGGTAGCTAACTGTTAAATGTTTTATGCAGTGTACATGAGTCGTCAGGACTCAAAAACTGCACTGATGATGTTCAATCACTTCAATGAAATATGAATGTTTTATATCACATCACCAAGCTGGAAATCTGTTATTTTTATTATAATATTGTGGTGATCTGGTATATTATTCATTAGGGAATGAACATAGCAGTAATCAGTATTAGCTTTGAATTTCTCCAAGAAATTTTGTGTCCTGTGTGTCAGTGAGAGGACTGAAAATAAACACCTATGTCTTACTTTCGGCTACTAAAGACTGCTGTAGTTGTACTTTAAAAAAAGGAGCAAAGACAGGGGTTTTCACATAGAGAAAATAACACATTTCAGATCAAAACCTGATTGTTTCGTATCAAATGAAATATAAAACTCATTATAGGATATCACTTGAAATAAAGATAGGACACAATTGTGAAAAATAAGAAGAGAGAGATGTATTTCATCTGAACAGATGTAAGTTGTAAAAGTAATACAAGAAACATAAAAAATATAAAGTAAGGTCATTATTAAGACAGACAAGACCACAGTGATGAGTGTTTGTATATTGATAATGGAAATTCCACAATGAACTATCAACAATATTAATGAGGATATTTGCAACTCACCATAAAGATGATGGCTCAGCCACAGACAGGCACATAGAAAAGACAATCACACAATTGAGTATGATGGGTCTCTTGTGTGTACTTGTTTGTGGCTCAGTGATACTCTTTGTAGTGAGTTGTAATCAATTCTCATAATATTTTTGTTTATATACTGATTTGTTATTTTGATAATAAACATGAAGAGCAAGAAAGAGTAGTTTTGATACAAAAGTCCACTACAGAATAGATAAAATTATTTCTTCTGATGATGCTAGTATGGGCAATTCCAGGATGTTCTTAGATTTTGTAACAGTATAAAAGAAAGTGTTATTAATGAAAGTTATGTTAATTACAACTAAACACATCATATTATGTAATGTAGTTTAAGTAGTTAGAAGTGCAAATAAACTGAATTCTTATATTTAGAGATACTTGTCTGAAAATTATTCAAAACAAATTTGGTGATAGAGTAAGAACTTTGCTGCTCTTTGGAACTGTTGTTCAACAACACATTGTCTACCACCCAGTTCAGTTAGTCATCAGATTATATTTGTGTAGCCTACGTTACAGTAGAAAATATTGTATACAATATAAGTTTAAATATAAAAAAGAAGTTTGAGTGTCTATATACAATACACTGATCAGCCACAACATTATGACCACCTGCCTACTATCAATATAAACCCATCCAGGTGATGACAGTGTTACCTGACAAGGTATGGCTACTAGTGAGAGACACACATGGTTTATGTAGTATTAGTGTGCATGCTGTCCACATGTAGAATGGGGAATACATGCAATGTATCTGCGTTTGACAGTGGGTAGATTGTGATGGCCTGGAGTAAGCTAAGCAAAAACATTTCAGGAACTACATTATTTGTTGGGTGTTCAAGAAGTGCTCTGGTGAGTGTCCTCAAAGCCAAGATGAAACCGTCTCCAAACATTGAGGAGTTGACGGCCTCTTTTCATTGCAGATGTCCGATGTGATTAGCTGGGCAGACTGGTAAAACAGAGAAACAGGACAGGCGGTAAACAGTGGTGGGACTAACTCCAGGATTTAATGCTGGCAGAATACAAGTGTGTCTGAACACATAGTGCACCAAACACTCCTGATAATGAGCCAAGTACAGATGTTAACACAAGAACGTTGGCAACAACATCCATCGTCACTGGATGGTGGTCCCATGACAGATGGTCTGATGAATGCTTATACCTTCTTCATCATGCTGATAGCAAATTGTTAATTGTTTTGTCTTTCAGGGGAACAGCTCCTTCACACCTCTAAAAGTGGTATGTGGTCACAATGTTCTGGCTTATTATCCAGTGCCAGTACCAGTTATTTTTAAAAGTGCAGTTTCAAGATTAACTAGGAAATTATTTATGTTAATCTGTCTGGGACACATCCCTCCACCCTTCTTGATTTCTCCCTTTCTTTTCTTTTTAAAACAATGGAAAATCCACATTGGATTCTCAATAGTAAGAGACTGCGTAACAACTCACAGAAATATGATCACTGAGCCACAGACAAGCACGCAGGAAAAACAATTACTCAGCTTAAAATTTTGGTCAGCAGCCTTCATGCATACTTTCACACAATCACTGAGGCACAACTTACACTTTTACAGTGACACGGGATGGGATGGGAGTGGTAGGAAATGATCCAGGACAATGGTGGGGATAAAACACTACACACTACCTAGCAGAGCATAAAGGGTCTAATAAGTAGGAATGTGAGATGAAACTTGAAATGCAATAAAAGGGATATAGAGGAGGTGAACAAAATAATATGAACACCATACAGCATACTTCATCTTGTTGCTATTTGACACCACTGCATATGTGTTAACACTGGGACATGATTGCAGTGTTTAATACACTGTATTGGATGTTATCTTACAGTATATGATGTGTTTCGTTCTGTGGTGGTCAATACAAATAATCACTGAAATGTGTGATCTCTTAGACTTCCAAAAAGGACATCTCAGCGGTGTGCAGTTAGTGCGAGCAACTATGACAAAAACGCTGCACAGTTTTACAAACATTACACTTCTTACAAACAACTGGGTTTACCCTATTTACTTGAATCTAAGACGCTTTTTTTGGGTGGGGGGGGGGGGGTCAAAAAAAAAAAAAAAAACTGCCTGAGGTCAGTTCTGACAAATGGGGCTAAGAGCTGTCATAGCTAACTTTTGCCATCAAATATCAACAGTGCCTAGGCATGCTTTGCAAACTCAATGATAAATAGGCCAACTGGTGCAAAAAGATCTGCACTTTAAAAAGAAAGGTAGGAGATGAGTACTTTTTCTCATAGTTTGGACCACTGAATCAATGCAATGAATTGAATTATTACAACGAAGGAAAGAGAAATTCAGTATTGCTCATCTTCAAATGTAGTAGCATTTCAAATATTCTTTGCAACAAAAAATAAATTTATTTCCATTTACCAACAATGCATAAGGCTTTCAGATTTTTGCATGATTTTTCTAGGTGAAAATGTCATGATTTTTTAAAATAGTTTTGCAACAGAGAAATATTCACATGTGTTTTTATGTATTTCACATAACCTAAGAGGGTTGACAAAAGATGGAGTGAATTTATAGCCGAAATTGAACTGATTGTTTATTTGGTATTTTTGATAGTGGGTATTACTGATTCTTGTAACTTCTTGTGATTATACAAGGTGTGTTATACAACCTGATCCACTTATGGTCTACCTGGTCCCATGTTTAAAGTACAAACACTAATCTTTTAAAACATTGATTATTAGACACTGAGATTGCTTGGCGGAATATTGTGCTAAAGCAATGTTTTCTTCTTGCATAATTAAAATCTTATATTTAATCACATTTTTCTTCAGAATGTGATATCTGTCGCCTCTCACATTCAGAGCATGAGATAGCTCACACATTCGCACTCTTGCTAGTCAGAAATATAATGACATGTTTCTGTGAATATCTCATGAGTTTTGAGATCTTGATTTAGATGAACATAATAGCACAGAAAAAGTAAGGAGGAAACACAGATTTATTTGCATTCATACAGACTCAACAGCTGTCTGCAATGGCACACAATTGGCCGTGCATGCTTTCCAATAACTACTGCCGACACCTAAAAAGTATTTTCATAATGGTACTTAAGCTTGACTGTTGAGCTTATTACTCAAACCCAACTACTGTATCTTCATCCATTGTATCTAATTGATATCTCATGTTAGAATCAATCAACTTTGTTTCGATTTCGAAATTTGGCCTACAACTTTTTACCCCTTGAATTTAGTCTTATTTTTTGGGTGCAACTAAGATTTGAATACTTTTTTCCAAAAAATTTAAGTCTCATTTTTCAGGTGCAGCCTAGATTTGGGTAAATATGGTATGTACTGCAAACCCCAAAAGAAGGTTACAATGTGGCATGCATTCCACATACAGCCAAGCATGGGGTAGGTTCTGTCATGCTTAGGGTGTCTATATAATGGTATTTAACTGTTTCTGCTGTTACTCTCACTGATGGGATAATTATGAATCAATATCTCGCCATCCCCGGCACCAAACTGCTTACTGAAAATATTGTATTGCTGACAAATATGGCCATATTCTAAAATGATAATGCACTCACACACACATCCAGAAAGGTTCAGGCTTGCCTTTTACAGCATCAGAAAATTATCAATCCTCTCCCCTGGAAAACAAAAGTGTCATTTATCAATATATTTCAACCATTATGAGGAGATTCAGAGCAAAGACTGAGGGCCAAATTTGCAGCTCAAACATTGTTGAAGTAATTATTTCATGATTTGGAACAATAATGTATAACATTATGAAAAAATTTTAAAGACACTTTAAAAATCTGTTTCTCAAATAGTTGCAGTTCTCAAATTCAATGACAGGCAACTCCTTACTAATAAATAAACTGGGGGACTGATAACCTTGCAGTTTTGTGCCCCTAAAACAGCCAAACAACAACAAAAACATCAATAAATAAACTGTCTATGTTAGATGAGATATAAGTATTATAGAGGGAAACATTCCTGGTATGAAAAAAATGTCTAAAAAATAGTGATGGTTTAACTTACCAAAAGCACAGGCTCATTGACAAACACACAAATAAAAACACACACAAACACAAAAATTCAAACTTTTGCAATTGTTAATTGCTTCATCAGGAAAAGAGGAAAGAAGGAGGGGGGGAAAGGGAAGGTTGTGGGTTTTAAGGGAATGGATGAGGGGTCATTTTACCTTACCTTAGGGGAAAAAAGGAAAGGTAAGCAAACAAACACACACACACACACACGCGCGCGCAAACAAACAAACACATCAAGGCAGACATATGTAAAAATCAGAGAAGTTGGTCAGAGACACCAGTTGAGACAGGGAATCTGTCCAGTGATCAGAGGCTAAGATGATGTTGAATGGTGTGTGGAAATTTGAATTTGGTGGAGGTTGAGACCAGGTGGGTAACGGGAAGAGAGGATATGTTGAAGGGCAAGTTCCCATCTTCGGAGTTCTGAAAGATTGGTGTTGATGGAAATTATCTAGATAACCTTGAGGGTCTAACACTATGCCAAAATGTGTTGGCCGTGCACCAAGGCATGCTTAGCCACAGGGAAATCCTCATTACCAACAAACACTGTCTGCCTTTGTCCGTTCTGAATTTGGGGGGATGAGGAAGTGGCTCTGGCAATTGGCTTCTTCAGGAGGAGAGCTGCGGGATGTGAAAGCTGTTATTAGGTTATTGGTGTTCTGGTTCAGAGATTCGGTACTGGAGCAGACTCGTTTGCCAAAGGGCTAGGTCTTCGTGGCAAACGCGTCTGCTTCAGTCCCGAATCTCTGAACCAGTACACCAATAACCTAATAACAGCTTTCACATTTCGCAGCTATCCTCCTGATCTGGTACAGAAGCAAATTGCCAGAGCCACTTCCTCATCCCCCCAAATTCAGAACCTTCAGCAGAAGAACCCCAGAAGTGCCGCTCTTGTCACCGAATACTTTCCGGCACTGGAGCAGACTCTGAATGTGGCTCTCCACTCCACGACATCCTTAAATCCTGTTCCGAAATGAGATCCATCCTTCATGACATCCTTCCCACTCCACCGAGAGTGTCTTTCCACCACCCACCTAACCTCCGTAATCTCCGAGTCCATCCATATGAAATCCCCAAACCACCTTCCCTACCTTCTGGCTCCTACCCTTGTAACCGCCATCGTTGTAAAACCTGCCCTATGCACCCATCCACCACCACTTACTCCAGTCCCGTAACCCGGAAGGTGAACAGAATCAAGGGTAGAGCCACTTGCAATAGTACCCACGTGATTTACCAACTGACATGCCTGCACTGTGAAGCGTTCTATGTGGGAATGACCAGCAACAAACTGTCCATTCGCATGAACGGTCACAGGCAGACAGTGTTTGTTGGTAATGAGGATCACCCTGTGGCTAAACACGCGTTGGTGCCTGGCCAGCACATTTTGGCACAATGTTACACCGTCAAGATTATCTGGATACTTCCCACTGACACCAGTCTTTCAGAACTACCGAGATGGGAACTTTCCCTTCAGCATATTCTCTCTTCCCGTTGCCCACCTGGTCTCAACCTCCACTAAATTCAAATTCCCGTCCACCATCTTGAACATCTTGGCCTCGATTCTCTGGACAGAGCCTCTGCTTCAAGTGGTATCTCTGCCCAACTTCTTTGCTTTCTACAGTATGTCTGCCTAGGTGTGCTTGCATTTGTGTATATATGTGGGTATGTGTGTATTTGTTTACCCTCCTTTTTTCCCCCCAAGGTAAGTCTTTCCTGTCCCGGGATTGGAATGACTCCTTATCCACTCCCTTAAAGAATTGTTCATTTAAAGATATAAGATAAGTGCCATGGGGACATGTTTTTGCAACCAGGTTTGTAAGGGACAAGGACTGGTGAACTCTGGGGAAAGGTCTAGTTCAGAAGAACTGGAGATGAAGGGAAGGATCTAGATGAACCTGAGTAGTAAAGCTGCCATTCAAATGGAACGTGTTATGCTCAGCTGCATGCTGTGTCACAGTTGTCCTGGTTTTGATCACAGTTTGACTGTTGTGATTCATGTGCCACAACCCCACATACAATCCTCCCCTGCCCTACCCATCTCATTCACAGTCTACTTGCTTGTGGCATTGAAGTGGCCAGACGGGATGGTTGTATGTGTATAGTTGTGTGAGTGATTGTGTGAATGTATGTGTTTCTTTTTCTGATGAAGGCCATGGCCAAAAACTTAAGTTTTGCGAATATGATTGTCTATTTTTCGTGCCTGTCAGCAGCTCAGAAAGACTCTGTATAGTGAGTTGTTTTTTATCCTCCATTTTTGACATTCCAATTGGATTTTCCATTGTTAAAACAATCATTTTATGTTTGATATTAACAATTATGTCTCAATAGTGGTATCTTCTCCAAAAATTGAATACTAATCATAAATTTATTTGATTTCTTTGTATTTCTCCTCCAACTTTTCTATGTGAGTGAGCACATACACAGTGGATTTCAGGTTATAATGAAGCACTTCTATTTTCTGTAGACAAAAATAGCAGACCTACTGGGTGTTGCTGGGACTGATGTGCCAATTCAGGAGATAAAAGACCTCATGTTGCCTCACTTGGTGAGTTAGCTTAATGTTATTACTGATTCATTGTGCATGAGACAGAGTATTAGTAAACTTCTTGGCAATTTATCAACCATTTGCTAGGAATTAAAAGCTGCCACGAATAAATGTCTTACTAATACCCAACTCATATACTCAAGTTGCATTAATTATTTTATTAGCTATAATAAGTTATGAAAAATTTGGTCTCATTTATGTTCTGCCTATTGTACAATATCTAGCATAGCTCTTGGCTACAGGCACAGTTTTTATATTCTTGCTTTGTTTAATTTCTTCTTCTTTCTGGCATCTGAGTCACTTAATATCCATGTATTTTATTTCAGCAAGCTTGTATAAAATCTTTGCATCCAGGCCACAGCTTTCCAGATAACATTCTCAGCAGTCATTGACCTTTGTTCTACTTCTGTAGAGAAGATGTCACTTGAATAGTGTTAATGCTAACAGAAAATTACTATTTACTGTTCAAACGGTAATGGATGGTAAATGGCATTTCTTGGTTGTGGTAGCTGATCATAAGGTAGATGACTGGGACAATTATTCATTGTATAAGAAACGGACACATAATTAAATTCAAACAGTTTCTTCATCTTGCAGGCAGAAATGTAATCTAGAAAACATTTATATTGTTAAAATGATTTATGCTAAATTGATTATTTATTCTTTGCTTTGGGTAACAATCTGTAAAATAGGCCACTTATTCGAAAGAAGCAGAACACTGTGCCAGTTCTAATAATCTGTAGTTTTACTCCTATAAACAGAACAGACAGCTGGAGAATTTTATTCAATACATTATAGTTTGAGGACAGAAGATTTTGTTCAGGAGGTGTCTCTCTTCCCCTCACTCCGTCTTTCACCGTTTTATTTTAGAATTGGTCATTGGTGCATCAAAAATGTTTAGACATATCATTTTTGTAATACCGTCATAGTGTAACTAATAAATGTAATATACACTATTCTTATGTTTAGTGCCTTCTTTTTCTTTATTTCAGTTGGGAGTAAATGCTTATGCTTTCATGGTAACCAACAATGGCCACATACTTACACATCCAGACCACCGTCCAGCAGTAAGTCCTAGATTTATTATGGTAGATTTAATATTCATACTGAGTGTTTGTTAGTCTCCATAAAAAGATTTTGTTGTTTTGTTGGAAATAGAAACTAAAAGATTAAAGATTTTAGTTGTGTGTGGGTTTATGTAAATTTATAATGCTTGAGCAATTATTCCAGGTGTGGAAAGGGGACCACAAATAATTAATACTGCTAGTATGACTGAAAATATTCACCATAAATACTTTTATATTTGCACTTATACATAACAGTTGTTCAAATCCTTCATTATGTACCACCATTTACCAGCTATAAGTTGACACTGGTTGTAAGATGATAACATTTTTTGAAGAACCTTTCAGACAATTTTCTTAAAACAAATTCTAGTGGGAATTACAATCTATTTTATGATGCAAAGTATTGAAAGACCTGCCAAAAAATACATATGCATGCCCGTTTTGAAAGATAGGCTGTGGATTTGTGATAAGTGGATCTACTTAATGTAGTCTACTCAACAAATGCCAATAATTCCTGATTGTAAAAGATATGTGCAGCCTACCAGTAACACAGTTATTAACGGCAAGTGCATTAACTCCCTATCCTTTCATTAATTCTCCAATAAGTGACTAAAACACAATTACATAGGTTTACAATAAGCTTTCAAAGCTAGACAGCAGCATGGTGTCACAATTAACAATCTAGTCCTCTTCTCACAAACATTACATACATGACTGAAACACCACAGCTACAAATTAAAGTATTCTCTGTCATTGTTAACATGAATGTATTTCACATAAAGGTTCACTTAACAAGTATGGAAACATCTTTCCAAGAGAAATGGGCAGGAAATGCTGGAAAGAAATACTGGGTGGTTATGATGAAACTTTCCCTATTAACATGTTAGAACACAGAAAGTAATTACAATATGAGTGCAAAACTTGGTAAAATTATGTCCAGAGTATGGGGTGCATGTTTTCCAGGTGTCACAGTACCACCGTCCAGTTCCAACTATGGCCACCAATTGCCATGATCAGTCATTGTGATTCATAAGCTCACACACCTGACCAGTCACAGTGTTGACATGTCAACATTAGCTTGTACAAAATCATGATCACCTGATCTTACTCCCTGTGATCTCTGGTTGTGGGGATATATGAAGAACAGGGTTTATCAGGAGAACATTCACACATGTGTAGATCTGAAGCACATCAGGAGAGGTAGCCAGCATACCTATCTATATGTTTTTTTTCTGCGCAGAATGCAATCCTCCACTCTCAGACTCTTCTGGACATTGATGGGCTCTACATCAGGTCCCTTTTGTGGCAGTAATGATACCATTCTGTAATGGTGTGATGTCCCATAGGAGTACATTTAAAAATATAATAATGGAAAGTCCTGGTTGGAATTAATAATATAGTAAGGACAGTTTACAACTCACCGCAAAGACGTGGCGACAAGTTGCAACAGGCGAATACAGAAAGACACATATGTACAACACATTCAGCCATCAGCCATGGCCTTCTTCAGAAAATAGAACACTCACACAATCAAACAAGCACACAACACAGTCATACAACCATCACCTCCGGCTGCCACACTTTGTGAATCATGCTCTGCAGCGAATCGGGGACGGGAGGGGAGGGGAAAGAGGATAGGAAGGTTACGTCATGGTGGTGGGGATGTGTTAGATGGGAATAACGAGATGCAGCTTAGGAATGGAGTGGGGAGGCGGGTGAGGGGAGAAAATAAAATAAAGTATAATAAATATATATCCAAAATGTGTGCACACTGCAAGTACACAAGACCGCATACACACACACACACACACATGCATGCACTCACGCGCGTGTGAGCGCGCATACACACACACACACACACACACACACACACACACACACACACATGTGCGTGCACGTCTTTGTGTGTTTCTGTGTTCGTGTGATTGTGTGTGTGTGTGTGTGTGTGTATGCGGTCTTGTGTACTTGCAGTGTGCATGCATTTTGGATATATATTTATTTATTATATTTATTTTACTTTATTTTATTTTATTTTCTCCCCTCACCCGCCTCCCCGCTCCTTTCCTAAGCTGCATCTCATTATTCCCATCTAACCCATCCCCACCACCATGGCGTAACCTACCTATCCCCTCTCAACTCCCCTCCCATCCCTAATTCACTGCAGAGCGTAATTCAAAGTGCGGCAGCCGGAGGTGATGGTTGTATGACTGTGTTGTGTGCTTGTTGGATTGCGTGAGTGTTCTATTTTCTCAAGAAGGCTATGGCCGATAGCTGAAAGTGTTGTATGTGTGTCTTTTGTATGTGCCTGTCACAGCTCGTTGCTACGTCTTTACGGTGAGTTGTAAACTGTCCTTACTATACTATTAAAAGTATTTCATTTGATCAAATAATCAGCAGCCTCTCTTGCATTTTGTTTTTATTATATCCAGTTACGTGTTCCGTGCTGTTAGTGCATCATCAGACTGGAACAACATGTCAATTTTTAATTTCAAGTCCATCTTCCTAGTGGACAGGGAATCTAATAAGGCTAGGGTGAGCAATTTTGGGGAAAATAATAATAATAATAATAATAATAATAATAATTGGAACTTACTTCGATGGAGAGATGGGGTGTTTGATGAATTTGAAGTGTTGGTGGGAGTACTTTACCTCCAAAAGAGGTAAATGTACAAAGTACACAATGACTACTTGAAGTAAATTAACTAGGGCCTGGAAAGATGCCCCCCCCCCCCCTTTCAAAATTACTCACCCTCACCTTATTAGATTCGCTGCCTGCTGGGTACACAGACATGAAATTAAAAATTTACCTGTTGTTCCGGTGTGATGCTGTGGTAAATGTGTGTAACTCGTAATTGGATATAATAAAAACAAAATGCAAGTGAGACTGCTGATTATGTTGAATGGAATGAAATTTTCAATTGACTTGATTCTGAATTACTTCTCTTCCCAATGTCCTTAACATTAATGCTACCAATATGCATACTCATACAGTAAGTAGTTTTAGCATTGTAAATTATTAAATAGGAAAAATTTAGTTATAACTACTCAATAGTCTATCTGTAAACTAAAAACCAAGCAACGCTCATAGTGGATGAAGCCACCATTCCTGGAAGACAACTACTGATGGTGCTGTAATAGTACTACTTTTATTGCATGAGATCCATGTGGTATGAGCTGTAATACATGGATGTTATGGATATCACTAGTGAACAGACCAAGCATTGGCTGTGAACTGGGGCAAAGGTCAATTCTACAGCAAGCTGGCTGACCTCAAGGGGGCACTGTCTGTTCACAAAGCAGGTACCCACTAGTCTGCAGCATACTTGACAGTGACACAAATTTCATATACCAAGGTTGTGTAGACTGCAGCATCCAATGGCAAACCACAACAACCCTTACCTCTTCCTGGAAACCAGAGCTGCAGGTGAAGGTGAACCTTGGTGATCAAAGCAGCCAGCAATACTGGAAGAAGAGTGAGGGGCCACAGTGAAGCAGGAGCACAGGTGCCGGAGAGTGCTTCCATTGGCTCATCTGTGTCTGAAGAGAAGTTGTGGGAATGTCACAGTGGGCAAACAGCCACCCAGCTGATGTGTACTGCTGAAAGTGCCCAGGATGCCAGCAACCACAAGTACCAGAGGTAGGATCAGGGAGGCAGGCTGCATCTTGACTATGTCACTTGTAGTAGATGCCTTCCTTGCCAGTCATCCCATCATCACAAGCTTGAGAAGCGTCCTTGTAGATCCACAGAAACCAGAGGCAGCAGCAAGTGGGACCATGGGCACGGCCTTGAAGCTTGTGTTGGCCAGCAGGAAGAATGGCCACACCACTACATCATCATTGTTATTTTTCTTTTATTCAGCTGTCTCACCAAACGAGGCACTGTGCAGTGCCATCGGTGCAACCCTTTAAGTATTGACTGTTTCCGATGTTTGTTGTCCAAGGGGATGGGAAAAGGAACAGGATGTGGGCCGTCAGCCATTGGCAGCTGCTGCGACAATGTCTGTGGCCGTGGCCGCCTTTCGAACACCACAGCAGTAGGCAAGCGCCATACTGGCGCAGGCTGCTGAAATGGAGGCAGTGAAATGGACCCCCATTGAGGGCACAGCTAGTTGAGAGGTAGGCAAGCTTCACCCCATCGGTGTTGAAGCTTTACATCTGCCATCTGCAAGCTCACTGCGCTGTGGCATCAGAAGGTATGTGCCCAGACCAGACAGGTGCGCGAGGCGCATAATGCCGCACAGGTGCAAAATATCATGGGCTGTGGATCCGAGCACAGTAGGTACTTTTACTAGGGTAGTCTAGTAAGTGCTTAGAAACAAGAACAGTATGGTCTATGCAATAGCATCTATATTCACATATATAGTTGCACTTTAAAGATTGGTTCCAATGTTCTGTCTAAGCATTAGAGTGTGAGTGAAAGAGGAAGATGTAAGATGGCAGGTGCCATTACTGGTGCAGAAGTCATGAAAATATACAGACATGAACTAAGGCAATTTTCAAAAACAAGAGTCACAGAAAGGCCTTCATTGCAAAAATCTGGACCACAGCTCGCACCACATCTTCTGCCTTAGTTGACCTCATATGAATGACATATGGATAGTTGAATGCTGTATCCACTATCATCAGCCTCATAGCTTGACAAAAGGGACTTATGAGATCTTTATCAGTGCGGTCCCATGGCTAACTTGGCATAAGCTGTGAGACAAAGTGTGCTGGGAAGCCACCTGATGACCAGCACACAGTGCACATGATCTTTCTTGGAGTCTAGTTCACTAGAGGATGTATATTATGCAAACATGATGGTCAAGATCATGATATGGTTACCACTGCATAATCTACTCAGTCCATTTTCAAAGTACTGGGAATGCTGTATCATAGAGAGTGTTTGATTTGTATGCAAAAATCTCCATCTCTCCACCTCACACGTGTGGTGATGGCAGTCATTTGACAAAACAGGGATTGAGTAAATGCCATGATTGTGCAAGTCACTTAAATCAACATGCTTAGGCAAAAATAATAAAACCCCAACAATGGACTGTCCAAGTTGGAATGCCAATAATATAATGATAGGTAGCAACTCACCATAATTATGTTTGCTTAATATATTGGAGTGTTGGGGCAAAAGTCATGGCAAATACTTTTTTCTTGCAGATACCAGTCTGGTTGAAAATTGAGACATATACAGATGAAGGGACAAGGTACTAAATACATGCATGGACAATAAATAGCAGTGAATATCGTAACACACTAATTCATTATTGTAGTATACAGGGCAATATGGCCTTCACAGTGTAAAAGAATGACAACACAGTACACATATAGTTGACATGGCAAACCTGCACCTACAGACATTGTAGTCCCTGTTACTGTCATCACACACTGCCAATGATATGGGAGGCACTGAATACAATCTGCCTCAGCATTTGCTACACCATGTCTGAATCGGGTCAACTGTTCCTGTACAGCATTACTAAATGTCCTCTTGTGTTGCAAACCACCTACCACATCATTGGCAGCAGGTGGTGATGGTAGCAGGGGACTACTTTTAGATTCTGTAGGCCCAGATTTGGCATGTGAACTGTGTGTGTACTGGGTTGTCATTCTTTTGCACTGTGAAGGTCGTATTGTCCTGTATACTGCCGTAATGAATTAGTGTGTTACAGTATTTCAGTGCTATTCATTGTTCACAAATGCAGTTAATACTTTGTCCTTTTGTCTTTATATGTCACTTTTCCAAGCATACTGGTATCTGTAAGACAAAAAATTAGTTGTCATGACTTTTGCCCCAACCCTTGTAGCAAAAGAGAATAATGTCCACAGAACTTAAATTTTCGTCCACAACCTTCATCACAAAAAAGAGCATACATACATTTACACAATCACTCAATTGCAACTCATGTACATATGGCTACTACCTCTGCCTGCTATAGTCTGAGTGTACTTAAACAGTGATTGAAGGAGTGGGGAAGCTGGTCAGGGGGGAATGGAAAACTGTACACACTGCCTTGTGGAGTGTAGAGGTTGAGAATGTGAGATACAGCTTGGAACTTAATAAAGAGTGGGGGTGTGGGAGCGAAAATGGGTTATTCTAAGACGAGGGGTGGGGAGTGTGGTGGAACATTGCATTTCACATGGCCGCTGTCACTACCTTTACGCTCTGTCAGGCCATGTGGAATGTTCTATCTCCACACTTCCCCTGGACTGTTCCCACTCACCTGCTGTCTCTTCCACTCCTTATTTACTATCCAAGTGCAGTCCGGCCATAGTGGACAGAGATGGTGATTATCAAAACCTATTGTACTGAACTTCATTTTTACACTTTTCCAGGGACTTAATGAAAATGGTGTAAAATGCAGGAAAACTTAAAATATGGAAAATATGCTTACTGGATCATCCTTGCATTTTCGTAGTTCATTTGTGATATACACACATAATAGGCATCAATATACTCGCAAGGAAGTTTATTTATCATGTAATAAAGGTTATCTGAATTTTGTAATATTTTAAGCGCTAGGCGGAACTGGAACTGGTAACCGTATGGGAAGTAGTCGGGTCCAGTGATCTTGGGGAAAAGCGCTTGACTGGAAACTGAAGTGTAGTGGGTTCGAAAACAGGCCAGACCTCCGATTTTTTCAGTCTGCGTTTTAGCCCATCCTTCACCTCTCATCACTGTGAGGAGTCACCAGAAATGACACGTGATTCGGATTACACATTAAGCTGTAGGTTTCCTTTCCCCAGTTGGATAACTGGGGTAGGCTAGGGACACACAAGTCGCTGAAGTGGCGTACAATTGAAAGACTTGCACCAGGCTAATGAGCCACTTAAAATCATAATTACTGTATTATTATAGGAAGTAGAAATTTTTGACATAATTTCCTTCATCATAATCGACTTTGTCATCACGCGTTTAACTGGCATTCATTATTTACGTAGTGGAACTGCAAAAGTTCCGTACTTTATGTATTTTTCAATGTTTCGCACAACGATATCTGAGAATTTATTCACGTTTTTGAGTGCAAATATGTATTTTTGTGACATCTGCACAGGGTTGCCATCTCACACTATATCACATTTTTGAGGTTATAATATACCATGTCCCTTCAATGGCAGAAAAACATATATAAACAAACCATCAGTCTCACCATTTATAAAACTTCACAAAAATACTTTGATATATATTTGCATTTCACAATAATAATAAATTCTCGAAATGCATCATGCAAGTCATGTGTCTTCCTGTTATTATTCAGGTTGTTTACATATTATTTGTCAGTCTAAAGTGTTCAGTTATACTTTTATTAGAATTTGTCATTTACAAGATTCATAACTTCATAACTGTAGTTCTGACTATATTAAGAGACCTAACTTCTCCATTCTCCTCCACCTCAATCTAAATTTAAGTTCTTGATATGATTTTGAGTACAGATGCAACACTTTCTTACATGGAAAAGAGGATAGAGAAATTTAGAATGTTTGGGATTTTCACTATGATACGCATTGAATTTAGTTTTGAGCTTATGTCAGAATCATCTTGCTAAGGATTTTGCTGATGTCTCATCCTACTACAGTAATATTTTGAAAAGGATAGATTGCTAGTCAGATACAGACATTCTAATGAGTTGCATAAAGGCACACACTCAAAAGACTACTTGTTTTTGCAGCTTTCGGACCTTATAGCCTTTGTCAGATGTAGAAACAAACTCACACATACTTAACTGCTGGCTCCAGCTACTGCAAAAAGACAGCAACATACAGACAGCCTGTAGCAGCAGCAGCAGTTGGTGGTGGAGACGAGGAGGCAGCATAGGGAGGGAGGCAGGTTTAGAGGGATGCATGGTATGATTGGGGGATGTACTAGTGTTGACTGACTACATAGGCCAGGTCAGGTGGCTATGTATCTTGTCAGTCACTAGGCTGTCCTGTCAGAATTGGGTGGTTGGGGGAGGGGAGGGGAGGATGGATACTGAAGTATTTTCACAGAATGGAAGGTGTATGTGGGGGCTGGAGTGCAGGCAGGAAAGGAAGAGTTGGTGGAGGATAGGGGAACTATTGAAGGCTGAAGGTTGAGAGTTTTTGGAAGCATATGATTTACTGTGGAGAGACTTTCCCACCTGCACACTTCAGATAAAGCCAATGATGGTTGGAATGATCCAAATGGCACAGGGTGTGAAGCAGTCAATAAAATGAAGAATATTATGTAGGGCCACGTGTTCAGCCACTGGGTGGCCTCACCTACCTCTTAGATATAAGTTTGTCGATGAGGACAGGAAATTGGCCAAACCCTTTGAAAGGAAGCATCTCGGCATTTGCCTGTAGTGATTTAGGAAAATCATGATTAACCTAAATCAGCATAGCCAGAGATGGGTTTCATTCACCCATCTCACCATCCTGAATGGAAGTCCAGCATGTTACCCATGTGCCACCTTGCTCAGTAATGGAAGAGCAATAACATGGAAAGAAACCATTGTCACTCACTACATAGTCGCAAATAGATGCAATGACAAGATTTAAGCTTAAATACTGCTCACCTATAAGCTTACATTGTAGCAGCTTGTTCATAGCTATAGTATGAATGAGAGTGTGTGTATCTTCCTGTGGCTGAAAGGTTTTCATTTATATGTGCATGAGATTTTTTTTTTATCTTAGTCAATGATCATCTTTTCAGTAAGTTGCAAACTATCCTCATTATATTGCTAAATAATAACCATAAATTCACAGCGCATCGAGATAAAAGTGTGTAATAAGCTATGATATTTTGTCTTCAGTTCCAGGGCATCCTGAAACCAAATTACAACAGTGTTGACATGACAGAAGTAGAACTCGAGAATAATGACAGAGAGGCAAGGGATTTCAGTCCAAATCTATTGGAGGTTAGTTATAATGAATTGGATACTCCAGTTTTTCAAATATATTTTATTATTGTATAATAAGTAAGATAAGGTAAAGACAACCACTTATTTATAGCAAACAGGTGTGTTGCTTGTAGAAACATGTCACAAGAATGTGTTCACTAGCTTTCAAACTGTGGCTCTTTTGTAGTTGAAAGTACATCCAATACACAACCACCACACATACATCAAAATCCACACTATGTGGCCATGATGACACTGACTATGTATTAGTGTTTATTGAAAGCATTTGGCTGGGCTGATGAATATAGGAAAGGGGAGAGGTTAGGAGCCATTCAAGAGACAAAGAAAGGGCAACAATGAGAGGATAGTAGGGCAATTTGAGGAAGGAAAGGAGGAGACAGGTGATTCAGTTACCACACAACAAGATGAAACGAGTACAGCATAGAAGAGATGTAGAAAGAAGGAAGAGTTGGGGGAGGAACATAGGTAAGGAAAAAGGGAGAAGGAGGGGGAGGGACACACAAACACACACACACACACACACACACACACACAGAGAGAGAGAGAGAGAGAGAGAGAGAGAGAGAGAGAGAGAGAGAGAATGCTTGGTTGGATGGATGGGCAGGTGGTAAGGCAGTACAAAGTCTTCAGTGACATCTTCAACACCATGAACCCTTCTGATAACCAATCAAAACCTCTCATAAAATTTTGTTTAAAACAATTTCAAGCTTCCTACAAATGTAATCCTCCTCCCCTTCCACTCAGTACTCATCTGGTAATCTTTCAAGAATTCCTCACCTCTAGCATGGACTCAGTCTTTCTTTTCTAAAACCATCCCTTCTGAGTCCAACATTACTTCTATGGAACACAACATTATCTATAATCAGGAAATCAATCCATCCCTTATCATCCTTCCTGTGGAAGAAGCTGCATCGCTGTGACTGTTGGGCTGGGGGTAAGAGGGGGTTTACCAACTTTCTTGCACCATTGAATACAAATCTTGCAACCATCATCCGTTTTAAGCTGTCCAGTATGAGCTCCAGCAATACAGTCGTACCTTTTATCTTCTCTTGCAACATAACAAATCCAACCCCACAGGTCTCCTAATTGCCGTATCTTTATGACTGGGTACAATGCTCTCACAAAATAAACCATGCCTTTGTTGACCAGCATCACCAAACCTTTTCCATATTCTTACTTCCTATATCCAAAAGACTGCTTTCTTCCTTCACCCCCTTTTTTCAGTTCTTGTCCTATTACCACCAGACACAGTAATGTGGTTTTTAAATAATTTGGTTTGTGTACAGGAGACATGTCAAATCACACAATGCAAGCATTTTATATTACACCTTTTATATACATATATCAGTTGCAGTTTAAAAACATTTATTCTGCCTGTTATTGCAAAGAATGAAAATATCTAATTCCCTTGTTCAAATGGAAATCGTCATCAAAAATTTCATTGACAGAATAGTAACACTTTTTGACCAGGAGAGTGAAGAGCCATTATTTCAGTGAACTGAGCTCCATGTTAAATATATTACTGCCTTCTATTTTATTGTAAATTTTTAATCCCATATATCTGGTGTTTGGGCATAGAGTTTTGGGCGGAGAGTTGGTAATTTAAAAGTATCTCTGTGGCAAGTGCTGTAGCTGTGGTAGAAATCTGCCAGGAAGTTTCATATCAGCACACACTCTGCAGAGTGAAAGTTTCATCCTGGAAACATCCCTTAGGCTGTGGCTAAGCCATGTTTCCACCATAACCTTTCTTCCAGGAGTGCTAGTCTTTCATGGTTCGCAGGAGAACTTCTGTGAAGTTTGGAAAGTAGGAGGCGAGGTACTGGCGGAAGTAGAGTTTTGGGGCGGCATCGTGCATCGTGGTTCCTGAAGAGGAGCAGCAGCATTTTCAGTAGTTACAGGGGCAACAGTCTGGATGATTGACTGAGCCGGCCTTGTAATATCAGCTTATGTTGCTTTGCCACACAGTTACTACAAACGGCTGAAAGCAAGGGGAAACTACAGCCATTACTTTTCCTGAGGACATGCAGCTCTACTGTATGAACATATGATGACGGCATCCTCTCGGGTAAAATATTCCGGAAGTCAAATAGTCCCCCATTCGGATCTTCAGGCGGGGACTTCTCAGGAGGATGTGATCATCAGGAAAGAACACTGGCATTCAACGGATCGGAGCATGGAATGTTAGATCCCTTAATCGGGTAGGGAAGAAAATTTACAAAGAGAAATGGATAGGTTGAAGTTAGATATAGTGGGGATTAGTGAAGTTTGGTGGAAATAGGAACAGGATTTCTGGTCAGGCGAGTACAGGATTATAAATACAAAATCAGTTGTGGGTATTACAGGAGTAGGTCTGATAATGAATAAGAAAATAGAAATGCGGGTAAACTACTATGATCAACACGGTGATTGAATTATCGTAGTCAAGATACATATGAAGCCAACAGTAGTACAGGTTTATATGCCAACTACCTCTGCCGATGATAAGGAGATCGAAGAAATATATGAAGAGCTAAAGGAAATTATTCAGACAATTAAGGGAGAGGAAAACTTAATTGTTATGGGAGACTGGAATTTGGTAGTGAGACAAGGAAGGGAAGGGAAGATAGTAGGTGAATATGGGCTGGGCAAAAGGAATGAAAGAGGAAGCCGCCTGGTAGAATTTTGCATGGAACATAATTTAGTTATAACAAACAGCTGGTTTAAGAATAACAAAAGAAGGTTGTATACATGGAAGAGATCAGGAGACACCAGAAGGTACCAGATAGATTTTATAATGGTAAGACATAGATTTCGGAACCAGGTTTTAAACTGTAAGACATACCCAGGGGTAGATATAAACTCTGACCATAACTTGTTGGTTATGAACTGTAGGCTGAAACTGAAGAAACTAAAGAAAGGTAGGAAAATAAGGAGATGGGACCTGGATAAATTGAAGGAACCTGAAGTTCTTAAGAATTTCAGAGGGGGCTTTAAGCAACAATTGACAGAAATGGGGGGAAATAAAACAGTAGAGTAGGAATGGGTAGCATTGAGATATGAAATAGTGAAGATAGCAGAGGACAAAATAGGTAGGAAGGGAAGACCAACAAAAATCCTTGGATATCACAGGAGATACTAAATTTAATCAATGAAAGGAGAAAAGATAAAAATGCAGTAAATGAAACAGGCAAAATGGAGTACAGGCGACTAAGAAATGAGATTGACAGGAAGAGCAAAATGGCTAAGCAGGTGTGGCTAGAACGCAAATGCAAGGATGTAGAAGAATGTATAAATAGGTGAAAAATAGATACAGCGTACAGGAAAATAAAAGAAACATTTGGAGATAAGAAAAACAGCTCTTTGAATATCAAGGACACTGATGGAAAACCAGTTCTCAGCAAAGAAGGGAAAGCTGAAAGGTGGAAAGAGTATATAGAGAGGCTCTATGAAGGAAATGAACTTAACGGCAACATTGTAGAAAGGGAAGAAGAAGTGGATGAGGATGAAATAGAAGATACTATACTGAGAGATGAATTTGACAGAGCGCTGAAGGATCTAAGTCGAAACAAGGTCCCTGGAGTAGATGATGTTCCCTCAGAGCTACTGAAGTCTCTGCGAGAACCAGCCATGACAAAATTGTTTCATCTGGTGTGTAAGATGTATGAGACAGGTGAAGTAACTTCAGACTTTAAGAAAAATGTTATAATCCCCATTCCAAAGAAAGCAGGTGCAGACAGGTGTGAAAACTACAGAACCATCAGTTTAATAAGTCATGGTTGCAAAATATTAACACGAATTATTTACAGAAGGATGGTAAAGCTGGTAGAAGCCGACCTTGGGGAATGTCAGTTTGGGTTCAGGAGAAAGGTAGGAACACAGGAGGCAATACTCACTTTACAGCTTATCCTAGAAGATAGATTAAGAAAAGGCAAACATACATTTATAGCTTTTGTAGATTTGGAGAAGGCTTTTGACAATGTTGATTGGAATAAACTCTTTCAAGTTCTGAAGTGAGCAGAAGTAAAATATAGGGAGTGTAAGTTTATTTACAACTTGTACAAAAACCAGATAGCGGTTGTCAGAGTTGAAGGGCATGAAAGGCAGGCAGTGGTTGGAAAGGGAGTAAGACAGGGTTGTAGCCTTTCTCCAATGTTATTCAATTTGTACATTGAGCAAGCTATAAAGGAAAGCAAGGAGAAATTTGAAGAAGGAATTAAAGTTCAGGGGGAAGAATTAAAAACATTGCTTTTTGCCGACAACATAGTTATTCTGTCAGATACAGCAAAGGACCTGGAAGAGAAATTGAATGGAATGGACAGTGTGCTGAAAGGTGCATATAAGATGAACATTAACAAGAGCAAAACTAGGGTAATGGAGTGCAGTCTAAGAAAATCAGGTGATGCTGAAGGAATTAGATTAGGTCAGGAAGCAATAAAGGAGGTAGATGAGTTTTGTTACTTGGGCAGTAAAATAACAAATAATGGTCGCAGTACAGAGGATATAAAATGCAGAATGGCAATGGGTAGAAAAGCATTCTTGAAAGAGAGAAATTTGTTAACATCGAATATTGATTTAAGCCTAAGGAAGTTCTTTATGAAGGCATTTGTATGGAGTGTTGCCTTGTATGGGAGTGAAACACGGACAATAAACCCTGCGGACAGGAAGAGGATTGAGGCTTTTGGAATGTGGTGCTACAGAAAAATGCTGAAGATTAGGTGGGTGGATCGCGTAACTAATGAGGAGGTACTGAACAGAATTGGGCAGAAAAGAAATTTCTGGCATACCTTGACTATAAGAAGGGATAATTTGATAGGACACATTCTTAGACATCAAGGAATTGTGAATTTAGCATTGGAGGGAAGTGTGTGGGGTAAAAATCGCAGAGGAAGACCAAGAGATGGATACAGTAAGCAGATTCAGACAGATGTAGGTTGCCGTTCTTATGTGGAGATGAAGAGGCTTGCTCAGGATAGGGTATTGTGGAGAGCTGCATCAAACCAGTCTCCAGACTGAAGACCACAACAGCAACAACATATGTAATTCAAAATTTCTTTTAAACTAACACATTTTCAATTAAATGATGGAAGACAGATCTTCATTTACTATAGGATAGGAATTCTTCATAATTAATAGCACTAATTACTTCAAAATTAAGTATGCATATGGATGCCTTTTAGTATTTTGTACATGAATGCAGACTTACTATGTTTGTATTTCAGTAGAAGCCACAGCTGAGTGTTTCTTTGCTCTAGGCTACTATCAGCACCTCACAATATTTCTTCCTTCTCATCTCTATGGGTGATTTTTTCTAACTGTTTAAAACAAGTATTCAGAGTGTTTTACAAATTTATGAAATTTGCCTCGTTTTAAAAGGCTGCCAGATCTATATCTGGTCGTATTACATTTAACAAGAAATTACTGAGACAATTTGACATTTGAACTGGCCTTACAACAGTATTATTTTCAGATCTAAATAACTGTATATATTGACTTTTGACCTAGGTTCCTTAATTGTACTGGACAACTGACGACACTGCTTTGGTCTTGTGGCGGTGATAGCCATAATTGACTTTGCATGAACTACTTCTCTTTACAGTTATCTTTGGGCGAGCTGCATCTCGGTCGCCATCATGAATTTGAGTTAGTCTAGTTAGTCTATGTATATGCTTGTGCACTAACAGTGAATAAAGTGTTTTTACGCAGACAAGTGTGTTTTCTGGGGCTCACACCCTGGGAAAACGCACGTTGGTGACCCCGTACTGAGTTTCTTATGCTACAGTGCATGTTTCTGTGTGTTTTGCTTGCCCGCGCCAGGTTAATTTGCGAAATACAGCAGTACGTGATCTGACGGTTATGACCACAATGCACACAACCGGGCTTCACCATGGCATCTCAATCATCATTCAACTTACCACTGACACATGATTCATCAAGTGTATTTGTTTCAACACCTTGGCATACACCCCAGCAATTTTCTCTGGACTTGTTCAATTCGGCCTGGAACAGCAATGGACTGAGTCACACAATGGACTCCAGCTTTGAGACCCCGAACTTGCGTTCTGGTGTGCAAATGATGAAGAATATTGTGTTTCGCAAGACTATTTAGTGTGCGCACATTCTCGACCACTGCCGACTGCAGATAGTTCAGTGTACTGTGCTTCACATTTGTATTTGCAGCCCACCACAGCTCAGCCATATGCACAAGTGTATCCATCTGCAACCCACGTGCCCAGACATAGTTTGAACAGTGGCGCACTGTCACAGAACTATATTTCGCTGCCTGCATCTAATGATCTGGCTTGCAGACTCATTCCTGACTCTTTTTTCAAGTTCTGCATTTATTTTGCGACTTTTGTCTCAAGGTCATGCTACACCTTTTTCTGCGCGCGCAGATTCGGTTGCAGACAGTGCAGTGCCTTCGTCCTTCAGACAACCACCTGTCCTGTGTTTCTACCCCTCATAGTTTGTCGAGTGCTTTCTCACATGTGAACCTGTCAGTACAGAACAATGTGTTTGATGTGAAACCTACCGTGTCTGCTCATGTGGCTGGCACATCGTGTGACTCTCTTATGCTGTCTCGCACTCAACTGCGTATTTCATCGGCACAATTTGGTTCCTCTGCAGCATAGGCCTTCTGCATCACACCTCCTCAACAACTTCAACATCAGTTTGATGTATCTCAGGTTCCTTGTTATCCTCCTTTATGCCACCTGAACATCTTTCGAAGCTGCCTCCGTTTTTGTTCGAGGCTCCAACTATGTGGGTTCGCCGTAGTAGAACAAATCTTCAACCACCATTCTGTGGATGATGCTTTTTGCTACCTGTGCCTTATCACACATGTGCATGAGCACATTGATCTAATCTGCGATCTGATAATGTTGACTACGATGACTCGTCGCTACTTCGTGGCGAAGCAGTCCATCCTAGAGTGTGTCATGAGCACTCCTGATGAAATCATCCACTACATTCTGCAAGAGGAACATCTTGGCAACTGGAAGCCTTCCCAGTTGTGGAGACATCTTCGACTGCTGGTCAGCAAGTAGGCAATGCCAGACTCAACTCTCATGGCTGTCTGGACTAACAAGCTGCTTTTATCGGACCAGAAAGCTCTGGCCTAAAATATCCTCAAGTCTCCATACAAGCATATCCCCATTGCTGACCGGGTACATACTGCCTACTTACATGAGGCCCGTCTCGACGCATCTGCTCGCACTCTAACCGCACCTCCCACCTTCGCCCCGCAAGCCGGCTGACCTTGTCGACCCGCCTGGCATTCCGCATCGCATCACAACCGAGACACTGCAGCCAGTGTCTGCAGCAGAATCCAAAGATGGATGACTGCTGCGCACCCGCTTCCCACTGGAACAGATGCTTCACTACCAATAATGTTTTTCCCACAGTCGCTTTGGTGCAGCTGCCAAGAAGTGTCGTCCTCTGTGCTCATACCCAAATGCAACTTCTGGTGAGATCTAGGCACCACCCCCTGTTCGGATGACAGTGGGTGCCTATCAGCACTGCATTCTGTTCACCATAATTCCACTTAGGGTGGTCGCCTCTACTTGCGTGACTGTGTTTCTTGTACTGGTTACCTCATTGACACTGGTGTGGATGTTTCCCTGCTACTCACTACTATGGCAATTGGTCCCTCCACCCGCTTCAGCCGCTGCTGTGAGCTGTTAATCCCACACAACTTCGGTGTGTGGGTTCAACCTCTTCCTCTGTGCATCTCTCTCCTGATTGCATTTTCGAGTGGAACTTTTTAGTAGCAGACATTCCGGAACGTATTGTGGGTATAGATTTTTTAACACGTAACAGACTTTCACCCAATGTTGTTCGCCGCTCTGTTTTCTACCATTGCTCAAACAAAACATTTATCGTGTTATTTGTTGAGCTCCAGCACCGCTTCCGCAAGTGCTACTTTTATTAGTGAGTATACCAAAAGATTGATGACTTCGACATGCTGCTGAACAATTGATTTGATGAATGTTAAACAAGTGCTTGACCTCAAGAGTAATGGGAAAGCATTGTGCACCGTCTAGCCCATGCTGACACACAGCTGTCTGCGGCCAAACAGTGTCTTTCTGTTCAGTGGGCGGATTGCAAGGTTAGTACCAGTGTTTCCTCTGCTATCAGTGTTTCTGCTAACCTACCATGGTGGTTGTCACATCAACTACTCTGCCGGCTGACCACACACCGCCACAACTCGGCCGCCATATTGCTTGCACCCCTGGGTGGTGCCCTCGCCTGCTCCGACAGTGTCCGCATCAACTACTCTGCTGGCTGACCTGTACACCTCTGCAGCTCGGCTGCCATCTTGCTCACACACCCAGTTGGCACCCTTGCCTGCTCCAACGGTGCCCACTTCAACTACTCTTCCTGCTGAGCCAAACGCACTGCAGCCCGGTAACAATCTTGTGCCCTCGCACTTGTGGCGCATCCTGTGGCACCAGCAGGTATCACAGCTGTCTGGGACAGTCAGCCGTCTCCAGTTTTTCACTAAATAATTAAATCATGCTCAGAGGAAGTATTCAGCCTTTGACTGAGAACTCCTTGCCATTTATGAGGCCATTAACCACTTCCGCACCGAGATCGAGTGCCGTCCTTTCCATGTCCTAACTGACCACAAACCTTTGGCCTCTGCAATACAAAACCCACCTGCCGATCCTCCTCCTAGATGTTTTGGATACCTAGATTTCATCTCTCAGTTCACTACCAATGTCAGATACTCAATGGTGCTGACAACATTATGGCTGACTTCCTCTCCCGAGTCGATGCCGTGTCTTTCCTGATCGTCCTCCCTAACCTTTCCATTCTACAATCAGCTGATGATGATCTCATGCAACTAGTTTTCGATCATTCCTCCTCTCTCCACCATGTTCACCCCGTTTGCAACTCTTTTTCTGGGGTGAAATTTGGTGTGATGATTCCACGGGCAGACTTCGTCCCTTTGTCCCTCACCCCTTACAGCACGAGGTTTTCCAAAACTTGCACAAGCTTTTGCACTCTTGCATCCATGCCTTGACCAGACTTGTCACTGATCATTTCTTTTGGTGAGACATCAAGCGGCACTGTCAAGCTTGGGCTCGGGCCTGCCTTCCCTGCTAACGCAACAAAATCACCTCCCCTCCTTTGACCTCTTTCCTTATTCCTGCAGGCAGATTTCAATATGTCCACATTGACCTCATCAGCCCTCGATGGTTTCTGTTATGTCTTGTCAACTATCGATCGGGCAACCTGCTGAGCTGAGGCTACTCCTCTTACTAACATCACGGCAGAGACAGTAGCTAAAGGCTTTCTTCACTCTTGTGTTTCTCAATTCTGCTGTCCCTTGGTCATCACCATAGACCAAGGCTGCCAAATCGAATCTGCTCTCTTTCCTGACCTTTGCCATCTTTGCGCATCAAACCAACCCTCACCACCTCCTACCACAGGACTCTAAAAGTATCTCTCCAGTGCCACAACTCTCTATGGACAGAGGCCCTCCATGGCACTATAGGTGAATTTTTCTACGTCTAATCTTTACTTTTACCTGGCGAACTCATCTCTCATTCCTCACTCCTCTGACCTCCCCTCCCTGGTAGACCAGGTGCGTCAGCCTTGCGCGAGGATCTCTCCTCCACCTTACTCCAGTCACTCTCCCACACTGGTCATTGTCCCCAAGAGCTTGGAATCTTGTGAGTTTGTCATGCTATAGGGCGATACAGCCAGTTTTCTATTCAGCCCTTCTTACTCGGGCCGTCATTGGGTGTTCAGACGCTCCTCCCAACATCTTCACCTTATTCATCAATAACTCTCCCTTCACTGTGTTGGTTAAGCGCATTAAACCCACTCATGTCGAACCCTCCTCCCCAACTCCGGTCAAGGGCAGTCCTCCTCCCCTCATAACATTCGAGGCGTATACCCCTCCTCCAGCCTCTGCGGCCTCTTTGTCATCTCCTGGCAACACGCCTCTACCTCCCCCCCTGCTGCTATAGTTGCCTCTCCCACTCCTCCTTCTTCACCTTCCTCTTCGTTTGAGGTTTCTCCACACACTCCCACCTCCCCCTTCCAAGGCTTCTGCATTCAACCTCATCCTGAGGCTCCTGTCCTGGAATTTGAGGTTTCTATGCCTCCATAACTCTCTTCCGACATTGCAATTCTTTTGCATGAAGGCTCAATGTTTGTCCTATGCATGGCCGCCCGTTCTCCACCCCCCCCCCTCCCCAACAATGTAGGTACAAGTTATTGAAATGTTTCTTCCCTCCTGCTTCTTTTAATTTGGACGTTACACGAGCCTTTCTGCTTCCCTTGGGAGTGATTAGAGTGATACTTCCCCTGCTGTCTGCACAACCCCCTGCTGTCTGCTCAACCCTCAGCCTCACGCAAGCTGGTGAGTCGGGTTTAGCAGTCTGCTCGTGTCAGGGACTTCGAGGTTTTGTTCACCGCCTCCATGAACTGTCGCCTCTGCCAGGCAACTCTGTGGAGTAGAGTATCACCACCACTCCACTTGCACAACCATTGCCGATTGTCACCCCCCCCCCTCTTACCCCTGCCATCACCTCAACACAAGTACTCCATGGGGGAGCAGTGTGGTGGCGATAGCTATAATTGACTTTGCAAAAACAACTTATCTTTACGATTATCTTTAGGTGTGCCACCTCTTGGCCACCTTCATGAATTTATGTTAGTCTGTGTCTATGCTTATGCACTAATGGTGAATAAGGTGTTGTTATGCAAATAAGTGTGTTTTCTGGGGCTCATACCACTTGAAAAACCCACAGTCTTATTCTTATATTGGAGTATGAATGTATTATTTTTCATATAATAATGGAAAGTCCACGTTGGAATTAATAATATAGTGAGGACAGTTTACAACTCACCGCAAAGACGTGATGACGAGCTGCGACAGGCACATACAAAAGACACACACATACAACACATTCAGCTATCGGCCGTGGCCTTCTTCAGAAAAGGTAATTCACAACCTACGTCATGAGGATGATATTAGAATTGTGGAAGTCAGAGATACTGTGTAGTAGTACTGCCAAAGAGAATATATCCTGAAGAAGCGACCAACGGTTGTGAAAGCTTGTATGTCTGTTTGTGTGTGATTTTATTTATTTGTGTCTGTCGACAAGCCTGTCCTTTGGGTAAGTCATCCGTTTTCTATTTTTTATATAAATTTTTATCCCACCAGGAAAGTTTCCTTCTACGATTAATGTTGAAATTCTCCTCAGAGATGATAAATTATTTTTCAAGAGAGATAAATTGGCTGGCCAGTACTTACCTTTGTGCTGTACCGCCGATAGTTACACAAATGAAGATTGTGTAACTCTATCTATTGTGTAACTTGGAAGGATACTTTCCTGGTGGGAAAAATATGTATAGAAATAAAAATTGTTTGACTTACCCAAAGCACAGGCTCGCTGATAGAGAGAGAGAGAGAGAGAGAGAGGGGAAAAAAAAAAAAAAAAAAACAAAAAAAAAACAACATTCAAGCTTTTGCCACCGCTGACAGCTTCTTTGGGAAAAAGAGGAAGGAAGGAGAGGAGAAAGGGAAGGATATGGGTTTTAAGGAAGTGGAAAAGGAGTCATTTCAATCCCAGGAGTGGAAGGGAAAAAAAGGTAAACAAATACAGACACCTTCCCTTTTTTTCCCCCTAAGGTAAGTCCTTCCACTCTTGGGATTGGAATGACTCCTTTTCCACTTCCTTAAAAACCATATCCTTCCCTTTCTCCTCTCCTTCCTTCCTCTTTTTCCTGAAGAAGCTGCCAGTGGTGGAGAAAGCTTGAATGTTTGAGTGTTTTTATTTGTGTTTTTTGTTTTTATCGGTGATCCTGTGCTTCAGGGAAGTCAAACAATCTTCATTAGACGAAGGAGCACAGGTGTGACAGCAGCACAAATAAATAGAACACACACACACACACACACACACACAAACACTAGCTTTCGCAGCCTAGCTGCTTCATCAGGCAGAAGGGAAGGAGAGGGAAAAGGAAATGATGAGGGTTTAAAGGAGTGGGTAAGGAGTCATTCCAATCCCGGGACAGGAAAGACTTACCTTGGGGGAAAAAACGGAGGGTAACACATTTACACAGACGCAAGTACACCTAGGCAGACATACTGTAGAAAGCAAAGAAGTTAAGAAATAGTTAAGAAGTATTATATATAACCAGAGAGGAAAGATCAAGCAGTAAAGAGGAAAAAGAAAGGAAAGACAAGAAAAGATAAGAAAGAAAGGAAAGACAAGAAAAGATAAGAAAAGAAAGGAAAGAAGAGAAGAAAAGATGAATGAACTGAATGATGCTGAGGGGTGTGTGTGTGTGTGTGTGTCTGTGTGTGTGGGAGGGGGGGGCGCGGTTTTCTAAAATGTTTTTGATTAACAGGGAAAGATGGAACCACACACACACACACACACACACACACACACACACACACACACACACACACACACACATACACACACAGAGAGAGAGAGGCCGGGGGGGGGGGGGGAGCTGATATGTTGGAGGGCAAGTTCACACCTCCATAGCTCTGAGAGACTGGTGTTAGTTGGCAGTATCCAAATCGCACGTGTGGTGTAACACATACCAAGGTCCCTAGAGTCATGCTGGAGGGCATGCTCTGCCACAGAATATTGTGTGTCCCCCAGGCAAACAGTCCGTCTGTGACCATGCATCAGTACAGCCAATTTGTTGGTAGTCATACTAACATAAAAGGCTGCACAGTGGACACATGTCAGTTGATATATGATGTGTGTTGTCTCACGTGTGGTCCTGCCTTGAATAGGGTAGGTTTTTCCTGTGGTGGGGCTGGAGTATGTGGTAGTGGGAGGATGCATTGGACGGGTTTTGCAGCGGTATCGGTTGCAGGGATAGGAACCATTAGGTAGGGAGGGTGATTTTGGGATGTTGTAAGGTTGGGCAAGGTTGTTGTGGAGGTTGGGAGGACGACGGAAGGCTACTCTGGGTGATGTGGGAAGAACAGTTTGGAGTGATGATATCATCTCAGGGCATGACTTGAGAAAGTCATAGCCCTGTCGGAGGAATTTGTTGAGGCTTACCAGGCCAGGATGGTACTGGGTGACCAAGGGGATGCTTCTGGGTGGTCTGGGGTTAGGAACATTTTTGTTGGAAGGAGCGGAATGGGCAGCTCAGGAGATCTGATTGTGGACAAGGTCTGTAGGGTAGTTGTGGGAGAAGAAAGCATTGGATAGATTTTTGTTGTAAGTGGTGAGGGATTCGTTACTAGCTCTGATCACCTAGTATCATTATGGCCTTGAAAGCTCAACCACTGGTTCAAAGAGTAAATGCAATCTCTGTAACTAATGCTTGGGTTAGGCTCCTGGTAAAAAGTGAAGAGACGTAACTCTTTGCACTCTGTAAGGCAGACACAGAGCAACTCTGTGTGTTAGTATTTAAATCGCCGCTACCCGGGTGGCAGTGCACCTCAGAGGTTTGTGCAGATCTCTTTGTGGAAACAATGAGGCCGCTGGCCAACAATTGAGGTATACATTAAAACAAAATGTGTGCTTCCATTCAAGTATATTTATGTAAGCTTTTACAGTACAAAACTTTTCATTGTGTGGTATTTTTTGAAACACTCATCAGGGGGGAGATCTGGGTTTCGTGAGCTTGTTTTGCAGCAATACAGAGTTTCCCATGTGTCATCTTTCTTTTTTCTGTCTGAGCATACTGTACAATCCTTATTCTTGTTCCCAGGAAGCTTGTTGATAATGTTCAACTTTTCAATCAAGTGTTGCTCGTCATCAAAAGTTGAATGACGTCATCGATTCTGAATAAGAGTTCATTCTTTAGCAACAGAGTTAACACTAGTTCTCCTAGATGGCAGCACTATGCCGCAATAATGCCTAGTAGACTCAGAACACATTCGAGAGCTTATAAAAAGTCCTGTAGAATTAGGCTCGACATCGGAGCGGAAAACAAATTTCAGGATGTCAAGCAGCACTCTACGTTGAAGTGGAAAGGGTAAACACCTTTTTCAACACATTTTGAGTTATCAAGCCATTCTTTCTTTCTTTTTTTTAAATTCTTAGTCACTGATTATATCATTCCTTAGTATTTAAGTTATTAAAGTACTGTTAACTATAAAGTGATTTGAATAATTATAGTCCTTTTGTAGTGTAATTTTTTAAATAATCTGTGTAGAATGCAACCTCTTTTAAAAAAGAAAGGTGTTACTGCTGATTTTTGTTTTATGGAAATTATGATGTGGTCAAAGTCATAATGCTTTGCCTAAGATTTTACCTTCCAATACTGAAGATCTATCACGATGGCTTAGATTACTCAAAAAGAAGCCACAGTTTCAAACAAACTGAGAAAGTCAAACTGTTTATATGTATCCCTGTAATGTTCTTTCTATGACATAATCAGACTTCTGTGTATCATTGTAGTCATGCCACATATTTTATGAAGTAAATGAGGATGAGTTGGTGCAGTTTGTTTTATTTAGTTCTAAGGCATATTAAATAAAATAAAACCTTATAATAGTTATTATTAATTTTATTCTATGTAGAGTTGGACATGTGGAAAGTATTGGAGTCAATTTACATTTCTCTTTTTTCCAGCTCCGTGAGAACATTATAAATCAAAAGACAGGAAGTGAGGTGCTAAGTGTGAAGTACCACTATGATGGCATGGTGAGTATGATTGATCTCAATAATGATAAGTGTGAAGTCATCCATAGGACCCCTAAAAGAAAGCTGTTAAACTTCATTTACATGATAAATTCGTCAAATCTACAAGCCATCAATTAAACTAGATACCTAGGAATAACAATTACAAACAACTTAAATTTGAAAGAACACACATAAAATATTCTGGGGAAGGCATTCAAAGGCTATGTTTCATTGGCAGAACAGTTGGAAGGTGCAACAGTTCTACTAAAGAAACTGTCTACACTATACTTGTGTTTCCTGTTTTGGAGTATTGCTGTGCATTGTGGGAGCCACACCAGGTGGGACTGAGGGACGATTCAGAGAAAGTTCATGGAAGGACAGCTCATTTTGTGTTATCGATATATAGTAGAGAGAGTATCATGGGGGTGGAAATCATTAAAAGAAAAGCGTTATTTATTGCAACGAGATCTATTTGCAAAATTTCTTTTACCAACTTTCTCTTCTGAATGTGAACATATTTTGTTAGCATTCACCTACATAGGGAGACATGATCAAATAGGAGAAATAAAATTGTAAACAGAAAGATTTAGGTATTCTGTTTTCCCATGAGCTATTAGAGAATGGAACTGTAGAGAAATATCATAAAAAGAGTTCAATGAACACTCTGACATGCACTTCAATGTGACATAAAGAACAGAAAGGTCCAATAACCATGCTTGGCTGTAAAAGGCCAAGCAAGTCTGCTATTGCTGAACATCGTATTTTCACCAGACACTCTATGGAGTATGATAAAATGGTAATTTTGACAACAGCAACATCTTTTCGGGACTCCATTATTAAAGAATCTATGGAAATACATGTTGCAGAAAATCTGATTAACCGGGACAGCGTATACCAACTTGATAAAGTGTGGAATCCCGTTATATCTAACATTTGCTCAGATCGTAGATGACAGAGTGCACCGTCGGCTGTGAGTGGCAATCCAGGGGACAGCTGAATTCCGTGGCTCCACCAGTGAGGGCGTGTAGCGGTACAGAATTTTTTGGAGTACATCATGGCTTCCTAACAGCATGGAAGCAGAGAATAAATGGATCTCCCATGGAGCATAGAATTGCATTACTAAAAAGAAACTTTATGTTAAGGGGGAAAAAATGAATGTGTTCGTAGCTCAAGGTTTGCTACCAAAGTATTGTCGAATATTATATTTAAAAAATAAAAAAAATTAAATCAGCCATCTAATACGAGCTATATGCTGAATTGATATATTCTGGAGAGCCGAATGGGGAATTAACGGAAAAGACAGCTGCCTTAAGATGATGTATCAAGGGTAAAGTGCCGTAATTGATGATTATGGAATTCTTGTCGCATACTGGGGTGCGACTGTTAGTAGTCTCTAGATCTATCGGTATCTTATGTGGTTTTATTCCACGAGTAATTAATCAATAATCGATCATAATTCATGGTCTTATGTTACGAGAATTTACTCATAAATCTCATATCAAGTCTTGAAAGTTATGTTTCACACATATGGTTGAATATTTTTTGTTATCTGTTTGATGGTCCACAGAGTAATTAATAACTTCTCTTAGCCGGGTGTATAATTATGATTTATTCATAATGGAATTTAATAGTTACTCTGTATAGTACAGTGGTATGTTGATTTTATTAAAATTTTTGGATATAGTAGATAGTCGGAATTTTTTCTTTTTTAAGTTGGGAGTTAGTGTGGATTGGAGATACTGTCGGAGGCTGCATGTTGTCCGAAGTATCATGAGTGTGATGGAGTTCCACTCATATTTATTATTGAGAAGTTGGGTCCAGACTGCTTATGTGCCATATTTAAAAAGAGGGCGTGGAAATAGTATGATTCACCGGCTAAGGGTAGGAAGAGTAATTAAATATAAAGTTACTTTCATGACAGATACAAAGATTTTTTTAAGGTGAAAAGTTGTTTTTGTTTATTAGATGCCGCATAAGGTCTAATGCACAAAAGAACAACTTAATAATTATTCTTATTTGAAGTGATTACGGTACTCCATTTGGGTAATGGCTAAATCAAAACCTTGCCTATTGACGACTACATTTATTTTTCTCTCCTAGGTTGTTCCTAAAAATCAACAGGCAGACTCTTATGGGTTGTGGGAAACCAGTCTTTTTGAATGATTCATTTCGCCCACACCTGAAAAACGGCCCTTGCCTTCATTTTGTAATTTTAATCATGAGAGGTGTCCAGAAAGTGGAGGTGGCACTGTAGTTTTTTTTTTTTGCAAAAAGATAGCATAATCAGTGAGGATAAGTATTTGCAATTTTAGAGTCTGGCCATGATTTGTATCAAAACAAGATTAGACATTTTCTTTTCAATAAATCGATCCCTATGGTCGAATTTAAATTAAATTTGTGGTGTAACTTATTGTAGTAGTTGCAAATAGTTGACCTACGATGGAATATTTCTTGTCTATTAAAATCTTATTATTTGTAACTGCGACTGAGCAGCATTACTGGTCGACCGCAGCAACAATAAAGTGTGTCAAATTGCAGAGTTTTTCTACTTAATTAGTATATATTACTCTTTGAAGATAACGGCTAAATGAAGTATGTTCGAGTGATTATTCTCTCTCTCTCTCTCTCTCTCTCTCTCTATCTTTGGGGGGGGGGGGGGGGGGGGGACACTGCGACTGAAATCCTTCGACCTGAGTTCTTCTGAATCATATCATTGATTTTATTGATTTTCTTTAAGGTCAGATGCATTGTTTTCTATTTGGAGTGTCATAGTAATTTATATCTCTGTGATCACCGACAAGACACAATATAGGGAGTGGTGACACAGGGCTGACAACTTGTTCAATTAGACTGGACCATACCTTAAGTAAAATTTCACCCATTCTAACAAGGGGTACGGATAGCGTTGGTCATCTGGCATTAGTAAGTACTAAAATTTTCTCTCTATTGTTTCAGTGGAACAGAGATATTTGCATTAGTTCAGAGATCAGTACCACAGAGGTTATTAATAACCAGCAGGGTCTCATGACGATAGGCTACATATTTGTCAACATTTCTACTAGTTGTAGACGAAGCCTTCCATGGCTGTTGTCACTGTCTATAAAATTCTTCAGTGTTTTTGGCCACATTGTCAATTTATAAAATCCAACGTTTCAGCCACTTTGCAAGTGGCCTTTGTCAAGGTGTTTGGCTGACAAAGGCCACTTGCAACAGTGGCAAAAATGTCAGATTTTATAAATTCACAATGCAGCCAAAAACCCTGAAGAATTTTATAGACGGTTTTCACTAGTATTATAGAATATTTATTGTTGGTGACGGTAGAGAAATCCAAATCCGTTCTTGGCCTTGTGGGCTACATAAAGTATACTTTTGGTAATGGGGACTAAGGGTCACTGATAGTAAACTTTAACCACCTGATACCCAGTACTAGTCTCCGATCAGGGCTGCTACAGATGCTGCCATCCGGTAGTGTGGCCTTTCTGCATATGATGTTTTGACACATGTGCTGTAATCGTCAAGTTTGCTAAAAATAGCGGAACACTGGATGCTCTCATCAGTCTTCCACAACTCGCCTGTAGATGGCTAGCAGGTCTCTGGTTGAAATATCGTGTGATGTGTTAGATGACGAATATCTGCATACCTGAAACTTTAATTAACAAACTGATACCAATCAACATTGTTATGCAAATAGCGTAAAAATAATATGCAACACTTCAGTTAACCTGTACTACACCTAAAATGAGGATAACCCCTCCAATTCTCATCAGTGTTAAATTAAAATGGAATTGAATACTTGAATTGACCTATTATACACCTCAAGTGAAGACAGCAATACCAATTCAACTCCCCCCCCCCCCAACAAACATCAAAGGAATAGTATCAAAAACTTCTGTCATTTCAAGAGTTTCATTCTACATTAGTTTCATAAATAAAAAGTCTTGTTGCATGCAGATGACAAGCTGTAAAAACTTGTCATCCCTCAACTAAACCAAATACAAATACTGCGAATGACATAATGTAAGTATCATAATAAATGAGGCCTAATATGTCCAACTAAGTTGTCAAATCAAATAACTCATCCAAATCACTGTGTAACCAAATTCTGTAACTTGAATTATAGAAAATAAAAGCAAAAACCCATGGAAGATGGCACAATAAGTGACGAAACATGTTTGGGTATAAAAATAAAACAAGGTGTCTTGCATAATCTGGATTTAACAACAAATCTAGTTCCATTCTAATATAATCTTCTTCATCACAACCACTTTTGTATTCTCAGATTCATTGGTTTCTCCAACTCACAACCAAACTGTTGTCTTTCATCCTAACCTAGACATCTTACTACACTACAGATCAGTGTGTCACCACAACCAGTTTCTCACCTTTCACATTGATTGTCTTTGCTCAAAAGCAGTAATCACACCACACCACCAACATGCAATATTGTAAGCTGCCAACCTATACACACTACAGAAATGCCACTAAAAATCCCCCTTACAGTAATCTGAAATTTACACAGATGTCCTCAACTACCACCAACAGAAATATTTCTGTAAAAAGTAAACCAATTTAAAAAATAATTACCAGAAACATCTTGTTGTCCTAGCATATCACACACACACACACACACACACACACACACACACACACGCACGCACACACCTATTAAAATACAGAAAATGGGTAAAACTTTGTTCCATGCATACAGATATACAGCCAAAAAACGATTAAAAAAACTGACCCCCTACCCTGATGTTTGTGAATCGTTTGGAATGAAAATTATGCCCACCCAGTTTAAGAGGGCCCCAAAGCAGGTGAAAATATGGCGATCACCCAGTCCCATGTTAGGAGACTTTCAGATTGATCATGTAGTGACTACCACCCCAAAGGAAATAATGAACATCAGAGTGCAGAAAGGTGCTAATTTTGATTCTGACCATTATCTGACAAGGGTCAGAGTGAAACCAATCCCTGGTAATCGGAGAAGGAAAAAACCCCAGAATACAGAAGTACAGAATTGAAGAACTGAAAATCAGTGAAGAAATAGTTGTGAAGTATCAGCATGAACTTGTCACATAAAACTCCAGCGAGTGGGACAAAATGGCTCAGAAGATTCAGGAAGCAGCGAAACAAACAATTTTCCTTGCTAAGAGAAAGAAACATCCATGGTGGGATGAAAATTGTGACGAAACCTTACGGATACGTTCTGAAGCTTGGAACAAGTGGAATTGTACCAAACAGAACTTCGAAGAATTCAAAACCCAAAGGAGAACGACAGCAAAAGTATTTAGGAATGCCAAATGGAAGTTTGAAAGAGATCAATTAAAGGAGCTAGAAGAGAATTTCCAGAAGAAATACACCGGAAGCTTCTGTCAGACATTTAAATCAAAACTTAGAGGTTATTCATCACCCAATCAACTTGATTATAAACAACAAACAGAATTGTGAACACTTTGCTAGATACTTCAAAGGGTTGCTCAACTATGACCCACCACCAGAAAAATTTACCTTCCAGAAACCACAAAACAAACTTCCTGATTCCAGATGAAAAGGAAATACGGGAGATTATTGGGGGCTTGAAAAACAGCAAAGTGTCGGGCATAGATTCAATTGTTGCAGAACTTTTGAAGTATGCAGGAGACAGTTTTCTGGAATTAATTGATGAAAAACTCTTTCAAAAAATCTGCCTCACAGGGGAGACCCCAAAAGAAAGGAGAGATGCAGTCATCCACCCATTGCACAAGAAAGGTGACAAATCCAATGTCAATAATTACAGAGGAATATCACTTCTACCATTAGCATACAAGATCCTTGGCATTGCTCTCAAACATAGAATAAAACAACACATAGATCAACAACTAGGTGAATATCGAGCTGGCTTTAGGACGGGAAGATCGTGTGCAGAGCAGATCTTTATCATCAAAACCTTAATTAAAACAAAGATACTAGCAGCTGATAAGAAAGTGATCATATTTGTGGACTTTAAAAAAGGTGTACAACTCCGTAGATACAGACTCATTAATAGAAGTGCTGAAAGAATTTGGAATAGATGATAAGACAACGAGGCTTATTCAGCAAACACTAACAAACACCCGATCATAAATTAAATTTTTAGGAGCCATTTAAAATCGAAACAGGTCTGAGACAAGGAGACAGTCTCTCTCTCCAATCTTGTTCAACTGTGTTTCAGAGGAAGTTATCAGGGTGTGGCAAAAAGAAATGAGTCAGTTCAACTTTCCAAATGGAATCAGGCTAGGCCGCAAACAATCTGGGATTCCATTTGAATGCCTCGCACTTGCAGATTATTTATTATTATTATTATTATTATTATTATTATTATTATTATTATTATTATTTGTCCTCAATGGAACAGCAGTGAAGGCAGGATTGCAAATATCTTTTGAGAAGACACAATATATGAACAAAAATGCCACTGATCCAATCTGGACAATGAGGACCACGCAATGTAAGCTTTCACGGCCGACGTCAATTTCATTTAAAACTTCCGGGCTCATAAGCTGTGGTCGATTTATAAAACTTTCCCCTAACGTTTCATCTTTGGCTGTGGAAGACATCTTCAGAGGTAGAGTGGCGAACTCTACCTCTGAAGATGTCTTCCACAGCCGAATATGAAACTGAAGATGTCTTCCGCAGCCAAATATTAAACGTGAGGGGAAAGTTTTATAAATCGACCACGGCTTATGAGCCCGGGAGTTTTAAATGAAGAAAATGAGGACCAAGTTTGGCGACATCAAAAGAATTCAGATGTTCAAGTACCTAGAAGAGATTTTGACTCCAAACAACAATGAAAAGGCAGCAATTGAACAACTGGCAAGAAAAATGGAAATAGCATTCAGATTGTGTCAGAACACATACAAATTTAAATCACTCTCATACCAGGTCAAATACTGACACTACAGCTCAGTCGTCAAACCAGAATGTTTATATGCATCTGAGATAATAGCCGGGAGGGGACTTTCAGACTTGGAAAAGAAAGAAAGGAAATTCTTAAGAAAGATTCTGGGGCCCAGAAATATATCAAATTTATTTATGTTCCGCCTAAGATCAAATCTTTATCAACAATTTGACAAATCACCACCACAATGAAGAAAAGAAGACTGTCTTTCTATGGACATATTAAAAGAATGAAATCAGAGAGACTTGCCAACAAGATTGTTCTCTTCCAGGAGAACAGGAAGACACAAGTTCCATGGGTGAAAGAAGTGCACAGGGACCTAGAAAAATGCGGGATCCCAACAGAAGAAATTGTGAAGAGACAGATCTTCAGAAAAAAGATTGCAGAGGTGAAGGATTTCTTTGAGGAGAAAATGAGGAAGAATAGAGTATTCTCTGCAGACGAACATGCACGAGTGAGCCAACAGATGAAGGATTACTGGTGAAAGAGGAAGGAAGAGAACTTTAGAAATTGAGAGAAGTTGTGTAAACATAACCCATAGATGGCTGTAACAAAAATAAATAAATAAATAATAAAAGGAAAGAAAAGAAAAGAAAGGAAAAGAAAAACTGGTCTGTTACCTTTGCAATCCACCCCCCACCTCAAAGAAAAAAACAGCAAGGCCTAATACACCCATCACAACCAAATCCCAAACAAACTACTCTCCCTCCACAACCTCCCCCCCCCCCCTCTCCCACCCATCGTACTTAACTGCAAACTTTTGGCCTCTACATTGTTCCCAATGCACCCATAAAAGAACAAAATAAACAAATATTACCCTATTCCGCCAGCGGTATTCATCAAGATGAGACTGCAAAATAGAAGAGTGCCACTTCCCCCTCTGTTTAACAATTTTTACAGCTCTCCCTAACCCATCTATTGTATTTGTACGCATCCCTGTGGAATAATTTTTAAATTAAATCCAGTGATTAACAACTAAATCATTATACCCCCCTCTTCCCTACCCCCTTCTATGATGAAAGAGCATCTATCATTATGGTAGAAAACTCATCAAAGAAACTCTTCAATTAACAGCACCAAAACCCCCTATGTCCTATTTTCCACAACCCTAAAACCCATATCTGAAACCCCACCCACCGACACAAGAGCTCCCGATGCAGATAAACCAATATGTGACCCACAACACCCATATTTCTTTTACCCAAAACGAGACTCATCAATTTGAACAATAACCACAGGATTTCCAACTTCCCCCTATACTTAAAAAACTCTGTACAAACATCTCTAGAAAAAGAATACCAATCAAAAATAGTTTTCAAAGTCACTCCTATCTCATGAATACAAAATTTCTCAGAGAACAGTAAAAATAAAAAAAAGAAAGTTAAAAGGAAAAAACACGCAAAGCCAACTGTGATTTCTTGGACCAGGTACCTCTATGGATCGAACACCAACAATTATCCCAATTACAACACCACATGTAAAGGTCTGTGGTCTGAGACGGTGAGACTCTTCACATCATCATCATTCCTTGCAAGTGGAACAATTCACAAACTCCATGATAAACATCACAAACATTTGCATAGCAAACAGGGACTTGTTTAGGTGCTTAAGCAGGTCTGTGGCATGGACCTCCCAGTTAAATTTATTATCAAGCTGTAATTGCAATAATTTGATACTTTGATTGATTCTACTTTCGGTTCTTGGTGAAACATTTCAAATTAAATAACTGAACACTTGTTATTGCCTTGTTTCACGAAACTTTATTTTACGACCTAGGTTTCGGGTTATGAGCCCACTTTCAAGTACTTTACTGATTCCAAAGTTGTTACACCAGTGAAGACAAACCATTATGATACTACAGGTCTCTGTTTATCGATTTTAACATTAGAAGAAAATACTTTTACCATGCAATTTAGGAACTATTACACTTGCATTACCTTATTAGAATAACCTTAATTATCTATTGTACAAATACTGTATTGTGTTTAATGATGTTATCTGTTAATGAAATTACTGACAATTATTGTACCTCGAAAAATTGAACAGTTTATAGTACAAGTCTTTGCCTCTTGCCTATTCTTAATGATATTGTCACGTTGAGAGGGAAGCAGGCTTGACTTCGAAGGCAACTGAACACAGCACTTATACTGAAAGCAGGTTTATTACAAACTTAACATACTGCAGCACTGACTGCCCCTCAGGCAGAGTGCTCTGCTATTTATACACAGACAGAATTTACCATAAGAAACAAGTAGAATTTACAAGTGAACATAAGAAAGATGTAGAAACTTCTGGAATTGTCAATTACAAAGAAATAATTTTTTCTGATGGGCGGGATTGAACCTGCAACCTTTAGCACCGCAGTCGGTGACGCTATCCCCTGCGCCACGCCAGCAGTCGGTGTACATGGTGTCTCGCGGCATTGCTCCCTCTCCTGGAAAAACAGCGACCCGCTGTTATAATCCTTGTGGAGACAGCTGCAATGTCCTGGATCTTGATCTTGTCATGGGTCCTCTGTATGGCACTTCTGGAGAATCCTTCCCTTCTGCACGATTATCGACGACAGACGGTCCTTTCGTATCAGTAACATTACCATCCTTTGAGTCCTTGAACAAGAAGCCATTGTTGCCTACCTGCTCCTCAGGATCGTAGTAAGGCTTCACGCACAAAATGTGAACAATGTCTCTTCGTTTTTGTCGTTCGACGACAGCTCATAATCCTCAACTTCGTACGTGACGTCTAACAGACGGCGTATAACATGATATGGACCAAATTATAGCTTCAATAACTTTTCTGACAGTCCAACCTTCTGTACAGGGGTAAAAATTCATACCGGACCTCCTGCGCTGTATACAACAGGTCGGTGCTTGTCGTTATACCGCTGACGGTCCTTCTCCTGGGCGTCCAGTGTCTGTATGTGAGCCAGCTGTCTTGCTTCTTCAACCCTGGTGATGAGCTGTTTAACATAGTCATTCTGAGTGTTGTCCAGTTGGAACGGGAACAGCGTATCCATTGTCGTCTCAGCTTTACGGCCATGGAGCAGGAAAAACGGCATGAAGCCTGTGGTGTCTTGTCGTGCGGTATTCTAAGCAAATGCCACGACTGGCAGAATAGTATCCCAATCCTTCTGCTCAACATCGACATACATTGACAGCATATCAGCCAACGTCTTGATAAAATATTCCGTAAGACCATTTGTGTGAGGATGGTATGCAGTTGTCATTCTGTGGACAATGTCACATTGTGACATTACCTTTGATTCTAGTTTTGACTGGAATACTTTTCCACGATCAGATATCATGACACATGGTGCTCCATGCTTCAAAATAATGTCTTCTACAAGGATTTTTGCGATCTCTGGAGCTTCTGCAGTCAGCACAGGTTTGGTTACAGCGTAGCATGTGAGCTAGTCAGTGTAGACTATGATCCATCAGTTACCGGTTGTCGACTTCGGGAACCTTCCTAAAAGATCGATCCTAACTCGGTGGAATGGAGCTGCTGCCGGCGGAATCGGTACGAGATGCCCTGGAGGTGATTGCGGCACATGCTTCCGTCGCTGGCACTCTTTACAGTGACTCACATAGTGCTTGACAGATCGGTAGAGACCTTTCCAGTAATACCTGCGTCTGATTCTGTCTAGGGTCTTCACGAATCCCAGATGACCAGATATTGGAGCATCGTGGAAATATTTGAGAATAGCTGGCTGGATATGAGCTGGAACGACCAGTAGCCATTTGGGGCCCAATGGATTGTAGTTGCTCTTATACAATGTTCCTTTTGTAAGTTGTAACTCTCCATTGGTCGGTTCTTCTTTCTCCAAGGCCTGTATCGTTTTTAATAGTGCGGATCTTCCCTCTGTTCAGCTGTAATGTCATCTAATTCAGTGAGAGCTGAAATTTCATTCATGCTGTTGTGTTCCATTAATAGATTCCTCGAAAGGCATTCGGCATCCTTGTGTTTGAACCCCTTCTTGAATACCACTGTGACATCGTACTCTTGGAGTCTTAGTGCCCATCTTGCTAGTTGACCTGATGGATCCTTCAAGCTAGTCAGCCAACACAAAGAATGGTGGTCTGTCACGACGGTGAATGGTTTGCCGAATAAATACGGCCGGAACGTCTTTCTCATTTGTAGAGTAGTTTATCTCGGATTTTGAGAGTACTCTTGATGCATAGGCTATCACTTTTGCAGCACCTTCCTGAACTTGTACAAGCACTTCACCAATCCCATAACCACTGGTGTCTGTATGAAGTTCCGTTTCTGCATTCTCGTCGTACAAGGCTAGCACTGGTGCAGAAGTTAGAGCCTCCTTAAGTGCCCGGAACGCTCTTTTGTCTCATCCCAGTAAAACTTGGCGTCTCCCTGCAGAATCCATAATCCAAACAGCGTTAGTTTGAATTCATAGAGGCCGACAGGTGTAATAAAAGCCATCTTTTCCCTGTCAGCTTCGTCAACCTCGATTTTCCAGTAAACTGTCTGCATGTCCATAGTTGAGAAGTATGTAGCTCCTTTCAAGCAGTCTAAGGTGTCGTCAATGCGCGGCAGTGGGTAGACATTTTCTTTGTGATTTTGTTCAGCCACTAACAGTCGACACAGAATCGCCATGTGCCATTCTTCTTCTTTACAAGAACCACTGGAGACAACCAAGGACTCTCCGAATGTTGAATAATGTCGTCGTGCAACATTTTCTCCACTTCCTTCGGAATTATCTGTCTTTCAGCTGGCGACACTTGATACAAACACTGGCTAATTGGTGGATGATCCCCAGTATTGATACGATGCCTTATCGTGGGCCGTTTCGTCTGACTTTTCCCTTATAACTAACACCCGCTGGCGTTGCTTCTTGGTCAGTCCGGGCCCTATTGGCAGTTCCACATTTGTTTCCTCCAGCATGTTGTTTGTACTAACAGTAGAGCATGGGTCGTCATTGATGACATTGAGCTCACCGTCCTGGATTGGTTCAGCTGTCCCAATACACATTCCTTTGGGAGTACGTTGTGACTGTTCATGACAATTAGTGATCCAAATCTCTCCTCGACCTCCAGTAATGCTTATGATATCTGCTGGTATGTAAATTTCTTTGGTGAGCTTGATAATCTTTTTACTATCAGCAAGCACTTCACAGCTTAATCACTCATCAGTGTTTGTGACTGCAACTCTCCTCATCGTCAATGGCAGGATCGTCACATTGTCAATGGCAAATAACTTCCCAGAAAATTTTGTATTACTTGTATCTGTCGGAACAACTTCTTCGATTTGCAGCTCTGATCTTCCACAGTCAATGATTGGGATGCCTGAAGGAAGTCCCATCTGAGCATGACATTGTGACTACATTCTGTTAATACGACAAATTCAAACGGCTGGCTCCTGTTGTTGATGGTTATTCTTACGACACAAGTTCCTGCTGGCAGGACATACTTTCCATTTGCGACCTTCAGCACAGTTGCCCAGAACATTGTTTTCTTCAGTGTGTGGCGGTAATTATCCAATAATACAGAAAAAGACGCTCCTGAATCAACAAGCGCCCAGACAGGTTGGCCGTCAATTATGACGTCAATGAGGTTTCCCAACATCTTAGCAACTGTCATCCATGGAGGATTTTCATCTGCGGCGGTCTCACCACCGTAGATGGTTGCATCACTAAGTTTTCTGGGTGCAGCAGCTAGGGAAGTGGCTGGTACCTTTGTACGGCGACGGTGAATAGCTGCAGTGCATCGGGGAGTGACCTCGTCTAGGGTACAACGATGGGCTTCTTCCCATAGGTCGACTGAACTCATCTGCAGGTGATTGCCTGGGATAGAACTGCTCTGATGGCTGACGTCTTGTGGCAAAATAATTGTAGAATACTCGCCTTCTCTCTCCGCAATAGTGTACAACATGTCCAGGGCGTCCACAGTGTAAACATAATGGTGTGTTGTCTTCTGTCCTCCAGACGTCTGTTCTTTTACGGGGCGTCATAGTTACCGGGGTAGTTGGTTGTGGATGCTTCGGCCGGTTCATAGGCTGCCGTTTGGCGGCTGCGGTGTAAGTCATAGCAGGACGACGCCATTCTTCAAGTCGGGTGCGACTGATGGGGCAGACAGGAGCTAATGTCTGAAATACCTCTTCCTCAGCGGCATCGGCTCCCACGTGACTTACAGGGCTTCCATCCGTGGCCATAACCTGATGCTCGCTTGGTATAACACTCCCGGCTGCCATAAATTGTTGTAATTCTTCTCTTACAATTTGTCGTATGAGAGAAGCGAATTCTTGCTGGTCTTCCACAACGGCCATAGGGACTACATTCGGGAGTCTGTCATACTTCTTTTGTCCAACCTTCCTCTGTTGCATCTCTTCAATACACTGGCACCACTTGATGAACTCTTCTGTTGTAGCGACGTCTTTTATCAGAAGTGCTTGGTACATATCTTTTGCAATTCCCTTGATCAAGTGCATGATTTTGTCGGCCTCAGTCATGTTCTGATTGACTATGTTACACAGGGCCAAAACATTCTGTATGTACGACTGTGTTGACTCACCATGTCACTGGGCCCAGTTCTTCAGTTGTTCTTCCGCTGAGCGGATTTGTCGCTGGCGATCTCCAAATGTCTTCTTAAGTTCCGTCTGGAACGTCTCCCAGTCATTCAGCTTGTCTTTGTTGTTCTCAGACCATTGCTGGGCTGTTCCGTCCAGGTAGAAATAAACGTTGGCCAAGCACATCGTATGATCCAACCTGTTGCACTTGGTGACCCGGTCGAACCCTTTTAGCCATTTGTTGGGGTCCTGTCCAGCGTCTCCAGAGAACACCGTTGGGTGTCTGATGTGCAGCTGGCTTACTGCAGGTTTCGTGTCCATACTGATTACTGATTATACAGACTTTTGGAAGGATGTACTCGGTAAATCCCTTGTATTTCGGTTCCAGTCCGTGTAAGCGACGGCTCTTACGTTGCCTAATCGGAGCCACGGTGATGCAGCTGTTCCACAGGGTACCCGGCGCCTCCACCAAACAATGTCACGTTGAGAGGGAAGCAGGCTTGACTTCGAAGGCAACTGAACACAGCACTTACACTGAAAGCAGATTTATTACGAACTTAACATACACGTAGCACTGACTGCCTCTCGGGCAGAGTGCTCTGCTATTTATACACAGGCAGTATTTACCATAAGTAGAATTTACAAGTGAACATAAGAAAGACGTAGAAACTTCTTGAATTGTCAATTACAAAGAAATAAATTTTTGCCGATGGGCGGGATTGAACCGGCGACCTTTAGCACCGCAGTCGGTGATGCTATTCCCTGCGCCACACCGGCAGTCGGTGTACGTGGTGTCTTGCAGCAATATTGTTATTTTCTACTATATAGAAGTTACCCATAGTCTAAAAGACGTGAATAATTGAATTCTGTCTGTTCATTCAGTATCAAATTTGGGGCTGTTTCCCTAAAGAGATGACACCCTCCAGTCTTGGCTGCATCCCGTATAGCCCGGCCTCAATGCCTTGGTCTGATTTTGACCCGTCAGTGAACCAGACAATATCCCCCATACGGTTGAAATATTCTCTCCCACTGCTGCCTACTTCCAATTGTTATATTGAAAGGCTTGTTGAAGCAGTATGGGGTTATAATATAGTCGGCTGGCATTTCCCCAACCTTTCCTATATTTACCTCACTCACTATTTTAGTGTGTGATTCTGGATATGCCAAAGAGTTCCAGTTGTTAACAGTTTTGAGTCTGTATGCACCAGCCGCTGCCTCCATCTTGACCCAAAGGTGTAATGGGGGGATATCCAGCATGGTTTCCATCCCAGAAGTTGGTGTGCAGCTAACTCCACCTGTTATGGCTAAGCAGGCTAATCTCTGCAAGCATATGAAGTTCTATTTGTTTGACAAGAATGATGGCAGTCACTAAAAAGTGGCAGCACATCCATATGAAGAATGTATTACCGAAGAATAGACTCTTATCTCTGTATCTGTATGTTTCAATTATATTTTCATAAAGATAATTGAAAAAAAAAAAAAAAACAAAAAAAAAAAAATAAAAATAAAAAAATAAACAAATAAAATAAATAAATAATAACAATTTTAAAATAATTATGAAAGGGGAAGGTGTGAGAAATAGAGTTCTCAACATGACTGTCAGATGTCAACAATAACATGATTATGGAGATACTACCACACAATGCAAAGTGTTTCATGCAAGCCAACTGAAAGAAACTTTGGTGGCCACGGATGGAAGCCCTGTAAGTCATGTGGGAGCCGACGCCGCTGAGGAAGAGGTATTTCAGACATTAGCTCCTGTCTGCCCCATCAGTCGCACCCGACTTGAAGAATGGCGTCGTCCTGCTATGACTTACACCGCAGCCGCCAAACGGCAGCCTATGAACCGGCCGAAGCATCCACAACCAACTACCCCGGTAACTAAGACGCCCCGTAGAAGAACAGACGTCTGGAGGACAGAAGACAACACACCATTATGTTTCCACTGTGGACGCCCTGGACATGTACGCTATTGCGGAGAGAGAAGGCGAGTATTCTACAATTATTTTGCCACAAGACGTCAGCCATCAGAGCAGTTCTATCCCAGGCAAACACCTGCAGATGAGTTCAGTCGACCTATGGGAAGAAGCCCATCGTTGTACCCTAGACGAGTTCACTCCCCGATGCTTTGCAGCCATTCACCGTCGCCGTACAAAGGTACCAGCCACTTCCCTAGCTGCTGCACCCAGGAAAACTTAGTGATGCAACCATCTACGGTGGTGAGACCGCCGCAGATGAAAATCCTCCATGGATGACAGTTGCTAAGATGTTGGGAAACCTCATTGACGTCATAATTGACGGTCAACCTGTCTGGGCGCTTGTTGATTCAGGAGCGTCTTTTTCTGTATTATTGGATAATTACCGCCACACACTGAAGAAAACAATGTTCTGGGCAACTGTGCTGAAGGTCGCAAATGGAAAGTATGTCCTGCCAGCAGGAACTTGTGTCGCAAGAATAACCATCAACAACAGAACCCAGCCGTTTGAATTTGTCGTATTATCGGAATGTAGTCACAATGTCATGCTCAGATGGGACTTCCTTCAGGCATCCCAATCATTGACTGTGGAAGATCAGAGCTGCAAATTGAAGAAGTTGTTCCGACGGATACACGTAATACAAAATTTTCTGGGAAGTTATTTGCCATTGACAATGTGATGATCCTGCCATTGACGATGAGGAGAGTTGCAGTCACAAACACTGATGAGTGATTAAGCTGTGAAGTGCTTGCTGATAGTAAAAAGATTATCAAGCTCACCAAAGAAATTTACATACCAGCAGATATCATAAGCATTACTGGAGGTCGAGGAGAGATTTGGATCACTAATTGTTCCCAAGACAGCTCATGACTTTCATGTATATGTGCTTGATAGGCACAGGGTTGAAGATATTGAGGGACTTCTTATTCCATTTTTTCATTTACTTTTCAGTTGCCTGCTTTCCGATTCTCACTTCTTTCCCTCTCCCTTCTTTTTCTCCCCTCTAAGTTTGAGGACTAGAAATGAGCAAGTTCATTCCTTTTTGTCATAAGAGGAGGCTAAAGGAGTCTCTTAGATTGTGACAGTATTTCATAGACTGTAAATGTTATTGAGAGATTTTGTTGTTACCCTTTTTGCAGTTTGATGATTTACTGGTTGATAAGCAATTTTGAAAGGAGAGGCTGATGACCCAATCCCTTTAATGACTAAATGGACCAATCAATGCTCTTGTTTAAAAATAAAGTCTCGACTCTTTCTTTAATCATGACAAGGAATTTAGCAGCATGTCCAGGTGCATAAAGTCATTCAATATTAATTAATTTATTTTTCACAACAAAAACTGATAAAATTAATAGATGTTACTTTTTGGGTAAAACACTGTTGTCTTCCATTGTTGAGTGTGGCTGCTCTGTGCCCCAAACTTACAGCACCAGACTGTTGACTGTAGTAACTGCAGTTTTCTGCTCATGTGTGTCATAGATTTCTTTGGGCTCCTTGACACTCCACATTCTTTGCTGATGTTCCTAATTGGCCTGTTTTCTTCCCCATCACAATCACATTGTTGTATGTATTGTATGACACACACACACACACACACACACACACACACACACACACACACTAGAGCTGTTACCTAATCATTTCTATGTAATCATCACTGAACCATCACACTTGCCTAACATTTAGTGAAATCAAGATCACAAACTGCCAATAACACTCCATTATTCTCTAAGAGAGTGAGAGGAGACTTTAATACTGTTGAATATGACCCCCTAATTTTTTCCTTCCCTGGACACGCCATGGGAGGATCGTAGGGCCAGAAGTCAATGTGAGCTGTATGCCCCCCAATACTTAAGTCTGTTCACACACTGATGAGGAATCTGTTACATCAACTAAGACTCTGTTCTTTGCAGAAAATCTTGAGGACAAATATGGAGAGGTGATGAGATCCTGCTCAATCTGCTCAATCTTGATAATAATGTCATTCCCAGTGCAGTCACAGGCATTCCTTTCCTGTGAGAACTTGGGTATTGTTTCCATTACAGTAAATCCACACAAGAGTCTTAACATGGTCCAGAATATAATATTCCATAGTGCCCTTTTGCTGCAATCTAATGATGATTTGTGGAAGAATCTTCATCTATAGGGGTCTGAAGGACAAAATGGTTGCCACCAGTGCCTTCATCTTGGCTTTAGAGGGTGACGCGTTACCTGAAAATGTCAAAGTGATGATGTACCGGTGTGATGTAAAACCCTACGTTCCTCCCCCTAGGTGCTGCTTTAAGTGCTGGACATTTACGCACATGTCTTCCCAGTGTGAAGGCAACCCCACATGTCGGGGGGGGGGGGATGTGTATTACATCCAGACGTTCCTTGTGCCCCTCCTCTGGTCTGCATTAACTGTGGCCTGAACCATCTCCCCTGCTTACCAGATTGCACATCCTCCATAAGGAGAGAAAAATCAAGGAGTATAAAACCCTGAACAGACTGACCTTCTCCAAGGCAAGGGACAAATATATAAAACTGCATCCAGTGAGCATGGCTACATAGTTGTAGTTTCACCATTGTCTACCCTGTCAACAAGGTCCCCATCTGCACAGCAAATGACCAAGGGCCCTCAGGCCCAATTATCTATATCCGCCCTCTTCTTCTATTTCTCCCAAACCATCCACCTCGGGAGCAATAACCTCCCAACCAATGGGAACACTGGTCCCCACCCCCCAGCCAGAGAAGCAACAGCATTCTCTAGCTCTTCTCCTGAGGAAGGGATTGATTGAATTCCAACCTTCATGGCTTCCTCTGCTTGAAACATGAATGCAGCTAGTGGCAAACAGAGCCAACGAAGGCTGGTCGTAGGCCTTTAGGTCCTCCTCACTTCCTGAGACTGAGTCAGCAAAGCCCTCCAGTCATGAGAAGCCAAAAGAACAGCAAGAGACCACCAAAAAGAAGAAGAAAATTGGTAAGAAAAAAGAGACCCCGGTGGTTCCCACACCAATGCCTCATATCTCTGCCTCAGAGGAAGATGTGAAGATATTAGCATTCCTGAGTAACCAGATCTCAAAGGACCATTGCAAACGTGATATCAGAAAGCGTGATCCTCTAGTGGAACTGCCGCAGCTTTTTCACCCACCTGGCTGAGCTTCGAAAGCTTTTGAGCATTAACACCTGCTTTCTTCATTGCCCTCCAGGAAACTTGGTTTTCCAGCAATATCGACCCCTGCCCTTCAGGATTACAGGGGATATTATTGCAATCACAGTGTTTATAACAGTGTCTCAGGTGGGGTGTGTGTGTATGTCCTCACTTCTGTTTATAGTGCACCCTTGCCCCTTCAAACACCATTAGAAACAGTGGCTGTCAGGGTAAGGACAACACAGGAGATACCTGTCTGCAGTCTCTACCTCCCTGCAGATGGTGATGTCTCCCAGCACATTTTGGCTGTGCTTATTTCCCAACCCCAACCCCCCCCCCCCTCCCCCACCTTTCTTGCTATTGGGTGACTTTAATGCCCATATTACCTTGTAGGGTGGTTCCACGATTTCTGGCCATTCCAGAGTTGTCGAGAACTTACTCTCTCATCTCGACCTCTGCCTCTTAAACACAGGTGACCCCACACATTTTAGTGTGGTGCATGGCACTTTCTCGGCCATTGATTTATCTATCTGCAGCTATAGCCTTCCCCCATCTGTCCACTGGAGAGCCCACAATGACTTTTGCGGCAGTGATCATTCCTCCATCTTTCTGTCACTCCCACAGCATCAGTTCCCAGGGCGCCTGCCCAGGTGGTCTCTAAACAAGGTTAACTGGAAAGACTGGACTGCTGCCATTATTGGCCCTCCCCCATTCAACAATATCAATGTGGTGGTCAAGAACGCCACACAGACCATTGTTTCAGCTGCAGAAGATACCATTCCCCATTCCTTAGGGTGTCACAGTGGAGGTCTGTGCTGTCGTGGTCACCAGAAGTCCCTGAGGCCATTAAAGACCATAGGAGGGCCCTACAATGGTTCAAGCAACATCCCTCTCTGGAGCACCTTATTGATTTCAAACAGCTGCCTGCTTGTGCTTGTCAACTCATTGAGAGACAAAAACAGCTGTGTTGGAAGAGGTACATCTCCACTATTGGGATAGGTACCTCCGCCTCACAGGTCTGGAGCAAGATCAGATACCAGATACCAGATATTAGCAGGTATCCATGAGATCTTCATGAATGGAACTATTTGTACAGATCTAGCCACACTCACAGAGATGTTTGCTGAGCATTATGCTCATGTCTCTGCCTCTGTGAACTACCCACCGACCTTCCATACATTAAAGGAGCGGGTAGAATGCCAGCACCTCTCCTTTACCACCTGGCTCTCTGAGACACACAACAATCCATTCAGTGAGTGGGAGCTCCTCAGTGCTCTTGCACAATGGCCTGACATGGCCCCCAGGCCTGATAGCATCTATTGTTAAATGCTGAAGTACCTCTCATCAGAGATCCATTGTCATCTTTTTGCTCTCTTTAACCTCATCTGGTGTGATGGTGCTTTCCCATCACAATGGTGGGAGAGCAACATCATCCTGGTGCTCATTCCTGGCAAAAAACCTCTTCATGTGGATTGTTATTGGCCCATCAACCTTACCAATGTTTACTATAAATTGTTGGAACATATGGTAAGTGGGCAGTTGTGCAGGATCCTTGAGAATCGGTGCTTACTGGCTTCATGCCAGGGCACTTTCCACCACGATCGTTCCACCACCAATAATCGGGTGTACCTTGAGTCAGTAATCTGCACAGCCTTTTCCAGGCACCACCACCTTGTTGCCACCTTTTTGACATGCACAAGGCCTATGATTCGACTTGGCGACATCATGTACTTCCCACATTACATGATTGGGGTTTCTGGGGTTTGCTTCCTAATTTTATACAAAACTTTTTAGATGTCTATACTTTTCATGTTTTAGTTTATGCCTCCCATAGCACCCAGGAAAATGGGGTTTCTCAGGACTGTTTTGAGCATCCCATTATTTGTAGTGGCCATTAACGGCTTAGCAACAGCATTTGGGCCATCAGTAGTCCCTTCACTCTATACTGATGTCTTCTGTGTATATTTCACCTCCTCCAGCACCCAAATTGTAGAATGCAGATTACAGGGAGTTATTTGGAAGGTGCAATCCTGGGTTCTTGCCCATGGCTTCCAGTTTTCTGTCACTGAGATGAGTGTCATGCACTTCTGTTGGCATCAGACAGTTCAGCCACAGCCTGAACTATATCTTGGCAACAACTTATTGGAGGTAGTAGAAACTCATAGGTTTTTAGAGTTAGTCTTCGGCTCCCGACTGACGTGTCTTCTCCACATCCGTCAGCTGAAACAGAAGTGCTGGCACCATCTAAATGTGATCCGTCACCTGGGTCATAAAACCTGTGGTGCTGATCCCACAAAACTGTTGTGGCTATACAGAGCACTGGTGCAGTCCCATCTTGTTTTTGGGTGCCTTGCATAAGGTTATGCATCACTTTCCACCTTCAGCATTGCGCTTGCTGGACCCCATTTACAACTGCAGGTTTCGCATCATGACAGATGCCTTCTGTACCAGTCTCGTGGACAGTTCACTAACCATCATCTCCACTTCTCCGATGTGGTCGTCCGTCCCTAACGACGACAACCCAGGTCAGGTCACACGATTGCCTTTCACATCTGGTCTCTTCTGTTGGAGCTTGAGTCTCTCCCTCTTTCGCCTGTGTATCACATCCACACACATACACCTCTGTGATGCATGTCAAGGCCATGTACTCAACTGGACTTGGCCCACGGACCAAAAGACTCAATTCCCCCTGAGGCACTCCGCTGTCAGTTCTTTGCTATCATTGGTGTGTTCACTGGCTATGACCTGATCTACATGGATGTTTCACTGGTTGGGGGCCGTGTAGGCTTTGCATACGTTCATGGAGACCATACTGAACAGCACTTTCTGCCAGATGGCTGCAGCGTTTATACTGCAAAGCTGGCTGCCATTTTCCAAGCTCTCCAGCATGTACGGTCCTGCTCAGGTGAGAGTCTTTCATTGTCTGCAGCAACTCCCTGAGCAGCCTTCAAGCTATGGACCAGTGCTACCCTCATTCACCCCTGCTTTTAGCTATACAGGAGATGCTTTTTGTCCTGGCCAGTCCGGTTTGGCAGTGGCGTTCGTCTGGTCTCCAGGTCATGTTGGTATCCCGGGCAATGACCGTACCGACAGGCTTGCTAAACAGGCTGTCAACGAGTCTGTGCTGGATATCGGCCTGACACTTTCTGATCTCCGGTCTGCTTTGTGCCATCAGATTTTTAAGCTTTGGGATACTGAGTTGTGTAACCTGACCATGCGCAATGAACTTGCGGCTGTAAAGGAGACCATAGTCATGTGACGTTCCTCCATGTGGGCCTCTCGCGAGGACTGTGTATTCCTGTGCCGGCTCCGCATTGGCCATTCTTGGGTCACACATGGATATCTCCTTCGTGGTGAGGACCCCCTCCAGTGTCGCTGTGGTTCCCATTTGACGGTCGCCCATATATTGCTGGACCGTCCTATTTTAGCTGCCTTGTGGCAGGGTTTTAATTTTCCTGCAGTTTTATCAGGTGCTTTAGGTGACAATGCCACAATGGATATTCAGCTCTAAGATTTATCCATGCCGGGGAATTTTATCATTCTCTGTGAAGCTTTGCTTCAGCCCACCATTTATGTTCCCCTTGTCTTGTGTCCTCTGGAGGCTTCCTTGTGTTGCCGCATGGTTACCTCCCCCCCCCCCTTTTTTATGATCGTCTTGTTTTGTGCTTCATCTTGTCAACTTCATTGACTTTTACTGACTGAGTAGGATTTTCCTCCCATTGCTATTTTTAATTTTTGGCATTTTTAATGCTTTTCTTGTGCCACCCTTAGTCGGAATGGGGGGCTGATGCCTCTGTAGTTTTTTCCCCCCTAAAACACAACAAAACAACAAACCAAAACTTATGGAGATGATCTATAAATTTATACATGTCATTTTATTTTATTTTTTGTAGTTTTTCACACTTATGTTCTGAAACACTGGAAGTACTTATGAGTAACACTGTACACTGCAGTACCCACCAAAAAAAGCTATTTCCTTGTGATATTAGTTTTTTTTCATCTGGCATGTATCTAAAATTTTTCTATTTATATGTGCGATATTTATCAAGTTGACAACATTTCACTATTATTATCATTAGAAAAAATAAAAGTTGTAGTATAATAAATAGAATCATAAGAAATAATATGAAATTCTTCTGTGTGTTTAGAAACGAGCTTCAGTGGACAGGAGGCATTACTACTACTGTCCCATAGAGAATACGCCATTTTCTCTCGTATTGGCCATTCCTGAGAGGCAAAAAGTGCTCATTGCCCAGAAGGAGTTACGTCGTGCGTGGTCTATTGGTACGTCACTAACTAATTTACTTACCTTTTGTTGGCACACAATACCATAGGATATATGAGAATGGAGCTGTGCAGTAAATGAGAGTAATTAAGTAAGTCGTTATTATTTGATTATAATAAATTAAGTAAGTGTATTTTTTAATTAATAGCATAGCACTTACATACTTGAAGCTTACCTTTTCTTTACATAATTACTTGTGTTATTTAAATGTTTGTCACATTTGAGCAATACCTGATTTTTAAATAAGGGTGTAGTCAAAGGCAAACCTCACTGCCTAATGTTTCATGATCCAGTGCTGGCAATGACAAGAAAGGCTTAAATGACTTTGAAAGAGATTACAGACTTCAACAAACTCAGAAATCCTAACTGTGTGCATTTATATATAGAACGAAACTTTCCTGGTGGGATAAAGAAATACAAAATAATAGAAAACGAATGACTTACCCAAAGGACAGGCTCATCAACAGACACAAATAAAATCACACACAAACACACATACAAGCTTTCGCAACTGTTGGTCGCTTCTTCAGGAAAACAGGAGAAAGGGAAGGATATGGGTTTTAAGGAAGTGGAAAAGGAGTCATTACAATCACAGGAGTGGAAGGACTTACCTTAGGGGGGAAAAGGGAGGTAAACAAATACACACACAGTCAAACATATCCAAATGCACACACACCTAGACAGACATTTGTAAAAAGCAAAGAAGTTGGACAGAGATACCACTTGAGGCAGAGGCTCTGTCCACAGAGCCGAGGCAAAGATGCTAAAAATGGTGGGCGTGAATTTGAATTTAGCAGAGGTTGACACCAGGTGGGCAATGGGAGAAGAGAATAACCTAAGGGCATGTTCCCATCTCTGGAGTTCTGAAAGGTTGGCATTGGTGGGAAGTATCCAGATAACCCGAATGGTGTAATACTGCACCCAGATGTGCTGGCCGTGAACCAAGGCATGTTTACCCACGGGTGATCTTCATTACCAACAAACACTGTCTGCCTGTGACCGTTCATGCAAATGGACAGTTTGTTGCTGGTCATTCCCACATAGAACGCTTCACAATGAAGGCATGTCAGTTGGTAAATCACGTGGGTGCTATTGCAAGTGGCTCTGCCCTTGATCGTGTACACCTTCCGGGTTACTGGCCTGGAGTAAGTGGTTGTGGAAGGGTGCATAGGGTAGGTTTTACAATGGGGGCGGTTGCATGGGTAGGAGCCAGAGGGTAGGGAAGGTGGTTTGGGGATTTCATAGGGATGGACTAGGAGGTTACAAAGGTTAGGTGGGCGGTAGAAAGACACTCTTGGTGGACTGGGAAGGATGTCATTAAGGATTGATCTCATTTTGGGGCAGGATTTAAGGAAGTCGTATCCTTGCTGGAGAGCCACATTCAGAGTCCGCTCCTGTCCCGAATCCCTGAACCAGTACACCAATAACCTAATAACAGCTTTCACATCCCACAGCTATCCTCCTGATCTGGTTCAGAAGCAAATTACCAGAGCCACATCCTCATCCCCCCAAATCCAGAATCTTCCACCGAAGAACCCCAGATGTGCCCCTTTTATCACCGGATACTTTCCGGGACTGGAGCGGACTCTGAATGTGGATCTCCAGCAGGGATGTGACTTCCTTAAATCCTGCCCCGAAATGAGATCCATCCTTAATGACATCCTTCCACTCCACCAAGAGTGTCTTTCTGCCGCCCACCTAACCTTCGTAACCTCCTAGTCCAGTGCCAGCTGCCACCAGTGCCACATCGTAAATAGCGCTATGTATCTTAATTTAATTTGTGTCAAATTTAATTTGCCGGTCTAGTTCATTTTCGTTAGTACTTTTGTTTTAAGAGGTTTATTCCCGCATACTTGGCAGAGTTCATTTGTACTACTGTTTTAATAGTTTATTCTATAGTATTTGATAAATACCGTTGTGTTTAGTCTTCGCCTTTGGCTGGTGTATTTCAAAACAAGTCAGAGACCTTTACTGTAGCTTGTTATCAGTAATTCCAGTGCCCGCTGCCACCAGTGCCACATCGTAAACAGCGCTAAGCTTATATTCCCACGCATTTGATTATGGTGTATTCCACAGATATTCTTGTTTATGTAGAAAATTTCTGGACTCAGTTTTGTTGATTTGACAGTGTAGTTGCCACTGACCACAGTTCAGTCAGCTGCTAGCCCCCTTTATTAGAGTATTAGGCTACTTAAAAGATGATTATTTAGTTTTCTACTTTCTACAGTTAATTGCATCAATAGGATGGTTAGGATGCGTGCCTGCTGTGTGCGTACGCAGGAGGAGTTGGCCACAGTTTGCGAACAGCTGAGCGTGCTGTTGACTACGGTCAGCCATCTTCAGGCTGCTGTCTCGGGGTGCAGCGATTGTGGGGAGTCTGGTGCGTCGAGTGGGACATATCAGGTGTCTCATGCTCCACTCTCTGTCCCTGCTACCGAGGCACCTTCAGGTGTACCGGACGTTGTCGAGCCGCCTTCTCTGCAAGGGGAGTGGCGGGTTGTACGGCCAATGTGGAGGCTGGACATGCGTCCGCACCCGTTCGTCCTGTGAGGGAACGTGTGGCCACTCCTTCAGCAGGGTCCGAGCAGGTGCACGGCGGGAGGGGATTATTAGTTATCGGGAGCTCCAATGTTAGGCGCATGATGGAGCCCCTTAGGCAGATAACGTTGAGATCTGGAAAGAATTCCAATGTGCACTCGGTGTGTCTGCCGGGGGGGGGGGGGGGGGGGGCTCATCCGAGTTGTGGAGGCGGCCTTGCCGGCAGCTATCGAGAATGCGGGGTGCAGTCGACTGCAAGTAGCTCACGTTGGCACCAATGACACTTGTCGCTTGGGTTCTGAGGACCTCCTCAGGTCCTACGAGTGCCTGGCGGAATTGGTGAAGGCTGCTGCCCTCGCACCCGGGGTGCAAGCAGATCTGTCGATTTGTAGCACTGTTCCCAGGGTTGATCGAGGTCCTTTGGTTTGGAGCTGAGTGGAGGGTCTGAAACAGAGTCTTCGCCGACTCTGTGACAGTCATGGCTGCAGATTTCTGGATCTGTGTTATCGGGTGGGGAATTGTAGGGTGCCCCTAGATTGATCAGGGGTGCACTACACTAAGGAAGCAGCTACTCAGGTAGCAGAGTACTTGTGGAGTGCACATGGTTTTTTTTTAGGCTAGGCACTAACTCTGATGAGCACTCGCCTGTCAGCATTCGAACAGCTAATTCAGGCCACGTTCGGAACAAAAATTCGAACATCAAAATATTAGCCATGAACTTACAGAGTACAAGAAACAAAGTTCCCGAATTTCCCGCACTGCATGGAAGTTATTGTGCTCAGATAGTTTTAGGCACCAAAAGCTGGCTAAATCATGATGTGGCAAGTTCAGAAATATTTAGCGAGGCGTGGAATGTATATCGGAAAGATAGATCGGATACAACTGGAGGAGGAGTGTTCATCGCTGTGAACAAAGATATTGTTTCTATTGAGATCAAGGTTGAAAGTAACTGTGAAGTTATCTGGGCACGTATAACAGGTCTAAAAGAAGAAAAATTAATAGTTGGGTGTTTTTACCGGCCCCCCAGTGCTGCTGTAGCAGTTTTAGAATCATTCAAAGAAAGTCTACACCAGGTAGTGCATATGTATCCGGGCCATGTAATATTAGTCAAAGGAGACTTCAACCTTAAGAGTAGAGATTGGGACCTTGCTAGTTACATTTCAGGCGGTACAGACAAGCAGTCTTGTGAGCTACTTTTGGACACATTCTCCGAAAACTGTCTTGAGCAGTTAGACCGGCAACCCACGCGCAATGGAAATATTCTAGACCTTATAGCCACAAACAGGCCTGACCTTATTAACGATGTCTGTGTAGAGAAAGGAATTAGTGATCATGATATCATCATAGCGTCAATGGTGACCAAATTTCATAAACCAATCAAGGTTAGGAGCATGTTTTTGTTGGGAAGAGCCGATAAGCAAATGTTAGGATTGCACTTAGAAAACGAATGGGCATTTTTTAATTCCGGGACTATGGATGTAGAGGAATTGTGGACTAAATTTAAGTGAATTGTAAATAAAGGGTTAGAGAAATATGTGCCAGTAAAGATGATTAAGGATGGAAAAGATCCACCGTGGTATAATAATAATGTTAGAAAGCTGCTGAGAAAGCAAAGACTGTTGCACCCTCGATTCAAGAAAGAACACACAAATAATGACAATCAACAGTTAGTAGAGATTCGTGCGTCTATGAAAAGATTGATGTGCGAAGCATACAATTATTATCACAGCCATACCTTAGCAAAAGATCTTTCCGAGAACCCGAAAAAATTCTGGTCCTATGTAAAATCGATAAGCGGGTCAAAGCCCACTGTCCAGTCACTCGTTGATCATTCCGGGGCAGTAATAGAAGAAAGCAAATGGAAAGCTGAAGTTCTAAATTTAACCTTTAAGAAATCTCAAGCAGGAGTACCGCACAAATGTACCATCATTTGATCAACATACTAATTCCGAAATGGGGGACATAGCAACAGGCATTTCCGGTGTAGAGAAGCAGCTGAGAGAGCTAAATACGAAAAGGTCTGCTGGTCCTGATGGAATACCAGTTCGGTTTTACAAAGACTATTCTACGGCATCGGCCCCCTACATAGCTTGCATTTATCGTGAATCTTTAGTTCAGCGCAAAGTTCCTAGTGATTGGATAAAAGTGCAGGTGACTCCCGTTTATAAGAAAGGAAAGAGAACTGACCCATACAATTACAGGCCAATATTGTTGACATCAGTTTCATGTAGAATTTTAGAGCATATTCTCAGTTCGAATATAGTAAATTTCCTTGAAACGGAAAAGCTTCTTTCCATGAATCAGCACGGGTTTAGGAAACATCATTCATGTGAAACTCAGCTTGCCCTTTTCTCACATGACATCTTGCGAGCCATGGATGAAGGGCAACAGGTGGATTGTGTTTTTCTCAACTTCAAAAAGGCGTTCGATGTAGTGCCACACTGCAGACTGCTAACGAAGATACAAGCTTATGGAATAGGTGCACAGATTTGTGACTGACTGGAAGACTTCCTAAGTAATATAATGCAGTACGTTGTTCTCGACGGCAAGTGTTCATCAGAGACGAATGTATCATCAGGCGTGCCCCAGGGGAGTGTGATAGGACCGCTATTATTTTCTATCTATATAAATGATCTGATGGACAGAGTAAGTTATAATTTGCGACTGTTTGCTGATTATGCTGTGGTGTATGGGAGGGTGTCGTCTTTAACTGACTGTAATAGCATACAGGATGACTTAGACAAAATTTCTAGTTGGTGCAAAGAATGGCAGCTAGCTCTCAATGTAGGAAAATGCAAGGTGATGTGCATGAGTAGGAAAAACAATCCTATAATGTTCGAATACAGCATTAGTAGTGAGCTTCTTGATGCTGTCGTGTCATTCAAATATCTAGGCGTAACATTTCAGGACATGTTATGACAGTTGTGAGTAAGGCGGACAGCCAACTTCGGTTTATTGGGAGAATTTTGGGAAGATGTACTTCACCTGTAAAGGATACCACGTATAAAATGCTTGTACGACCATGTCTTGAGTATTGCTCAAGTGTTTGGGACCCGCAGCAGATCAGTTTAAAGGAAGACATAGAGGCGGTTCAGAGGCGAGCAGCTAGATTTGTTACCAGTAGGTTCGACCAATGCGCGAGTGTCACGGAAATGCTCCGGCAACTCAATTGGGGATCGTTGGAGGGAAGACGACATTGTTTTCGTGATGTACAAGGTCGATCAGGATCTGGTGTATCTTGCACACTCTTTTTCCCACTTTGGAAATGCTATTCTCATCACCTCAGTTTGCTCAAATCTGTTGTATTATCTACATACATCTTTAGAAAGTGTCATTGTATTTAAGTTGATGCAGTTAATTCAGCAGTGAGAAATTGAATCACACATTACTATATTATATGCACATCCACATCAGACTCCATTTTGTAACACTCTTCTGCTGGTGGCAAGTACTGCAGAACGATGGAACCAACTGCAACTGAAAGTGTCATTAGTAATGGATTAAAGCAGCTACTGCCATAATACATCTCAGTTATATGACTCTGAAAAATTACTGAGGTTGGAATGGATCCTTCCAAAGGTGATTAATTTTCTGACATTGACCTTGTGATTAAAAATTAATTGTGGGGTGAATCATTTGACAAAATAGAAACACGTTTTCACTAGTGTAATGAAGAACACACATTTTTATTATTTATTATTATCATTGTGACTGTGTTTATAGATGTAGCATTACATGTATTTTACATTGCCCAAAGCTCAATGACCAACTCATTATTAATTAGCAATCTCAGATATTAGAACTGTCAGCTAAAGAGCATCTATGTGTAGATACTTATCCTAAACTTGAATTTACATCTTTGGTGCTCAACAATATTTTGGATAGGATAGGTTGCTACTCACCACTGAGATGCCTGATCAGCCGCAGGAAGGCACACATAACAGAAAAACAAAAAAGAAAACTTTTGGCTGAATCCTTCATCTGCTGTAGGGAACGAATGTGCATGCGTGCGTACACACACACACACACACACACACTCACACAAAACACAACTGTTGTCTCCGGCTGTTGCGGCCACAACATCTGGAGCTGGCGGTTGGGTTTGTGTGTGTGTGTGTGTATGTGTGTCTTCGCACGCACATTATCTATGGCAGATGAAGGCTTCAGCTAAAAGTTATATTTTTTGTTCTCTGTGGTGAGTAGCAACCTATCCTTTCCAAAATACTGTTGAATCCATCAAGATATTACCATTGTTTTATCTTTGGTACTCAAAATATATAAATCAAGGAAAATAAAACAAAACAAAAATTACTTTGATAAATTGTACCAAATTTTCTTTTTCTAAATTCTGAATAAGGACTATTCACAGCATTCAACCTTCTCTTACACTTGAATTTTGTGAACATACAGAGCTTAGTCATAAAGTTTAAACTGTTCACCTTGAAAAAAATGTGCCTAATTAATTTTTTGCAGGTAAGCGAGTAAATCCCCATAGCACAGTGCACTTCTAAAAAAGCCAAAATAAAATTCTGATACTCGATGATAGTGTCACACAGCATACTTAGGTCATAAAGTTAAAGTTGAAAAATGATTATTGAACTTAGGTGTAAATAGACCATGCACTGAAAAGGAGATGTACTAAGTCATTGACAAATGAACATAAAAAAGGACAGAATACTTGCAAGGATTAGGATAAATCCTTTGTTTCTATGCCATCCACTTTTTTTCCTCTATTGTAAGTCTGTATCTATTCTTATTTTTTCCTTTGCACCTTTCTTACTCCTAAAACAATTCATCTAAAAGCTTGCATTTCTTCTGTCCTCTTTAATTGCATTTTTAATGACTTACCGACTCTGGTTTTCAGTGAATGGGCTCTTTACTCCCAATTACAGTATTAGTGTCACATATACTTTCTTTTCTGTATTTGGAGAGACAATCCATGATGAATTTATGGAAGTGTACAGCATAGTAAAACATCATATGAAGCAGACACTTCTGTTGCTGTCATACAAGTCTTAATGATGATGAAAAAAGTGGCAGAGCATTTTTCTGAAGAAGCCCTCTCTGTCCCCTCCCATATTCTACTGACATGGTGTGACTTCTTCTTCTTCCCTTGTATGAAGAAACCATAGTGCAGCAAGGTTATTTCTGATATGGAATTTTTGCAAACCTCCACATAGATGATCTCTACCACCCCACCCAATGATAAATGTGTATTTAAAGAAGGATAAATATGTCACCAAGTTATGTGATCATAACTTCAAGTTTTTCAAGGTGCTAACTACAATTTAATCATTTGTCCTCATAAACTAGAAACAGTCTACTCTCTGTACTGCTCCAATAAATGTACTAGGGAACAGATGATATACTGAACACCAGTTTGAAGTTTATAGTGGACTTAGGGTAAGAAATAACTCTAGAGCTTCATTTAATTGGCCACTTCTATTGTAGTTGGGGTTTTGCTAAAATGATGGAGGGCTATGCCCTAGTTAAGTTGGAGAAATTCTCTCTTTCCATTTTGTTAAACATTATTAACATACAGAAATAATGCTCGGTCACAGCCTTTAATATTCAGTAAAGTAAGTTCAGAATTTGTTGTACTACCAAATAATATAAAGTTATTAATAATGGTACAATCTTTTGTTGCTGAAAATTCTGTGTTTTATTCTCATTCTAAAGTACAGAAAATTGCCACATTTTTATTACAGAAAACCACCGTTCATAAATCGCTTAGAATTTGATGATGTTACTGCACAGACTCTTGCAGCAAGTGACACACCATGGCTAGTATAAGTTATTGCATAGTTTTTGGGGAAGTCCCACTAAAATCATCTTTGTGGCTAATTATCATCCCACAAACATGCATAGGAAACCATTTTTGCTGCCCCACAGTTGTGTGTTCATGTTCAGTTTTACAATCTGCTTGAGATATTTAAGATATGAGTTAGGTTTAATATTAAATGAAGAGCTGCAATAGATGTTTCATTCATTAAATCAGTAAATCATGCACATAACTCCAGTATATTGCTTTGTTCAGTATCTCACAGTGCAACTAAATATAAAATGGAGAGGTAAATAAATTCAAATGTGATTTTCCTGTCAAGAACACGACCACTTATTTTGAACTTTGAAACATCTTCATACAAAATATATCAAAGAAAAACTTTCTAACGGGTGAAAAGCCAATCCAGAATTATGGAAAGCAATTTTTTTCTTTGTGCCAATGTTTTAATAATGTTATTGTGAAAATCATAAAACAGGAAAGTAGTAAGCAAACATTGTACATTTTTATACATTGTCCATGTGAGTGTTAATCAAAAGAAAAAATTGCAGTCATCTGTTGTTGTTTTGTTACAGGAGAACGTGTAAGAAAATATTTTAGTGGAAATAACTGGAAACTCCATCCTAACTGGTAAGTTTATTGATGAATGTTCTGAAGTAACAAAAAATGTGTTAGAATCTATAAGAGAAATATACCTGCGTTACAAAACAACTTAAATGTTTTTTCCCCTCTCCAGGGCTTATTGCAGATACCATTACGAAACAGAGCACACAATGAATTCTCCTGAGGAGCAGTTCATGCACTTCCTCAATCGAACACAGGGAAAATGGCAGTGGTTAGATAAACGGACTGTGACTCCACCAGAGCACGTTGCTTCACGTGAGTGGTCATAAAGTAGTTTAACTAAGATTAAATACTATATGTGTCAGTGATTAAGATTAATGTTTTATGTGTTTTAATCCATTGTTGTGCTGCTACAAGTATCTTCACATCAGGAATTAAACTTAGAAATGTAGTATATTGAAATACAGTTCTAAGACTATCAGAACACCACCATGTTACTTACTATGGAAAGCTTCATCTCTATTAGGAATCTACATATATTCTGATAGGACATTTGCATTGATTTTCTATGAAACTGGTAAATACATTCCTTGGGAAGTTTGCAGGTATCTATAGAGGGGAATAATGTTTGTTTTTTCTCATGCTTCTAAATTCTCGAATCCAAACAAATCTTATATAAGACCATAAGCATAAGTATCCTTTTACATGGAATGATTTCATCCATGCCATGACTTTTTCCATTTATCTTGTAAACTCTCCCAATTTATATTCTTCTCCATACTGTTTTCTGGTTTTAAATCCATTTTCTCCTAAATGAATTTATTGATATTTTTAGGAAGTTTATCTGAGTAGTAACCTAACATGCAAATACAGTACTGTTAATTTTTTCTGTTTTGTTCTGGCATCACAAACATAATCACAGACTACCAAAATTACAAACCTTCACAGAGTGATGAAACAACACAACTGTAATTACCCAGCAGTACTTCATTATCTGATATTTTAGCTATAAACCACACAGTCAGTTTTTATGTGAATTGATGACAGTTCTGTGTTTCCAGTCGTGCAGGTAATAGGCACACTTGGATATGGACAAGTTAGTCACTAACCTGACTCAAAGATGTCTGTACAGTTAACAGCTCAAAAATCTGACAAAAAATGATTGCTGTTCCTTATACATGTCAAGAAGGTATTGGCATACTATATCAGCTTGCTAAATTTCAGTAATTGTAATAGTTTTCTCAGTCGTTCCATGTCCTTGAGGTTTATTATTTTCTTTGGGACATTATACTTACATGGACACTGTACCCTGACAGAGAATTGCTGGTAGTCTTAAGTGGCTACCAAGTATAATAACAGACTCACCGTCTGTAATTTGTAGGTATTTGACCGGCATAATACTCAAATTTGAATAGGTAAAATTAATCTCTAAATTGTGTAAAAATGACTCTGTGTGTGTGTGTGTGTGTGTGTGTGTGTGGGTGGGTGGGTGGTGGGTGGGTGGGTGTGTGGGTGTGCGTGTATTCCTCATCTCCTAAAGAACTGGACCAATTTCAACCAAACACAGTAGGGGGCCTACACATATTCCTTACTGCCATGTAACAATTGCTGGTGGGGGAGGGGGGGGGGGGTACTGCCATGTATCAGATGCTGTTGGGGCCAGAGGTGGGGGGGGGGGGTGCCATGAACAAATGAACAACCTATACCACATAATTCAGATGACAGTGACACCATAAACAATGAAATACATGAAAAACTGCCTCATCATTCACCAATGTACCACATATCTTTGTACACTGATCAGCCAATTTCAACCAGACTTGATACTCATATTACTTATCATCATGCAAGAATACCTGTTGGGGGTAAAAAACCACCTACAACAAATAGTTTATGGGATATTACTATAAAACAATGAGAGTTAAAGAACTGCCTTATTATGCAGTACAGGATTAATGAGACTTTATTCATTAAAAATGAGGGCACTTAGCAACTTACAACAAACTTTACACATAATTTCAAACTTTTATGAAACGTTTTCCTGCTGGAAACTCCAACAAAATGATGCAAGGAAAGACAGTCACTTACTACTTTTCTGCTGTTCAGGCAGTAAAACTATGCTATTCAGCATGAGGTTATAACTGATTACTTCTACAAAACTTATTGTATTCACAATACATTTTATAGACAGTTTGCACATACATCACTGGATACACTTTTGAAATTACATCATAGTACCGTACACAGTGTTACTAGGTACCGTCCGCCATGCACATTTGAGTGGACTGCAGAGTATGTATGTAGATGCTGCATCCGCTTATTAATATTGCACATAGTTCAGGAGGTATGGTGCCATAAGCAATGAGATGTTTGAAAAAGTACCCCATTATGAATTAGGCTGTAATTAATTATGTATTTACTGCCAACTATTTACAACACATATCACACAGTTTTCTACCATTCCATTCTACAAACCTTGAAAATTACATTATTGTAGAATATATTAGTCAGAAAATATTGAGCTGTATGAGAATGAAACTGTAATTGACACATTTGGTAGAAAGTTATTAACAGAGGGGAAAGAAGAATGTGGAGTAACACAAGAATTGAAATACGTACATACCTGAGTGTTAAAGTAAATTCTTTTAATATCATATTTATAGAAGCATTGTGTTAAGATATCTGAATGTAACCTTTTTTGTAATTCAGTATACTTTGTGTGAACACACTGTTTATATAAGTTTGTTAGAGAGTACATTGGACCTTACAACAAAATGTATATGTTGGAGGCAGATCATTCATAAATAAAGAACTAGAAGACAAAGGCTCAACACCTTTTGTGAATTCTTTGTGTGTCTTGAAACTCAGTAGGTTATGGGTGCCAGTTATTTGTGTAAATACATGTGCAAAACGTGAACAGATACAGTTCAGTTTTTTAAATTCATGTTTAGTAGTGAATTTTTTGTTCTTAAAGTGAAATGGATCTGATAAAACATATCAAGTCATTAACTAGTGAAACTTATTGGTTAATGTGGAAGAGAAAAATACAAGCTCTTGATTGACTACCATGAAAGAGCATTAGATGTAATTGACAACAAACTAGTGAAATAATTTCATAAAATGCATTTTTAATATATTATGGCTATTGACACTTGCCTCACCAAAGCATTCAAACTTGTGAAACCTGAGCCTCTGTCTGGAGGTGCTAATGATGCAGCAGTGAAGGGTCACAATCTAAGGAAGATTCATATTGTTAGACAAATAGTTACACCAAGTTAATGATTATAAGTGCAGTTACAGATACTGTGTATCAGAAGATAATAGACAAAGAATGGCTCATGAAGCATGGGAGGACCTGAAGCAGAATTTCGAAGCATCATCAAAGAATCATTTGTTCAAGATTTGTTCTGATTTCTTCGCATTTAATTGGAGTTGGGGAGATGATATTTCCACACATATAGTGAAGTTAACTAGCCCATGGAATGAGCTGAACAAGATGCTTCCAGCAAAAGGAGAAAATGCTTTACCTGATTTGATATTGGTATGTAAAGTTTTAGATAATTTAGCCCTGTAAGTTTTGATTCTTCCAAATCTAGTTCGATCTTATTAACAAAAGATAATAAGAAAACATTTGATGAATTGAAGAAACAATTGTGCCTGTTTGAGAGAATTTTCACTAAATGTAATGACAAAGTTGAACAAGACACATTCACAGCGAAATCAGATGGAGAAAAACACACCAATTCGAAGTCACAGGAAAGTACAAAGATTGCAAAGTATTGGGCCATTGGATCAAAGTAGTAAGAAGTGGATTGTTGATGGAAGATCAGTTGAAAGTGCAGCAGAACAGAGAAATGTGGGCAAGACAGTGGTTACTAACATAGCACTGTTTACTATCTGTGTTGAAGCTGTTCAATAAAAGTGGATTTACACAATTGGTGAACTGATAATGGTGTAAGAAAACATATGACAAATAGTCCTGATTACTATGCCAGCTCTGAAGCATTCAACAGCTATGCTATGGCAAGGCTAGTGACAGGAGCTTCCAGAAGCAACAGAAAAAGGATCATTTCAGATTCTGTCAACAGTTGGGAATAGATGTGAATAAATGTGTGGTATGTACAAAATATTTACACAAATCTTGTTTCTATGTTAGCTGTCTAAGAAATTGCTAATTTTAGTCACGTTCTACATGTTTCTTCTCGACAACTGGTGGTAAAGTTAGACATTGTGGAACTTGCGAAGGTGGTGGTACTTTATACAAAGCAGCCATTAAGCTCTTAATGCCAGAAAAATGCGCAACTGTGAATCTTTCAGTGGAAAATAAATTTGATGTGCATCAACTGTATTATGAAAGATGTGGCCATAAAGACAAACATCATGTTAATACAAAACTCAAAAAGAAATTTAACATTGCTGCCAAAGTAGGAGCAGAGACTTGTGAAACGCAAATTTGAGGAAGCACATCTTCTACGATTTTTAAGGAAGCACATTGTCTATCATTTGGAACAACAGAAAAGTCAATAAGGCCTACGGAGTTGATATCAGTTGAGTGTGTGGACCTTTTGATCAATAATTCTAGGAGAAACGTTGACTTAGCTTGTTCTGTTGAAAGACGGTTATATTAAGTTTCACTATGGTTATTTTTCTACAGAAAAATGGTTATTTTTCTACAGAAAAATTGGAGTTGAGTAATGTTCTCAAGGAATTTGTGTCTCACACATAAAAGGCGCTAGGTTACTCTGTTAAAGAGATGCTGAGTGGCAATGGCAAAGAATTTCAAAACAAAGAAATTAGATGAATCTTCTTAAGTTCAAATGCTATAACACAGAACAATGACGAAAGTAATTGTTGAATTCAAATTTATGATATGAATATTATAGAGGAAAAAATTCCTAACAGGAAAATATATGTAAAAAAATAGATAAAGTCTACTTACCAGGTGAAGGAGCACAGGCAGTGATAGTAACAAATAAACACACACACATACAAACGCTAGCTTTCGCAGCCTAGCTGCTTCGTCAGGCAGAAGGGAAGGAGAGGGAAAAGGAAATGATGAAGGTTTTAGGGGAGTGGGTAAGGAGTCATTCCAATCCCGGGACAGGAAAGACTTACCTTGGGGAAAAAAAGGAGGGTGAACAAATGCACACACACCCACACATTCACACAGGCACAAGTACACCTAGGCAGACATAATGTAGAAAACAAGCTTTTTTGCTTTCTACAGTATGTCTGCCTAGGTGTACTTGTGTCTGTGTGGGTGTGTGTGCATTTGTCTGTGTGAATGTGTGGGTGTGTGTGCATTTGTTTACCCTCCTTTTTTTTCCCCCAAGGTAAGTCTTTCCTGTCCCGGGATTGGAATGACTCCTTACCCACTCCCTTAAAACCCTCATCATTTCCTTTTCCCTCTCCTTCCCTTCTGCCTGACGAAGCAGCTAGGCTGTGAAAGCTAGCGTTTGTATGTGTGTGTGTGTGTGTGTGTGTGTGTGTGTTTATTTGTTACTACCACTGCCTGTGCTCCTTTGCCTGGTAAGTAGACTTCATCTATTTTTTGCAGGTATAACACACTGATTGACTGCTCCCTATACTCCTGAGCAAAATGGTATTTGTGAGCATGATAATAGAACTGTTGTTGAGGTAGCCAGGACACTTGAGTATTCAAATTTGGCTGTTACTTATCCAGAACAAATATGGGCTGGGCTAGTTAACACAGCAATCTACATATTGAATTGAATAAGAAAATCATCTGTAGAAGTGTTAGTCCATATGAGTTGTAGGAAAGGAAGAAGCCTTGAACTAAACATGTTATGCACACATACTAAGTGAAAAACAAAGTAAAATGGACAAAAAGGCTGTGAAAGGACATCTTAATTGGTTATGATGGAGATAAACATTTGAGGATTTGGAAAAAAGAAACTATTTCAGTTGTGTTGTCCATAGATGTCCACTTGGAAGAAAAAACAGTATGCAGTGTATTTAGCGGAGGTCCCATTGGTCCCTAAAGTCCCTTTTTTTCCACAAGTACTTAAAAGGTCTGTACCTATTTTTGCAATTTGGTTCTAAAATACCTTATTTTTCCAAACTGGAACATACATTTTGTCATATTTTAATAACTCTAATAAAGCTTAACTGAGGCACCTTTCATGTTACACTTGGCTTTAACCTTTGTCTCAGTAGTTTTCTCCCTTCTCAACTCCTGCACATACAAGTGTACCGTCAAGAGGAGTGCAGGGAGTGATGGTAGGACATTGTCGACCGCGGAGTGAGGAAACATATGCGGAGACAGTGCTATGCAGTGCCAGAAAATTTGTTCAACTTCCTCTTCATTTTTTATGGTAGAAACAACACATGGAAGTAGTTTGCATTTGTTGGCAGTAGCTCCAACAAGGACAATTTGTGACTCCTACCGACATAATAATATTGATCGGAGGCAGGATGTGCTGAGAAATGTGCTACCAATTTTAGATGTGATCGGAAACGTTCAGCTACTGAAATTGGCGGTGGTTCTATGCTATTCTCGGACACTGTATGTATGTGTCAGTCACACCACACTGAATTTTGTAGCTGTACCAAAACCATTTTGTGAGCAAAAGAATTACAGCACTTTGGTAAGCTGTTGGAATGGTAGGTTGTTAGCTGTGACTGTGAAAGTCATGCTAATTAATTGGTATAGTAACTACTTTCGGATTGGCTTTGTATTATGATATTTTATTAATGATTAGGTGTAAAGATGAGATATGCATATGTGAGTACTTTTAAGTTTAGTAGAGCGTGCAAATAATTGAAATTAAAGTTAACAAACAATCTTTAACTTGTAGATCACAGACAATGTGGAATATGAAACTTTAGATTTTAAAACAATTATTTATTTATTTATTTAATTATTTTTATTTATTTTTTCTTTCTTCCAAGAGTTCTTACACTGCATGCAAATCCTTAAAACTGTGGATCTTTCAGTGTTTATAAACTATTCTTTTCATCAGTTCTTAGCCATACCGAAAATGGAATTGATAAGTCACGATGTATCACAAGACCCAGATTAAAATGACAACACTTGCACACAACAATGTTATACTTGAGTACGGTAGTGCTGTAACAGCAAACCACAGTTGTTGCTCACAGGGCTTAGTAAGCACAATAAAAACAAATTGTAATGTTCACGTATTTGTAGAATCATCACTGTTAACGTAGGTAACGGAAGAGAATTTAATTTAACAAATGAAATCATAAATTTTACTAGGTAAAGTTGGTGAAATATAAGCTACACTGATAGCGATGAAAGGTTTTTTGGGCATAATAGTAGTGTAGGCCTACTTCAGTTATGTTATGTAGTACCTGTCAAAAGGTGGTTACAAGTGATGTTAACAAAACACACTATATGCATTTTTGTCAGGGGATTGGGTGGAAGAAAACGAAACTGGTAGAATTTCAGAATATGCCTGGGAGCCAGTCAGTGAATCTACATTTACAATTTTCATGTGTACTGTACAGTCTCTCTAAGACTTAGTGACTTGTGTCGCTCTAATTCCGTTAAGGAGAATTCTGTAGGCAGCATATAATTAGCTCTGCCAACATGCCCAGCAGTAGTCATGTTTACTGTTTGCTGGCACTATTATTTGGACACTATATCTTGACTGTCGGACACTGGCCGAAACAAACAGCAAGCACATGTCAGTTTTTTGTTCTAAAATTGTACTATATCGTGTCAATCAGCCACTAGAGAATGATTGTTCATGTTTGCGGCCGACTGCCATGATATAGTGTCCGAATAATACTTACTTCAGGAGGTACAAGCGATTTCTTCACTCACAGACATACTGTATGTCATAGAGAAAGATGTGCCAGTCGTCTCGATATTATACTGAAATTTAGCCAAAAAATCAATTCTGAATAATGTACATTCAACATTCTTTTGAGTTAATTGGCAGTCAACAATGAACAAGGACTGATTTGTCTGAAACTAAAATATTCATTGAATTACAAAAGTCATGGTGGATGATTTAAATACATGGTAGTAGAATACTTTGTTCATTGTCACCTGATAGTGTATTTTGACATTTTCTGTGTGGTAGTTTACACTTCTTTCTACCGGCCCCTTGAAAATATTGTAAAAATATCTTACTGTATATCATTATTTATAATTTCAGTAATAATAATAATAATAATAATAATAATTTTATTGTCATTCAGCCATAACAGCAATAGACAAAGTCATACATATATTACATACAATTGAAATTCAAGAGAAACAGTTTTGCTTATAGGAGACAAAGACATATATATATTACAGTTTTGCTAATAGGAGACAAAGTCACACATAAATTAAGTACAATTGATAATTCAAAAGCAACAGTTTTGCTAATAGGATTACAGTGTCATATTACAGTTGAGATATTCGTTTACTTCATAGAATGGATGGGCAACTAGCCAGTCATACAGTGTTTGTTTGTATGCCTGTTCAGGTAGCTCTTGTACAGATTGTGGAAGTTTGTTAAATAATTTGTGTCCCATGACACAACTATTAATAGTTTTCGACAGTCTGTGGTATGGGGTATACATCTGGTCCGTCTGGTGTTGTGTAACCATGAACGTTTTCTCTACGTTTTGTCTGCGGTAACTTCTTTTTTGTGTAAAGTAAAACATAGTATATGTAGAGGTTTATTACAGTCATGATTTTTAGTTCACGGAACAGAGGTTTACAGTGTGCCTTATATGTAGCACCAGAAATTACCCTCATAGCTTTCTTCTGCAGTATGAGGATGTCATGCACAGAACTTGAGTTTCCCCATAAAATGATGCCATATGTTAGTATGCTTTGGAAGAAAGAAAAATAGGATGTTCTAACATATTTTTCAGGTACACAGTTCATAAGTTGCCTTAACAAATAGATCACTCTTGATAACTTAACACTTATATATTCTATATGTTGAGCCCAAGACAATTTATTATCCAAATATACACCCAAAAACTTAACGTAGGTTGGATCGTCTGAGGGAAGCTTGTCTTTTAAACTAACAACCATTTGTTGTGTTTTGTCATTATTAAGTAGGAAGCCATTTGCCTTAAACCAATAGGATGCTTGTTCCATTGTATGTGCAACACAGGTTTTGAGGTTACTGAACTCGTTGCTACAGTGGAGAAAAGTTGTATCGTCTGCTTATAAAATGGTAGGAGACTGGTAAATGATGGCAGATCATTGATCATGATTAGGAACAGAAATGGGCCTAATACAGATCCTTGTGAAACACCTATCTTTACTTGTTGCATACTGGACATTTCTTTTCCAACACAAACTACCTGCTTTCAGTTCTGTAGGTATGATTCTAATAATTTAAGACTGTTACCTCTAATGCCATATAATTCCATTTTTTCTAAGAGTGCTTTATGCTCTACACAGTCGAATGTATTGCATAGGCTATTTAACGGCACAGGTAATTGTGCAATAAACCATGATGTTTGTGCTGAAGTTCAGAGGGCACAAACATGGGCTGGGATCACGGGCCAAGAAAAATTCAGAAACATCTCTGTTCCACATACTTTGTCGGAGTAATTTTAGTGTTGACCCTGGTTTCTCAAGAGTTGGCCAACACATTGAAATGAAAGCTCATAAGAACAATTGCAAGACAAAACTAAATCCTCTTCAACTGAGATTGGAGAAAGTAGATTCTTCACACCGTGTAAATAAAATTGGTTCAATTTGTGAGATTCGGACAACTTCCTCTACTGAGGTGTCTTCTGGACAAAGACTAAAAACTGCACTACACGGCCAGCGGAAACTTGCACTTTCATGTAACAAAGAAAAGGCAGTGAAAATGGAATCGATATGGACTGTAAAATCAGTGTTGTGTAGTTACTCACTGAACAGCTGCAGTGATATTGCAGATGTTTTCAAAGATATGTTTGCGAATTCTATCCCTGATGATTTTCCCTTGTCTCCATCGAAGATGATGTATTTAATTCTGAGGCTCTAGGACTATATTTCTGGGAGCAAACTGCAGATGATGCAAGAAACTTAATGTATACACTCTGCTATGATGAGACCACAAAATATTCAATGTGCTACTGGTCAGCAACTAAAGAAGAGGTTGTTGAAAATTGTCTTCAGATGGATTTCATGGGCCATTCTAAGGCAAATTCATGGACCACGCTAAGGCAAAAGATCTGCATTAAAACCTTATATCTGCAAGGGACAAAGCATCTCTTCCTTTAAGGAATCTGCTGATGATCAGTTGTGATGGGCCAAATGTGAATACTGCACTATTAAAAATGAATGAATGAAAGTGTCCTAGCAGTACGAAACAAATCTTTGATTTATATTGGGACATGCAGTTTGCATAAAATTCATAATTAATTCTTGCATGGTCTTGAACATTTTGTATCTGATGTTGTGATCTTATTATTGCAATATTTCACTTTTTTCATGGCTGGCCTACCAGATGGGAGAAATTTCACCTATATGAGGAGAAAGTTGTATCGCCTAAGCATCATTTTGTAAAGCATGTGCCATCACATTGGCTAACTGTAAACCCAGAGCTCAAAGGATTTTGGACTAGTGGTGTGCTATTAAAAGATATTTCTTCACAGTTTTACCTGCTAAATTATACTTCAGTTTCAGAGAAGTCAAAATAAATTTTCAAGCTTATAAAGCAACCTGACATTAAAGTGACATTTGTTACTGAAAGTGCCAACATCTTTTCATCATACTTGCAGTTCTTTCAAAAAGAAGGACTTTTAATCCACCTTCTGTATGAACATGCAAGTGAACTTCTTATGAAGTTGAGGAGTAAGGTTTACAAGTCTGACAATGTATGTTATTTCTCTGTTGTGAAATAAAACTTTTAGCCTGTGAATAAAATTTCTTGCAGTGAAATCCTCATCAAGGAACTGAACAGCATGACGGAGAAAGATGTTGCCTCTTTTCTTACAGACATGAAATGCCATTTTGTTGAAAGTGCCAAGTACTTATCAGCAAGTCTCAAATTGAATGAAGCTTCTCACTGCAACAACATGTTGTTTAATGCAAGTTGCTTGAATGTTGGAGAGTAAAACGGTTTCTGCTGTAGCTTTAGTTAATGTTTTACCCTTTGATGTGGATGCAGCTATACTGTTGGATGAGTGGAAACTCCTGAAAATTGAATTAGAAATTCTTGAAGGTGCCCAGACAATTGATAAATACTGGTCCTATGTTTTTAATTTAAGGTCTGCTTCCAACTTTTTAAAATATCCCAGTGTAACGAAAGTTGTGAAAGCAATACTTTGTTTGCCTCATGGTAGTGCTTCTGTAGAAAGAGGATTTTCTCTTTCTGGATATGTTTTAACAAGTGATAAGGTTAACATGAGTGAACATGGTTTAAATTCAAGGGTGAATATTTTACCTGGCATGAAATTGTACGACCGCCAGGCACACTTGCTTCCTATTACAGAAAAACTTCTACTGTTAGCTAGAAATGCATACCAAAGCTTACAAAAGCTACTTAGAAGATAAAGTTAAGCAAGAATTGGTATTAAAGAAACTGAAGGAAGATGAGCATTAGAAAAAAGAACAGAAAAGTTGGAGGTAAAAACTGCTGCTGAAGAATAAGGAAAGTTTAACAGATTTGTTTTCATACTCATATGGACAACTTTAAACTTCTCATTATTTGGAGTCAATTGCCAATTTTTACACCATGGTGATACTTTATTTAAATTGTTCTGCATTAGGTTTTCCCACAGATTTAATATAGTACTAACTGGCAGCTAATTTTGTACATTGCTTTGTGCCTTGATTCATGATGGCAGCAGCCTCATAATTGGTGTCTGCTTACCAAAATTATTAGGATGGCCAATAATCCTTTTATTCACAGACTTTCGTTCTTACAGCTATATGGCCTTTCAGTGTGGGTGCAAACCATGCTCAAATTCTCACAAGAATTGAAAAAATGAGTAAGATGGGCAGTGCACATTGCTAGTACTAATGGTTCTCAATGGAGAGGAGTCTTCCGAAATAAGAGTGATGTCAGGTGTGCCACAAGGGAGTGGGTCTGTTGCTGTTCGCAATATATATATGTGAGTTTCAGAATGAAACTTTCACTCTGCAGCGGAGTGTGCGCATATGTGAAACTTCCTGGCAGATTCAAATTGTGTGCCAGAACCGGAATTCAAACCAGGGACCTTTGCCTTTCGCAGGCAAGCGCTCTACCGACTGAGCTATCCCGACAAGTGTATTGTGCTGTGAATACATAGAAAGAAAGATCCGTTATCATTTAGCTACACTGTAGCAGCTCAGCAACTGGAAGCAGTGAATTCCATAAATTATCTGGGAGTAGGCATTAGGAGTGATTTAAAATTGAATGACCATATAAAATCAATCATTAGTAAACCAGGTGCAAGACTTAGATTCATTGGAAGAATCCTAAGAAAATGCAGTCCAAAAACGAAGCAAGAAGGTTACAGTACACTTGTTCGCCCACAGCTTGAATACTGCTTACTGGTGTGGGATCCGTACCAGGTGGGGTTGATAGAGGAAATGCAGAAGATCCAACGGAGAGCAGTGCGCTTTGTAACAGGTTCATTTGGTAATCATGACAGTGTTCTGGAGATGATCGATAAACTCTAGTAGAAGACTGCAGGAGAGACGCTCTATTGCTCGGTATGGGCTTTTGTCAAACTTTTGAGAACATACATTTACCAAGGAGTCTAGCAGTATATTGCTCCCTCATACGTATATCTTGCGAAGAGATCATGAAGATAAAATCAGAGAGATTAGAGCCTACACAGAGGCATACCGACAATCTTTCTTTCCACGAACAATAAATGACTGGAATAGGAGAGTGAACTGATAGTGGTACTCAGGGTACCCTCTGCCACACACCGCCATGTCGCTTGCAGAGTATGGATGTAGATGTAGATGTAAAATGTGTGCTAGGGTAGTTGCTGAGGAGTTGTGATGATCACTACATCGAGATGGTGAAGAGGTCAGCACAACTGGCTAGTAAGCAGGAGATCAGTTTCAAATCGTGGCTGTCACAAATTTTCAACTTTTCTCATTGATCTAATTCATTGTTCACAACAACTTAAGACATAATGTTCCTTTGTGTTTTAAAAGATACTTAGCAGACATAAGAAAGTAGAACTCTCTCTCACAAGACCCCTAATATAATAATACAACTGCCTTTCTTCCATGTCATAGCTGGATGTCACTATTGTGATGCACATAATATGCAAATAAGTAACTAATTAACTAGGTTACATCAATTTTCTATGTATTGTGGTATGTGCTGCAAGTGCAGATGCAAGTGAGGCCAAGCGATTATGTCAGGCGTCGCCAACAAGCTTGCGCCACGAGAAATTGTGGCCATCACCAGTGCTTGCCATGTGTGAGCGATTGATCTAAACAGTGCTGAGTGTGCGCTCGTGTGCAGTGTGTTGTTAATTAGGTATGAGCTTACCTCACGGGTGTTCGAACAGTCAGTGTACACCTTGTGGTAAGTGTAGTTGTTGTATGTGTCAATAAATAAAACATTGGCGATGAGGATGGGATTGTTTTCTGCATGTTTTTTATTCCGAAGTGGTTGTTCGTCTTCGCAAAATATCTACAGGTACTTTTGATGAAATTCTACCATGCCTCTTTGAAGAACAAGAGGCTTTTGCTATGGTGATTCATGCTCGAAACCAGGTATTGCAATGTCTTGCTCTAGCCTTGTCTAGTGGGTCCCACCCTCTGTCTGCCCCGCAGGTTTTTTCTCCTCCCGTGCCCCCTCTGACGTATCCACTGCCTTTTCTGGTGTATGACGAGTCCATAGAAGAGTAGGACGCCTATGACAAATGACTAAGGCAACATTTTCATGCCTATGGTTGGCCTGATGGCACCTTGTGTGGCGCATTATTACTGTCGTGGCCTTCACCAACTCGTGCCTTTGCAGGATCTTCACTGCTGATCAAATGAGTGACCTTTTTGCACAATATTACCCCAAATGAACTCATGTGATAGCTGCCCGTGTTGAGTTTTATCGCTGCAGAAAGCAGCCACAGCAATCCTATAGGGCATTGGCCACGGAACCCCATGGTTTAAGCCGTCATTGTCATTTTGTTAGCCGGCCGCGGTGGCCGAGGGGACTGAGGCGCTTCAGTCATGGTCTGCACGGCCACTGCGGATTGGGGTTCGAATCCCCCCTCGGGCATGGATATTTGTGCCGCCCTTAGGATAAGCTAGCTGATAAGTGATTTGTAAGTTTAGGGACTGGTAACCCCGTAGTTAAGTCCATAAGCTTAACGAACATTTGCATTTTACATTTCATTTTGTTACTTATGTGCTTAAAGAATCATATGCCAATCAAATAGTCTGCTACACTATTATTTGTCCCACCCCAATCGCAAGATTGCACCCAAGCCCTCCTGTGTGAAAATCCTTCTCTCTCTCCAAGGTTCTTAACATTGCACAGTCTTTCGAGGCCTTACAGGCAGCGGGCAACCAAATTGAGACTTGGTGCGAGGTGGTGGAAATTCAACCCACTTCTTCCCCATTACAAACCAGGTCACAAGGGGATGGCGAAGTTGCAGCTGTCTGCGCACAGCCGAGGTGCCAGGGCGATCAGGCCATTTCACAGCGGCAGAAACTCGGGCTAGGCGGCGTGCAGTCATGCAAATGGTCGATGCTTCCTTCCTGTCCCTTCTGTTTTGTGGGTCATGATAGACCTGATTGCTCCAAGCGGTGGGCCACTTATTATCAGTGCCATAAGAAAGGCCACGTTGCTTCTGTTTGTGCCTTCAAAACACAGGATTCCGACGCTGACTTGGACATCACTTGCGTCTCAGCAGTTTCTGTTGCACCCAATAAACGTTTTACTGACGTCACGGTTTTCCACAAAAGTTAGTGTATACAAGTGGACACAGGTGCAGCCATCGCCTTATGAAACTCAAATACGTATTTGGATCTGGGTTCTCCCCTGTCTTACCAGTGTCGTGGAAATTGGTCAGTCACAATAAACAAAATATTCCGACTCTGGGACAGTTCTTGGCCTCTGTGTCATACAAATCTGTCATTCATAGGCTCACTTTTCTTGTTTTTAAACAATGCCCACACGGTCAACTTGTTTGATCTTGATGCTTTCTGGTTTTTTGGCTTCACTATTGTCTCTGACCAAGTGCCTTATCTGCAACTAGACTTTTTATGTGCTGAATTTTTGCACTGTTTTCGGTGGGGTTGGGCTGTGCTAATAATTTCCAAGCCCACATAACCAAGAGCCTCTGCAAGGCCCCTTTTTTTTCCATGTGCAGCCTGTTCCGATTGCACTCCATAACCAAGTCAAAGCGGAATTGTACCACCTGAAGGAAGCTGGGGTGGTAAAACGAATTCCATCGAGTGAATGGACAACTCCCGTGGTCATTGTAAAAGAAACGTCAGGGCGGTTGTGCCTTTGTGGCGATTTCAAACAGTCTGTGAACACTGAGTCTGTCATCGACACTTATCCAGTACCTTGCCCTGAGGAGCTTCTTGCAAAATTGGTGAGTGGGCAGTACTTCTTTGATGCATATTTGCAAGTCCCTCTCGATGCTGCCTCTCAATGTCTCTTGGTGCTTAACATGCCTTTTTGATTGCACCAATATTTGAGGTTGCCGTTCGGGGTGGCCAGCACTCCGGCAGTTTTTCAGCACTTTGTCGAACAACTCACACTGTCAGTGCCTGGATGTGTCAATTATCTCGATGATATAGTACTGTCTGGCCCCTCAGCTGAAGAACATTTACTCAACTTACATGCACTGTTCATAGTATTGCAGGCTGCGGGGTTGGTATTTAATCTGGAGAAACGCCATTTTTTTTAGCCTTCTATCATTTTTCTGGGGTTTGAGGTTTGTGGTGAGGGCAGCAAGCCTCTCCGTTAGAATATGTCCCAAGTGGTGTCTCTCTCTTAGCCGACATCAGTCAAGGACCTTCAAGTGTTTTTAGGAAAGGTCACTTATTAACATAAATTCTTGCTGGGGGCTTTATCTATTGCAAAACCCCCGCATGACCCGCTGTGCAAAGGGGCTTCGTTTGGCATTTTGCATGTTAAAGGAGTTGCTACAATCAGCATCCTTCCTTGTAACCTATCCACCTGGCCCACCCTCGTCTTAGCAATAGACACCTCCCAACACAGGATCGGGGCAGTGCTTGCTCATAAATATCCAGATGGATCTGAGCACCTGCTCGCTTTCACCTCAAAGATGCTCACTTTGGCCCAATCCAGATAATCGCAAACTGAAAAGGATGCTCTGCATATCATGTACACTCTCAAAAAGTTTAATGTATTTCTGTATGTTGTAAAAATGCTTCTGAACTGATCACAAACCACGGGATTCCCTTTTCTGTTGGCTTCACTACCAGACAAAGCTGCTAACTGTCTTCAGCGTTGGGCGCTATTCTTATCTCGCTATAACTACGTGATACACTTCCACCCTACATCCAACATACCAATGTGGATGCACTCTCTCCTGCCTTCTGGCTGGTTCAGACCCAGGAAGAGTTACTGTGTTTCCATGTTAACATCACCACTCAACAAATTGTGGATGGTTTTCCAATCATGAGTGCCAATGTTGTGGCTAAGGCTAGTGTTGCAGACCCGGTCCTCCTGAAGGGGATCCATTTTGTACAACACAGCTGGCCTGAGATCCTACCAACACAGACATCTGACTCCCTCAGGAACTACTATGCATTTCGACACCGCTTTTCTGTTGTGGATGGTGTGCTTCTCCTTGATACTGAGGAGGCCTTGCCTCGGGTCGTTGTTCCATCGGGCTTCCGTACAGAGGTCCTGAAGCTGCTCCATTCCAATTATTGGGGGGTGTCTTGTACTAAGGCATCAGCCCGCCTTCATATGTTTTTGGGCTATAAATACAAAATCAAATGTGGGTGTTAAGGAGTATGTCTGTTAATGAATAAGAAAATATGAATGTGTTTAAATTACTATGAACAGTATAGCAAATACATTATTGTAGCCAAAATGGATGTGAAGTCAACATGCCACACAGTAGTACAGGTTTATGTGCCAATTAGGTCTGTAAGTGAGAGACTGAAAAATGTATAGTGAGATAAAAATAAAAAAATCAGATAGATAACTCCACTGAGAAAAAGACAGTGAAAGTAGCAATGGAAAGTCCAGGTTGGAATTCAACAGTATAATGGGGATAGTTTACATCTCACTCCCAAGACCTATATGCAAAAGGCAGATATAAAAGACATCCATCCACATAGGACTTAAGCTTTTGGCCTTTAGGCTTTGATAGGAAAGACAGTGTTTACATAATCACACTGGCACGCTTCACAGAACATAACCACTATCACTGATCCCCACACCCTTAATTGGAGTGCGGCAGCTAGAAATGATGGTTGTGTGTCTGTGAAGTGTTTCTATGTGATTGTGCGAATGCTTGTAAGAAAGAGATTTTGGAACCAGGTTTTGAAGTGGAAGACTTTTTCCATGGATTCTGATCATATTGTATTAGTTATTAACTGTAGGTGAAAACTGAAAACATGCAAAAAGGGAGAAAATTAAGGAGATAGTGCCTGCATTGGTTAAAAAAAGCAGAGGTTGGGGAGAGCTTCAACCATATCATTATGGAGCAAGTTTCTGAAATGGGGGAATTAAATACAGTAGGAGAAAATGGCTTGTCTTGAAAGATGAAATAGTGAAGGTAGCAGCAGATCAAATAGATGACTTAGCCTAGTAGAAAACTTTAAGATGTCACAAAAAATTATACTTCATTGATGGAAGAGAAAAATATAAAACTGAAAGAGATAAAAGGTAATACAAACATCTAAAAATGAGAATGATGAGAAATACAGATTAACTAAGCATTTATAATATATATAAAATAGAAAAGAGATGACTTACCAAAAGGACCGGCTCGTCGATAGAAACAAATAAACTCACACACAAACACATATACAAGCTTTCACCACCACTGGCAGCTTCTTCAGGAAAAAGAGGAAAAAAGGGAAGGATATGGGTTTTAAGGAAGTGGAAAAGGAGTCATTCCAATCCCAGGAGTGGAAGGACTTACCCTAGGGGAAAAAAAGGAAGGTAAACAAATACACACACACTCAGACATATCGAAACGCAAACACACCTAGACAGATATATATATATATATACCCAAGACATCATTCAAATCGAACCCTGCCTGGAACAGTTCCGTCCTCCGTCACAGCGAGACCCACCTGCTCTTCCTCAAAATCACCCTCTTCAAACCTTCCAGGAATTCCTTACTTCCAACCTTGCCTCCCAGTCCTTCCTGAGAAACCTTAATCCTACTCCCAACATTACCGCAGCTGAATCCCGAGCTATCCGTGATCTGAAGGCTGACCATTCCATCGTCTTTCTCCCTGCCGACAAGGGCTCCACGACAGTGGTACTTGATCGGCGGGAGTATGTGGCAGAGCGAGTGTGTCAGATTTCAGATAATACCACATATAAAGTTTTTCAAGGGGATCCCATTCCTGATGTCCAGGCAGAGCTTCTAGGAATCCTCAAAACCTTAGGCACCCTACAAAACCTTTCACCTGACTCCATTAACCTCATGACTCTACCAACACCCCGCACCCCCACCTTCTACCTACTTCCAAAGATTCACAAACCCAATCATCCCGGCCACCCAATTGTGGCCGGTTACCAAGCCCCAACAGAACAAATCTCTGCCTACATAGACCAACACCTTCAACCCATCATGTGCAGTCTCCCATCCTTCATCAAAGACAACAACCACTGTCTCAATTGCCTGAAATCCTTACCCAGCCTGTTACCTCCTGAAACCATCCTTGTAACCATCGATGCCACTTCCTTATACACTAATATCCCACATGCCCAGGGCCTCGCTGCGATGGAATATTACCTATACGCCGACCACCCACTTCCTTACCTAAACCCTTTTTCCTTAACACCCTAGCCAGCTACAGCCTAACCCACAACGTCTTCACTTTTGAGGGCCAGACATACCAACAACTAAAGGGAACAGCCATGGGGACCAGGATGGCCCCCTCATACACAAACTTATTTATGGGACGCTTAGAGGAAGGCTTCCTGGACACTCAAGCCTGTCATCCCAAAGTTTGGTATAGATTCATTGACGACATCTTCATGATCTGGACTCACAGTGAAGAAGAACTCCAGAATTTCCTCTCCAACCTCAACTCCTTTGGTCCCATCAAATTCACCTGGTCCTATTCCAAATCCCATGCCACTTTACTCGATGTCGACCTCCATCTATCAAACGGCCAACTACACACATCCGTCCACATCAAACCTACCAGTAAACAACAGTACCTGCATTATGACAGCTGCCATCCTTTCCACATCAAACGTTCCCTTCCCTACAGCTTAGGTCTTCGTGGCAAACGAGTCTGCTCCAGTCCTGAATCCCTGAACCAATACACCAATAACCTGATAACAGCCTTCACATCCCGCAGTTATCCTCCTGATCTGGTCAGAAGCAAATTGCCAGAGCCACTTCCTCATCCCCCCAAATTCAGAACCTTCAACAAAACCCCAGAAGTGCCCCTCTCGTCACCAGATACTTTCCGGGACTGGAGCGGACTCTGAATGTGGCTCTCCAGCAAGGATACGACTTCCTAAAATCCTGCTCCGAAATGAGATCCATCCTTCGTGACATCCTCCCCACTCCTCCGAGAGTGTCTTTCCGCCACCCACCTAACCTCCGTAACCTCCTAGTCCATCCCTATGAAATCCCCAAACCACCTTCCCTACCTTCTGGCTCCTACCCTTGTAACCGCCCCCGTTGTAAAACCTGCCCTATGCACCCTTCCACCACCACTTACTCTAGTCCCGTAACCCGGAGAGTGTACACAATCAAGGGCAGAGCCACTTGCGACAGCACGCGCGTTATTTACCGACTGACATGCCTGCACTGTGAACCGTTCTATGTGGGAATTACCAGCAACAAACTGTCCATTCGCATGAATGGTCACAGGCAGACAATGTTTGTTGGTAATGAGGATCACCCTGTGGCTAAACACGCCTTGGGGTATGACCAGCACATCTTGGCACAGTGTTACACCGTCCGGGTTATCTGGATACTTCCCACCGACACCAATCCTTCAGAACTCCGGAGATGGGAACTAGCCCTTCAGCATATTCTCTCTTCCCGTTGTCCACCTGGTCTCAACCTCCGCTAAATTCGAATTCCCATCCACCATCTTAACATCTTTGCCTTGGTTCTCTGGACAGAGCCTCTGCCTCAAGTGGCATCTCTGTCTAACTTCTAACTTCTTTGCTTTCTACAGTATGTCTGCCTAAGTGTACTTGCATCTGTGTAAATGTGTGGGTGTGTGTGTATTTGTTTACCCTCCTTTTTTCCCCCCAAGGTAAGTCTTTCCTGTCCCGGGATTGGAATGACTCCTTACCCACTCCCTTAAAACCCCCATCATTTCCTTTTCCCTCTCCTTCCCTTCTGCCTGACGAAGAAGTTAGGCTGCGAAAGCTTGCGTTTGTGTGTGTGTCCGTGTGTTTATTTGTTCTATGTGGGAATGACCAGCAACAAACTGTCCATTCGCATGAACGGTCACAGGCAGACAGTGTTTGTTGGTAATGAGGATCACCCTGTTGCTAAACATGCCTTTGTGCACGGCCAGCACATCTTGGCGCAGTGTTACACCATCCGGGTTACCTGGATACTTCCCACCAACACCAACCTTTCAGAACTCCGGAGATGGGAACTTGCCCTTCAGCTTATTCTCTCCTCCCGTTGCCCACCTGGTCTCAATCTCCGCTAATTCTAATTCCCGCCCACCATCTTTAGCATCTTTGCCTTGGTTCTGTGGACAGAGCCTCTGTCTCAATTGGTATCTCTGTCCAACTTCTTTGCTTTTTACAAATGTCTGTATAGGTGTGTTTGCGTTTCGATATGTCTGAGTGTGTGTGTATTTGTTTACCTTCCTTTTTTTCCCCTAGGGTAAGTCCTTCCACTCCTGGGATTGTAATGACTCCTTTTCCAATTCCTTAAAACCCATATCCTTCCCTTTTTCCTCCCCTTTTTTCCTCTTTTTCCTGAAGAAGCTGCCAGTGGTGGTGAAAGCTTGTATGTGTGTTTGTGTGTGATTTTATTTGTTTCTATCGACGAGCCGGTCCTTTTGGTAAGTCATCTCTTTTCTATTTTTTATTTTTGTTTATCCCACCGGGAAAGTTTCCCTCTATATATATATATATATAGATACGAATATTAAGACGAAAAATTCCTAGCAGGAAAAATTAAATATAAAAAATAGACGCAGATTACTCACCAGGCGAAGGAGCACAGGTGTAACAGCATCACAAATAAATAAATGAATCACACACACACACACACAAACGCTAGCTTTTGCAGCCTAGCTGCTTCATCAGGCAGAAGGGAAGGAGAGGGAAAAGGAAATGATGAGGGTTTTAAGGAAGGGGGTAAGGAGCCATTCCAATCCCGGGAGGGGAAAGACTTACCTTGGGGGAAAAATGGAGGGTAAACAAATGCACACACACCCACACATTCACACAGACACAAAGTCTTTCCTCTCCCGGTATTGGAATGGCTCCTTACCCCCTTCCTTAAAACCCTCATCATTTCCTTTTCCCTCTCCTTCCCTTCTGCCTGATGAAGCAGCTAGGCTGCGAAAGCTAGCTTTTGTGTGTGTGTGTGTGATTCATTTATTTATTTGTGATGCTGTTACACCTGTGCTCCTTCGCCTGGTGAGTAATCTTCACATACAGAAAAACAAAAGAGGCTTTTGGAATAAAGAGAATAAGATGTGTGAAAACCAAGGGTTCAGATGGAAATGTAGAACTGAACAAAGAAGGAAAACCTGAAAGGTTGAAGGAATATTTGGAGGGACTATACAAGGCAAATGAAGTCAAAGGCAATGCTATATAAAGGGAAGAAGATGCAATGGAAGATGTTACTGAGATAAGAATTTTACAGCACACTGAAAGACTTAAGTTGAAAGTAGGCCCCTTGGATCAGAAAGCATTTCCTCAGAACTGTTGATATCCTTAGGAGAGTCAGCCGTGACAAAACAGTTCCACCTGGTGTGCTAGATGTATGAGATGGGGAAGTATCCTCGGCCTACAAAAAGAATGAAGTGATCCAGGTTCCAAAGAAATCCAGTGCTGATAACTGTGAATATTATCAAACTATCAGTCATGGTTGAAAACTACTGATTTAAATTACTAAAAATAATTATTTACACAGGAATAAAGAAATGGGTAATTTAGTTGGGATCAGGAGAACTAGAGGAATACGGGATGTGTGTGAGTGAGTGAGAGAGAGAGAATGAGAGAGAGATAGTGAAAGTAAGTTTAGCCATGCAGCTGGTTTTGTATACTGCTTGGTATGGTTTTAATGTAAGAGTTTGCATGCCATTAATGACAATCATCATCCCATTCTCTTTTCTTTCTTTCTTTTTTTTTACATGTAATAATTTTTGGTCCTTATCGGTTAATGAACTGTCATCATTTTGTATGCCTTGATTGAAGAAGATTATTAACATAAATGCTTTCACAAAGAAATTGAGATGAAGTAGTAATCTGGTAATGAAAGACGTGAACATAAATGAATGCAATATTGTAGTTTTACCATTTTGTTTTTCATCATTATTCACTTAAAATAGTGGTTCTATCTTATAGAATGAAAACTATACTCATTTCTCCACATTGATTTGATTTCAGTCACAGAATATTTGATTACAAGTGTGGGATGCCAGTATTTACCTCGGCCCAGTACTGCCAATAGAAATACAAAAAAGAAAAAAAGAAATATGGAAAGAAGCTTTAAGATAACAAATTTCATTCTTTAGGTGGGAAATAGGTTAACTCTCAATCTAGGCTATCAGCCAAGGATGGGATGAAGGGTGATGGGCATAAGTAAAAAATTTTGCTTTTAAGTATTGAGTCATGCCAGTTGCAAACCAAAGAGTAAAGAAAAGTGAACTGAACAATTTTATTTGTAAGAAGAGAGAGATATAGAAACATGCACAGGGAAAGGCTAATGTATCGTAGGTTGAGGCCAAGGTGGATGACAGAAGAGAGGATGTGTTGGAAGGGCAGTTTCCATTATATCCAGATCTGAGCGGCTGACATAAGGTAGGAGTATCTAGGATACATGTGTGATGTAAAATGTGCTACAGTCCCTGGAGTCATGTTGGAGGGCTTGATCTGCCAGAGGCAGGGCATGCATGCCCAGGCAAACAGTTTTTCTATGACCATTAATATGTTGCATCAATTTGTTGGTGGTCATACCAACATAAAAAGTAGTGCAACAAACACATGTCAGTTTGTAGTGTTACAAAATAAACTACATTTTCCTTCTGGATTGACTTGAGTTTATCAAGGCATTAATTTGCATACGAGCAGCCTAGCAATGCAGTAGCTACTTCGATGATCTGTAAAGTTTGATGAGGATGTTGCAGATGTTGGGAGGATGGTGAAAGGCTATTCTTGTGTGGTGTGGGGAGGATACTTTGGAGGGTTGATCTCATTTCAGGACTTGACTTGAGAACGTCATAGCCCTGACAGAGCAACTTGTTAAGGCATTCCAGGCCAAGAGGGTATTGGGTGAATAAGGGACTGCTTCTGGTGGTTGGGCTTGGAAAGGGAGCGAGAGGGGGATTGACTGCCCACGACATAAGTTTAGATGAGGACTGTAGGATAGTTGCAGGAGAAGAAATCTTTGGACAGGTTACTGTTTAGATGCTGAGGGATTTGTCATTGTAGGAGATATGTTTGTAAAGGATGCCTAGGTCTTAGGTAAAGAAGCATTTAACATGCATAAAATGGCAGTAAGAAAAGTGGAGTTAGTGTTGTTTGTTTGTGGGTTTAATATGGACTCAACGAGGTGGAGGTCATCATCTAGGAAGGTGGCTTGGGTTGTGGAGAGGTCTTTGTGGACTTCAGGTTAGAGAAGGAGTTCAGATCTTGAAGAAGTTTCTCTTCACCATAATTCCATTCCACAAAGATGTCACCTACCAATATACATGAAACCAAAGAGTGCAGCTGCCACATCTTAAGGAATGTGTCTTCCATGAGGCCCATGAAAAGGTTGGCATAGAATGGGGAACTGCAGTTTTCCATATATGTACCCCTTATTTGTTTCTAGGTCGGTCCTCAAAGATGAATAAATTGTGGGCAAAGATGAAAATGGTAATCTGACAAAGAATGAGATTTCTCTTGCAGTTTCATGGCTCAGTAATTATCATGCAATATCTACGACTTCTGGCCATCATCCTTCACTTTCTTTACCTCATGGCCGAGATTGGGAGTAACACTCAGTCACATTCCCTTCTATCCTCCACCTCCTCCCTTCTCTTTCCTGTCTGATGAAGGAAATTTGTTTACATTCAGCTTTTTGGTGTTACTATTAGTGTACTATTGGTGGTACTGAACTGAGGTAAGTACTGGCCATCCACTCTCTCTTTTGAATATATATTTTTTTTAATTTTTTCCCACAAAGATGTAGTTAAATCAAATTTGAATCCTGCATTTCATTTAAAATGGCAATGACTGTCACCACTGATAAAAAAAATCTTATTTTAATAATATCTGGCAGACATCAAACATGCAATTTGCTTATACAGTTTTTTTTTCTGCAGCAAACACACCAGCAGGAAAAACAGACAAACTTGCCAAGGATTCTTACTACTGTGAGTACACAAAATCAATAACACATCTATTTTTGTTTGTCCTGTGTGTGTGTGTGTGTGTGTGTGTGTGTGTGTGTGTGTCAGTCAGAATGAACTTAACTGGGAGACAAGGAGAAAATGTTTGCTAATGTTGTAAGACAGGTGGGTCTGTAAGTGTTCATTTAATAATAAGCAGATATTAAGATACAATTAAAATATCATTTTAACATTTTAAGTAAACACTATTCAACACGTAATGTCTTTTGATTGATCAATTGAAACTACTGGTACTTTTGAGAAACTGGAGACGGTGAACAGTATAGGAGGGAGGGGGGGGGGGGGGGGGGGGGGGGAGAGAAAAAAAAAAAAAAAAAAAAAAAAAAAAAAAAAAAAAAAAAAGATAGAACCAAGACTGACATTTATCACTTTATTTTAATGGAAATATTATATGGCAGGGAACCATGCACAGTAGAAAACAAAAGAATAAAAGCACTTGGATGGTTTGAAGTAGTGGGGAGAAAATTGGTTGAAGTGAAAGAAACTATTAGATTGAGGAATGAATAACTAGTTCCAAGACATTGAGAGGAACGAAAACTAGTCAAAATCTTATGAATTAATAAACTGTCTTGCAGGGAAGATGGAGGAGATGGTAAATAAGAAACTTTGAATGTTTGTTGACTCTACAAATGGGCGAAGGTAGAAGTACATTGAGGAAATGGCTCAAGACAGGCGAAATAGAAGAGAATTCCATCAAATTTACCAAAACAAGGATACACTAAAGAGGAAAGTAGTTTCTTAAAGTACTACGGAAGAAGATTGGGTAACTACAGGAAAAGATTCTGACATAGATTAAGAGCTACTGGACACTGGGAGACTACTATGCCATGAGCTGGATTTCTCACCTTCAGTGTGGGAATCCTATGCAGCATTTGATGCATGCGGCTGCCATTGTGCGTCTGCTGCACTGTACTGTTACAGATGGTGTTAAACGGGACTGTGTCCCATGTTGCGTCAGTTGCATGCAGCTGACGCTACGGCCGCAGGCAGCTGCGGCCCAGCCATATGAAAACAGTCTAAATGCAGCCGCAAAGGAGAACATGACAGTGTGTCCGAGGAAAAAGTACTGTTCACGGTGGTGGAAGATGAGAAACTGGTAGAAATGGTTTCTAAATTTCCTTGTATCAACAATGTATCGTTACCAGTATACAAAGACTAAACTGTGAAGGATAATGCTTGGAGAGAGATATCAGAATTCATGGAAAGAACAAGTTAGAAAAGTACTATGTACTTTCTGTTCATTCATAATTACTTATTTGTCAGAAAAGTAATGCATATTGTAAGAAACAAGAGTAAGTAGCATTGTCCGACATGATATTCAGTTAGCGTTATATTAATGAAGTGTAAACAAAGTGAATACCAAAACCTGATGTATGTTATAAAAGTTCAGTTGATTATAATGCACATACAAATTTTTAAAGATTATTCAGTAACGCTAGGGAGTTTGAAAACTACTGAGTTCTGTTAACACGATCACTTTGCCACAGTGTTATCCCTGCACCTGCACAGCTGTTGAAGTATTCTGTAAATGAATCTTGTACAGAAAATCCTTCAGCATGTGCATAACCGCCACTCCTTGCTAATGGTCCAAGATTTCCAGTAGGTTGTGGTTCTCTTCTGTTTAATTCAAAATAAGGCTCTTTATTTTTCTGTAAGAATGCATCTCTAAGTAAATTGTGTACATACTTCAATGTTAAAGCTAGTTTTTCATCTGGTGTTATAGCGTTTGGATATCTGGGAGAGGAATCCTTACTGATATCTTCTTCGATGAGATCAAGAACATAGTTAAACTGCACTATGTTCAACTTGAAATACTCTCTACATTTCTGGTCATTTTTTAACAAGTGTTGATTGATGAGTTGTTCAAGACAGCTGTACTCAGTTTTTGTGAGGTAAATCGGATGTGTTTCAGCATTTCCCTCACATAGCTGAAGCTGAATTTCTTCTTCTTCAACATCTTCTAACACTAGATAAAACAATAAATCACACTCACTCATCCTTTCGGCACAGACGCAGCAGACCAACTAAGCACTGCGTAGCTGCCGCTCTACAGGAATTCCCAGCTATGTGTCAACCACACTACATCAGGAGCACAACAGAAGCCGCATGCGTCAAACGCGGTATATGAATCCCACCTTAAGAGTTCAAAAGCAATTGTGGTTGGGGGGAGGGGGTGTATCACAGAGCCCAAGTGTTGAAAAGTGTTTATATATAATCTATGCTGCTTAATTCCATAATGATATCAGCAACTGGATACTGAAATTTCCAGTGTACATGTTTTGTTCATTTATATTTGTTCTGACTGCTATGTTTAAGGAATAACATTCTAAGAACAGTAATCAAATATATATATATATATATATATATATATATATATATATATATATATATATATATATATATATATATATATATATGTTAAGAGTGGTATGGTATAAAAAGAGGAAAATATATATTCCTTATTTTTGTGATTTGTTTTTCTGTTTGCTTTTTGCCACAACACCTCTTGGAAAATATAGCTTTAGAAAACTTCATTAGGAATCTAAGTATCTTCATAATATGTGCTGATATTTGAGAATCTCACTGTGGAATTTTCCCTGTTGCTTAGTTCATACATATTAATGAGATACTGGGTGCCAAACTGAAACTCAAATGCAGAACCTTATCTTTGGTTGCCAGTGCTCTTAAGTGTTTTGAAATTATTCACAAACTTGCCTTCACAACTTCAGTACTACCATTACTTGTGTCCTGAACAGCTAATGTTGTTGACAGCTCAGTCAAGTGCAAACCACTAATTCTGAAGCATTAAGGATAGTTATTCTTACATTTCTGTTTCCCAGTATTTTTCTAGTGTTAGTGACAGTCTCAGTGTTTTCAACTTGATGAATTTTATTAGGAAGATTGGTTGATTGAATCCATATCTTAAATACAACTGGGAACATTTATATTGTTCACCTTGTTGTTCTTACATTCATATTGTGAATACCCAAGTAGTTCACTTCTTCAGCAGGGTCTGAGCTGGCTTGTGAGGGGGAGGAGTTGGCTAATTATTGGGGTGTTCAATTTTAGGGCACATTATGAAGCCCATTACAGCTTACAAGGCTCAAAAGATAGCTAGTATACTTTAGGTATGTATGTCAGGGGGCCTCATCCAAAGTGTAAAGGACGCCGTACTTAACAGCTGTCAAAGGTGAGCAGGTTTTTGCCATAATCAAGCAGTGGCTCATGGCTGCAACATTGATGCTTGTTGCGTAGGTACTGAGGTCATACTAAGTTTATACTGATTCTGGTGAAACTGGTGCATAATGTACAATAGCATACTGGTATTTTGCTTAGTCTATATGCAACTGATATGTTATTGGTGACCAGTTCTTTATTATGTTTATGTCATGTTTCCTATGTCAGAGGTTAAATCTGATGTCTAGCACCAAACATTCCTCTTTGTCTAGCAAATGGAAGGACTCAACCAACAACTGTGCAATTTTTGTGACCATCTCTTTGTTCTTGCATTATGGGGTGAATAACTGAATAACTCCCCTTGATAGCTCAGGGGTGTACTGCATTGATGAAGTAACCACACGGATACTGAATACTTGTGGACTTCACATTACATTTCTTTAATACAAGATGTTAGTTTGAGAGCTACAGATGAACACTCATCATTCTACATACAGATAATGACATCAGATTGTGCTCAAAATAAAGAATTCCAAACTATTTGTTACAAAGTCCATGAATTTCCCACACACCTGGAAAACTAGCAACTGAAATTGTTGTCAGAATGAGAGCTGGATGGAACCTGAAGTAGATAGCTCAGAAATATTTAATGAGGCATGACACAAATATTGAAAAGACAGGTTAGATAATTTAGCAGCCTATTTCACAACCCACACACAAACTGTCCAAGTCTTGTAATACACATAGGCCTGACATTATTGACAGTGTCAATTATGGACATCTTAATCATGTCATAATCATAGCAATGATGTTTATTAAATTTAATAATTGCATTTCCAGTGAGTATGTAAGGCAGTACCAGTTCTACCATTGACAATATTTTTGTTCATTCTTCATTATTATAGGAGCACTTTGTTAGTAGAAAAGTAAATGGCTATCAGACCACAATGCATAAATTTTAATTCTAAAACAAATGTTAAATATAATTATAAACTACTTAGAAAAGTTAATCCAGTTATAATTGAGACCTTTTTAAGCCTAATTAAGGAACAAGAATGGCAGGATGTTTATAGTGCTGATAATACAGATGACAAATATAGTGCTTTACTGAGCACATTGCTTATGCTGTTTGAAAGTTGCTTTCTGCTAGAACGCTCAAAGCATGGTACTTCCATTAACAGGCAGCTAGGGTGGCTGACAAAGGGGATAAGAGTATCATGTAGAACAAAGTGGGAATTGTATCAAAATGTTAGAAGCAGTCAGAATGAATATGCACTAGCTCATTACAAACAGTACTGTAAGGTTATGAAAAATGTCATTCAGAAGGCAAAAAGTATGTGGTATGCAAAAAGAATAGCAAACTCTCAGGATAAAATTAAAACCATCTGGTCAGTCATGAAAGAAGTGTTTGGTCAGCATCAGCAGGTAGAGGATATAATGTCAGTGTGTAGTAGCAATGTTTCTGTAACTGGTAAGTAGACACTGTACGTGTGCAGTATTCAATAATCACTTTCTGAATATAGCAGGTGAACTAGGCAGAACCCTAGTTTCTACAGGTAATCATATAACATTGTTAGAAAATAGCTTTCCGAGGCTGTTACCTGAAATGTTCCTCCATGATACTTCCAAAGGGGATATTGAGTCGAATAATTAAATCACTAAAGACTAAGGACTCTTGTGGATATGGTGGAGTATCTAGCAGAATTCTAAAGTACTGTTCTCCCTATGTTAGCCCTCTACTAAGCCATATATGTAATTTTTCCTTTCAGAATGGTCAGTTTCCTGACAGATTACAGTACTCAGAGTGAAACCAGTTTATAAAAAAAAAGAGAAGGGGTTAATGTAGACAACTAAAGACCTATTTCTGCGTGATCAGTTTTTTCTAAAGTTATTGAAAAGGCTGTATATTCAAGATTAATTTATCATTTCAGTTCACATAATTTGTTGTTTGGTTTTAGAAGTGGTTTAACAACTGAAAATGATATATTTTCATTTTTCTGTGAGGCACTTGATGGGTTAAATAAAAGGCTACAGACATTAGGTGTCTTCTTTGATTTAACAAAGGCATTTGATTGTGTTGACCACAAAATATTGTTGCAGAAGTTGGATCATTATGGAATACAGGGAGTAGCTCACAACTGGTTCACCTCTTACTTTAATAACAGACACTAGAAGGTAATTCTCCACAGTGTTGGAAATGGCTAACACAGTGGGCACAGTTAAGTGTGGGATGTCCCAGGGGTGTGCTTTGGGACCACTGCCGTTTCTTATTTATGTAAATGATGTGCCTTTGTGAATAACAGATAATTGTAAAATATTTTAGTTTGCTGGAGATACCAGCTTGGTAGTAAAGGATATTGTTCATAATATTTACACAGTATCAAATAATGCAGTTCAAGAGATAAGTTCATGGTTTGTAGAAAACAAATTGATGTTAAATCACAGTAAAACTCAGTTTTTATAATTTCTAACACATAATTTATCAAAAGCTGACATTTTGATTACACATAATGGGCATATGATTAGTGAGAGTGAACAGTTCAAATTTCTAGGTGTTCAGATAGACAATAAGCTGTCATAGAAAGCTCATGTTCAGAATCTTCTTCCAAACCCAAATTCTTCTTCATTTACCATTAGAACGATATCTGAAATAAGTGACTTTTCAACACAAAAGTAGTCTACTACACTTACTTTCATTCACTTACGATGTATGGCACTATTTTTTGGGGTAACTCAACTGAAACAAAAAGGATATTTTTGGCTCAGAAACGGGTGGTTTGAGCAGTATGTGGTATAAGTCCACAAACATCATGTTGACCCCTTTTCAGTAGTCTGAGGATTCTGACACTGGTGTCACAATATGTATTTTCTTTAATGTTGTTTGTTGTTAATAATACCAGCTTATTCCCAAGAGTTAGCAGCTTTCACTTGGTGAATACTAAACAGAAGTCAAATCTACATTTGCATCACTTTACTGTGACACTTGTTCAGAAAGATATGCAGTATTCTGCAGCATCCATTTTCAATAAGCTGGCACAAGAACTCAAGAATCGTACTAATCAAACTAACCCACATGCTTTCATATCTAAATTAAAGAGTTACCTCATGGCTCACTCCTTTTATTCCGTCAAGGAGCTCCTGGGAAAGTAAAGCAATTAAGCTAATTCCTCCCCCCCCCTTTCCATTATTGATTATTTTCACTTAGGCTTAAGATTGTCATATGCATAGGACTGCTTAAAGTTTTTCTATTGCCATACTTGGATTAAACTTCATGTATTGACTTGTTCCATAACCATGGAGTCATACTCCTCAGTTAGGTCCTGAAAAACAGAAAACCATATTATTAAACAAAAATAAAAATAGAAGAGAGATGACTTACCAAAAGGACTGGCTCGTCTATAGAAACAAATAAAATCACACACAAACACACATAGCAGCTTCTTCAGGAAAAAAGGGGAGGAAAAAGGGAAGGATATGGGTTTTAAGGAAGTGGAAAAGGAGTCATTCCAATCCCAGGAGTGGAAGGACTTACCTTAGGGGAAAAAAAGGAAGGTAAACAAATACACACACACTCAGACATATCGAAACGCAAACACCAACCAATATTATTATTATTATTATTATTATTGTTATTATTATTATTATTATCAAGATAGCTAGGAGAGAGTTTTTATACTGGAAAGAGCAGATAATCAGTTGTTCCCTTGCTGCTTACTTAGAGAATGAATGGACATCATTTAGTTCCAATATGATAGACATAGAGAAAGTATGGGCAAAGTTAAAACTGACTGTAATTTGCATTATTGAGAAATATATGTCAAGTAAGTGGATTAAGGATAGAAAAGACCACCATGGTTTAATAACAAAATTTGGAAAATTCCAAGGAAGCAGTGATTGTTGTATTCTCATTTCAAAATGGACTCATAGTGTTGTCAGTCCAAAGTTCATAGAAATTTGTGTGTCTCTGTAAAACGATTGATGTGCAAAGCATAACAGTACAAGTACTTCTACATTAGTGAAAGAAATGCTAAAAACATATAAAAATTCTAGTTCAGCTCAAAATCAATATCATGTCAAAGGCTTTCCCAACTAGTATAAAGTGGCAATAAATACAGCACAATGATATATTTAACATAGCCGTCATACAGGAATATTATATAGGCATACATTGTTTGACAATCACACAGACTCTTGTATAAACAATGTAGGGATAGGAGTTCCTATCACTGAGAATCTACTGAAAGATTCTTGAAAAGAGACAGATTGGCTGGCTAGTACTTACCTTAGTTCTGTACTGTTGACAGTCACACAAAAACACGAAAATAAAAACGAAAAAGTTGACCCAAGCTTTCAGAAGTATTTTTCTTAGTCAAGTCAAGTCTTAGTCAAGTATGAGAGGAGGGAAGAGGAGGGGAACAGAAGGGAAAGGTTATTCACTACTTAGCCCATGAGGAAATGATGAGTGATTTGTAGAAGTCATAGATACTGTATGTCAAGCACTGAGACAAGCCAACAGCACACCAAAGAGGATATATAACCAAAGGGAATAGATCAAGTAGTAAAGATAAGTGAACTGAATGAAGCTGAGTGGGGAAAAGATTTAGAGAAACACACACACACACACACACACACACACACACACACACACACACACACAAACAAACACACACAACAATGTATGAGAGAAAACAGGGAAGTGGATGAGAAATGAGTATTGAATAAGTGAGTTGAGGATTGAAAAGGAGAGAGGTTAGTGAGATTTAGACTAGGAGGGTGGCAGAAGGAGAGGATATGTTGGAGGGTGAATTCCCATCTCTGTAGCTCTGAAAGACTGGTGCGAGGTGGTAGTAACCAGATGGAACGTATGGTGTAACATTGCCATGGTCCCTGGAGTCCCCAATGCGCGAGTGTCACGGAAATGCTCCGGCAACTCAATTGGGGATCGCTGGAAGAAAGATGACGTTCTTTTCGTGAATTTCTGTTACGTAAATTTAGAGGGCCGGAATTTGAAGCTGAGTGTAGTACGATCTTGCTGCCGCCTACTTACATTTCGCGTAAAGACCACAAAGACAAGATAAGAGAAATTAGGGCTCGTACGGAGGCATATAGGCATTCTTTTTTTCCTCGTTCAATTTGGGAGTGGAATAGGAAAGGAAATGCCTAGTAGTGGTACAGTGTACCCTCTGCCACGCACTTACGGTGAATTGCGGAGTATGTATGTAGATGTAGTTATGTTGTAGGGTAAGGCCTGCTACAGGATATTGGGTGTCACCCAGGCCAACAGTTTGTCTGTGCATGTCCATGCATTCAGCCAGTTTGTTGGTGATCATACCAACATAAAAGGCTGTGCAGTGGACACGTCAGTTGGTAGATTACATGTTTTGTTTCATATGTGACTCTGTCTTGAATGGGGTAGGTTTTTCCTGTGGTGCGGCTGGAGTATGTGGTTGTGGGAGGATGCAAGGGGCAGGTTTTGCAGCAGGATTAGTTATGTCGGTATGGACCATTAGTTAGGGAGGGTAGTTTTGGGATATGGTAAGGTGTGAGAAGGATGTTAGAAAGGTTAGGAGGATGGTAGAAGGCTACTCTTGGTGTTGTGGGAAGGATACTTCGAGGAATGATCTCGTTTCAGGACATGACTTGAGAACATCAAGCCCTGATGGAGCAATTTGTTGAGGCATTCCAGACCGGGATGGGGTTACAAACATTGTTGCTAGAGGGAGTGGAATGGACTGCTCGCAAGGTTTACTTGTGGACAAGGTTGGCAGGGTAGTAGTGGGAGCGGAAAGCATTGGACAGGTTGTTGTTGTCATAGGTGGGGAAGGATTCGCCACTGGAGCAAATACATTTCTCACAGATGCTTTGGCTGTAAATAAGGGATCATTTGATGTGGAAGGGATGGCAGCTGTCAAAGTGGTGTTGCTGTTGGTTTTTTTGTGGTTTAATATGGACTGAGGTGTGGATGTGGGACTCGGAAAGGTGAAGATCAACATCAAGGAGGTGGCTTGAGTTCCTAGAGAAGGAAATTTATGTTAAAGAAGGAGTTAAGGTCTTGAAGGAAGTTCAGAATGGTTTCTTCGCCATGAGTTCAGACCACAAAGATGCCATCCATGAATCTTTACCAAGTCAAGGGGTGCAACTGCTGCATTGCAGGTAAAGCCTCTTCCATGCAGCCCATGAAGAGGTTGGCATAGGAAGAAGCCATCATGTTTTACATAGCTGTGCCCCTAATTTGTTTGTTCATCTATCTGCACCAGTTCAGAGAAGTATCCCTTTCCCTGGCCAAAACCAAATCCCACATCCCTTTCCTAAAATGCTGCCTAAAGCATGGAATCCCTCCCAACAGTCTAACCATAAAAACTCCATTCTCTGGATTCACCACTCCTTCCACTGTGACCTCCACCATTTCATTTTCCACCAGTCCTTATTCCTCACAAAGCTAGTTCTACAAAATCATATCTCCACGGCTCATAAATCCCTTGGCTACCACTGATCTCCAGCAACTGGAGGAGCACTCCAAACATTACTTCCACAAGTTGTCCAGCCTGCTGACAACATATTGCTTCCTTTGAGCTCTGATATCTAATCTTTATCTTACCAATGGTGTTCCTCCTCGTGAACCCTTCATAGCATCCAGACCTTGCTTAGCTGACCTCTTGGACCTACCTCATTTCTCCAAACTCCCTACAAACACTCCACAACATCCAAATCCCAAACAACCCCTGAACACTGTGGTTAACCTGTCCAAAAAATTTCAACCTCACAGAAGTTTCCTTTTAACTTAAAGGTCTTACCTTCATCCCTACACCACAATCCAATCATGTTGGACTCGTCAAAGACCTACTCTACTTTTTCCGATCCCTACAATGGAAACACTACTTTGCCATCAACCCCTATGACTGTAGCCAACCTAATCCCAACATTGAACCTTGCCTTTTCCAGTTCATACCACCATCCAACAGAGATCCCCCTGCACTACCACCTAACCACCCCCTGGTTACCCCCCCTCCCCCCCCCAAGAATATCTCACCTCAAACTTGACCTCACCATCTTTCCCCAAGCCCCTTCCTAAGAATTCAAACCTTTTAGCAGAGAAAGGAGATCCATCCACAACCTCATAACAAATCCCAACATAATCATGCTCCTTGTAAGATAAAGGATGCAACACTGTAGTTAGGGACCACAGCAACTACCTGGCAGAAGGACTCTGCCAACACTCTGATTCTTACACCTAAAAGTTGTGGTGGGATGACCCCATCCCAAAAGTCCAACAAAATCTCCAATCCCTGTTAAGGTCATACGACCCCTTCCAGAATCTCTTTCGTGAAACCCATCTCCCTCCTGACCCCACCTCGCACACCAACCTTCTACATGCTCCCCAAAAAACCACAAACAAAATAATCCTAGATGCCCAATTGTGGCTGGTTACTGTGCTCCTTCAGATATAATTTCCACCCTCATTGATCAACACCTTCAACCAATTGTCCAAAATCTATTTTCCATATCAAGGATACTAACCACTTCCTTCACTGACTCTCACCCCTACTGGATCCTTACTTGTCACAGTGAATGCCACCTTCCTATACACCAACATTTCACATGCCCATGGCCTTGCCGCTCTCAAGCACTACTTCTTCCAATGCCCCGCTCTAGTCAAGGCTGATACCTCATTCCTCAATAGCCAAACCAACTTTATCCTAACAAACAACCACTTTTTGTTTGAGGGCAAAGTTTACCATAAAATCTGTAGCATAGCCATGGGCACCTTTATGGCACCCTCCTATGCCAACCTGTTTATGGAATGTCTGGAGTAGAGATGGGCTAAACCATGGTTTTCCGCTAACAGTGATTTCCGTGATTGCTACTTTTAAATCACCGTGATTCTATACCGTGATTAATCACGGTTTAGAATCACTGTTTGAGGTTTTCACGACATGTATCCCTCCGCGATTTCTACTCCTCCCGCTATTCCGTGATTTCAGCTCTTTCCGCTATTCCGTGATTTCTGCTCTTTTCGCTATTTCCGAGATTGAATCGCCACGATTCCTGCGACTTGTATGATTTACCATGGAACTGACAAAAATTGAGTTAGATACTTTTGTTACAATGTTTCATCCGCCAGTAACTAATTTATCGTCTCTTTGTTGTTATGAAAGTTATGTTGTGAACCGATAAAAGTAAATCTCAACAAATAAGTCAATAGTAAGTTCAGTTTAAAATAACTGTACAATAAACTTTCTAACCACATCAAGACAATGAAAGAATAGTAAATATTCTTAGTAAGTGTAAAAATTATTTGCAAGGTAGGTGTTATTTCATTGTCAATGAATATATGCCCTCAATTTTAATAACTTCTTTCTTTAATGTAATTGATAGTGCAGTTATTAGAGAGTGCCGTTATTTAAATACACTGGCCTATAATAGTTATCATATTACTTTACACGCTTCAATTACTTACAGTAATATAGTATCAGTTTTGCTGTTAGGTGCCATATGTTTTTAAGATGTATCATGCACAGCTAACTGGATGCTTAAATAAATAAAAAGTTACTGTAGTTTCATTTCCAGTGCCATACACTTGTAACTCAAAATTTATGCATACATATGAAATAAGAAGCTGAGATCTTTAGTATAATTAAAGCAATTAATGTGATATCAGTATTCCAGCGCAAGTCCCATGGGTAATGATTTTATGCACATGTTTTTTCAAGTTGCTCATGCGTTGGTAACGGCTGCAGAGAGCGCGCAACTCGGACTCTGATTGGCTACCACGTGGTATTGCAAAACATCGTAGCGGAGTACAAGCGCTCACATTTCAAATGTTCGTAGAGCTTACTTGTTGCTCTGCACGCCGCAACTGCGTTCTTTATTGCTAGAACAATACTCAGTGCTGAAGGAGTCTACCATTCCACACTAAAAAGGTATTAAAACATCATACCGCCTACTATTATTACAGCAGTTTTAAGAATAGAGTACAGACAAAAGTTAATTACTTATAAAACAATGTGATTGCAACATACATTGCTCTGGCACCACAGGTATGATGGCTCTCGAAGAAGTCGTCGCATATTTCGGTTACATGCGCTTATTCAGGGTGCTTCTTCAAGCTGGAGATATAAGTTTTATGCGACAACTGCATGCCGCACAAATTACATTTTGCATAATCGCTATTAAGAGCGGTGAAATGACACATCTCGCTCGTCCTCGATCGCTTCATATCTGCAGAAACAAGATATACACTTTTAGACGACGAACGGCGAAATGGACGAGATATGTTTCTCAGTTTTGAACCTCTCCCTGCTGGGCCCTGGCGATTTTCTAGGAAAAACGCACAAGTGTATGCTGGTCACTGTCCATAATCGTCTTTTAGCCGGTACACCCGCTCTTCGCTAGTCGGTGATTCGCTGCTATACCCATTCTTTGCTTATTGGTGATTCGCTGCTATACCCGCTATTTGCTGCATTGATATTAGTACAGATTTCGACCCACAGATGGCTCTTTTAGCCTTTGCTGTTTCTCTTCCCTCACCTCCTCTTCGCTATTCGCTGGTACACCTGCTATTCGCTGCTGCATTTAGTACTCATTTTGGCCACCAGATGGCTCTTTGTAGTTTGTACTGCTGTTTGCTGCTATTCCTGCTCGTCGCTACCCAACCGTGACCGTGACTGAAATCACGGTCAGATTCCAGATCGCCGTGAACGTGAAAACAGTGAATTTTTCAATCACCGTGATTTTTCACGAGTACATGATTTCTTGCCCGTCTATAGTCTGGAAGAATCCTTCCTAGCATCTCAAAACCCCAAACCTCTGGTCTGGCTCAGGATTACTGATGATATTTTCATGATCTGAACTCAGGGCCAGAACACCTTATCCTTCTTCCTTCAAAACCTCAACTTCTACTCCCCGTCCACTTCACCTGGTCTTCCACAACCAACCATGCCACATTCCTGGATGTCAGCCTCCACCTCACTGATAGTTCCATCCACACTTCGGTCCACATTATACTTACCAATTGTTAATGTTGCTCTCCCTTCTAAATAAAAAAGTGCCTCCCTTACAGCCTGGTCACCCATGGACGTCATATCTACAGTGACAAGAATCTCTTTCTCAAGAAGCTGCAGGTCTTATAAAGGCCTTCACAGACAGAAACTACCCCACAGACCTGGTCTGCAAACATATCTCCTGTGCCATATCCCCAAATACCCCCAAATCCTCCCTCTACCATAGTAACTATGCAAGAAAGAGTGTTCCCCTTGTCACCCAGTACTACCATGGACTCGAACAACTTAATTGCATCCTTTGTGAAGGCTTTAATTTTCTGTTCTCATGCCCATAAATAAGACATCCTGCCCAAGATCCTTCCCACCCCTTCTAAAGTGGTGTTCAGTCACCCTCCCAACCTCCACAACATCCTTGTCCATTCCTATGCCATCTCGAAATCCAGCACACTGCCACAGGGATCATATCCCTGTGGAAGACTCTGCTGCAAGACTTGTCCTATGCTCCCACCCAGCACTTCCTATTCCAGTCCCACCAGAGGCTTATCCTACCCAATCAGAGGCCAGGCTGTGACCTTCCCCAGTAGTAGTTCATTGCCTCTTGAAGTTCTCATTGGTCGACACTCTCGGTAATAAATGGCTGAAATTCCATGGGGCAGAACTATTCTACTAAAAATAATGTAGGCAACACAGAATTGCAGTTGATTGACACTTTAATGAATCATTAGTAACCAGTTGTCTTCATTTATGGCCAGTCTCATTAATAATAGTTACTACAACGTAGTAAGCACACTCCACACGACAATAATACAAATTTACACAGCTCGTTTGTGGAGTACTAAAGTCCAAGGTGTACCCTTACTGTGTCATGAATATGATGAGTTAATTCGTAATAACTGTAGATACACTTTCTACATGATTAGCACTGAAGAACTTTTACATAATTGTTCATAATTGGAATTCAAAGCAACTGGGAGTGTGCCTCAGTTACATCAAAAAACAAGACTTGAAACAATACTCATTTACGTGGTGTGAAACATCCTGTTTATATCATTCAAACAATGACACTGACAATTATGTATTCTTAATTAGGTAAATTATATTCATTACAATGTAAACTCTCTAATGTACAGAGCACATATAGAGGATACAAAACAAAAACTGAAACTATAAATGCCATCCTTTCCAAACTCACCTTTCCCTCACAACCTGGGGGTGGAATGCAAATACCTTGTACAGTTCAGCATTGGCGCTGGTGTATAACGTAGCCACGTATTGTACACCTGTATGGGCCAGAAGTGCACACATTTCAAAAATCAATGTCCAAGTTCAAGAGGATATAAGGCTAGTATCTGGAACTCTTAGACCTACACCTATAGACCAGTTACCTGTACTAACTAACATAGCACCACCTGAAATTAGAAGAAGTCATTTACTATCCAGAGAATATAGTAAAATACTGTCAAACTCAAAACTTCCCATACACCAGGACTTGACATGAAAAAACTGCTTGAAGTCAAGGTCACCTGTATGGAAAACAGGTGAAGAGGTGTTTCCCTGTGATCCAGCAAAGGAATGGAGGACGTCATGGAGTAGAAGCACTGTGAATAAGAGAAGCCTGGTTGCTGATAGAAACATACCAGTAGATGGCTTTCATCTTTCGAGAAGGCTATGGACTAGTCTGAACTGAGTGAGGATGGGCATTGAAAGGTACAAGGAGATTTTGACAACATGGGGCTTTTAAAACGACCCTCAGTGTGAGTGTGACTCATCAAATCAATGGACCACCTGATGGAGTGCACCATGCATGGCTTTAATGGTGAACTCAAGGATATTGTCATGTTGAAATGGAAGCAGGCTTGACTTCGAAGGCAACTGAATACAGCACTTCTGCTGAAAGCACATTTATTATGAATCCAACATACACGCAGCACTAACTGCCTCTCGGAGAGAGTGCTCTGCTATGTATACACAGACAGAATTTACCAGAAATTAGAGTAACAGACAACATAAGAATCAAGTAGAATTTACAAGTGAACATACGAAAGATGTAGAACATTCTGGAATTGTTAATTACAAAGAAATAAATTTTTGCCAGTGGGCGGGATTGAACCGGCGACCTTCAGCACCGCAGTCTGTAATGCTATCTCCTGCGCCACTCCGGCAGTCGGTGTACATGGTCTCTCACGGCAATGTTCATGAATTCACAAACACTACCTGGTTGCTTTTCTCTTTCTGGAACATGTATATTTATTGTTGTGAGTTACTTTATCTGTATTTCTGTTCTAAATGTAGTTGGAAGACCAGTTAGTCTGTTCCTCCTGCAGTTAGAACACCTTATTGCTAATAGCCAAACTTCTTACTCTTCGTAGATTGTTCTTAGGACAAAGATCAGAGAAAGAGAAAACTTGCAATTCACACACAATAACGTCTTCAACACGAAATATTTTAGCAATTAATTAACATTTCATTGCATCTTTAGATATAATTAACAAACCACACGGCACATCAATCTAGATACATGTTTTCTCGATCACGTCAGAACATAGAATCCCTTGTACAATACCATCAAAAACAAAAGAATATATCACATTGTTTACCTAACACAATTCCAAGGAGTCCAAACTTCTGACTTCAGAGATTCCATCATCACATTTTCTCCTGGTAGAAAGCGCCACCTAGGCAGACAAAAACTCGAGGCAATACATCTTCTCTCACCTTAATCCCCAAAATAAATGTATTTGGCCATCTTATGTCAGGATATAGGAATGTAGTGCAACCCGTTACACTATGTACCCCTCCCCATAGACATAAGCTGCCAAATGTCTTATAGATCCTATTTCGTTGACTTAATACAAAATAACAATACTTTTTACAAGTTTATTTTTCTTGATATGGGTGCATTACTTCATGTACACTTTAGTGCTTCTCTAAATGGAAAGAGTTCAACATTATGTTTATTTATTACATTTTTTTCCTTACTCCAATTATAACACTCATGTGCGATAGAATGGAAGGAGTATGTTATTTGCTTTTTACTTCAAAAGTTGCCACACCTATAAATCAAACATCTAGCTACAGCAGATATAGTGCCATCTGAATCTGATTGTAACTCAACTCTCTTATCAGAAGGGCAATGGCACTTCCTTAAACCTCACCTACTCATTCTGAACCATACAATTGGGAACTGACAAGCAACATTAAAAAGCACAAAGGTATCTTGAAGTTTCCTCCTTGTCCACTAGTAAGCTATAAAAAAGGCCCTTTCATTGGGCAGTACTAGCCTCTTCCATGGGTCTACCTACTCTTACCACACACCTTCTCTTCCTATTCAAGCCCTACTAGGGACATCTCACAAACTACCTTCCTTGCTGTCACTCAATGTCACTCTTTTTCCCCAACACCTTCTCCTCACTGTGACTATTTTACGGTTATGTACTAATTACCAATGCAATCTCTTCTCCTCTTTTACCCCTCCAACAAAGTTAGTGTGCTATCAAGTAAATATGTTTATTTACTGATAGCTAAAAACATTAATCTCTACCTTATGTGACATACTTCACTATTCTGTCTCCTTATTACAGCCATTCTGAGGGTCTTAGCAATAAAGACGTATGCATTGTGAATGGGGCACTTAAAGTCAGATGCTCTGTAACAGAGTAGTAAGAAAAGAAAAGAAAGTGTTGGAAATTGGAGCTGAAGAAGAATAGAAGATAGCCCAAAAAGACAGGAAACACCCCCCGTACTCCCCTTCCCAGAAAACCCCTGGTCCCTTCCATACTTCACTATGGCACTAGAGGGCAAAAGATGGCAGGCTAGGTGTGAGCTGCCCCACTGCAGAACGAATGCCATAGCTTCACATACAGGACCCCCCCCCCCCCCCCCCCCCCCGAAAAAAAGCTCCAACTCCACTATTGAATGCCAATGGTGACTGATTAACAGTGCTTCTTTGTGCAGTGTGCATCTGTATGAAATGTGTATAAGTAATTGTGTGTGTGTGACTGTACATAGTTTGTAGCCAATCTCATTACAAACTAAAGAAAACTTCCCCTAGAAAGTCAAAATGTATACAAACCCACCCTTTGGTTTGTACTTATTTGCAAAATGTATGACATTTTACAAAACTAAATAAAACTCGCACAAACTTTCTTCAATATATGAAATAAAACAGTACAAAATTTTTCACTAATCCTTGACTACAATCTTGCTAAGTCATAATACACCACTTTCTTGGATATTTCTTTGTTTATGTTTTGTTTGCACAACATCCCATCGCACAGTACTGCATATTACCAACCGCAGTCTAAGACCGTGCTTCATATCAGCACTTAAAAATTGTTATCATTTTTTGAAATTTTATACTAATGTCACCACTACTTATGTTGTCATTTGGGTGGCATCACTTTTGAGTATAATCACTTTTAATATTAATAGTTACTTTACTTCACATTCGGTACATGTTATAATAAAGATAAGATTTAGGAAAGTTACAGATTTTTGTGTCAAAAATTTCCTTACATCAACAAATAAGAATAATTTAATTTATTTTTAATTTTACACAACTAATTACGTTCAACAACGTGTGATGCCTATTGTTACTCAGTGAACAGCTAGTGAGGCCATCTCTTAATGAGAGTCGCATCTCTAGTATTCAAGTGTTCTGTTTGTGTGAAAATTTTACTTGCATGTTCATGAACAACAATTGGTAGTTCAAGTAATTTTCTTCTCACAGATCTCTTACTCTCATATTATAGGATAATTAAACACCCAAAAAATACAAAATAAAACATTTTAGATGTAAAACATAGCTATTAATTACATAAGACTAGTCATTTACTTTTACTTTATAAAGTTACCGCTCGTACCTAATGATTATATTGTCACCTTTTGTGGGCAAGCACTCTACCGACTGAGCTATCCTGAGATGAATCGTGTCAGGATAGCTCAGTCAGTAGAGTGCTTGCCCGCTAAAGGCAAAGGTGCCAGGTTCGAGTCCCGGTTCCGACACACAATTTTAATCTGCCAGGAAGTTTCATATCAGCACACACTCCACTGCATGGTGGAAGTAAAGTTGTGAGGCGGCATTGTGAGTCGTGTCAGGATAGCTCAGTCTCTAGAGCGCTTGCCTGTGAAAGGCAAAGGTCCCAGGTTTGAGTCCTGGTTCCGGCACATAATTTTAATCTGCCAGGAAGTTTCATATCAGCGCACACTCCACTGCATAGTGAAAGTTTCATTCTGGAAACATTTCTTAGGCTGTGGCTAAGCCATGTCTCCACCATATCCTTTCTTCCAGGAGTGCTAGTCTAGATTCAAGTCCCGGTTCCTGCACACAATTTTAATCTGCCAGGAAGTTTCATATCAGCGCACACTCCACTGCATAGTGAAAGTTTCATCCTGGAAACATTTCTTAGGATGTGGCTAAGCCATGTCTCCACCATATCCTTTCTTCCAGGAGTGCTAGTCTTGCATGGTTTGCAGGTACTTCAACTTAGTTGTAGCTAGTTCACTATCAATAGATTGTATTTTTTTCTAGGATGGACTTATCTCTCTCTGCTAATGTACCTGAAACTGCTGCTAGAATCGCCTTTTTGTTTAAACCATAGTTTTCCTCGAATACCTGTTCTGAAACTTCTTTTACTTGTTCCTTTGTCACGAAATTCTGACTCCAACTACTAAATTTCTCATCAAACAATACGAACTTTTCCTTAAATTCCTTGACATTACTTTCTAATTAAGTCCAAGAAACGTTTAATTTATATCTGGTTTATTTGGATATAGTTTCAAATTTTCTATTTATCTTGGTCTCTAACTTAAATTGGCTTTGCTCTAACATAGTTTTTAACTGCTTGTTAGATTGCTTAATGTCCGATTTACACTCTTGCAAGACTTTTATGACTTACAAGTCTATTCTAGCTGACAATCCCTCAAATCTTTTCTCTACAGCCACTAACTTGCTTTTGCTGTCCTCAGCCATGGCTTTGAATTTCTTTTCCATGGCTTAGAACGTCTTCTTAAAGTACTTTGACATTCGACACAAAACAGTGCCACAGCTTATACGGAAGTGCTGCTGTCACAGCCGTTTCCACTCACACCTGTCAAAATCCTAGTTACATGGCTGCCAATATGTCATCAGCTGAGATTTTTCGAACAGACATTGGTGTTGTCATTTAGGTTATCGTATTATAACTGATATAAGATAACAGTAAGAGGGAAATAAAGTGTAAACGCTGTTGTTTGGAAATGTGTTTTGCATATAAACAACACTCATATATTAAAGACAGATATAAACCAAGTAGCACATGTAAACAAAGCTCCATTACTGAACCAATTATGAATAAAAAAAGTAAATTTCGATTGGGATCTGCTTATCAAGCTCTGTAAGAATGTCCATTATCAACATTATAGATCCAGTACTTGATCAAGTAATACTACAAGTGTCATTGTGATATATGACACATGACCATTACCTGTCATCTCTTCAAACTTGAAATCTTGTCATCAAAACAAGTTCAATATTCTGATGTAATGTTCTGGATGCTATTTACAATGTCATGGACACTTATTTGAAACCTCATATAGTTACTACACTTGCCGTCAGTTAAATAAGATGATTTTTTAATTTATATAGAATTTTGAGGTTATGCTTCATACAACTTCACTGACAGTTACTGTAATACAGTTCATTTTCCTAATTAACAGATACACTCAATCAGAAATTACAACATGAACCTTGTCACTTCCTTTCTAAAATCCATGTGTCAAGTTTTTATGAGCAATGAAGATGACAATTCCAGAATCTGAATACCCTGCCAGCACCACACTTATTTTCTGTGTTTGTAGAATTAAATCTCCCTGTAGTAATCATTCAGTAACACCTGTTTATTCACACACAAATCTTAAGCATACACTGCATAAGAACGTCATAAAAGACACAAATTAACTACATTTATGCTGGTGTAAACCTTGACCTGCATTCCGATGTCTCACTATCACTGTTACCCAACAAACCATACTGAAAAACACATATTTTGGGAAGATCTTTAATGTGATGAGCAATTAAAATGCGCACTCTTTGTAAAACGTAGCATAAATACACGAAAATACCAAATACAGCAAAAGCCTTCAAATAAAGATGGCGGCAGTTTATTTTGATTCTGAGAAATGGCATCACAAATTTCAAAACACCTTGACTTTGAAAAGTGATGACAGTTGAGTGGCAGCATACAAATATTTGCCATTGACACTAGCATTTTCTGTGACGTAAGTGAAAAGGTGCCATTTTTGTGGCCAGTTTCGCTGTACCTTTACTGTCAGCCATGGCTTTGAAGCAGTTTTGATTGTCCTCATCCATGGCTTCAAACTTGTTTTACATAGCTTTGAACTTGTTTACCATAGCTTGAACTTGTTTTCCATGGCTTCTTACTTGCTCATCAGCATTGCAAAACCTGCATTCATTTTAGCTTCTTCCATACTCTTAGTGGTAGACATTAATCTATAGCAGTACATCACACTCTCACCTCTGTAAGTCTTTACAAGCACAAAATATGGAAAAAAAAGTCTCAGTTGGGTACACTCACCCTGGTTCTACACATAGAACTGTGACGAGTTGTTGGCGGGAAGATGGCAGAAACACCTGTTGTGCTCATTCAAGAAGTCAGGATCAGTTGCCTTGCTTGATTGATCAGGCTGACTGGAACATCCATGATGCTCAAACGATGCAGCCCAGTTCGTGACGTAACTCAAATATACAGTAACACTCAAATTAACTCGTGTTACCACCAAGTCAGATTTTCTCTTTAGAACAACAAAGTTTTTCACTGTTTTTCCGTTGCCATGGTAATATTTCAAGTCTAAATATCTCAAATTATCATGATTTCTGTCACTTTTAATCACTCGTTTGTTCAATGATATCTTCCTTATCTTCTCTTCCTCTTTACTTCTTTCATGACCTGTCAATTTGGTCACCAAATCCTATAAGTAGTGTTTCAACCATGCACTGCTTCCCAATGAACTCGCAAACACTACCAGATTTCTTTTCTCTTTCTGAAACATGTATAATTATCATTGTGAGTTTACTTCTTTCCTATTTCCGTTGTAAATGTAGTTGGAGAAACAGACAGTCTGTTCCTCCTGCAGTTAGAACATCTTCTTGTTAGTAGCCGAACTTGTTACTCTCCCAATAAGTCTTATTGTATAAAAAAAATTTATTATATAATGCTATTTGTCTCTCATTTTATATTGTAGGGCTAATCTATTTTTAATATTTCACCTTGTAAGTGCCAAATGAATAATAATGATAATAATAATAATGTGAAAGTAAACAATTACCTGCAACTGGCTATTGTAAAAGGTAGTGTAAAGAATACTGAGTAAATTTATATACAAATCTTGTTTATGTTAATAGTGTTTCATTTACATATTTAATGAAATAGGTTTGTCAACAATAATTTTGTAATAAACAGTAATTATACAGAAGCTAATGAGGGCAAAACTTATTAACAATAATTGTGAAACGTAATAATACCTACTTGAATATTATGACCAAAGAAATTAATTAGTTTTATCTCCAATCCCAAAATTATCCAGGAACCATCCTACAAAACTCACTTTTTCCCCCACACCCAACAGTTCCTATCCCCTCTATCCAACATATTAACTATTTTGTGTGCTATAGACGAAAAATTCCTAGCACGAAAAATTATATATAAAAAATAGACGAAGATTACTCACCAGGCAAAGGAGCACAGGTGTGACAGCAGCACAAATAAATAGAACTCACACACACACACACACACACACACACACACACACACACACACACACTCACAAACGCTAGCTTTCGCAGCATAGCTGCTTCGTCAGGCAGAAGGGAAGGAGAGGGAAAAGGAAATGATGAGGGTTTTAAGGGAGCGGGTAAGGAGTCATCCAAATCCCGGGATTGGAAAGACTTACCTTGGGAGAAAAAAAGGAGGGTAAACAAATACACACACACCCACACATTTACACAGACGCAAGTACACCTAGGCAGACATACTGTAGAAAGCAAAGAAAACTTCTTTGCTTTCTACAGTATTTCTGCCTAGGTGCGGCAGTCGGAGGTGATGGTTGTATGACTGTGTTGTATGCCTGTGTGATTGCATGAGTGTTCTATTTTCTGAAGAAGGCCATGGCCAATAGCTGAAAGTGTTGTATGTGTGTGTCTTTTGTATGTGCCTATCGCAGCTCGCCGCCACGTCTGTGTGGTGAGCTGTAAACTGTCCTTACTCTATTATTATCATGTTTATGAAGCATGCATATGAGATGTCAAGTTATAGTTTGGATATTTGGTTGGATAGTTATGTTAAAAATCAAAGTTGAGATAAAGTGTGAAATGAGTTTCCACATTAGTTTCTGCATAGGCATCTAAGCTAACACAGCTTTGTCAGAAGTGTTCCCAAGTAGTTTAACTATATCTATATGAATGCTGTGGTGCTTTCTGTTGATTGTAGAGTTAAATAATAAGGAATTGTGGTTTGGGTGTGGACATATGGAAATGTTACAGTATGTCATTCTCGCATTGAATCCTCACTTTTGCTCTCCACATTCACACCAACTGTCATTTACAAAATGACTGTGTCATCACCAAAAATTTGTACTCAGTACTAGGAGGTAAATTACTAAACTCAGAATATTCTTAATAATTATTTACAACTCTCAACTAATTAATTGTACACCATCAAGATAGGGCATTGAACACCCCAACTTCATGTTCATCATCATGAATTGAATAGGTGATCAGTGCTATGAACTGATGTATCATGAGGGGGCCCTCTTACAAATGAAAGAACTTCACTATCTTTTTCATTCAAACATCCAACATCCTGCCTTGTATATTTTCGTCATTTTTCCCTCCTAGTTTTCGACTCTTCTCATCACTTTTTCCATCAGAAACTTTTGGACCCAATATCCTTGTTTGTTTATGAGTTTCCGTATCTTCTCTCATCAGAGGTTTGTCTATTCTTCCTCCCAGAAGTGTAAGTCAATTGGTCAGTACCCAGTACTGCAGCTTTATTGAAGTACCCCTCTATCTCCGGTAGGTATTTAATTCAGTCATTGAGCCTATCTTAAAACAGTATCATAAAAAACACTCCAAGCTGGCACATATATTGTTCTGCAATATTGGATTGAGGGTTTTGAATGTAGGAGAAGGTTACTTAGATCCCTTTCTCTTCTAATTCTGCCTTCAATATCATACACATAAAAGTCATAGTGTGACCTGAAGGACCCTCTTGGGCTTGCCATATGTTCATGCATAATGTTCCCTCAGAATTGTAACACAGCTTTTGGTTGTGGTACAGTTTGCGGCATAAAGTCTTACGTGCTTTGTGAATGCATCCATGACAACAAAATTAAATTGTCTCCAAAATAGTCCTTTTTGCCAGAGGCTTGATGATCTGCAAGCACGCTCGCGCGCACGCACACACACACACACACACACACACACACACACACACACACACACACACGTCACCTGGTGTGATGGTGTGCATTTCACCTTGTAAATTATGTTTGGGTGTTTGAATATTGGTACCCATCACATTTCTCACTATCTCTGCAGTCCTCTATCTGAGTGTGGCGTGTTCCCAAACTTTGGCAGGGATGGCATGCAACATTGTTGTTTTGCAGTGGCCTAGGTGCTAATGATAACACTCGATTAAATATTCCCAAAGTGCATCAAAGAGCCAGATTTTCCACTTACATTTTGCGAGGTGTCTGCACGACAATTATTTTATAAACTTGTTCTTGTAGGCCCCGTGCTTGTCGCACAGCCTCGCAACAGATGGAAATTTAACAAGTTTTTCCAAATTCCATCTAAATAGGCATATTGATTTTAAATGTCAATTTAAATCTTCAGAACTGTATTTATTATAATTTATTTTACAATCTGTTATATATATGTAGGCTATATGTTATCGGTTCTGTGACCTCCTATCAACTAAAACAAAATCCGTTCCTTTTCTGTTCTTTTTTCCCTGATTTATTCTTTTTCTTCAAATCCTCAGTGCCCCTAAAACTCCATACGGCATTGCAGTTTCCTTGCCACTCTGTGTGACGTCACATAACTGCGCGGTCACACGAAGCCAAAGGAACACCTCGGAGAAGGAAAATATAGAAGAAAAAAAGAACAGAAAATATACAATAAAATTACTTACACTAAAATTAAAAGGAAACAAAAATGTATTAAAAATTACTCCCACCTAACACCTATTTGACTCATACTTGTTTGTTTAGTGGTTTAAATGTAAGGTTCTATTTTTTTTTTTAAATAAAAAAAAAAGTTCAAAATATGTCTGTACCCTTACAGTTTCCTCACTTGTCACTGGAAACATACTCTCCATTCAAGTGTGCACAATAGAACCATATTTCTGCTTCACACATTTACTCCAACAATGCCATATTACAGATTAGGCTTTACTCTCCTGATTTCTGACTACTGGTATTGAGCTCCAGCTTTGTTGGATGTGCATTTGGTCACATTGTAAAATTGCCATTATTACCTCATTACCGTCTCACTTAGCGATTTCATTTACTCTATTCCACAAACGATTTCTGCTTAACCAATCGGCAGATCAGATATTTGTTTACCCTGACAATATGCTATTTTCCATATCAGACTCTCGAACTGCAAGTGCCCACCACATCACTCTTTTACTTGTGTATCAGATGGTTCCTAAAAATGTGAGGGCCTGGTGGTGTGTATGTAACAGTTTTTTGTGGCCAAGCAAGTAATTACTAAATTGTTTTGTAGCATAATCACTGGCCATCATTTCTGTTTCTATTGCGAAATATTGTGTCTTTACATCCAGTAATTTCTGGCTTCTTGTGGCCATAATATGCACATTTCATTCTTAACGTCCTACAGTAGACATGCTCTGATGTCTTGCACACTCACAACTGTGAAAAGTTGAAAGGGTTCCGAGAAGTCACTAATTAGAATCGAACTTCCATACTCTCTCTATCAAACTTCTGATTACAAAACTTAAGTTCAGGTTCCAGATTTTTAAATCTAATATTATTCTCCTTTCTCATGAAAGTCAACTGAGTAATGTTGTTTTATAAAATCATGAGAATATTGTCTTGTGTTTTCAGGATTAGCAAATCACCTGCAGACATTCCTTGTGTTCCTTCACTCAAAACAGAACTTCTATGAACTGACTTGAGATTCTGTATTGACCAATTTCCCAAACCTCAACAGCATGAAAAATGTGAACGCTAATCAGCACAACATTTTTAAGAACAATCTGAACAAATAAATGGAACCAAAATGAACTGCTGGTGACAGCAAGCAGAACAATATAAATAAAGCAATAGAATATTCATACAAACGTGATATAGGTTCTACAATTACTTTGAGCTACAGGGAAGCTGAGGGAACCAAAACTACATACACTAACTACAGGTATATCCAGTGCATACTGATCATACATAACACACACACAGTCACGCCATCCATGTGCATGACATGACACATAAAATAGCTAGTATTATTCTAAAGTATGTGTCGGATACTATTACTGAGTCATGCCCAAAAATTTTCCATAGATAATACATAATCATGAAGTAAAATTGGGCCCCTCATTGGGTAACAAAATGTGATAAATGAAAACTCTTTCTGAATAACCTTCATAGTGTAATCAATAAATTAAATTAAAAAAAATTAATGAGTGATAATGTAACTACTATGCAAATTTGATTCAAGGGATAGACTTGGTAATATAATAAAATACACAGAGGATTATTACAAAATTCACAATACAGTAATCTCTCAGGACAGATTTGACTCGGTGTGGACGTGACACATATACAAAAGGGAAGGGGAAGATACTTTGTCTCCCCAACACTCTCTTGAATAAAAGATGTGGGCATCAGGCAGTGTCTTGTCACAATACTATGCAGCTGCATGACGGCAGTCACAGCAGCATAGTCCTCCTTTATACTCCTTGGCTCTGCAGCTGTGCAGCACAGTGTGACCCCAGAGCAGAAGCATCAGAATGAAATTGGGAAAGTGGTAGTAGCCTCCATATCTTCACAGTCATCCAGCCTTGGACCAAGTGTCTTTTACAGTGCTCTCTTACCAAGGCCCTCATCAATGTAGTTTCACCAAGTGTCTTCTCCATCTACAGTTGCTTCTTGAATTTTGTGTCTCCTTGGCTCTGTGATTGGTGGCTTGGGTTTACAATGTTTGCCCAAGAAGTTGATTGCCATTTTCAAAACCACGCCTCTCAGTGCACGGTGAAAATTTTCTGTGGGCTGAAACTTGCAAACTGGGGTTTTGTCACATTTCAAACATGTTGTTTCAATCTTCTGTATTCCTTGTTAGGAAAAACAGCTGTTTATGGCAGATGTCCTGATTGAGACCCATGGCATCATATGTCTGTGTTAAGCCTGTCTAGTATTTCATTTATCAGGGTCCTTCTCCCTGGCTGGAAACATCTTTCTGGTGGGTTCACTTTATCTTTACTGCAAGCCTGGCATTCTCCAACACACACATGAGTGCACTTTAGAAGTCCAAAATCTATGATTCCTTTGCTTTTTCAGGAACAATGGCTCTGGTATCACTTTTTTCAGGAAAAACAGCTCTGGTATCTGCTGGCGAGTGCTTTCACTGCATGCACACTATTGTGTCCATTTCATTGTAAAGTCATCCCATCACTGTGTCCACTGTCACCATGTTTGCATTTTATCTGAATGCTCCTCATTAACTCAGGCTGGTTTGAAACGAGAGAGCCCTAACAACTTGCCAGCTTTCCCTCTGAGGTGGGAGAACGTGACATGGTGGCTGGCAGTGGAGGTTAATTTCGGGTGTCTCTCGCTAGCTTCCTCTCCTCCCACAGGATGGCCAGATGCTGGAGTGGTATGCATAACCAATTAACAAGAGTATCCCCTGCCAAGATATTACAGTATATACTTAAAGTTTGTGGGTCCCATTACATAAAAAAATTTGGAACTCCTGGCCTACACCATTTATGTACATTTCCATAATGCATTGCATCTGCACCATAAATTTAACACTCTACTGGTGAATTTCAGCAAGACAGACTTGTTTTACATTTAAGAATTGCATAGCCTAGTGTAATTCACAATCAATGCAATTACTGATTAACATAGTGACAAAGCACACACTGAAACGTAAGGGTGATGGTGTGCAGAACTGACCAAGAGTGGCCAATTGTGAATGAACATCATGTGCAGAATGTGCACACATGAAGAGCTGCCAGTTCTTACTTTAAAAATAACAACAATGGAAGGTCCAGTAAGAAATGTTATTAATAATAAGTAGATACAGAACTATGAGTTTAATACTGTGAATGGGACAGGGAAATATCTAGGGGTTACTCTAGATGAGAAACTGACATGGACCCCTCACATCAGGAATATTTGCTCCAAGGCAAAAGGTACTCTTGTGAGTACCAGGAGAGCTTGTGGCAAAAATTGGGGCCTGAGCCCCAAGGGTGTGCACTGGATATACACCACAGTGATTAGACCCAGGATCACCTATGGGGCGGTCATGTGGTGGAAGAAGGTAGAACAGCAGTTTGCTGCTAAGGAGCTTGGTAAGGTGCAGAGACTAGCCTGCTTAGCCATAACAGGCGGAATTAGCAGCACACCAACTGCTGGGATGGAAACCATGCTGGATATGCCCCCATTACACCTTTGGGTGAAGATGGAGGCAGCGGCTGGTGCATACAGACTCAAAACTGGCAATAACTGGAACTCTTTGGGATATCCAGAATCACACACTATAATAGTGAGTGAGGTAAATATAGGAAAGGTTGGGGAAATGCCAGCCGACTATATTGTAACCCCATACTGCTTCAACAAGCCTTTCAATATAACAATTGGAAGTAGGGAGCAGTGGGAGAAAATAGTTCGACAACGTCGGGGGGAATTTGTCTGGTTCACTGACGGGTCAAAATCCGACCAAGGTGTTGGGGCCGGGTATATGGGGTGCAGCCAAGACTGGAGGGTGTCATCTCTCTAGGAAAACTGGCCTCAGTATTCCAGGCCGAAATCACTGCCATCAGGACGTGTGTGGAGGAGAATTTGCGTAGGTGCTACAAAGATCGTAGCATCTATATCTATTCAGACAGCCAGGCAGCCCTGAGATCACTGGCAGCTCCTGCAACAAGGTCTAAAATTGTTGCAGAATGTCACAGGGTTCTGGTGGAGCTAGGGGAAAGCAATAGAGTAAACCTATTGTGGGTCCCTGGCCACTCAGGGATCAGTGGCAATGAACATGCCGACAGATTAGCCAGGATGGGGGCAGAGACTCCATTTATTGGACCGCAACCTGTCCTGACAATCACCAAGGCAATGATCAAATTGGAGCTACGTAACTGACTCAGAAGACAGCACGTAAAATACTGGACCAAAGTCTACCAACAAAAACATGGCAAGGTAATGATGCCAAAGCCATGTTTTAAAAGAAAGAGTTATATTCAACCTATGCAAAATAAAAACCAGACAGCGGTTATTAGAGTCGAAGAGAAAGAAAGGGATGCAGAGGTTGGGAATGGAGGAAGACAGGGTTGTAGCCTTTCCCAAATGCTGTTCAATCTGTACATTGAGCAAGCAGTGAAGGAATGGAAGGAGAAATTTGGAGAGGGCATTAATGTGCAGGGAGAAGAAATAAAACCTTGCGGTTTACCAATGACATAGTAATTCTGTCAGAGACTGCAAAAGATCTGGAAGAGCAAGTGAATGGGATGGACAGTGTCTTGAAAGGAAGATATAAGATGAACATTAACAGGAGGAAAATGAAGGTAATGGAATGCAATGTCAGAAAATCAGGCAATGCTGAAGGAATTAGGTTAGGTAATGAGTCAATAAATGTGGTAAATGAGTTTTGTTACTTGGCCAGTAAAATAACATATAATAGTTGCAGTACAGAGGATATAAAATGCAGAATGGCTATGGGAAGAAAAGCGTTGCTAAAGAAGTGAAACTTGTTAACATCCAATATTAATTTAAATGTTAGGAAGTCCTTTCTGAAAGCATTTGTTTGGAGTGTGGCATTGTATGGGAGTGAAACGTGGATGATAAGGAGTTCAGATAAAAAGATGATAGAAGCTTTTGAAATGTGGTGCTACAGACAAATGATGAAAATTAGATGGGTAGATCACATAACTAATGAGGAGGTCCTTAACTGAATCGGAGAGAAAAGTAGTTTCTGGCATATCCTGACTAAGAGAAGCGATAGATTGGTTGGACACATTCTGAGATATCAAGGAATTGTCAATTTAGCATTAGAAGGAAGCATATGGGGTAAAAATCATAGAGGGAGACCGAGGGATGAATATAGTAAACAGATTCAAAAGGATGTAGGTTGTCGAACGTATTCTGAGATGATGAGACTTGCACAGGACAGGGTAGTGTCGCTCAGCTGTATCAAACCAGTTTGTGGACTTTCACAACAACAACAACAACAACAGGGAACAACTCACCGTAAAGACAAATGTTGCGCCACTGACTGTCGGTGTCTCAACATTCATCTTTATGGTGAGTTGTTCCATATCTACATATTATTACTTACTTTAAAAATGATACTTATATAATCATAAAATAACAGATATTAATCCATGTAATGATCTTTGATGTGATGTCAAAAAATAAGTAACCTACTTCCAACAAACTCTCTAGAAGTAACAATTTTAATCACTATTATCACATTTCCCAACAGTTTTTCATAAAAAATCATGCAAAAAATTATTTTTTAATGATCTACAACTTGTTAACTGTTTCAAACACATAGTGATGGATGTTTCACCACCTGAAAACATCTGTATTAGCTGTGAGGTTGGACAGCAACCAAAGGAAGATAAACAGTTGAATTGCACAGAGGAATGACACATTCATTGGGTAAACCAAAAACAGCAACGTATAATGTAATGAATTCAAAATGAAAACAACCGTGTCTGACTAGGTCAGTACAATAGTGCATTGAAATTAGAACTGACTGATTAATTCACTGCACTGAAAGCTTTATAGGGTCACCATCACTATTGATTGGCTGGCAGGATGGGTGTGCCCCATTGATGGCACTGTAACAGTGACCACAGTGCTTGCAGAATTTAGCAACGGGCTTTCATACTTGCCAAAAAGGAGCTACTAAAGAGTACTCATGATCATAATGAAACACTTCTATTATCCAAACGTTACAAATGATTTTCTGCACACCTTGTTGAACCAGCACTGTTTGCAGAAATGAAGCCTCTGACGAAGGGATTTGCCACAACCTGAAATTTCGCCAATATAGGTGCCTCCCTTGTGTCATTTAATTTAATTAATCTATGATGTTTTAATGTAATATTGAAGAAAACACATTATGTATACCATTTAATTTATATGTACAGGAATTCTGTACATTAATATTTTGTCTTTCAGGTGACAGAGATTTATTCCAGGCTCTTGTTTTTGATGCCATGGCAACAGAATCTTTCCAGCAGAATCTGAGTAGTTTACACAAGGATGACAAAGGGTAAGTTACAATGATATCTGTGTCAATGAAAGCATGTTCTTGTTGATCCTCCAGCAGTAAAGATGATAATTCAATTTTGCTTAGCATAACCAACACCACGTGCACACAGTTTCAGATTGTTTGGCACATTTTACACAGTATTATTTCATATTATCTCATGATCAATTTTCATGCTGTCTGTAGTGAGATTAAGATGAGTTTCTGATGGTGAGTTATCAGTTTAAGGGCATGTTGTGGCAAACAGTGGCACTGGATTGAATGCTCACAGATTCAGCTGCTGAGTATCCTCTGTAAATGACAACAAAGTTTGTACTTTTCAACAGCATTTATCACCTGTTTTACTGGAGGCATGGTTGTAGCGAAGGCAAGAGCACCAGAAATAATGACTGTAATGTACACTTTGATGTTGTGGTAGAGTGGTAGAGCAAAAGTTCACTCATTGTTGTTATACTTCAGTAACAAATCACCCTTGATGAAAACATTTTAAAAAGTAAATTTTAATCACCAGATACGGCATCTATGATGCCCACCACTTGTATCTGACTAAAAAATACATCATCTGAAAGCCCTGGGTGGGAATGCACATAACAATAGACACATAGGTAACCACTTGTTGTATAGCTGTGGCATTTATTGATAAGAATGCTGTTAGAAAAGCAGAAAAATTTGCTATGATTTCAAACAATGTCCTCTCTCAGACAATTTTTCAACTATACAAGGAAGGCAAATAAGCAGCCCAACAAATTGGGCTGTAATTAAATACGCTTCACCTGGATTTCGGCCTGTCTTAGGGAGTCGTCATAGATTTGATTTTTTTTTATTTGTGTCTGTCAACGAGCCTGCCTTTGGGTAAATCATCCGTTTTCTATTTTTTATAGAAGTGTGTGTGTGTATATATATATATATATATATATATATATATATATATATATACACGTAAAAAATAGATGAAGTACACTTACCAGGCGAAGGGGCACAGGCAGTAATAGCAACTAATAAACACACAGACACACACACACACACACACACAAAAATGCTAGCTTTCGCAGCCTAGCTGCTTCATCAGGCAGAAGGGAGGAGAGGGAAAAGGAAATGATGAGGGTTTTAAGGAAGGGGGTAAGGAGCCATTCCAATCCCGGGACAGGAAAGACTTACCTTGGGGGAAAAAATGGAGGGTAAATAAATGCACACACACCCACACATTTACACAGACACAACTGACAGTTCTACAGTACTTGTGTCTGTGTAAATGTGTGGGTGTATGTGCATTTATTTACCCTCGATTTTTTTCCCCCAAGGTAAGTCTGTCTAGGTGTGCTTGCGTTTCGATATGTCTGAGTGTGTGTGTATTTGTTTACCTTCCTTTTTTTCCCCTAAGGTAAGTCCTTCCACTCCTGGGATTGGAATGACTCCTTTTCCACTTCCTTAAAACCCATATCCTTCCCTTTTCCTCCCCTTTTTTCCTCTTTTTCCTGAAGAAGCTGCCAGTGGTGGCGAAAGCTTGTATGTGTGTTTGTGTGTGATTTTATTTGTTTCTCACGACGAGCCGGTCCTTTTGGTAAGTCATCTCTTTTCTATTTTTGTTTATATATATATATATATATATATATATATATATATATATATATATATATATAAAATATAAAAAATAGACGAAGATTACTCACCAGGCGAAGGAGCACAGGTGTGACAGCATCACAAATAAATAAATGAATACACACACACACACAATCGCAAGCTTTCGCAACCCAGTTGCGTCTTCAGGCAGTAGGGAAGGAGAGGGAAAAGGAAATGATGAGGGTTTTAAGGAAGGGAGTAAGGAGCCATTCCAATCCCGGGAGAGGAAAGACTTACCTTGGGGGAAAAAATGGAGGGTAAACAAATGCACACATGCCCACACATTCACACAGACACAAGTACACCTAGGCAGACATACTGTATTCAAAACAGGAACATGCAAAGGAGCACAGGCAGTGATAGCAACAAATAAACACACACACAACACACACACACACACACACACACACACACACACACACGCACAAACGCAAGCTTTCGCAGCCTAGCTGCTTCGTCAGGCAGAAGGGAAGGAGAGGGAAAAGGAAATGATGAGGGTTTTAAGGGAGTTGGTAAGGAGTCATTCCAATCCCGGGACAGGAAAGACTTACCTTGGGGGGGGGGGGGGGTAAACAAATACACACACACCCACACATTTACACAGACGAAAGTACACTTAGGCAGGCATACTGTAGTAAAACGAAAATTATAGAGGGAAACTTTCCCCGTGGGATAAACAAAAATAAAAAATAGAAAAGAGATGACTTACCAAAAGGAACGGCTCGTCGATAGAATGAAATAAATAAATAAAATCACACACAAACACACATACAAGCTTTCGCCACCACTGGCAGCTTCTTCAGGAAAAAAGAGGAAAAAAGGGTAGGAAAAAGGGAAGGATATGGGTTTTAAGGAATTGGAAAAGGAGTCATTCCAATCCCAGGAGTGGAAGTACTTACCCTAGGGGGAAAAAGGAAGGTAAATAAATACAAACACACTCAGACATATCGAAACGCAAACACACCTCAGGTGTGTCCAGGGAAGGAGAGGGAAAAGGAAATGATGACGGTTTTAAGGAAGGGGGTAAGGAGCCATTCCAATCCCGGGAGAGGAAAGACTTACCTTGGGGGAAAAAATGGAGGTTAAACAAATGCACACACACCCACACATTCACACAGACACAAGTACACCTCCTTGTGTACTTGTGTCTGTGTGAATGTGTGGGTGTGTGTGCATTTGTTTACCCTCCATTTTTCCCCCAAGGTCAGTCTTTCCTCTCCCGGGATTGGAATGGCTCCTTAACCCCTTCCTTAAAACCCTCATCATTTCCTTTTCCCTCTCCTTCCCTTCTGCCTGAAGAAGCAACTGGGTTGCGAAAGCTTGCGTTTGTGTGTGTATTCATTTATTTATTTGTGATGCTGTCACACCTATGCTCCTTCGCCTGGTGAGTAATCTTCGTCTATTTTTTATATTTAATTATATATAAAATAAAGATTTTTTACTTACCTAAAGTACAGGCTCATCGACAGAAACATAAAACACACACAAACATTCGAGCTTTCGCCACCAATGGCAGCTTCTTCGGGAAAAAGAGGAAGGAAGGAGAGGAGAAAGGGAAGGATACGGGTTTTAAGGAAGTGGAAAAAAAGCCATTCCAATCCCTGGAGTGGACGGACTTACCTTAGGGGACAGAAAGGAAGGTAAACAAATACACACACACTCACACGTATCCACATGCAAACACACCTAGGCAGACAGTTGTAGAACAAATTCTTCTACTCTTCTTCCTCTATAATAGAAGTATAGATATATGTATAAAAATAGAGATCATTTAACTTACCCAAAGAACAGGCTCATTGGCAATACAAAAACACAAATAAAAACACATGCAAACACAAATATTCAAGCTTTTTCAACCGTTGGCTGCTTCATCTGGAAAAGAGGAAGGAAGGAGGGGGAAAAGGAAGGGATGTGGGTTTTAAGGGAGTGGATGAGGAGTCATTCCAATTCCAGAAGTGGAAGGACTTACCTTATGGTAAAAAAGGAAAGGTAAACAAGAACACACACACAGCCACACATATACACACTCAAACACCAAGCTTGAATCTGTGTTTGTGTGTGTGCTTGTTTACCTTTCTTTTTTCCCCCTAAGCTAAGTCCTTCCACTCCCGTAATTGCAATGACTCCTCATCCACTCCCTTAAAATCCACATCCTTTCCTTTATCCTCTTCTTCCTTTCTCTTATCCTGTTGAAGCAGTCAACGGTTGCAAAAGCTTGTTTGTTTCTGTTTTTGTGTCTGTCAATAAGCCTGAGCTTTGGGTAAGTTAAAAGATCCTCTAATTTTTATATATATTTTTCCTGCCAGGAAAGTTTCCCTTTATAATATTCGAAGTATAGATATAATGTAACATTTTCTATTATATTACTTGTGGTCCTTTCTAAGTCATAATCTACCTATACTAATAATAAATCTGTAAATGTAGGCCTGTTGCTGTTGCCTTCAATCTTCAAAAGTACTCGACGAATCTTCATTCTGTTTTCACGGGAAACATGAGACAAGTTTGGGTCTACATATAGGCATAATTTTATCAAAATCAGATTGCAGAAAAAAAAAACAGTATCTTAATTTTCAGTGTTTTTTTTGTAACCGTCATGTCTGTTTTTTCAACTATTGAAAACGGGACTGATGACCATGCAGTCTAGTCCCCTCTAAACAACAACAATCAGCTATTGAAAACCTCTTATCTCCAAAACTACTTCACAAATTTGCATGGGTTTTTCACAGGTAACTTGAGCGTAACTCTGGACAACATATAGACTTCATTTTATAAAAATTGGATCACAGAAAAAAGGAATATCGTAATTTGAAATATTTTATCAACTACCATCATTTCTGTCTGTCTCTTTGAACACGTCTGTCTCCTAAACTACCTGACGAATTTTTATGCGCCTTCACACACAAATTGAGCATTTCATGCAGTTACATAAAGTCTTCAATAATTAAAATCGGATCAGAGAAAATAAAGATATCATACTTTAATCATTTGCTTAAAAGCCATCATGTATGTCTATTTGTTGAAGGTAATCTCCAAAAGTACTTTTTTGCTCCTACATTTGGTTTGTACCACATTGGCTGCAAAGAAGCCCCACTACCTTTTAGCAGTGCAACCACGTAACATGAAATAATATCTAAATAAATGTGTCACAGAAGCAACAAGAAAGTTGAGGAAGTGTCATTAAAAGGGCCAATTACACATAGTCATCTGTCTTAACTGAACAGAAAAGGACCAAGATAAAGTCAGCGATTAGTAGATTTTTCCCAATATCAGGTGATATTTCCACCTTAATGTTGAGGACAGAAAATCGTTCTGCGCATCTGAATGTTCACTCCAGAGATATTTCTGTTCTGTGCCTGCCACTAGAGATAACATACACATGTGAGCGACAAACTCATCAGAAACCTCCCTGCTTTTATAATTGTTCGGAACAATATTGTGGTTAAAATTTGTAATTACTTAGTTTTGGTGCAGGCTACATTAAGATAGAGAAAGACGTCTTCTTTTGCAGAGACAATTTTACTTTGAGTTATAATCCAACTTCTGAAAATATAGTTGTATTACACAAGATTGATTTCAACTTCGTGCTTTACGGAGTAATCACTGCAGGACATGGGGACATGTATTAGCTGAAAGAGTGGTCGATCTGTTAACACAGTCAAGACAATTCACTGGAAATACCATATTTAATGGAAAGTTCTATACAGACGATCAGCTGACGTGATTCCTTCAACGATTACCCAGACTTACTTTATCTCACATTGACACCACCATGACGTCTTATTTAAACAGACATGAACTCTTTCAGAATTTGCCGACTTTTTGATGATGTGTAGCACTGCATACAGAATAACTACATTGTCCCCAGTGCAGCACTGCAACATACTAATACTGCAGCATACTCTTACTGTGAGAGATAAACAGTTCAGAACTATACCATAGAATCAATACAGGCTGTTATTATTATTATTACTATTTCTCATCTCAATGATGGAAGTGGTGTCAGAAGTTTACGCCAAACAGACAATTACACCCCGCAGTCTTAACTTTATGAGCAAAACCTAACATTAATTTATACCGTTCTGGAGTACGAACTTAAATTAATTTCACTTTTTGTATGAAAACTTTTATAAACATTCATTGTTTTTGACAGTGACTTCTACTTAAATTTGACAACTTGGCTAGAAGAACTGAGTTTATTGACAGAGAAATCCATCAAGGATTCTGTTTTAGCTGGCCTAGGTCCGAAACCCTAAAAATCATGATATACACAGGTCCCTGTTTAACAACCATTGTGAAGCATGGGCATATAAGCTAGTTTTGTATATACGTCTGATGAAGACACACATAGATGGTATTGAAATCCTGGTAAAGTGTATTTAATTACAATGCAACTTATTGGGCTGCTTATTTGCATTTACAGTAAAATAGTTACTGGATGTTATTGGAATAAAAGTGTTCCACCACAGATAATAATGTTAAATTACTCATATGCGGATAAATATTCCTGTGATTCATGACAGTCTGTTTTGAAACAACACTTCATCAAAAGGATAAAAGAAAAAAACTGTAAATGTAATGCAATGTTTGTGTTTACTTGTGTTTGAAAGAGAAGTGTGACATATCTGGAAATACCTTGTGTGCTATTTTATGCAAGCTTCAGGCATAGCATGTCATTGTACTGTTATATAAAACCTGTTTATTCAAGACTGCAGAGAGAGATAACTTTCCTTCAAGTTTAATTGCTTTGAATCACTGTGACACCTTACATCAATTAGAATATGGCAATGAATACTCTCAGAGCTTCTTTGTGAATTATAAACAGATAATTTCATTTCTGATGTGGTGAAGTACAGAAAAGAATAGGGAAAGAGGCTGAACTGAAAATACCTAACTTCATATTGGATGTTTATCAAAATGGAGCACAAAAGATATTTACTCTTCTGTGAGGCAGTTCTGTTTTAAATTACCAGTCTAGAGTGTATACTTAGCTTCTCAGAAAATGAAAACTGTACAACACAAGCTGTACAAGAAAATTACAGGATGTTATTTTTTCAGACAGCTGATTTTCAAGCTACAGTTGATATAATTTTTGGAATAAAACGACATGTCCGTTCCATTTCCCGTGCAGATTTGAAATCATACTTTGAGTGAATCATTGAGGCAATAAAAGATAATCCAAAACAATTTATCCTTAATAGATTTACTATACAATTAAACTGGAATCTTCCATTCATAATTCATTTAATCAAATTACCCACCTAATTAGCTGCTTGGAGTAAGATGCCACATTCTGTGATGGGAAGGTATGCTGGTCCTGGTTAGAATCTGTCCAGCAGATTAACAACTGGGGATCATTATGCCAGCCTGTCTGGATGTGAGTTTTAGGTGCTTTTCTACATGGAACTAGGTGAATAGTGGGCTGGTTACAAGTTCTGCCTCAGTTCCATGAGTCACAAACATTTAGAAAAACCTTTGCACAGTTTCACAAATGTAACACTATGGCAGACAACTGGGGGTAAAAACATCTATTGCTGACCTTGCACAAGTGGTAAGAGGAAGAATTTATTTAATGGACTTTATTACTATAAGTAGGAAAAATTCAGTATTATGTGATGATATCACACGGCACCTTTAAATTATTGTTTATTCTGTATACATATCAAATGTAATTATTATATGAATCAAATGAGTAACACTTTGCATCAGTAGTAGTTTTGTGCAGGGGAATATCAAATTATAACCGCCAGGTTTTTGTTCATAAAGGAAAGGTATAATTTGACTTAAATACTTTTTTATTTACTTAAAACAACACATTTAAATTGATATGCAAATGACTGTATTCTAAAGTAATAAAATATCAAATGTACATAAGTACTAGCTCCACCCTGCAGTCTTACCTTGTAAAAATACTCACAGCAAAGACGTGGCAACAAGCTGTGACAGGCACATACAAAAGACACACACATACAACACTTTCAGCTTTCTGTCATGGCCTTCTTCAGAAACTAAAACACTCACGTAATCACACAGGCACACAACACAGTCATACAACCATCACCTCTGGCTGCCGCACTGCAAATCGCGCTCTGCAGCGTGTAAATGGGGAACGGGTGGAGAGGGGATAGGAAGGTTATGTCACGATGGTGGGGATGGGTGTAGCACGGCCTTGATGGAAATAACAAGATGCAGTTTAGAAATGGAGTGGGGAGGCAGGTGAGGGGAGAAGAAATGAACAAAATAAATATACATTTAAATTAAAAATAATAATAAATAAAAAATAAAATTAAGATGTGTGCACACTGCATGTACACATTACCACGTACACACACACACACACACGTGTGCACACACACGGACATACACGATCACACATTCACAAATATACGCACATGTGTGTGTGTGTGTGTGTGTGTGTGTGTGTGTACATGGTCGTGTGTACGTGCAGTGTGCGCGCATTTTATTTTTATTTAAATGTATTTTTATTTACCTGCCTCACCACTCCATTCCTAAGCTGCATCTTGTTATTCCCATCTAGGTCGGGCTGTACCCATCCCCACCACCATGACGTAACCTTCCTTTCCCCTCTCCCTTCCCCTCCCATCCTCAATTTACATGCCGCAGAGCGTGATTCGAAGTGCGGCAGCCAGAGTTGATGGTTGTATGACTGTGTTGTGTGCCTGTGTGATTGCGTGAGTGTCCTATTTTCTGAAGAAGGTCATGGCCGATAGCTGTAAGTGTTGTATGTGTGTGTCTTTTGTATGTGCCTGTTGCAGCCCATTGCCACGTCTTTGCGCTGAGTTGTAAACTTTCCCTATTACTATATTATTAATTCCAACCTGGATTTTCTGATATTATATTTGATTATTATTTTGTTTTAATAGGTTATTATGTATTTTATTATTTTATTCTTTTTGATTCTCGGCCAGCTCAATATGGGTTAAATTTTACTTAAGGTCTCTGATTTGTATGAGTATTTTTACAACATAGTTGCACACATATCTTTCAATTTTTAATTTGTTAGTAGTTATTGGAAGTGCTATGTGGAACCAAACACCTGCAACAAACCTATGGTAGTTTATAAATTTTATTTCACTGTCCTCGGTTTGATATCTACACACCACAATGAAAAATAAATGAAAGTCCCCTGACATTAAAACTGATTCACTATAATTGCTTCCTAAAATCTGCCTATTCAGAAAATTATTAAATGAGATAATTATTTCATCCTTCCCATCTAGTGTGAAGTATAAATCACTGTTACGGGTTAATAACACTTCACAGTCTGTATTTCTTCATACCATACCTTTGTTATAAAATTATATTTACCACTATTTTTTTATAAAAAGCATATAAGTTCACTGTCACATCCAGATCATCTGAAATAAAATTAATAAATCATTAATAGTTTGGTTACCACCCAACCCTGACTTACATGAATTACTGTTTTTATTTCTGTCACGTAATGGTGGTAGGATGCTGCAATCCATGTCAATGCCTGCTCACTGCGACAACTGCTAACATTGTTTCTAAAATAAATCTCTTGAAAATGGGTTAAAATGTTCCAACACTAATTGAAGTTGACATGCATATTGTTTTTAATACCTATATTTTGTATTTTTCATTATTATACACCTTTTTTATAACCAATTCCATTAATATCAACAAACAATCTAATGACGCCTGATGTAAAATTACACTTTCTCTCAGACATCCTAACACATCGACAATCAGACAAGAAGAACAAGAACAAAGAGAACAATTTCTTGGGCAACGTACATTTATATACTAATCATAACAGAGATATTAATATTTTTTATTATAATTACATTATAGTCGTTGCATGTTAATTAACATAAATGTCTTTGGCGGCATCTCCTGTTTCGCATTTCAAATAGTCTTTCATTACACACACAGTTTTATTGTCACAAAGTAATCAAATCGAAAAAATAATGTTATTGCCAAAACTCAACATCCACTTGTATTCATCATAATCAAAGTTATCCCTTGGAACTTGTAGTTTTTAGATGAAGGGAAAAGCTGTCAGTACTCATTTAAATTGTAACTCATTTGTCTACTCCATAGAGGTGGTATCTTTTTAACGTGACCGAGTACCTAATTCAAAATGCGCCATCTCCTCTTCCTCCAGGGAGATTGATGACCTCTGCAGTTTTGTCCCCTTAAAACATCCAAACAACAACCACCACCTCCTCCTCCTCCTCCTCCTCTATGTACCACCACCACCACCATCTCCTCCTCCTCCTGCTGCTGCTGCTCCTCCTCCTCTGCTCCTCCCCCTTCCTGTATCCTTTGCACCTGTCTCTCTATTTCTCGCCTCATTTTGATATCAATAATGGTATGTTTAGTGCACAGTGATATTACGAACATTATACATTTATTATAGCCTTCCAAGAGTCCATCATCTCCTTTTCCCTCATTCTGTTCACCTACCTGGGGATGGGCTATGAGCATACTCAAGAAACATGCAATGCTAAGGCAAATTCCCAAGAAATTCTTGCCTACTCTCGATACATTGTCGATAGTGGTGTTCTCTATGGTGGCTGAGCGAAACTAGTCTACAAAGAAGCATTTAGCGAGAGTAGTTGTAATTGTTGTCTTTCATATGTGCAAGGCAGAATTTGTTCTTTACACATTGGCATCAAGTACATGGGTTTCTTTTGTAGGTACTGAATTTGTAGTAGTAGAATGTTTCTAAGAATACAAAAATCATAGGGCTATTATTAATTAGAACTTGTCAGTAATGGAGGATAGATAACAACTCACCATAAAGAGGCTCGTCTGGCCATCCAGTTGGAAGTGGCTGGACATGGTGGCTGTGTGTGTACAGTTGTCTGAGTGATTGTGTGAATGTATGTTTCTTTTTCTAATGAAAGCCATTGCCTAAAATTGAAGTTGTGCATATGTGATAATCTATTTTCGTGCCTGTCAGCAGCTCAGTGAGCCTCTTTACAGGGATTTGTTACCTATCCTCCATTATTGACATTTTAATCAGATTTTCTATTGTTGTAATTAGTCCTTAAACACATTTACTTATCACAGAAAAAAATTTTGGCAGAGTTTACAGTATCTTAGGTTTTAACCAGCATTAAGTACCTACAAAGATTTCAGCTACCGCACTTATAATTTCAGCTTAAAGCTCTGGTACGTTATGAACACAGCTACCACAATTTACAACTAAAATACTGTCTGTTGCATCGTACTCTTCAGAAGTTTGCATAGTATTAATTGTGATGAACATTGTATGTTGTCAGAGTCAGAATTAATAATTAAAGTTTTCTGATACTTTCGGACTGTTTCTGGCACCTCCAATGTTTTTACCATTTAGTTTAGTTTGAATGGTTAATAGCACTGCTGTATCCATGGACATCTATATTTGATTGCAAGATATATTGTGTAATTTTAAATTTCTTATCATTCTTGTTGTATTTCTCGCTACATTATGGAGATTTTAAAGACCTATGTTGCAACAGTTGTTAAGTACTGCTAGTTCCATGATTTTCATTTTTGTGTAACCATATTTGCATTACAATCAAAGCAAACTGCTATCGTTGCCTGTCAGCATCACGGATCAGTTAGATAACCAAGTGCGTGATGCTCCAGTATAATGGTGCTCAGTGATTTGCACCATAACACCATTTCTCGTGAGCTTCTTGAGAATTGCTTCAGCACCAGCAGCTCAAGAATTCTTGGTGCACTTGAGTCACTGTACCTTATAGTCTCATCCCTACACCTACCCCCACTTTTCCCTTTTCTCTGTTCTTTTTCCCCTACTCCTCTGTCTGTTCAACACCTTATCCTTGACACTTTGCCTATTATAACCTCCTCGTTCTCTTTGTAATTCTCTGACTCTCCCTTCTTTCTATCCTTATTCTCTCCCTCTCTCCGCCCACTTCTTTGTGTCCCTTTCTCTGTCCATTCCTTCCTGTCCTATCTGCCCATCTATTCTTATCTCTTTCTCTGTCCACAGCCTCCTCCATCTCTTTCAGTATAACTCTACCTGCCCCATATATATGGAAATTTAGATATCTGCCAATTTTTATAGTGATTGATTAAGCAGTATCAAAATCTGTTACAAGGTAGTGTGTGCCACACACCCTGTAATAGCTTGTGAAAAATCTTCTCTATGAAAACTTATGTGCCAACTTTTATAGTGATTGGTCAGATGGTGTAGAAGTCTATTGCAATGTACTCTTTGCCATGTACCATATAATGGCTTGCAGAATATGCAAATGTTCTCCAAGAAAAATCAATAATTTGAGGATGGCCAGCAACCAGTGATGTCTATATAAAATGGATGTATAACTTTGGTCTCTGAGCATAGAACTACAGCGTGCCTGCACATTCAGATGTTTCTACACATTTTCACATTGCCCACCAGTTTTGGCATACAAATTTTCAACATTATTATGTGACAAAGAATTGCTTCCTTACTTCTTGATATCGAATTTGTCAATATGTGATATAATAGACTAACATGGAAGCATAGTCAAAACATATTTTCATCTTGTTTCCTTGTTACACTTCATAGCATCCATATTTGAATTTGCAAGAAACTGAATATTAACATCTATGGCTGGCATGCTCAGACAGGTGAAGTTCAACATCCAGATAGTATAGAGATCAATCTCAGAAACACACCATGAAAAAAATCTCTTAGCTGTAGACTAGCACAACATGTGTGCATGAGTTCTGTGTGAATGTATATTTCAAAATTGTGTGAATGTGCTTACCTGTTGCTTAGTGGTCGTCTTTGCAGTGAGTTGCTACCTGTTGTCATATTATTGACTTTTCTTGGAGAGGCTTTTATTTTCTGCAAGCCATCATACGGGGCATGGTTGAAGGAACCTTACAATAGACTTCTACACAATGTGGCTAAACAGTATGAAATTTGCCACCTGTATCTAGTTTTCATGAAGAAGGCTTTTCACAAGCCACTGTGTGGTGTATGGTGGACAGTAACTTGTAACAGACTTTGACTCTGTTGATCAATCCACATACCAGTTGACATTTCCAACCTGGACTTTCCATTGTTACATTTTTCTCCAAGAAGACATATATTTATTATGGTGAGGCAGTGATCTCTAGCATTAATTAAAATTACCATTGAATCAGTCTAGGTTGCAGAATGTTTATTAATAGGTAATCAACTGATCATGTTTTTGGTGGGGCCTTCTGTTAATCGAAGGTATATGCTACCTCCATTCTAAATTTCACTCAAATCCATCCAGCTATGTCAGTGTGAAAAAGTAACAATACTTCACATTTATTTATAATATATATAAAGAATATATGGATTTTGTTTGCTGTTGTATTACGTGATGCAACATGACATACTTTACTCTTCATTTGCTTTGGATATTTACTCCTCACCAGTATGAAAATAAGTTCGTATCAAGGCAATAAGGAAAATTTTCCTCCTATAAGAAACTTACTCACAGATCTCAAAGTTCTCTCCTTCAGGCCGTATATGTGTTCATCTTTGTATAACACTTATTGAAGTGTCCACATAGAAACGTTCTGTCCTGGTGGCAAATTTAAGATTTCAGTTTTGTGCATTTGTTTTTGCATTTGTTATTATTAATAGGTGTGTGTGAGAAGAGACAGGTAGTATCATTTTACGGTTTTTAATCTGATTTAATGATCTTTCTATTTGTTTCCATTTTCATGAAATATTTCACCAAACTGAGTAATTAATTGAATATGATAGAAGGAGACTTTCCTGGTGGGAAAAATATGTATAAAAATAAAGATTGTTTGACTTACCCAAAGCACAGGCTTGCCGATAGACACAAAAAACACAAATAAAAACACACAAAAACATTCAAGCTTTTGCAACCGTTGGTCGCTTCTTCAGGAAGAGTGGAAGGAAGGAGAGGAGAAAGGGAAGGATATGGGTTTTAAGGAAGTGGAAAAGGAGTCACTCCAATCCCAGGAGTGAAAAGACTTACCTTATGGGTAAAAAAGGAAAGGTAAACAAGCACACACACATCCACACACATGCACTCGCAAATGTCTACCTTGTTGTGTTTGAGTGTGCATGTGTGTGGGTGTGTGTGTGTGCTTGTTTACCTTTCTTTTTTTTTCCCTTAAGGTAAGTCCTTCCACTCCTGGGATTGGAGTGACTCCTTTTCCACTTCCTTAAAACCCATATCCTTCCCTTTATCCTCTCCTTCCTTCTGCTTTTCCTGAAGATGCGACCAACGGTTGCGAAAGCTTGAATGTTTGTGTGTTTTTATTTGTGTTTTTGTGTCTATCGGCGAGCCTGTGCTTTGGGTCAAACAATATTTATTTTTATACATAAGTAAATAATTGAAACTAATTAATTTTGAGATACAGTAAAACTTCAGAATAATAGATATTTGTGGGGAAAATACAAAAGTCCACTCCTAAAAAGTAACTGCTATTCGAAGAAGAATAAAAATACAGTATACAATATAGTAGAAGCACTGTATGTATGGTGCTTTCATGCATTCTGGAAGGTTGGTTTGATAATCATATATTTTTCTGAACCAGAGAGTCATATTGGGAAAATTATATATACTGATATAGTTGTCATTTTCGATTAATTATTTCAGATTGTCATTATGTTTCTTAAAATTTACTGTAGTTCTCCAACAACATACCTCATAACCGTACATCTAATTCTAAGACTTCCTTTTTGTAAATGATGTCCTCAGTTTTTTCATTCAGTGTTAACATTTTCCATTTTGTGAAGAAGAAAACAGTATACACTTTAACGTACTAAATTGTAAAAAGTATGAATATGATTGGTGCCGTCCTTTTCAATCACCATTAGTAGTTTTAAAGTAGACACTGTTTGGGTAAAAACACTTTATTCCTTCAGCAAACATTTAAGGACTGAATGCCACTCTGCTCTGCTGGCAGTTTGACAGCGCACCACCGGCCGATTGCGTGCGGTTTGTTTGCCAGCTATTTTCGATGACTGTGACTTCCCATGGCCTAGCTGTGAACTATCACAGCTGGACAGCGCCTGTCTATGTCGCGTGATACAAATGTGCACGATCCGAAAGGCTTGCTAGGTCATGACGTCCCTCCCCTTTGGGGTGGGGGGAGGGGCGGAACCTGGAAGAGTGGCAAAGAATTCAGGCTGCTGGGACGGCTCCACCTCCATCCGATCATCAGGCAGCCCCACCAGCTCTGTAGCTGAAACTACCTCATATGGGTGGAACCCCTTTGCACAGTGAGGGGTCCACCCTACAAGCGACATCCCGCCACACCTGACACAGGTGATGGTGGCCGATCCTCCATCCGCTTCTCTGGCGGCACCTACATCGACAACTCTGGGCCCATGTTGATGGGCAGTGAGGTCGCTCCACTGCTGGTGACCGGAGCTGTCCACTCTTTGGATCTGGCTACCAGGTGCTGCGGCAGGGACGTGGTGTCTCCCCTGTTGAGATCAGCTGATGACTGACACTGAAACTGGACGAGAACCCTCCTCTGACAGCACAGTAGAATGAAGAGGGATAGCCATGGAAAGGTGGGAAAGGTTTGTAGGTGAGGGAGAAGGAAGGTGGACCCAAAGCTAGCTTGTTGTGGTGGCGGGTGAAGGTACCAGTGGAACAACGGACCTCACAGAGTCGGTGGCTGCAGCCCCGAATGACCATGGCTGGGGCCTAGCGAGGATGTTGGCCATAACCTTTAGCCCAGACCACCGAACCTGGAGCAAAATGAGATGAAGGAATAGGAGTGAGTGTGAGAGAGCCCGGATGCAAGTGGGACAACAATTTCTGATAAGAGCAGCCGTGCAGAAGCCCAATGGGGCTATGTGGACCGGCAAGGGTGGACCAATGTGACGCAAGAAACTGAAGGAGGGCACCTGCCACTGAAAGACACAGCATATACTTGCGCATTTGAGCCTTGAAAGTGCATACAAATCTCTCTGCTGCCCCATTGGACTGTGGATGTAAAGGTGGGGCACGGACATGGCAGAACTCTGGGTAGAACAAATGTCTCAAAAATGTTGCAAGGTAAATTGGGGCCCATTATTGGTCACCAATGCGGCTGGGAGTCCTTTGATAGAAAACATCCTCAGCAATGTGCGCATAGTAATGTTCGCAGATGTGGAGGCCAGGTGAACATTGAACAGGAAATTTGAGTATGCATCGAAGGCCACAAGCCAATAGCTGTCAAAGAAAGGCCCAACAAAATCGACGTTGAATTGCTCCCAAGGTGTGGGCGGAGCAGGCCATGGGGATAGAGATGAGCAAGGAGCTGCTTGTTGGGAAGCACAAGAAGAGGACTCTCCATGAAACGAATGATGTCCCCATCTATGCCTGGCCATTACGCATGCCGATAGGCAAGCATCTTTGTGTGGGAGATGCACCCATGGTCCTGGTCTAAAAGACCTAGAATTCGGCAGCGCAGTGACGCCAGAACTGCCACTTGGTGGGAGCCGTCTTCAATGGAAAGAAGTAGAATACCCTTGTAGGTGCTAAGGTGGTGGTGAATTGCAAAATAATTGTGAAGGTCACTTCAACAAGCCCTGCTGCACCCGGCTAAGGATGATCAGGAGGACAGGATCAGCAGCCGTTGTAATGAGCATGTTGGGATTTATTCCCATCTGCTTGCATTACTGAACCTCCAGGTAACACTGTTGCATAATAATAGATATGAATGTAATTAGTCTATTAGCATTTTATTTTCCAAACCAGTTGTTATTCTTTGTTGGAAAGTAACTAGCTGAATTCATTTTCTATTATTTGACACCAGAGACTTTGTTTAAGCAGCAAATAATAATTAATTCATGTCAGAAGTATATTGTTAAATTTCAATTAGTGTGCTAATTATTATTTCTGTTAAAACTAACTAAATTATTTTCTCATAATATTAAAGTAGGTATTAATATGCTTCACAAGTAATGTTAGGTAAGTTGTGCCCTCATTAGGTTCTGTGTAATTACCGTTAATTATGATAGTATTGTTGATGAATCTGTTCTGTCACATACATAAATGAAATACTATTAATTTAACCGATATTTGTATATTAAATTACTCAGTATTATTTATGCCATCTTTTATTGTAGCCAGTTGCATGTAATTGTTTACTTTCCCATTATAATTAACTTAATTTACATAATTAACAATACACAATTTTCCATGACATTGTTAGGATGATTTAAATAGGATGCACTCACAATTGTATTGTTTCATCCGTTGTGTGTGGCATAATCCAATCTAGTTCATCTGAAGCACAAGCCATGCCAGTTTGAATTTTAATGTTGAATAATTATGTAAAAATTCATCAGTGTTGTTAGTGTGAAAAGTGTATCTACAGTGATTAATTAATATTTGTGCCACATTCAATGTATACCTCGATCTTTTGTATTCCACACATGGACAATGTTAATTCGTATTATTGATGTGTGGAATGAACATTCCTGGTCACATTAAATGTAATTAATAAGACTGGCCATAAATGGGGACAATTGGGCACTAATAATAAATCATTAGTGTCTCGAGGAACTGCAATTCTGTGTGTTTCCAACATTGTTTGTAGTGAATTAGTTCTTGCCCCATGAAATTTCAGCCAGCTGCTACTGAGAGCCATTATCTTCAACATCGAGAACCATCAATCTACGACCAGGTATGGCACATATGGTGCTCCTACAGGTGAGGATTCATCATTACTGACTGTAGAAACTTATGAAGAACTAAATTCGGACTCACAATGTTTTACGAACAGTGTGTCGTGAATGAGGTGTACATAGTTGTAACTGTGAAAATGAAAATACTTCGTGTGACACAGTGAACAGTAGAACAATCATACATGAGTGTTATTTTTCAAGACAGCTTTCAAAAAATCACCATTGTCTATGAATTTCAAAGCTGCAGCTGTTCTTCTATACAAAAATCTACGTCGAGAGGCAGCCAATAAAGAATTAAGCAACACCAATGTTGTTCTGTAAAAGCAGTAGTCAGCATTCCGAGACAGTTTGTAAACAGATGGTGAAGTTTCTCTGTGGACTTTGAAATCACATTATCTGGCAGATAAAGCAGTACTGTACATCGCCGATGAGAACACTGAGCGTTATTGTGAAAACATTGTATTTCTAAGGTAAAGTTCTTAAAAATTAACCATGGATGATAAATTTAATGGTTTTGAAAAGTCAGCTCTCCTGGTTGGGAAAATATCATTTTGATGGCATTCAATAGTCTGTCTTAGGAATTAAAGCAGAAAATGGATGAATGTAATAGTGATATAATTCAGGTGATTGAAAAAAGCTATAGTAAGCTTAAGTGTGATATAAACTTATAACTAAATGAAAAGAATAGAATTGTGGGCATATTATAATCAGTAAATGTCTGCTGTTTTTGTTGAGATATTTTAGCAGTTGAGCAAAACATTTCAATGAAATAAGTAATTTCAGGAAATGTCATTCAAATTTTATTTATTTAGCATTTTAGCACTGATGTAGCATTTACAGCATTTATTTGGTGTTTATAGCATATACAAATTTCACATAGCTCTAACTATAGGACTACTACTCATGGTGTAAAGATCTGACATGTCACAATCCTTTTGTAATTTGTCACGTTGTTAGTTTTTTGGACACTTTTATTCACAAGAACAATCTTGAATATGACTAATTAATATCCAGACACAACAAATGTAAAGGAAGGAAGATTAGGGTCTTATACCTGCCCACACTTAAGATTGTTAGAGATAGAACTTTGTTTTCTTACTACTGGAGGGGAAGGATGCTGTCATAGGTTTTGCAAGGGATCATCATGGCATTCATATGCCAATAGCAGAAAATTGGTATCTGGATGGTGCCCTGAGACATGAATGTGGTTATTTCAAATGTGGTTAGTCCCCATGGAAATAATGCTGAATAGTTGCTGAGATTTATATCTGACTGATACCAGGATTTGTATCTTTGCAGGTTTGTAGAACTGGCATTCAACATGTACAATAATTTTGATAGCTTAGTCTGCATAAAATAAAGACTGAGAGGGAGGAAAAGGAAGTTCTTACTGAATATTGCATTGAAAAGTCATTCTGTGTAGTACCTATTCACCGATACAGCTGAGATCTCACACCCTGCGCAATGTTCTCTGTTTTCAACAGTTTTACACAAACTGCGACAGAGGTAGCATTAAGGTTGGCATAGCCCGTATCTGAAAGCAGATTTAATGATATTTGTAAACTGCAAAGGAATAATATACATATAAGTTGCACTTATATGTGTGTGTTTATATTTCTTTACTTGAATATTTAGTTACTAGGCTTTAAGCTTTTTTTTTATAAAAGTATTGGTGTACACAACTAAAAATATTGGGAACTACCATCCTGTAAGATTGTAAATGCATTTTGTTAGATCTTTAAAATCAGAGAAGACATACAAGCAGAAATATGTCTCAAAATCTTAACCACTAAGTCACATTAGGCAGATGTACATTAAAATTAGAGAAATTAGAGAAGAATGTGAGAAGAAGATGTCAATCAAAAACATTTTAATTAATATACATTTGACTTTCCTGTGTGCCAATTTGCGCGGCCACATTAGAAAACGTTGGTCACAAAAACGCGTGCTGCGCCACTTCACTGCGCGAGTGCTATACGTGTCTCAATTGGCGCCTAGCCTTACTGTGCTTGGGCCATGGAACTGCAGGGGCTGGCCCGTCATAGTCAGTTTTGGTCTGAGCAGCAGGGAGATTCATATGCAGACTCTATGGTCTGTGATGTTTTGAACTGTTTTGCTCCCAACTTGGACGTTCGCAAGCAGGCTCTTCAATCTGACGACCCCTCTTTTGCAGAGGTTTCTGTATCACATACCCATTTGAAGTTTATGCTGCAGTGGGAAGTCAGCTTTCCACATGGGGGAGATATACTCTGTTGACGATTCGGCCCAGGTATCTGGGGTGCCTGTTTCTGCAGTGGCTGTAGTTGACTCGCACGCCCCTCCTCCCCTTCTAGCACATAGGCACCCACCTATGTCTTACGGGCAGAGGGAACGGAATCATCTGTCACCAACTTCAGAGAACGAGCGGATTTGTTATCTTTCATGTGGGGCAGCCTATTCTCGGGAATTGTACCCACACAGATGGGTCACATGTAATCACTGCAGAAAATTCGGGCACCTTCCTCGAGTGTGTTGCTCGTGCACTTGGGGCCACAACAAGACCTCACGATTTCGGTGATTCGGTCATTCCATGGATGTACAGACGCCAAAATTGTTTTTTGCCCTCTCCATTATGCAGAAAATGATCATGTTTCTCAAGTGGACACGGGCTCCCCCACATCAGTTCCATGCCCCATGCATTGGTCACCTATGGCGGCCACCCCGTTCCACTCCTGGGGTTGTTCGTAGCCGAGGCCACGTATCAGAATGTTATCCACGCGGTGCCATTTACAGTCATTAATAGTGCAGTAGCTACGATACATCTTTCGATGCAGTCCATGCCTTTTGGTTTACTATTACTGATTCTGTCTGCTTGGTTTCTGATCAAATTCCATAGGAGAGTCTCTCTCAGCTACACACAGAATTCACTTCTTTGTTTGTGCCGGATCTTGGGTGTGCTAAGAATTTTTTGGTCTCCATTACACTTAAAACCTACGGCTCACCCCATCTTTTGTTAGGCTCAGCCCCTTCCGATTACCCTCTGTTGGACTGTTAAAACCGAATTAGATCCCCTGACGACTGGGGGTATTTTGCTTCCTGTCACAGCCAGCGAGTGGCCTCACCTCTAGTTGCCACACACAAGCTCTTAGAGTCCTTGCGCTTATGTGGTGACTTTAAGAAAACTGTGAATTCTGACTCCATCATTGATTCTTTCCCAATGTCTCTCCCGGCGGGATTGATAGACCAATTGCCGGGGGGGGGGGGGGGGGCAGTATCTTTCGAAGATAGATCTGGCAGAGACATATCTTGCAGTTGCCTTTGGATGATGAATCCAAGCAGGCCCTGGTAATTTCTACACCTTTTGGCCTGTTCCAGTGTCAATGGTTGCCATTTGGGGTCGCCAGTGCCCCCACTAACTTTCGTTTTATGAGCAGTTGCTAGCGCCAGTACCTTGTTGCTTTAACTATATGGATGATAGTGTAGTGATGGGGTCCACTGCTGCAGACCATATCACCAACCTCCGCTCCTTGTTTCCCATGTTGGAGGTGGCTGGCCTCCTCTGTAATTTCCACAAATCTTCTTTCTTCCAATCATTTACTGTGTATGTAGGCTATGAGGTATCCCAGTTAGGGGTGCGCCCCGTGACCTATCGTTCGTGAAGTACCAGACTTTCCTTGTCCTTCCTCCATTCGAGATCTTCAAGTGTTCCTTGGTAAAGTCGCCTTATCACTGCTTCCTCCCACAGGTGGCCGTAGTGCTGCACCCCTTGTGGTGCACCCCCTGCACCAACTGCTACATAAGAGTGTCCGTTCCTGCTGGTCTCTGGCTTGTGAGCGAGCTTCTTGAGCACTTAAAGCAGCCCTCCTTGTGGCTCCTTGCTTCACTGCACACACCCCAGGGGTCCCGCTAGTGGTGGCAGCAGATGCCTCCCAGCATGGTGTGGGGTCAGTGTTGGCATATAGGTTCAAGAATGGGTCAGAAAGCCCATTGGCATTTGCCTCTAAAACACTTACAGATGCACAGAACTGATATTCACAGGTGGACAAGGATGCCGTAGCCATTGTTTTTGCTCTAAAAAATTTTATGTTTATCTCTATGGGTCCAAGTGCATCCTATACACAGACTACCGTCCGCTAGTGTCTTTGTTCCACTCTTTGGCGGCTCTTCTGGACAAGGCAGTCCATCGTGTCCAACAGTGGACCTTGTACATATCCCATTTTAATTATGATTCTGATACCAGTCGACAGCTCATCATGCTAACACACTATCTCACTTTGCGGTAGGCCCACACCCGGCCTTTGATGCAGAAGAACTTTTGTGTTTTCCAATTGACAAGTCAGCAGTGGAAATAGTAAGGATTTCCCTAATTTCCCTATCACTAGTTCATGGATTGTAGAGGCTACGGTGTGCCATACCTGGTTGTAAATCAATGGTTCTTGATGTTGAAGATCGTGGTTCTCGGTAGCAGCTGGCTGAAACTTCATGGGACAAGAACTAATTTATTACAAACAATGTTGGAAACACACACAATTGCAGTTCTTCGACACACTAATGATTTATTATTAGTGTCCATTTGTTCCTATTTATGACCAGCTCATAAATCTCATTAATTACATTCAGTGTGACCAGGAATGCACATTCCACATATCAGTCATACGAATTAACACTGTCTGTACTAAAGTTTGAGGTGTACATTGTATTGTGGCACAAATATTAATTAATCACTGTAGATACACTTTCCACACTAACAACCATGATGAAATTTTACATATTTGTTCAACATTAAAATTCAAACTTGCACAGTTTGTGCTTCAGATCATGACCAAAACAGTACTCTATACTAGACTGGATTATGCCTCACACAACGGATGAAACAATACTCTAAAACGATTTTGAGTGCATCCTATTTATATGATGTCATGGAATGTCATGGAATATAGTGTATTGTTAATTATGTACATTAAGTTAATTATAATAGAAAAGTAAACAATTACTTGCAACTGGCTACAGTAAAATCTTGGTTAAATTAATAGTATTTCATTTACGTATGTGCAGAACAGATTCATCAACAATACTATCATAATTAATGGTAATTACACATAAACTAATGAGGGCAAAACTTTCCTAACATTACTTGTGAAACACATTAATACCTACTTTAATATTATGAGAAAAGAATTTAGTTAGTTTTAACAGAAATAATAAGTAGCACACTGTCTGAAATTTAACAATATACTTCTGACATGAGTTAATTAATATTTGCTTATTGAACATAGTCTCTGGTGTCAAATAATAGAAAATGAATTCAGCTAGTTACTTTACAACAAAGAATAACAAATGTTTTGGAAAATAAAATTATAATAGACTAATTACATACATATCTATTATTATGCAACAGTGCTATCGGGAGATTCAGTAATGCGAGCAGATGGGGGATAAATCCTAAAATCCTTCATTACTTCACCCCCTCATTTAATTAACTAGATAGTTAAATGATAAAGACATGTTGTTACCAATAAGAAATACACATAGGTACATAAATTTAAAAAAAAAAAAAAAAAAAAAAAAAAAAAAAAAAAAAAAAAAAAAAAAAAAAACATTATGACCTATGCTGGCCATAAAATTATACAGAATCCCAATTCAATTATCATTACATTATTATTTACATTTTTTTGTTCAAAAGTTGAACACATTTTTCTTCATTTGAAGGGAGGAACACCCATCTCCCAGTTCATTCACATCATTTCAGATGACACTTCATAGTGGATCCATGCCTTCATCAGTCCTCAAAAATGGTTGTCCCACATGTCCTGGAGGTGGCTCTCCTCAAGCAGAGTACATGCAAAATATACAAATTTCCCTAAATTCAAACCTCAACAAAACTCACCACTAATTAAACAAATAATTTCTTTCCTACCATAAACTATACACAATATAGGTCTAATTGAAATCTTATTGAGAAAAAGAATGGAAACTTGCTTTGTATCACAAAAAATTTCTATATAGGCTATATTTAATCAAAAATTGGAAAGAAATTTAAAGCAAAAACTTGAAAATCTTGTTTTTTCATACCAAAATCTAAATTTTTAACCTCTTACATTACAGTACCAAGGTGGTCTAATGCACTTCTATTGATAGCATATGAACCAAAAATTATGACCCTCCCCCCTTCCTAGACACAGACAACAAATACTGAGCATAAAAAAAAAAATAAATAAATAAATAAAATAAAATAAAATAATAAAAGTAAAAGAAGCTAGTCTTACACCGTAGCTCACAAATGGCTTTTAATCAAATTGCGTGGTTATGGTATATCACCAGAAATTTGCGATTGGATAGGGGATTTCCTGTTAGAGAGGACACAGTTCGTAGTAATCGATGGTAAGGCATTGACTAAAACAGAGGGGATATTGGGCATTCCACAGGGTAGTGTTATTGGTCCTCTGCTGTTTCTTATTTACATGAACGATTTAGGGGAAAATCTAAGTAGCTCTCTTAGGTTGTTTACAGATGACGCTATCATTTATTATCTAGTAAAATCATCTGAAGATCAAAAGCAACTGCAGAACGATCTGAATAAGATATCACTATGGTGTAAAAATTGGCAATTGAATCTAAATAATGAGAAGTGTGAAGTCATCCACATGACTACGAAAAGAAATCTGTTACACTTTGTTTACAAGATAAATCAATCAAAAGTGAAGGCCATAAACTCCAAAAAATACCTAGGAATTACTATTACTTCAGACTTAAATTGGAAAGAACACGTAGAAAATGTCGTGGGATGGCGAATCAGAGACTGTGTTTTATTGTCAGAACCCTTAAACAATGCAACAGAACTACAAAAGAAATTGTATACACTATGCTTGTCCATCCATTTGTGGAGTATCGCTGCCTGGTGTGGGGTCCTTATCAGCTGGGTTTGATGGAGCACATCGAAAGAGTCCAAAGAAGGGCAGCTCGTTTCGTATTGTCACGATACAGGGGAGACAGTGTTACAGAAATGATACAGAATCTGGGATGGGAATCATTACAACAGTGGTACTTATCACTTCGGCGTGGGCTATGTACGAAATTCCAATTGCCAAAATTCTCCTCCGAATGTGAAAATATATTGTTGATTCCCACTTACATAGGTAGAAATGATCATCAGAATAAAATACGAGAAATCAGAGCTCAAACGGAGAGATTCAGGTGTTTTTTGTTCCCACGGGCTATTCAAGAATGGAATGGAAGGTAAATAGTATAATGGTGGTTCGTTGACCCCCTGCCAAGCACTTAAATATGATTTGCCTAATATCCCGTGTAGATGTAGAAAATTTGCTAAAACATCATGCATAAAACCAGTTGAATCTCACTAAGATAATATATATGTACATCTGTCTAAAATCTCTCACTTACAAACTCACAAATCTTACCTAGTTATCTGTAAGGTACAAAGACAGGCTCCCTAACCATTGGCCCTACCTACTCATTATCAGTACTTCATTATACCTCATAATTAAATAATCATCATATCTCATCAGTATTCCTCATCTTATCTCATCAATTAATATACTTCACTTTGTCTCACTTCCTATGTACATTATAATAATATTCCATTACCTTATTACTCATTATAGCTCATTACTCCATCAATATTCATTTCAATATTTTATCAAAGAAAATATGAAAATCCTGCCAAGCCACAACAAATCTCCAGAACCCAAGTCATAGTAACCTGTCAGCTTTTACTTTCATTACTTCAATACAGACAGAACCATATACATTTCAGAACTTCTCTTTTCCTTATTATATAACCTTAAATGCATGGCCACAGATACAAATTTCTCACAAAGCTACGGATCATTTTGCTCACAACATACTTGGTAGATCACTACTGCACTAACAAAGTATAACACATTGACTTCATCTCAGTAAATACCAAATTTAACCTTCATTGCACTAAATTTAGGTGTAATACTTTGCTGTTACATATGTCGTTTAGAAGATACATCATTTAGGTGGAATGGTACTGCAATCTCACAAACATAACATGATACATACTACACTATGTTAACCTACTATTACACTATGGTAACCTACAATTACATTATTACCTCTAATTACACCAAACTAAACATAGTAGGAGAAGATGTACTGACTTACAAACTACTCATAGGATAGTGAAAGAAGAATGGAGTGACCTAAGAAATGAAGAATACGATCACCCAGCTGAGGGAAGGCATTACTCGCCAAGTAATGTATTTATTAAAGAATGACAAACTCCCTACCTACTTAGTTAAACTTACCTCTAGGAAAATCACTATTGAGATACCATTTACACATAGATTTTGTTCCAAGAATAAGATTAAGATTGAGATTTGGTATCATTAAGAGATCACACACTAACTTTTGTCCATATAACTTAACTGATAAAAATACTTCCTGCTTCACACACTTTGATAACTTATCATCAGCACAAATAATCTTTATTCCAGAAATATGCATAATCACTATTCTGTCATCTGTATTCTTAATTGAGTCAAACAATATTTGAGAAATACAGTTAAGATCACTACTACTGTCTTGTAAACATTTTACAGGTATGCCTTGCACTCTAGTTGACACTATCGGCTGTAACACCTTATCAGTACTTACTACTGCTCCTTTTTCATACAACAGATCATTATTTTTTTCTCTGGACAAGCAATCATTCATTTCAGAGAAATTATTTGAAGCTAGAGTTAAATGACACACATTATGATCTATTTACACTTCCCTACTATTTCCTAATTCTAACTCTGCATTCTCTTCTTGCTCACTAATTCTTTCTACCTTTGACTTAATAATTAATCTGCTATCATCATCAAAAATAGATTCATTTATCTTAACTTTATCATCACTAGATTATTGACTACTCTCATTACTACTTGTTCCTAAACTCTCAACATTATCACATACTTTAGACAAACTATGTATCATGTTACTTGCATCGTCACTGTTTGACCAAAATGTCTGACACATAGGTTTCCTCATGTTGTAATAATGATTGCCCATCATCATTAGGTTATCAATAAAAACAATGCTACCTCCAGCACATACACTAAACTTCTACCTTTTTCACTTCCTGTTCAATTTCTACAAATTTAGAACCTATAGCCTCCAATTATTCTACCACAGATACTGAATTTCCTTCCACTTTATTCTCTACAGTGTCCAACCCAGTTTCTAATTCAGATTTTACCTGATCAGTTTGATTTTCAAGTTCTTCTTTATTCTCTGTACAAGATTTTCTGACAGACTGAAAGCTGTTATCACAAGAACTAGCAACAGTTTCCACTCTTTTTTTCACATAAGGTAATTCTGTTATGATTAGTTACGCAGGTCTTATCATTTTCATTTTCGCAACCAGCTTCTAATTAGATTTCTTATTGGAATCTACCAAAGCACTATTTACTGAAGCAACATCCTGACGAAAATTACCAATTTCACTACTGATTTTATTTTCCATCTTTTTATTCTTTTCATTTAGTTCTAAGTTTATATCACACTTAAGTTACCATAGCTTTCGCCAATCATCTGAATTATATCACTATTGCATACATTCATTTTCTGGTTTAATTTCTGACACAGGCTATTCAATGCTAAATAAATGAAATTTGAATGACGTTTACTGAAATTACCTATTTCATTGAAATGTATTGCTCAACTGCTAAAATATCTTAACAAAAACTGCAGACTTTACTGATTATAATATGCCCACAATTGTATATGAAATCACCAGATAGAAACAGCAAAAGAGTGGAAATTAAGATTACTAATAAATACTAGTTGTCTAACTACATGTGTGCTTTATGTGATGTTCTGTTAAACTTTGGACATTTATGCCTTATTAAGCTGCCGCATAATAGTTGAGATATGTATATCTGTACTTCATATAGGTGTGTGAAGTTTTATTGTTAAATGATGATGAGATGTGAAACATTTATAATGAAATTTGGTATGTTTCCTATAATTCATAATGTATACACTACCACCATATTTACTTTAATGCATAAATCAATGTAACAATTTAGGTTAAAGACTTGATGAGTCACCAATGTTCTCAATCAAATGAATGTATAAAAACATGTTATTTGACAATAAAGTATCTTATGTTATACTTATGTGTTATATTTAACGTCACTGAAATACCAAGGATATTTCATTTATAGCTAGGGGTATAAATAACCATCACGGTTGATATAAGCTTACAAAACTTTTCTAGAAGAATTCAAACAGTATATTTTCTTGCTTCGTTGCTTGTGAATATATGTGTAGATTTATATATTTTGATGCTAATGCAAGTTGTACTTCTTGATCATTTGCTTCACTCCCTACGTAAATATAAATTCAGCATCCTTACACTAAACACAGAAATATTTATTAGGAAAGTGGCAAATATACAGTATACTGGTTGTTTAAATTTTAACTGGTTGCTTTTTTTCCATCTCCATAAAATCACATGGCATTTCAACCACTATTGCAATTTGCCTTCTCCACACCCTCAGACAATCTACTTCCAGTAGTGGTCCTATCAAATTTAAAATGCAATGACAGCCTGAAAATTATTACAAAACAATGATAATGGCCTCAGAAACCAATGCTTACATTGATTGAAGCTTGTTAAAAATGGATACACATGAACTGAGTTTAAAGGAGTCTTATCTGAAGGAAGGTAGCTTTTATGTTCATTACAAAAATTTCTATGTGCTACTTTCATGATGTGAAACTCAACTGAGGAGGGGGGAATATATATATATATATATATATATATATATATATATATATATATATATATATATATATATATATATATATATATATATATATATATTATAGAAGGAGACCTTCCAGGTACGAAAATGGTATAAAATAAAGATTTTTGACTTACCTAAAGTACAGGTTGGTCGATAGGAACACTAAACACACACAAAAACACACAACCATTCGAGCTTTCGCCACCAGTGGTGGCTTCTTCGGGAAAAAGAGGGAGGAAGGAGAGGAGAAAGGGAAGGATTCGGGTTTTAAGGAAGTGGAAAAGGAGCCATTCCAATCCCAGGAGTGGAAGGACTTACCTTAGGGGACAAAAAGGAAGGTAAACAAATACACACACACTCACACATATCCACATCCAAACACACTTAGGCAGACATTTGTAGAAACCAAAGAAGTTGGACAGAGATGCCACTTCAGGCAGAGGCTCTGTCCACAGAACCGAGGCAAAGATGTTAAAGATGGTGGGCGGGAATTAGAATTTAGCGGAGGTTGAGACCAGGCGGGCAACGGGAAGAGAGAATGTGTTGAAGGGCAAGTTCCCATCTCCGGAGTTCTGAAAGATTGGTGTTGGTGGGAAGTATCCAGATAACCCGGACGGTGTAACACTGTGCCAAGATGTGCTGGCCGTGCACCAAGGCATGTTTAGCCACAGGGTGATCCTCATTACCAACAAACACTGTCTGCCTGTGACCGTTCATGCGAATGGACAGTTTGTTGCTGGTCATTCCCACATAGAATGCTTCACAGCATATTCCCACATAGAATGCTTACCAACTGACATGCCTGCACTGTGAAGCATTCTATGTGGGAATGACCAGCAACAAACTGTCCATTCGCATGAACGGTCACAGGCAGACAGTGTTTGTTGGTAATGAGGATCACCCTGTGGCTAAACATGCCTTGGTGCACGGCCAGCACATCTTGGCACAGTGTTACACCGTCCGGGTTATCTGGATACTTCCCACCAACACCAATCTTTCAGAACTCCGGAGATGGGAACTTGCCCTTCAACACATTCTCTCTTCCCGTTGCCCGCCTGGTCTCAACCTCCGCTAAATTCTAATTCCCGCCCACCATCTTTAACATCTTTGCCTCGGTTCTGTGGACAGAGCCTCTGCCTGAAGTGGCATCTCTGTCCAACTTCTTTGGTTTCTACAAATGTCTGCCTAAGTGTGTTTGGATGTGGATATGTGTGAGTGTGTGTGTATTTGTTTACCTTCCTTTTTGTCCCCTTAGGTAAGTCCTTCCACTCCTGGGATTGGAATGGCTCCTTTTCCACTTCCTTAAAACCCGAATCCTTCCCTTTCTCCTCTCCTTCCTCCCTCTTTTTCCCGAAGAAGCCACCACTGGTGGCGAAAGCTCGAATGGTTGTGTGTTTTTGTGTGTGTTTAGTGTTCCTATCGACCAACCTGTACTTTAGGTAAGTCAAAAATCTTTATTTTATACCATATATATATATATATATACGTAAAAAATAGATAAGGTACACTTACCAGGCGAAGGGGCACAGGCAGTAATAGCAACAAATAAACACACAGACACACACACACAAAAATGCTAGCTTTCACAGCCTAGCTGCTTCATCAGGCTGAAGGGAGGAGAGGGAAAAGGAAATGATGAGGGTTTTAAGGAAGGGGGTAAGGAGCCATTCCAATCCCGGGACAGGAAAGACTTACCTTGGGGGAAAAAATGGAGGGTAAATAAATGCACACACACCCACACATTTACACAGACACAAGTACACTTAGGCAGACATACTGTAGAACTGTAGAAAGCAAAGAAGTTAGAAGTTAGACAGAGATGCCACTTGAGGCAGAGGCTCTGTCCAGAGAACCAAGGTAAAGATGTTAAGATGGTGGGTGGGGATTCGAATTTAGCGGAGGTTGAGACCAGGTGGGCAACGGGAAGAGAGAATATGCTGAAGGGCTAGTTCCCATCTCCGGAGTTCTGAAGGATTGGTGTCAGTGGGAAGGATCCAGATAACCCGGACGGTGTAGCACTGTGCCAAGATGTGCTGGCCATGCACCAAGGCATGTTTAGCCACAGGGTGATCCTCGTTACCAACAAACACTGTCTGCCTGTGTCCATTCATGCGAATGGACAGTTTGTTGCTGGTCATTCCCACATAGAACGCTTCACAGTGCAGGCATGTCAGTTGGTAGATCACGTGGGTACTATCACAAGTGGCTCTGCCTTTGATCGTGTACACCTTCCGGGTTACGGGACTGGAGTAAGTGGTGGTGGAAGGGTGCATAGGGCAGGTTTTACAACGGGGGCGGTTACAAGGGTAGGAGCCAGAAGGTAGGGAAGGTGGTTTGGGGATTTCATAGGGGTGGACTAGGAGGTTACGGAGGTTAGGTGGGCGGCGGAAAGACACTCTCGGTGGAGTAGGAAGGATGTCATGAAGGATGGATCTCGTTTCGGGGCAGGATTTTAGGAAGTCGTATCCTTGCTGGAGAGCCACATTCAGAGTCCGCTCCAGTCCCGGAAAGTATCCGGTGACAAGAGGGGCACTTCTGGGGTTTTGTTGAAGGTTCTTAAATTGGGGGGATGAGGAAGTGGCTCTGGCAATTTGCTTCTGTACCAGGCCAGGAGGATAGCTGCGGGATGTGAAGGCTGTTATCAGGTTATTGGTGTATTGGTTCAGGGATTCAGGACTGGAGCAGACTCGTTTGCCACGAAGACCTAAGCTGTAGGGAAGGGAACGTTTGATATGGAAAGGATGGCAGCTGTCATAATGCAGGTACTGTTGTTTATTGGTAGGTTTGATGTGGACGGATGTGTGTAGTTGGCCGTTGGATAGATGGAGGTCGACATCGAGGAAAGTTGCATGGGATTTGGAATAGGACCAGGTGAATTTGATGGGACCAAAGGAGTTGAGGTTGGAGAGGAAATTCTGGAGTTCTTCTTCACTGTGAGTCCAGATCATGAAGATGTCGTCAATGAATCTATACCAAACTTTGGGTTGACAGGCTTGGGTGTCTAGGAAGGCTTCCTCTAAGCGTCCCATAAATAAGTTCGCGTACGAGGGGGCCATCCTGGTCCCCATGGCTGTTCCCTTTAGTTGTTAGTATGTCCGGCCCTCAAAAGTGAAGAAGTTGTGGGTTAGGATGAAGCTGGCTAGGGTATTAAGGAAAGAGGTTTTAGGTAAGGAAGTGGGTGGTCGGCGTGAAAGGAAATATTCCATCGCAGCGAGGCCCTGGGCATGTGGGATATTAGTGTATAAGGAAGTGGCATCGATGGTTACAAGGATGGTTTCAGGAGGTAACAGGCTGGGTAAGGATTTCAGGCGATCAAGGAAGTGGTTGGTGTCTTTGATGAAGGATGGGAGACTGCACATGATGGGTTGAAGGTGTTGGTCTATGTAGGCAGAGATTCGTTCTGTTGGGGCTTGGTAACCGGCCACAACCCAATCATCCCGGCCGCCCCTTTCCTCCATGTCGACCTCCATCTATCCAACGGCCAACTACACACATCCGTCCACATCAAACCTACCAATAAACAACAGTACCTGCATTATGACAGCTGCCATCCTTTCCACATCAAACGTTCCCTTCCCTACAGCTTAGGTCTTCGTGGCAAACGAGTCTGCTCCAGTCCTGAATCCCTGAACCAATACACCAATAACCTGATAACAGCCTTCACATCCCGCAGCTATCCTCCTGGCCTGGTACAGAAGCAAATTGCCAGAGCCACTTCCTCATCCCCCCAATTTAAGAACCTTCAACAAAACCCCAGAAGTGCCCCTCTTGTCACCGGATACTTTCCGGGACTGGAGCGGACTCTGAATGTGGCTCTCCAGCAAGGATACGACTTCCTAAAATCCTGCCCCGAAATGAGATCCATCCTTTGTGACATCCTTCGCTTTCCGCCGCCCACCTAACCTCCGTAACCTCCTTCCCTACCTTCTGGCTCCTACCCTTGTAACCGCCCTCGTTGTAAAACCTGCCCTATGCACCCTTCCACCACCACTTACTCCAGTCCCGTAACCCGGAAGGTGTACACGATCAAAGGCAGAGCCACTTGTGATAGTACCCACGTGATCTACCAACTGACATGCCTGCACTGTGAAGCGTTCTATGTGGGAATGACCAGCAACAAACTGTCCATTCGCATGAATGGACACAGGCAGACAGTGTTTATTGGTAACGAGGATCACCCTGTGGCTAAACATGCCTTGGTGCATGGCCAGCACATCTTGGCACAGTGCTACACCGTCCGGGTTATCTGGATACTTCCCACTGACACCAATCCTTCAGAACTCCGGAGATGGGAACTAGCCCTTCAGCATATTCTCTCTTCCCGTTGCCCACCTGGTCTCAACCTCCGCTAAATTCGAATCCCCACCCACCATCTTAACATCTTTACCTTGGTTCTCTGGACAGAGCCTCTGCCTCAAGTGGCATCTCTGTCTAACTTCTAACTTCTTTGCTTTCTACAGTTCTACAGTATGTCTGCCTAAGTGTACTTGTGTCTGTGTAAATGTGTGGGTGTGTGTGCATTTATTTACCCTCCATTTTTTCCCCCAAGGTAAGTCTTTCCTGTCCCGGGATTGGAATGGCTCCTTACCCCCTTCCTTAAAACCCTCATCATTTCCTTTTCCCTCTCCTCCCTTCAGCCTGATAAAGCAGCTAGGCTGCGAAAGCTAGCATTTTTGTGTGTGTGTGTGTGTGTCTGTGTGTTTATTTGTTGCTATTACTGCCTGTGCCCCTTCGCCTGGTAAGTGTACTTCATCTATTTTTTACGTATATATATATATATATATATATATAGTATAAAATAAAGATTTTTGACTTACCTAAAGTACAGGCTGGTCGATAGGAACACTAAACACACACAAAAACACACAACCATTCGAGCTTTCGCCACCAGTGGTGGCTTCTTCGGGAAAAAGAGGGAGGAAGGAGAGGAGAAAGGGAAGGATACGGGTTTTAAGGAAGTGGAAAAGGAGCCATTCCAATCCCAGGAGTGGAAGGACTTACCTTAGGGGACAAAAAGGAAGGTAAACAAATACACACACACTCACACATATCCACATCCAAACACACTTAGGCAGACATTTGTAGCCTAAGTGTGTTTGGATGTGGATATGTGTGAGTGTGTGTGTATTTGTTTACCTTCCTTTTTGTCCCCTAAGGTAAGTCCTTCCACTCCTGGGATTGGAATGGCTCCTTTTCCACTTCCTTAAAACCCGTATCCTTCCCTTTCTCCTCTCCTTCCTCCCTCTTTTTCCCGAAGAAGCCACCACTGGTGGCGAAAGCTCGAATGGTTGTGTGTTTTTGTGTGTGTTTAGTGTTCCTATCGACCAGCCTGTACTTTAGGTAAGTCAAAAATCTTTATTTTATACCATTTTCCTACCTGGAAGGTCTCCTTCTATAATATATATATATATATATATATATATATATATATATATATATATATATATATATATATATATATATATATGCTAAATTTTTATTACAAAATGCTAAATTTTCAAACTTTTTTTGCTTATTTCACACAGCTCTCCCTATAATACACATTAACTTACAAATGACTAGTTATATGCGATATTGGTAATTTTCATACTAGCAGTCTTTCTTAGCAGCTTGTTTGGTATATTCTTTCTCTATATAAAAGGACGGGTGAGTTGTGTGAGTGGTTGGCAGGTTTCACCATGACAAAATTTATCATTTCCTTGTGAGTGGTATAGAATAGTGGTAAGTTAGTTCAACTCTTATTTAACTCTGTTCTTCCTCACCGTAATGACTGATGAGTGAAAACCCCTTATGTTCTCTAATACTTCTATATCGGCGTTTAATCTTGGCCAGTATTTGCAGCACATTGTCTGCTGTCCACTTGTGGGCCGTGGCCCATGGGTTGGGAACCATGATTTCTATAATTTCCTTTTACTGATGTCAGTATCTGTTCAAAATTTTATTTTGATTACATTGCTGACTTGTACTTAATTGTCTGTTTTCGTTCCAACCACCTTTCATGTTTTTCATGTTTATCACCTTAGTAACATATCATCTTCATTACCATTAATAATTGTACCTTGCTTCCAGTATCATTCTGCACATTTCTACTCATTTTAGATTCGTAGTGACTTTTTTAACATAAAAAAATCCTTTTTTACATTCCTTAGTTTTTTCTTTTCCCTGACAAATGAACTACTAGAACTTCTGAAATAATATAATCATTGTTTTAATCTGTTTTAGGTTCGGTATGTTTATTAACTCTGTCACAGCCTTTTCAGTTCAGAAATAACACACTTTGTTGCTTATGATGTAATGACAACTATGCACTACACTACAACTGTTTTATGGATATCTTACCTGTGTAGCTTATCATTTTAATTCTCTTTTCATGCTGCTTGTCATCCACTTTCATCATATTCAAACTCTGATTCATTAATAATTACTGTGGCTCAGTGTTTATCACCTTGACCTCACAGCCAGTTGTTGGAATTTAGGTTTTCTGTGATTTCCTTAATTCACTTAATGAATATGATAGACTTTCTTAGGATATAAGAACACCAGAACAAGGAAGGCATGACTGTAACTTTGTGCTCTGTGTTCCTCCTAATATTCACATATATCTTTGAAGTGTGTTATTTTTCCAATTTAATTTCTATCTGTGTTATGTCACAGGAAATTGGTGCTATCAAAATTCAGTAAATATCAGTTTTCAATGGCACTCTATATTTCTGTTCATGAAAGTTTTATTTTCTGTGGTAGGTGAAAGAGAACCAATAGTAAACAATCTGAGGCTTTACATAAGGTAGTGTGTGGATGACAAATATTCAGTTACAGTGCTTATGTCATGTTAAGCACTGTCGGACTTGGATGGGTTACCGTCTAGGTCTGCTGAGTGCTGTTGGCAAGCGGGGTGCACTCAGTCCTTGTGAGGCCAACTGAGGAACTACTTGATTGAGACGTAGCAGCTCCGGTCAAAAATACTGACATAAGGCTGGGAGTGTGGGGCGCTGACCATGTCCCCCTCCATACGACATCCGTTGACACCTTTGGGCAGAAGATGACACGGTGGCCAGTCAGTACCCAGTGGACCCCCTGAGTCCTGTCGGATGGAGTTTACAGTTTAAATGATGAAAGTTCATTGTCAAATTTTCATCTCATCATAATGTGGACACTGTTAATAAACCTCATAAGCTATACTTTCATCTTTGATGTGGCTTATATATCAAGAATATTTCTTCATTGCTTCTTTAGTGGGAAACAGCCATAATTCCATATAAATAAAACAGCTGAAAATTCTTCTGATGGGGCACAAAAATGTCAATTATGATCCTGTTTTAAGGCAGAAACAGAGAAATGGGGACCACATTCTGACTTCCTCACCAAACATTTTTGCAACTGAACACATTCACCCTCTTTAAACACTGAGTGTGCTAAATCCTTTTACATGGCTGGCCCAGAGTGAAGTTTTCAACATCTCCTTCTCACTGCCACTGCCTACAAATCTCTCTCTCCTGCAGTTTCCCCCTACAGACACTTTCTCCTGTCTGTATCTCCCATTCTCACTGCCTTCAGCCCTTTGTCTCAATCTTCCTTACCAATGCCTCCTTCTCTGTCAATTTTACTGTTTCTCTGTCATTGTCCTGATTCCTTTCATTCAGATTTCCACTGTTACTTTCTTTCTCAGTCTGCTGACAGATTCTTCAATCACAATTGCCTCCTCTTTAAACATGTCCTGGGTAATCCTTAAACCAGGCACTTCACTTGGGACTGAGGGATGAGGAAATTGCAAGAAATTTGAGTTGTTAAAGTTTTCCAGTCCAGGGAATCACGACCCTCAAACTTATGCATGGTCTCCACCCTTTCCTCCTTCATATGCACTGTCTTCCCTTTTTAAATTAGATTAGATTAGATTAATACTTGTAATGCACATCGTAATTATGTGGAACGTGTCAGGTTAATAAAAGGTGTCTGTACAAGATGTTACATTACAGAAAATATTACGACACAAATATATTTACTAACTTATATCTAAAAATTCATCCAGTGAGTAGAAGGAGTTGTCATACAGAAATTCTTTTAATTTATTTTTAAATGCTAGTTGGTTATTTGTCACAGTTTTTGATGCTGTTTGGTAGGTGACAAAAGACTTTTGTTGCAGCATAATTCACCACTTTCTTTTCCAAAGCATAGTGAAGATCATCCTTTCTCCTGGTGTTATAGTTATGCATACTCCTCTTACTTTTGAACTGAGTTGAATTATTAACAACAAATTTCATAAGTGAGTATATATACTGTGAAGTTACTGCGAGGACACCTAAATCCTTAAAATACGTGTTTGCAGGATGGGTGAGCTCCACACACTTTTGTGAATGAATAATTTAAAAAAAAAAAAAAAACTGAAATACCCCAGGATATGGCGCCGAATCAAAGCAGCGAAACTAATTTACAGAGATTCTTATCGCCAAAATTTGCAGTAATCCTAATAGCATATGTAGCTGAACTCAAACATATTTCGTAACTTGCTTCTAGTTTAATCTCTCATCAATGCATTCACCTAACAATTTTGAAAATTTTACCATAGCTACAGACTTCTGTTTAAAGTCTATATTTATTACTGGAGTTGGGTCATTTACTGTATGGAACTGTACATACTGTGTTTTATCAAAATTTAATGAGAGTCTGCTTGCTGAGAGCCACTTAACAATTTTGTTAAAACTTAGTTCTTGTTTTTTGGATGTGATAAAGAACTATCATTACGTCTTCATCAGTGTAGAATAGCAGGTCATTAATGTATATGAGGCACAGGAAAGGACCTAAGACCAAATTCTGCGGGACACCATTCTTGATAGCCCCCCATTAGAAATCAGCTGATGTTTTGACAACTTTCTGCATTCTTCCAGTTAAGTATGAATAAAACCACTTGTGCATTGCCCCATTCAAATTGTAATGATTAAGCTTATCTAGAAGAATTCCATGATGTACACAATCAAAGACATTTGAGAGATCACAACAGATACCAATGGGTGATGTCCAGTTATTCAGTGCATTTAATATTTGATCATTGAAGGCATATTTATCATTTTCTGTTGAAAAGCTTTTCTGAAAACCAAACTGACATTTGGTTAGTACTTTGTTTTTACACATATGGGGCACTAGTCTTGAATTACATTACTTTCTCAAAAATTTTTGATAAAGCTATCAGAAGAGAAATTGGGCAGTAGTTGTTGACATCTGATGTATTCTCTTCTCTGTGTAGTGGCTTAACAATGGCATATTTCGGTCTATCATGATATCATGGAAAACATCCTGCTTCAGAGGGCTATTACATATGTGGCTGAGAATTCTACTTATCCGTGGGGAACAAGCGTTAAGTACCCTGCTGGAAATGCCATTGCGTTTTTGCATGGGGTGTGACCCACAGAAAATACACTTATCTGCAAAACAACATTTTATTACACTGATAGTGCACAAGCACAACACAGACTTGATAGAATTGTTGATGGCCACCAAGAGGCGACCCGCCCAAAGACACTCATAAAGATAAAATTGTTTGTAAAGAGTCAATAATGGCTATCACTGCCACACAGCCCCCCCCCCTCGCCCAGTTTCCCCCTTTGCAGTAGAGAATACTCGTGTTGTGTGTGGTAACAGTGGGGCGGACAGCTGGCAATGGTTGTGTGCCTGGAACCTGAGTGATAGACAACTCCACAGAGTTGTCAGGCAGAGGCTCTGGTCCAAGGAGGCAGCAAGCAGTGGGGCCGAAAACGTCAAAGTCCCTGAGGTGAGGGGGCTGTCGAACTCGATGCACCTGCTGGCTGAGGGTTGCACAGGCAGGAGGGGAAGTATCACTCTGGTTGGTGAGGACATGGAAAGGACGGCCCTCGATCTCGGAGTGGAAGTGCTTAATGGCCTCGTAAATGGCAAGGAGTTCTCGGTCGAAGGCCGAATACTTCCTCTGAGCATGATTTAATTTTTTAGAGAAGAACTGGAGAAGAGTGATTTTGCTGTCTAGAGATTGGCTAGTAACGGCATTGATGGTAGTGTCACTGGCATTGGTCATAATAAAGATGTCCACTTCAGGGTGAGGATGAGCGATAGTAGTAGCATTTTGTATTCGTCTAGGTCCACTGCATCATATATGTCATTTAACGACATTGTAAGAAAATTTGCTGTGTCAAAGACCCTGCTATATGAAAAATTATTTATTAATTATGACTGGCCTGTTTCTTTACAATTGCGATCTTTTAGGTTTATTGATCTTTACTTCCTTGCAACATCGCTTTCTAATCTGCTGTATGATGATTTGACCATTTTATTGCTGTTAATAGTGAATGCAGTTAGTATCACTCTTATAATTCAAAATTTAATTTTTCTTTTGACAACTATTTTGACAGCTCAGTCAGCGATGCTATATGGTATATATACGTTGTAGTTTTAGGTATTTATGGAGGTTTATTTTTGGACTATTAGTGTCCTGGGCTATTTCTTCACAGGTGAATGCCCAGACAGGAACCTCCTACTTGTCAAAGACATACAACCATAAGGTGTTGTGTGGTATAATGAACTCTGTGGAGACTTGGAGTAAACAAGGGACAAAGTGGAGTTAATCAAGTTGTTATTAATTTGTTTTGTAATTAGTTACAAGATATGTCTTGGATAGATAACATGATCCAAGTTTTGGTCTCAATGATATTTGTAATTGCATCTGGATGTGTAAGTGAAAACCAGATGATACTCTTACAGGAGTTGTATTAAGGGTTCAATAAACCCTTTTCTAATGTTCAACTAGAACCGGAGTGTGTATTCAGTTAATTAATGCATTATATGCTGATTAAAATACTTCATCTCTTCCATACATCTTATATCAGAGAAGAATTATGATTGACCTGAGTATTGAATTAACAGTTAATAGAGGCACTGAATTTCAGGATCTCTACAATTCAATACATAATAAGAAATATATGAAGAACAGATTTGTTTATGTGATAGGATTCTGAAAAGATAGAATCACATGGGACATCACAATGTTATATGGTAGATAGTAATAGCGTTCGATAAGACGTCTTTAAGGATAGAGAGAGACTTAGATATTGCAGGGGTCCAAGAACGGGCCGAGTGCGCAAGGTATTCTTGCCTGCCAGCGTACCAGTAAGGGGAGCTTGAATGTCAGCAGCCCTGGGCAAGTGCCGACGATAATAATTAATAGTGCCTAAGAACCACCTTCATTCTTTGAATGTATAGGGGCGTGGTAGTTTCTTGATGGTATTGACCTTTTTGGAGGGAGGGGGTGGGGGCGGTAGGAAATGCCAACAGCCGAAACAGTGTACCCCAGAAACTTAACAGAAGATAGGTGTAGTTGGTTATTGCTATGATTCAACTCATCCCTACCTTGGCCACATTGTCAGAGAGAATTATTAAATGACGTTTGCTATTCTCTACAGAGGTATTGAATTGTAAAAAGTCATGAAAATAAACAAAACAAAACTTTAGAGGAAGGAGAATATCAGTGATGAAGCATTGCCAGGTTTGTGTGGCATTTTTAATCCAGATAGCGCAGAATTTTTGGTACCATTTTTTTCTCAGAAGCTATCAATTACCTTCATGAGATTGCACAAGATTGTTACAAGTGATTATTTTCACAATCATGCCATTAGTCTTGCAATACTGCTCTTCTTTCTATAATGACATCAAAATTAATGTTTTATAATTTTAATCTGACGAATCAGTATTATTAAAACAACATTTAAGATGAAATATACACATATAGCTGTCTCAAAAATTGAAGAAAGTTCGAGAAATATAAACCCAACTACGAGGAAGTCTTCAGTATCTTCTGTATGAACCTCAAATTGCAGCTGTACCTAGTCCCTTTGCAATTGACAATACAAGCTAAAACTGATTTGCAATGGGAGCAGGCATTTTAAAGAAACAAAATATGACACTGTACACAAATTCTTACATACAAAAATAAAAAAAAAGTAAGCTATCATTATCGTCCTTCTGGAAGGACATCAGCTCTATCTGGATTAAGTCCAAATGGCATAAAGTGGTAGTGGTATAAGCATATCGGAGTTGTGATGACAGTCTTCTCAACATCTTCCGGAGCTATGGGTATCTGATGGTACACACACGTTTGCAGGCAACCACAGAAAAAAATCTAGCACCAGCGAGAGCTTGAGTGAAATAGGCTACATTAGGAATGGGATACCTGTCCATAATTGTCTTAACATTGAGCCTACAGTAGTCCCCACACATTCTCCAAGGGCCATCGCTTTAGTTTACTAAGTGAATGGGGGAGGACCAACTGCTAGAACAAGTTTTGATAATGCCTGCCTCAAGTAACTCAGCGATCTGTGCTTCCCCGGTGACGTGGTTTGCTAGACACAGGCATGTCATCAGTGTGTCTGAGATTGTGGACTGTACCGTTAGTGACTTCAGAAATGCACTTCCGAGGGTGGGAGGCAATGGCGGGCGTGGTGTCCAGTGCATCAGATTTTGCGGACGACGTTGTGACAGCTGGCGCAGGGATGGGAGGAGACAGCTGACACTGGCTGTGATATCCGCTGGAGGCACTGCAAGTGTGAGGGCGCAAGATGGCTGCAGGGCTGCAGCAGCATATGGGTCAGCAGGCAGAGTAGTTGAAGCAGGCACCGTCAGTGCAGACGAGAGTGCCACCTGAGTGCACAAGCAAGATGGTGGTAGAGCTGCGGTGGTGTGCGAATCAGCTGGCAGAGTAGTTGATGTGGTGACCACCATGGCAGGTGGCGGCGCCACCTGCGGCATAGCACATCATGGCAGCACGCCGAAGCAGCTTGGAGGTCAGCCGAGAGGGATGTTACTGCAGTGGCTACCAATGCAAGCAGGTGCGCAACTGTTGCAGAAACAGAAGAAGACTGAACTGCAGCAGGCATGACAGCACGTGCACGAACATTTGAAACACTGACTGCAAGTGTGGAGAAAACACCTAGAGTTTGAGTCTTCAGCTTGAACAGAAGCAGAGATAAACTCGGAGTTATGTTTGTCCATGGGGTGGCGACTGACCAGTTGTTTAGAGACAGGGGAAGTTAAAGTTTCAATTCTTAGGTTGGTAGGCTGAGAGGACTGACAGTGTGCAGAGCAGGTGCCAGAGGGCAGAGTGCATGTACAGTTTTGAGAGTCATGGTGGTTGGCGTGGCAACCGCGTTTTGTTTACACACATCAGCATAGGAGTGAGGAGCAAGGTTAAGCGAACTGACAGAAGCACAACACACCTACACACTAATAGCATAGGCAACACTGGTACTAACCTTGAAATCCACCCACAGAGCAGAAGAACATTGATGGCCACAGACGGCCGTGATTCAACACGGGCTAGACGGTGCACAATGCTTTCCTGTTCACTCTTGAGGTCAAACACTTGTTTATGTTAGTCAAACCATTTATTCAGCAGTTTGTTGAAGTCATCAGACAATTTGGTATACTCACTAATAACAGTAGAACTCTCAGTAGCGGAGCCGGAGTTCAACAAATCACACAAAAAAGTTTGTTTGGGGAATGCTGGAAAACAGAGTGGCGCATAACACTGAGTGAAAGTTTGGATGTGTTAAAAAATCTATACCCACAATACATTCTGGAATGTCTGCCACTAAATGGTTCCACTCAAGGGTGCAATCAGGAGAGAGATGCACAGAGTAAGAGGCTGAACCCCCACACCAAAGTTGTGTGGCGTTGACAGTTTGCAGCAGGCAGAGAGGATATCAGTGAGGATTCCATTCCCAGAAACACAGTTGCACAAGTAGAAGCAACCACCCTGAGTGGAAGTATGGTAAACAAAATGCAGCGTTGGTAGGTACCCATTGTCATATGAGCGGGGGACAGCACCTGCGTCCTTCCCGCATGTTGCATTTGGGTACCAGCATAGTGGACGGCACTTCTTGGCAGCTGTACCAAAGCAATTGTGGAAGAAACAGAACAGGTAGCAAGATAGCTGTTCCAATAGGAAGCGAGTGGGTGGTGGTGCCTTGGTTGTGAGGTGACATGGAATGCCAGGCAGGTCGACAGGTCGGCCGGCATGCGGGAGCGACTCTGAGCAAAGGTGTGAGGAGATAGGGTTGAGAGCAACACAGCGTAAGTGTGTCCTATGGTGTGGTAGCCACACAATTGTACGCGGTAGGCCAAAGCTGGCGCGGCGGGGGCGTGTCGGGATGTCAAATGTGGCTGCACATCAAACACATTGTCTTCTCCTGACAGGTTCACATGCGAGAAAGCACTCGACAGATTGTGAGGGTTTAAAAACAGTCAGCAGGTAAACACTCCACAGGTGGTTGTCCAAAAAATGAATGCACTGCACTGCACTGTGCGTGCAGAACAATGTGGGGAAGGAGCTTGAGACAAAGCTCCTGCACTAAACGCAGAACTTAAAGAAGAATTAGGAATGAATCTGCTAGCCAGATCATTAAACAAAGGCAGTGAAATATAGTTGTGCGACAGTGTGCCACTGTTCAAACTATATCCAAGCACTTTGGTCATGGATGAATACACTTGTGCACATGGCAGAGCCGTGGCAGGGCACGAGTAAAAATTTGAAGAACAGTACACAAAATAGTCCTGTGAAACACGAGTATTGTTCATCATTTGCACACCAGAATGCAAATTCGGGGATACAAATCCAGAGTCCATTGTGTGACTCTCTGCATTATTGTTCCAGGCTGAACTAAATAAGCCCGGAAAATTGCTGAGCCATGTGACGAGGTGTCGAAACAAATACACTCAATGAATCTTGGGCAGCATTGAGTTAAACGATGGTTGAGAAGCCATGGTGAAGCCCAGTGGAAGTCGCACAGGCATGTTCATTGTGGTCATAACAGTCACATCACATGCTGCCATATTTTGTGAATTAACCCGTTGCGGGCGATCGGAACACACTGAAACACGCACCAGATCACAAGAAACTCAGTACAAGGTCACCAATGTGATTTTTTGACCAGGTGTGAGCCCCAGAAAATACACTTGTCTGCGTAACAACACTTTATTACACCAGTAGTGCACATGCATAACGCAGGCTTAATGGAATTGTGGATGGCGGCTGAGAGGTAGATCGTCCGAAGACAGTTGTAAAGATAACATTGTTTGTATAGAGTTGATAATGGCTATTGCCACCATACAATCAATTCTGTAAGAGCTTTTACTTTTCAGTGAGCTTATTATTTAACTGATTTTAAAGGGAGAGGTTGGTGGAATTACGGTTGTATCAAAATGTATCGGTATGGCTCCTTCTATTTGTAGCCTTGCCTCTTCCAAGGAATGTCTAGAACCTATTTTCTCCACAACATTTAGAAAATGATTATGGAAAATATTTTCTATTACTGACTTTTTTTAGTACACTTTTCATTTAGTAGTATGGTTTATAATGTCTTCCTGTGCTCTTGGTTGCCTTTTTCCCTTTCAGTAATATTCCAAATTGTTTTAATTTTATTATCAGAGGTAATGATCTCAGACATGATACACATTCTTTTGGACCTTTTAATAACTGTTCTTAGTATTGCACAATAGTTTTTATAATACTGATCAATTTCTTGGTCAGTACTTACTATTGCTGTTTGATGCAGTCTCCTTATACTCCCACTGAATAGTGTTCATCCATTTCTCTTTTTTACTGCTATTGTCTCATTCCCACCATGATTGACTTCTCCCCCTTTGTTTGCCACTACAACTGCCCCCCCCTATTTTCCACTTTGTTCGCTTTCTGCTAGTCTCATTCACTACAAGAAAAGACAAATAAGTTTTCATGCCAAACGTTTTGGTAAAGATGGCGGAATGAGAACTGAAGCACTTGGTTCCTAGCTTTTCTGCCTAAGGCTTTTCAACATGAACATATTTGCCACTTTTGTGCACTGAGAGGTACACTTATCAGCTGATTCCCTTCTTTTCCTTGCCACAGCAAATTCTATAAATCAATAAATATTTGACTTTTTGTTGATATGATTTGTATGTTATTGAGAGAAGTTGTCAGACAGCAAGAGTCCAAAATCACCGTTTATTATTATTATTATTATTTTCATGGTATAAGTTTTATTCAAGTGGAATGATAAGTATTTCGTAAGGGTACCATTCCCTTTGGACAGCAGTGAGCAGCCTGCAAATATTTTTCTGCCAGATATCTCAAGAACACAATGAGATATTGTTGTGCTCTCAATTTTAAATTAAATTTCAATATCTCCTCTGAATTTCATACACTGACTTAAAAGCAGAGTGAAGACAATTTGTCTTTACTTCTGCAAACTCTTTAAAATATGTTTCAATACTTTAAATAATTGATGCTGCACGGTAACTAGGATGAAATTATCCCCCCCCCCCCTCCCCGCTGAGAAGATTCCTTAAAATTGAATGGCATGTTTCATAGTAGCCTAGTACCCTGACTGTCATCTCTGATCACAAGTGACACTTTTGGTACCCAAACATCATGAATTTATTCAGGGCAGTCCATGAACATATGTAGGCCTAGCCTATAAACGACCTGCAACCCACCAAAGACCATAACTAATATACAAAAACCAAGCGAGTTGCTCAATATTCTTAGCATGTGAGAAGAGTGGTAGTGTTTGAATTTTAAACTGTACTATAGGGTAGCTCAGCTGTGTCCATTAATCTGACAGATATACAAATGATCACTAGGGCAAGGACTATCCTAAATACTGTAACCAATATGTCTGCAATTGACAGACCCTGAAGTATGTGCCCTTCAAGAATCATAATTTTGCAAATGGTATTTTCAAACATATTAATACCATGCACTGTTATGGTTGGTATAATAAAGTACATTTTTACCTCATAAAAATTACAGTTTTAATAGCAAAGTGGAAATATTGTTATGCCATCATGGACTTTCCATTGTTTGATGTTTATTACACAATGTATTTGAAATACTTTCCCTTGAAGTTAATACATTAACAGTATTAAATAGTAATAACTACTAATATATTTCTAATGTTTGTGAAAGGGTCTTCTAAATTTCATGTTATGTCAGTCAGAATCTTTGTTATAAAATATCCAAAAGTTCTTGCATATTAGATAATTTCAGTAAACTATTTTTAAATACAAAATTTTTCTTTACTTTCCAATGCGTTGCATCAAGACACTACTGTTAATTAATTTTACAAATTCGTATGTGACTGTTTACATCAATTTTCTCAATTAAAATGCTTATGTTAATGTTTGATCTCCCATTGTGAGGAATCATTTCTCAATGCAAACTGTTAAAAAGAACAGTCTGTGCACTATAACCCAGTTAACTTTCCTTTTCATTTAACAATAAATAAAATAAAAACTGGAAGATAAATATAAATAGAAAACATTAAAAAAGAGTAAATTTATCATATGGTTCGTGACCTGAACTTCCATTTATTTATTTCATGTTTTTTTTATCTTAACTTATATTTCTTGATCTGTTCATCATACACACATAAATGTTGTCTTGGTTTTTACTTTGAATGCTGGTGAACTACATACAACTATTTTTGCATAGCCTAATGAAAACCCACTCCTTTGCAAAAAAAAGAAAAAAATATACTTCATACTGAGATATTTACCAGAGACCATGTAATTTGAGTCACTTATTATAATGACATGTGTAAGTGATCTATTTTGAGGCAACACTAAATGGTACCAATTTCTTCTATGCAGTGCTCCACATTGTTGTAATTTTTGAGCCTGAAGGGTAAATATGCTTTTGCATCCAAGGTTGGCAGCAGTTTCAGACTACCTTGTGCAATCTGCCACCCACTGACTTCACAGGTATATTTCTCTTGGTATTGAATGCTGGTATTTCTGCAGGTAGTGGAAGCCATCACAAATAGGTAGAGGGCTGACTAGATTGATATGGACATGTTGGAAGCAACCCTTCGGTAACCTCCTAAGTGTTGCATCCAACTTTGCTATTCTAACATGGATGGCAGGAATGTTCCTAATTTTGACAGTCATGTTTGACTCCCAGCAAGACATAGCATTCTGTAATGAGACAGGTCATAGCATTGATTCCAGGGTGTGTGAGATCATGAAGGACCAACAATAGGGTATGCTGTAACACTTCTGGGAGCACCAATCTGGAGCAACTGATAGAAACACTGCATAACAACAGGAGGGAGGACCCTGGTAACTGTCGGTGCTCCAGGATGATTGCTGAATCAGAACTGTTTTGTAAGCATGGGATATCTTAATCTTGGGGTTGAATCTGAGCTAACACTTCAAGGTTCAGTGGAGGATGAATGGCTTCCACATAACCAAACCATAAATGTAATGAATATTAGTGGTATAGTGGCTAATCAGGTCCATGTGGTGAAAATAGCATGGGGTCATGTCATCAGCAGGTTTGCAGATATCAGTAGCTAAAGGCTTTTAGTTTGTATAGAGTGTGAACAGGTGTTCCTCAACATCATCATAAAAATAACAGACAGTCTTATAGAGAGTCAAGAAACCAGAACAGTTACATTGTGAGGAGGTGAGCATTTTATGGGAAAAAAAAAGAAGAAGTGGTTGGCTGATATTTTTGATATGTTATTGGAGAAGGTGCCGTTAGAGGCATGAGTAAAATCCACTGTAACTGACAGGCAAGCCACAGCTACCAGGTGAGCTTTTTTGAACAGCATTGAACAAAATGGCCTTAAGTGCCACAAATACTTGTACTATCTCCTCTCACCATTGAATGTTGAACTGACCGTAAGTATTATTCCTGCTAAAGGAGCAGTTAGTGGCACCAAATGGCTGCAGCATGTGGTAAGTGGTGACAGTGAATTTGACCATGATAGACATATACGTAGGTTGTGGTAGGGAGTGGGCAGTGGGATCTCACAAATGACTGTCACCCAGAATGAGGTAAGAGTGATCCTGTCCACCAAAATGGTAGAGATGTAAAGGTGACACTGGTGCAGCACAGTTGTGATTGTCCTGGTTTGTATCAAAACCATTTTCTCATAGAACTGCCTGAACATTAACCTGGGGGCCCTCCTGCTTTTCAGTCTCTCTGTATGGGAGGTTCAATAGGATGGACTCGATGAATTGTTGCTAGGACTGTGCAGCATTCTTAAGGCTGTATGGCATGAAACACAACTCAGCAAAGTGAGTAATGAAAACAATTTTGGGCATATCATTCTTAAACATTGGAATTTGGTGATATGCCTTGTGTCAATCAAGATTACTGAAAACTTGGGAACATTGTAACATTTACTTAAAATCTTGAATGTAAGGGATGGGCTAATTGCCCATAATAGTGAAAGCATTGAGCATGTGATAACCCCTTTACAAAAGGAAAGTACCATCTTTTTTAGGAATAGGATGTATTGGCAATGACCAATTATTATCTAAAGTGCGGGCAAGCTGTGCTTTAGGGAAGTCACTGTGGTAGTTTTAAGGGTTTAGATGGTGAGCTTTGTGATGCATAGGCAGTTTCTCAGTTGTCTGAGGTTTGTAGTAGGTTCTATTAATAATTGCACCAATGTGAAGGTTCTTATGTTTGGGGGGAGGGGGAGGTTGTTCTCGCAGTGATGGAGAGCCTACCCTAACATTAGATTTTTGGTGGTCTTGTTCAGCTGTTGCTGAAAGAACTGAAACTCAGTGTTTGTGAGCACCAAAGATGGCTTAATGTGTCCACTTCTTTATTCTTTATTGCTGTTGACCACGTACAGTAGTATAGGCTTTTACAGAAAATTCTTATCAAGGGTTGGGATGTCATTATGCAAAATAAGTAACGTAGTATCATCGGCATAACAGATTACAGACTGTGATGCACAATGGGGCAGGTTATTTGTCGCTACAATATGGAAGAAGGGACCAAGAACTGAACCCTGTGGGACACCTGTATTAAATTTTACTAGGTGGTATTGTTTATTACCTATTGAAACATACTGTCTTCTGTTGTTCAGGTAGGAGGATATTACAGCTAATATATCTTTGCGAACACCATAATATTCTAATTTTGTTAGAAGTATGCTAAATGCAAGGCAATCACATGCTTTACTTAGGTCACATAATACAAGTGATACTGTCTCCTTATTTTCGAAAGCTATGTCAAGTTCGTCTATAACAAATTCCAAAGTTCAGCATGTGGATGTGGAGATTAGTGGTTTCAGCATGTTCAGAGGCAAATGTGGCAAGCATAGAACTGAGGAATGATAAAGCACTGAGCACTTGCAGAGAGCAAGCAGGATTTATGTATGCTCCATATGATACATAGATTGGGGTGTCGATAAAAATCTCTCAATATATCTGCCATTCAAGCACCTAGAGCTGACTGACTGTAGATGAACATGAGTGACCCCTACCCGTTGAGGGGGAAGGGGAAGCACAGGTGTTGCCCCTACCACTATCATTTGTTCTTGCACTGGCTGAGTTGGGCCCACAACAGTGATATGATCTATGAGATGTAGTTTAGTCTTCAAAGGAGCTGTGGCATGGGAGAGCAACTAATGTTGGAGGTAATGAGACAGCTTTACCAAAAAAAAGTTCATAGTCAACATTGGAGGATAGATAATAACTCACCATAAAGAGGCTCTCTGAGCTACTAACATGTAAATAGAAATAGACAATCACATAACTTAAATTTCAGCCATGGCCTTGACAGAAAAGACATGCGTACATTCACACAACAGCCATGTCTGACCTCCCCATCACCACAAGCAACAAGACTGCGAGTCAGGTGAGTGGGACGGGGGACGGTGGAGAATGCTGAAAAGGGTGGGGATGAAAAGTTTGGTATTGCATGATGGACTGTAAAGGCTCTGACAGGTGGGAATTTAACCTGCGGCACTGAATACAGTGAAGGTAGGAGGCGGAAAAGGATATAAGGGAGCCGTAGAGGAGTGTGGAGGAGAAAGTGGGGAGATTTGAAATGATAAAAATAATAAAGAAAAAAAATAAAATAACATAAAAGAGATAATTAATGGGATATTGGATGGGGCAACACACAGTTTCAAGGAAGACATGAATTGGAAAGATGCAGGATATTGAATGGGGAAGGTGGGGGGGGGGGGGGGAGCAGTGATGGCAGTTAACTTAGGTTGAGGCCAGGATGGTTGCAGGACCGTAGAATGTGTTGATAGGACAACTCCCATCTTCACAGTTCAGAAGAGCTGGTGCTGGAGGGGAGGATCCAGATGGCTCAGATAGTGAAGCAGCCATTGACATCCAGAGTCCTGTGCTCAGCCGCATGCTGTGCCACAGGGTGTCCATCTTGCTTTTTGCCGCAGTTTGGTGGTGGCCATTCACCCTGAGGAGGCAGTTTATTCATTGTCGTACCAATATAAAATGCTGTGCAAAGATTGCAACAGAGTTTTTAAATTCCATGGCTGCTTTCACAGGTCGCCCAGCCTCTGGTGGGGTAGAATAAGCCTGTGACAGGACTGGAATAGGAAGTGCTAGGTGGGTGGATTGGGCAAGTTTTGTATAGTGGTAGTCCAAATGGCTATGATCCCTGTGGTAAGGAGTTGGGGTTTGGAGTGACATAGCTGTGGACTAGGATGTTGTGGAGGTTGGGTGGGTGACAGAACACCACTTTAGGGGGGGGGGGGGGAGTCAGTAGTATTTCAAGGTATGATGAAAGATATTCAAAGGATATGATATAATAGTTCCATTTCGGGATTTATTGGGTGACAAGGAGGACACTCCTTTGTGACTTGTTATTGGGATAGGAGGGAGGATTGGTGGTGTGTGGGGATATGTAATGGAAAATCTGTTTCTGGACTAGGTCAGGACGGAATTTCTGTCTGTGAAGGCCTCTGTGGGGCCTTCGACATATTGAGTATGGGACTTCTCATCACTGCAAATTCTCCATGTATGGGAGGGTTTTTATGTGTGGTAGGAGTCATCAGTGATGTGAAGGTTAACATCCAGAAAGGTGACTTGTCAGGTGAAGAAACTGATGGGAGAGAAGGAATTGGAGGAGCATTCCAGACACCACCTCCATAAATTATCCAGCCTCCTGACATCCTACTGTCATCTTCGTGCACTACTAGCCAGCCCGCTATCCCACCCAAAATGTTCCTCCTGTGAAACCCTCATAGCACCTAGACCTTGCCTCGCATACATTTTCCAATTGCCTCAACCGCTAGAACTCCCCACCAACAATCTAAAATACCCAAACCCTAAACAATCCTAGAAAGCTGTTGTTAACCTTTCTGGCAAAACCCTCACCCCCACAGAAGTTTCAGTCCTATCAAAAGGTGTCACACTCTCCTCTCCTTCTGCCAATCCTTACAGTGGAAAAACTACTTTTGACACCAATCCCTCCATTCAAAGCCAATGTAATTCCAACATTTAACCTTGTCTCTTCCAATGCATAGCACCATACAACCATGTCTCTCCTTCACTCCCATCTAACCATGACACTCTCTCACTCCCCTCTAACCATCCTTTGGTCACCTTACAGGAATTCCTCATATCCAACTTGGCATTACCATCCTTTCCCAAGTCCCTTCCTAAGAATACAAGAAGAAAGGACAGCCTTACACATCCCAACCTAATCATCCTCCCTGTAGATAAAGGTCCCACCATTGTTGTGATGAATCACAGTGATTACATCAATTGCCTTGAGTCTTGTACCTACAAGTTGTGCCAGGATGAACCCATCCCAAAAGTCCAAATTGTCTTTCAATCCCTGCTAAAATCTTAGGGCCCTTACCAGAACCTCTTCCCCGAATCCACAAATCCATTTCCCTCCACACTCCAACATCATCCCTCTCATGTACCCTTTACATGCTCCAAAAGATCCATAAACATAACACCCAATTGTGGCTGGTTATTGTGCCCCCATGGAAAGAATTTCAGCCCTTGTTGACCAGCACCTCCAACCAATTGTTTGAAACCTAGCTTCCCACATCCAAAATACCAACCACTTTCTTCGTAGACTCTCCACCATCCCCACCCCTTTATTTTCTGGATCCATACTTGTCACTGTTGATACCACTTCAGATACACCAATATCCCACATGCCCATTGTCTTGCTCCTCTCGAACACTACTTTTCTCTACGTCCTTCAGACTCCAAGCACAATACCTCATTCCTTATAACCCTTACTAATTACATACTAACAAACAATTACTTTTCCTTTGAAGGAAAAGTATTCAATAAAATCTGCAGCACACCCATGGGCATCCGTATGGCACCCTCTTATGACAACTTGTTTGTGGGCCGTCTAGAGGAAACCTTCCTAGCCTCCCAAACCCATGTACTGGTTCAGGTTCATTGATGATATTTTCATGATTTGGACTCGGGGCAAGGACACCCTATCCTCATTCCTTCACAACGTCAACTCCTTCTCCCCCATCAGTTTCACTTGGTCCTATTAAACCCAGCAAGTCACCTTCCTTGATGTTAATCTCCACTTCACTGAGGGCTCTATCCATGCTTTCATCCACCATATCCCCACACACTGCCAAGCCTCCCTACAGTCCCAATAACCAGTCACAAAGGAGTGTCCTTGTCACCCAGTACCACCCCGTACTAGAATGACTAAATCACATCCTTTATCAGGGCTTTGGTTATCTGTCGTCATGCCCTAAAATGAGAGACATCCTACCTAAGATCCTTCCAAACCCTCCTAAAGTGGTGCACTGTCACCCACCCAACCCCAACTAATCCATCCCTATGCCACTCCCAACCCCAAATGCTTGCCCCCCCCCTGCCATTCACAATCCACCCACCCTGCACATCTTGTTGCAGTCCTGTCACAGTTTTATCCTAACCCATCAGAAATCGGGCCACCTGTGAAAGAAGCCATGTGATTAACCAACTCTGCTGCAATCATTGCACAGCCTTTTATATTGGTATGATGACAAACCAACAGTCCATCAGTATGAATGGCCACCGCCAAACATTGGCGAAAAGCATGGACATCCTGTGGTACGGCATGTAACTGAGCATAGCACTCTGGATTTCAATGGCTGATTCACTACCCAAGCCATCTGAATCCTCCCCTCCACCACCAGCTCTTCTGAACTGTGTAGATGGGAGTTGTCCAGTCAACCCATTCTATGGCGCTGTAACCATCCTTAGACTCCCCTCCTTCCCCACTCATTATCCTGTATCTTTCCAATTCATGTATTCCTTTCAGGTTTGTGTTGTCCCTTACAGTATTCCCTTAATTAACTAATTTTTTGTTATATTTTATTTTCCTTGTTATTTTTGTCATTTAAAATCTCCCCACTTCCTTCAGCACACTCCTCTGCACCTCCCTTTTATCTTTTCCTGCCCCTTTCCTTGACTGTATTCAATGCCACAATTCATATTCCCACCTGTCAGAACCTTCATAATTTGTCATGAAATGTGGAACTTTCCCGCCATTGTTATGCGGAATCCTTTCCCTTCCAATCTCCACCTTACTCACAGTCTAGTTGCTAGTGGTGCTGGAGTGGCAGGTCATGGTGGTTGTGGATGTATAGTCGCCTGAGTGATTGTGTGAATGCATTTCTTTCTCTGATTAAGGTTATGCTTTAAAATTTAATTTGTGTGAATGTGATTGTCTATTTTTCATGCCTGTCAGTAAACCTCTTTATAGTGAGTTGTATATCCTCCATTATTGACATTGCAAAAGATTTTCCATTGTTAATAGGATTCATTGTGCCACCTCTGGCATTAAATCTGTGTTAACTTGGGCAAAGAGATGGCACCAGATCTGTGATGGTGAACGAGGATCCAGCTGTCCCTCATGAATTATGTGGCGTAAGGCCTCAGTTGGTAGGCATGAGAAGTGCTCAATAATCATATCTCTAGCCATCTCATATTTCTGATACAGATATGGCAACAGTAACACGACACTAATTGGATTGGGAGAATATTTCAAATAGCTGATCAGACACACAAACAGAGCATTGTCCTCAACAACATGTATGTTAGGAACAGAATCCAAAAGAGTGAACCACATCTTAGGGTTACCTCATTTCAGCTGTGGAATCATGGGTTGCCTGGCTTGCAAGACAACTTGTGTTAGTTCTGACTTCAGTGGCATGCCATAATGATGTGGAAGTGGTATGTTTTGCACCTGAGGTATGGGTGTTGGTAGGAAGCTTGTGAAGTCGCATGGACAGAAGTGCAGCATGTGTAGATGTAAAGACAACCAATGTGGCATACATGGGTGCAAACTGTCCAGTGTGTGACTGTAGTTGATGAGTAAGATGAGGTAAGACAGTGTGAACAAGCAAAATCGTAAATGAGCAAATTGTATTGTGGGTGAGAAGTGTCATCACAGATAGTTATGGTACAAGAAATAGGGAAATTTCCTCATGTGAAGAACTATGGATTATTTCCTATCTAGAGCCGGAACATGCAGAAAATAAGATGTGGCTTTATGGTCCAAATTCTTCATGAACTCATAACTGCACTTCTTTGTTGTTGGTGGACTGTACATTAATATCAATAGCATTTATACATCCAAAATTTGCCATATATACTAAGCCAAAACTGTTGTACAGCAGTATTGTAATCAATATATAAAACTATAGGAATCAGAAAGAGTGGGTACTAAATGGACAATGAGATTGATTTTTTTCATATATGTGGTGTCTGTTCATTCAGATATGTCTGAAAGAACAGACATAATCAAGGACGTCAAAGATGTTTTAGCTGCTTATTGTGGGTACTGAATTAAAATCAGTGATGCTGTTTATTTTGTGCTTGGATGAGAGATCAACACAGGTTTCCTTCTTACTAGGCAGTTGCTCTATCCAGTAAGCCATCTGGACACAATGGCTATCGCAACTGCAGGAATCTATCCTGGCATAATCTCAGCCAGACACAAATTCTCAACTTGTAGCCTACACTACTGTCATAGTGTCCCTTGCTCTTTATTCTCATTTACTTGCAGCAATAGTCAGCTGATTACATTAAAGTGATTGAGCATTGTGTGAATCCACAATGTAATTTAAGTACATTTTTTGGTATATGCTAACCAATCATTCTGACATGTCAAAATGTTGCTTATGTTTTTAGAATTACGAATTTGTTCAAAATGTTCAAATGTTTGTACAACTTATGGGACTTAACTACGGGGTTATCGGTCCCTAAGCTTACAAACTACTTATGAACTACTTACGAACTAGGACGGCACAAATATCCATGCCCGAGGGGGGATTCGAACCCCCGACCGTAGTGGCCGTGCTAACCGTGACTGGAGCGCCTCAGTCACCTCGGCCACCGCGGCCGGCTTACGAATTTGTAAGAACTCTTTATTCAACACACACTTGAGTAATTAAGATGCTTGAGCATATATGACACTGCTTAACAAGGAATGTTGTAAACATGATCATTTACAAATGGAAAAGAGTGGGTAAACACATAAAAGACACATATGCACTTAATGTGGCCTTTTAAGAGTGAAGTGGTTGTCTGGTTGGCTTTTCAAATACTGACAGTTGGGGATTCTAGTGGTCCTGTAGATAACTTTTTCTTGTGACATAGGAGTTGCCTCTTGTGAATAAGAGGCTCGAATCTTGTATTCCCACATTTGCTGCTGTTAGCTAGTTGTTAATGTCTGATAAAAAAAAGGTAAAAAACTTCACATAATTATTCATTTGATGTGGTTTACTAGGCAAATCAGAGGCAAGTTGATGTAAGAAACCAATATAAATTAATAAGAGTTTTGGATTAATTTACAAGGGTTATACTGCAACTATAAAAGAAAGGGTTGGAAAAACTTTTCTGCCAAAATGGGATAGAGGGCCTAATGAAGAGAGTGAAGACGAGATATAGGAGAGAATGAGCCAAAAACTCTTGGAATCTGCAGAAGAAATTTTAGGGAAGAGAAAGCTCAAAGAATAAGGAAAGAAAGGGTAACTAAATGAGTGCTTGCACAAGATGTAAGAGAGAAGGAAATGGAAGACAGTAGGAACTGAGAAATGGAAAAGAATGTATAGGTAACTGAATAATGAATTAAGGAGAGAAACAGAGCAGGTAGGAAGAGAGATGAAACAAAACAGAGGTGTATTGTCATTTGGTAGGAGAGTAGAAGGTGTTTGATTTGCAGATGATATGGTTTTACTGGAAAAGTATGAAAGAATTATGGTTGAAATGTTAAATGATTTCAGTGAGACTTGTGAGGAATTTGGAATGAGAATTAATAAGAAAAAGACCAAATGTGTGGTTCTAAGTGCAAGAAAGTAGGAACAATGATAAGGCTAGATCAAGAAGTAATAGAGCAACTTAGTGCTTTCAAATTCCTGAGGAGCGTAATTACAGAAAATATGAGATAACACAAGGAAGTGAAAACCAGGGCAGCATGTAATAATAAGAAGAGGCTTCTGTGTGGGTGTATGGACAGGAATCTCAGGAATAGACTGACAAAATGTTTGTATGGAATGTGGCACTATATGGCATTGAGACATGGACACTGAGAATGACAAGGACAAAAGATGATTAGAAGCATTTGAGATGTGGACTTGTAGGAGGATGGAAGGGATACAGTGGGTAGGCAAACTGAGAAATGAGGAGGTGCTGAGAAGAGTGGGTAGAGAGAGAGGATTTTTAAAAGTAATCAAAAAGAGGAAACATAATTGGCTTGCTCACTGGGTGAGAAGAGGTTGTCTGCTGATGGATGCTATGGAGAGAACAGTGAATGGAAGAAGAAGAAGGGGACACACAAGATTACTAGATGGTTAGCAGTAGGAAGACAGAAACAAAGAGGGCAAACTACAGAACTGCATGGGGAGCTGCATGTGAAGACCTGCCTTAGGGCAGAATACTAATGTCAAATAAAAGAAGTATGTTGCACTTGCCAAATCCATGTTCTCCCTTCTGTCAGTCTGGTACATTATCCACAAAAATAACAGAAACTTAAAATTGCCTCACATTTTGCGTATAAACTTTTAGTGAAATCTAGGTTAATTACACAAAATAGTGACTGTAACTTTATTGAAGAAAAACATCAATAATTCCTGTTTGTCACTGTCAATCATATGTGATACAAGTTACATGATTCTCTGGTCACTTTATATATTTTTTTGTGTTGGGCATTATACATTTCTGATCCAGTTTCCTTTTGAATTCATTTACAACTACAGTTCCTACCCTTTTTTAGCTTGAGATCTGATCATACTCTGAACATTTTTCTAGAGATTTTATTATTTTGTTGTTGTATGCTTTCTGTTTGATAGTTAATATGTAGATATTGTTCAGAAGGCCCAATTCATTCAAAATGTTTGCTGTTGATATGATGTTAGATAAACATTGCACTAACTGTTTGCATGTTCCTAGCCCAATAGCAATGCTGATGGTACTCTTACCAAGGTAAAGTACACTAAATGCACGACTACACTGCACGCCTTGTAGTGGGACAAGGACCTGCATCTCGTCACAAGCCACTTTATAAGCTCAGTTTGTTAGGTAAGCGCTAAAAACGATAATTTGTTTCACTAAATGTTTTGTAATGAAGTTATTAATTTTTATAAATTGTGTACTTAAAAGTTTGTATTTGTTTTTCTGTTTCATATCTCTTCGAGAGTGTCACATCGCGGTCAGCAGAGTCCTCCATGCCGGAACCAAAGATGTGATTGCTGACCACCAACCATTGCGAGTCAGCAGCCATGTGGCATAAGGAGAAACTACAGCCCATTGTTGTGTCATGATCAAAGAAGACATTTACTTAAAAATTTTTAGGTTTTTCTCTTTGTAAAAAGTTATGGAGAAAATTCTTTGGAAAAAAAAATGAGTTAGTTCCGATTGTCATGTCAAGTTGTACAGACCCCCAGGGGGCTCACCGCCCTGTGGTGAGTACGTGCGTGGCGAGCACAGGGCCACAGCCTTTGTGACACTCTTTCTTTTATGTGCTACACGACGCTTCTCCTACTGTCATTTTCCTCTCTCTTGGGGAACTAGCTGTGTGCATCCTTCGGGGAACTGAAGTTATAATTTTTTTGGTTTAAGCTCTTCTCTCATCTCTTTAATTTGCCTCCGCATTAGTGTTTGAGGCTTTACCTCATAGTATTTCTTCCTTCTTCCTCCCTGTACGCACCTGAAGGCCACCCATATGAAACAAAGTTTTAAGTTTGTAGGCCTGCCATAAATACTGCTATGCTGTTATAGTGAAAAATCTTAATTTGCTTAAAAGTAAAAATAATTAACAGTTTTTAAGGCAGCCTTTTACCAAATTTAAGACTTGTGTTCGCCCATCCCAGTACATAACATGGCAACTTCAGTACAGGATTCTTGTGCTGCTGAAATCCAAGACGCACATGGGCACAGGAGAGGAATCGTATATACCGCCGAGATCAAAGTGTCTTCATGAGGTTGAGGGATGTAACAACATCACTACTGGTGGAAGGTGAGTGAGTCCCAGCCTTGCTGTTTGGACTCACTGAGAATCAAGGAGACTGCACTTCTGTCGGGAGGAGGCTTAGTCTGTCTCCATCCCACCCCCCACCCCACCCCTACCTCCGCAACAGGCTTGTTCTGTTTGAAAGTTAACAGGTCCTGTTCGTCACTGATGCAGTTGGATGGTGTGGCCTGTGTGTGAGTTGCAGTCAACGGCGCACCATCACAGCGAGCTACGAGACTACACACCGTGTCTAGCAGTGCAGTGCTGGTGTCAACATGTTATGCCAGTAGCAACATCTGTGGTAGTCCTGATAATGATACTTGCTTCCACAAGGCTTATAAACAGCTATTTGTACATCTGGTGAGTCTGTTTCAAGTTGGGAAAGAGTTGTAAGTACAAGTGAAGTGAAGAATTATTGTTTTGAGGTCTTGTTTGGTGCTTGTTAGATAAATTTTCTCTATAATGGTGTAGGGCGGTGTAGCATCTGATAAGGAACTATCCATAACTAATAGAGACACGAGGGCAATATTTAGAGCTGTAGATAGGCTAACAAGATTAAGTGCTGTGAACATGGATCAGATAAGGCAGGAACTAAAACAATCTAGTGAAGCCACTATTGCTAAAGTGCATTGCCTAGAGAAACAATCTAGTGAAGCCATGGATCAGATAAGAGGAACTAAAACAATCTAACTAACCACTGTTGCTAAAGTGCATTATTGCCTAGAGAAGAAACTTAGTTGAAACCTAGTGAGTATTAGTGGTAGACTAGAAGAACACATTCGTGAGTCACTTGAAGAAAAGACACAGCTGAGAAAATATATAGAGAAACTCACCCACAGATTACATAATATTAATGTGTTAATCACAGATGAAATAGACTGGAATAATACTAAGCTACAGGATGAAGTTAATATTCAAAATGAAAAGGTATGCCATGAATTAATGGAGTCTATTAAGGAAGTTTCATCAAGACCCGCCGAAATTTCCTCAATAGATTGTGTACAGTTAACTAATATATCTCAGTAACTGAATAGAGACCATGCTGAGATTGAGGCAATTAAAGAAACTATCACAGAAATTTTTGCTGTACATTAGATACTGTTAAAGAGCGAGATCAAGGCTCTGAGCTTTCACATCACGGATGTAGTGATAGTTCTGAATTAGTTAATCGCGTGTGGCACACTGAAGTACAAATACAAGAGATTAGCAGGCAATTGTCTAAATTAAACTGCAAGAATCCCATTCAAACTAGAACAGTTGATCTGGTGAGCAGAGATAATAGTCGTGTCAAGTTTGTAAATACAGAGGAAAGAGATTTGAATGAACAAACCGTTTTGAGTAAAAGTGATGCGCAGTTATCTCTGACTAGCTGATCATCCCAACTTACACCTTCTGCGAAATGGTGGTAGGAAATTAGTTCAACCACAAACTCCATGATGGCAAACCAATTCCCTATATATAAACCAGGAAGTGAACTTCATTCTACGATTTTTGTCAAAGCATTTGAAACCTCGTTGTCATCAAAATGGTCGGATGATAGGAAAATTCAATTTGGAATTGGGCACCTTGAAGCAGAGGCAACAGAGTGGGCTATTCTAAATCAGTCAGAATTTAAAACATGGAAGGATTTTGTTAATCAGTTTAATGAGAAATATTGGACAAATGGGGAACAACAGTTATTAGATCCTCCACATTATTCTAGGAAATGGGGAGCATATCGGAAATACTTTGAATGGCATCTAAACTGAGTTAAACTAGTAGAAAAACCTATTATAGAGAGTCATATAATCCGAGTACTAATAAGTAGATTACCTTACTATGTTAAAGAAAAAAATGATTGGAAAGGAGTGGACACAGCCATGACAATTTTTGAATTATCTTGAACAGCTAGACCTCTTAAATAAAGAAAGGGAATACGAGAAAATGCGTTTTGCTAAAAATGGAAAGGGTAATAATAATAATAATAATAATAATAATAATAATAATAATAATAATAGTTACAATAATCATAAAGGTGTGTCACGAAAATTTACCAGTGATAAACATAGTTGTCTTTGCTAAGTTAAGAAGCAAAAGAATGAAAAAGAAATAAAGGGTAGGCAAGATAATAAAGCTACAGCCAAAAGACTGTGTATTGATTATAAATGTGAATTCTCTCAACCATGCATTGTTAGTGATGGCCAGGTGATAGGAGATATTATTGTAGAGAATCTGGAAAACTAATTGTTATGACTACTAACACAATTATACACAATATACCGGCTAACACTGTTGCTAGGACCTTGAGCCATCCCATCAAAGTCACAATAGATATGTCCGTGAGCGCCCACTCTTATCCTGGTCAGTAATGCAATGTCCAGAGACACATTCGTCAGCGCACACAGTACATAACTGAGGCAAGGTTCTCGGCTCTCCCTGTGCCTCTCTCAAACGCCTCACAGCCGGCAGGGTGCAGCGCGGTAGTGCCGCCAGCGCCGCACAGTGGCCAGTTCTGGTAACGGGCGGCATGCCGTCTAAACACACGCGCCACACGTTACCACATTCCTCCCCCTTTACGGTGTCATGTCCAGGGGTGCCAACTGCACCCAGGCTACGTCCATGGGCGAGGCCTCGTCCATCTCTGGCTGCCAGTGTCGGGCTGGTACTACCCCATAGGACTGATAATGTCCTGTTTGTCTGTGCCAGGAGTGACTGGTACCTCTGTGTATGTTGCTCACAATGACCGGGGATGAGGGCGCACCGTCAGAATTGGAGATAAAAAAGGAGCAGTTTCATTACTCACAGGTTGAGTCATGGTCCTTTCCGGTGTCTGGATGTCCATAGCCTCAGAAGCGGTGGCTCCCTCCCCCCTGTCCAGTGCCGGATGCTCAGTGAGGGGAGCCGAACGTGGAGGTGACCCTTCGCTCAGGAATGTGGCTGCTGGGACTGGTGCCAGTGCCGGGACAGGCACCCTTACCTCCAACGGAGCTCGGGCGGACACAGCACGCAGTGCAGAAGTCGCCCCCCCCCCCCCTCCCCCGAAGATGTTGGCACGGAACATGCCGGCGAAACAGGCCCCGGCAGAGGCGGGTTTGGAGGAGGTGCCTGTGAATCTGCCAGGAGTCGCGGGCGCAACTGATCCCAGTGTCGACGAAGAGTGCTCACAGCAGTGTCCACAGTGCAAAGGCGACGGCCGAGACACGAATTCACCTTACCCGGCAGCCAACGAGGATGCCGGCCAAACCCGCGCGCCCTCACTAGCGACCCCAGAATATACCGACCTGATGGCTGTGGGGGCACACTCGGTGGCTCAGGCAACAACAAATGAAAGAGAGTGTGACGTTGCCGGCTATGAAGCAGTTGCACCGGGCTGCGTTCCCCCGCTGGAGTGAACCAATATGACATCAAGAAACGGATAATGGCATCATCCACAGAGCAAGAGGTCACATATTTGCGCATTTGAGCTTTAAACGTACGCACAAACCTTTCCACTTCACCATTAGACTGGGGATGAAATGGAGGGGCCATAATATGGTGAATACCCAGACGAGCACAAAAATCTTGAAAAACAGAAGAAGTGAAAGGGGTGCCATTATCTGAAACGACTGTGTGTGGAAACCCCTCCAAAGCAAAGACCTTAGACAGTGACAGAATAGTTACTGCAGTGGACATGGTATGGCAACAAAAAATGTATGGAAAGTTTGAGTACACATCTACGAGAAAAAACCAATATAAGTTCAGGAAGGGGCCCGCGTAATCTATGTGCACCCGCTCCCACGGCTGTCGGGGCTGCGGCCAAGAAGAGAGAGACGCCCGAGATGCCGCTTGCTGTAAAGCACACAACGAGCACTTAGCCACCAGCCTCATAATGTCACCATCAATGCCGGGCCAAAACACATGCCGGCGAGCCAATGTTTTTGTGCGGGATACTCCCCAGTTCGTCAGCACACACAGTACGTAACTGAGGCAAGGTTCTCGGCTGTCCCCGTGCCTCTCTCAAACGCTGCGCGGCCGGCAGGGTGCAGGGCGGTAGTGCCGCCAGCGCCGCACAGTGGCCAGTTCTGGTAACGGGCGGCGCGCCGTCTAAACACACGCGCCACGCATTACCACACTAATAAAACCCTTTAGTCTGGATCAGCTGATGGGTAAGTTCTATTTTAATAATACTCGACCCACATGTATTTTTACTTCTGGGTACCAGCTGTGTGAGGAAGGTTGGCAACACGATCTATTGCGATAGGAAATCCACATTAAGAAAAATACAGTACACAAACCTTTGATCAGAGGCTGTATTAAAGTCACAGAAGTAAACATAATATTAGATTCTGGTAGTGAAGGTGGCGCAGTGATAATGCACTAGAGTCGTATTCGGGAGGGCGGTGATTCAAATACACTCCCAGGCATCCAGATTTAGGTTTTCCGTGATTTCCCTAAATCACTCCAGAAAAATGCTGGGATGGTTCCTTTCAAAGGGCATGGCCAATTCCTTCCCCATCCTTACCAAAAACTCCGAGCTCTAATGACCAAGCTGTCGATGGGACGTTAAAACCTAAGCTTTCTTCCTCCTTCTGGTACTGAAATTAGCATTCTGCCAAAAGAACTCTTCCAAGAAAAGAGGAAAGAATGGAAATTTTCAACTATGCCTGTTACAGGAGTGAAGATCGTTGGCGTTTACAGGGAAGCAGAGTCAGAATATTTCTGAAGAGGTTTATTTAACTTTCGAAAACAATCAATGTTCTTTTACACATACTTTTCTCATCTCCCGTCCTTGATTTACATGCCACAGAGTGTGATTCGAAGTGCTGCAGCCGGAGTTGATGGTTGTATGATTGTTTTGTGTGCCTGTGTGATTGTGTGAGTGTTCCATTTTCTGAAGATGGCCATGGCCGATAGCTGGAAGTGTTATATGTATGTGTCTTTTGTATGTGCCTGTCGCAGCTCATCGCCACGTCTTTGCAGTGTGTTGTTAACTGTCCTTATTACTGTTTTATTAATTCCAACCTGGGCTTTCCATTATTATATGTATGTTAATGACATTTTAGTAGCCACAGAAACATGGGAAGAGCATCTTTCTGTGTTGGAGGAATTATTTAAACATTTAATTGAAAGGGGAGTAACCTTGAAGCTGACCAAATCCTTTTTCTGACAGGAGGAAGTTAGGTTCTTCAGACATATAGTGACTAGTGAAGACATTAAACCAGATCTTTCTTGGATTAAAGCCATTTCTCAAATTCCAAGCCCTAGGAACCGAAAGCAGCTTAAGCCCTTTTTAGGTATGATCGGTTTACTGAGACGTTTCCTCCCTGCTCAGGATATAACCAATCCTAGATTATTGAATCTATTGAAGCAGAAAAGGGAGAAAAAGAGACATTTAATAAAATTAAAGATACATTGGTTAATGCTAAGATGTTGTACCATACCGATTTTAGCCTAGATTTTTGCATGTGGATTGATGCGTCCGATTATGGGGTAGATTGTATGATTTTTCAAGGGGAGTTAATTAATAATAAAGGATCGTATTGACCAATTGTGTTTGCTAGCTGAACCTTTAACAACCACAAACGGAATTATTTTGTTACAGAAAAGTAAGCCTTAGCAGTGGTATGGAGCTTCCAAAGATTTAGAAACTTATTAGCTGGGAGGAAAACAATTATCTATGCAGATCACCAAGTGCTTGTTTTCTTAAATAAATGTCGTCTACTCCATAGAAGGTTGCTGCGGTGGTCTTTAATTCTACAGGAATAACTAACAAGATCCGTTATATCAAAGGTTTGGAAAATATAGTTTCAGATACACTGTCTAGGCTCACAGTAGGGATGGAAAACCTTATGATAGCGGAAGAACAAGGTGTACATTATTATGCTTATTTCATAAGAAGTGAAGACAGTGATTGTAAGATTAAACAGCTAGTAAAAGCTATAATAGTTAAACAAAAAGAAGATGAACAATATTGCGAGATCATTAAGAAAATTACTGTTGGAAAGGAAACTATCCTAGACAAAGAGTTTGGTTATTTAATAATGAATTACTCTTTGGAAAGCGAAACCAGAACACCCTACTTGGAAATTATGTATTCCCAAGACCAGTAAATAGTCTGGTAATTTATATACATGACGGGTATGGACATTTCGGTATCCATAAGTGTGTTAGGCACCTAATGAAATATTATCATTTCAATAATATGAGATGTATAGTTAAAAGTGTAGTCCGTACATGTGAAGTGTGTCAAAAGGTGAAGGTCAGTAATAATCCACAACATTATAAGCTGTATACTGTAATTCCTAAGGGCTTATGTGACCTATTATCCATAGAATTCTTCGGGCCATTACCAAGGAGTCTAGAGGGATTTACTTACATATTTAGTAAGGATTTACCTCGAACCCTTTCCTTATTACCCTAGCCAGCTTCATCCTAACCCACAACTTCTTCACCTTTGAGGGCCAGACATACCAACAACTACAGGGAACAGTCATCGATACCAGGATGGCCCCCTCGTATACAAACTTATTTATGGGACGCATAGAGGAAGCCTTTTTGGATACCCAAGCCTGTCAACCCAAGGTTTGATACAGATTTATTGATGACACCTTCATGATCTGCACTTACAGTGAAGAAGAACTTCAGAATTTCCTCTCCAACCTCAACTCCTTTGGTCCCATCAAATTCACCTGTCCCTATTCCAAATCCCATGCCACTTTCCTCGATATCGACCTCCATCTGTCCAACGGCCAACTTCAATCCGTCCATATCAAACCAACCAATAAACAACAGTACCTCCATTATGACAGCTGCCACCCATTCCACATCAAACATTCCCTTCCCTACAGCTTAGGTCTTCGTGGCAAACGAGTCTGCTCCAGTCCCGAATCCCTGATCCAATACACCAATAAGCTAATAACAGCTTTCACATCTTGCAGTTATCATTCTGATCTGGTACAAGAGCAAATTGCCAGAGCCACTTCCTCACCCTCCCAAATTCAGAAGAACCCCAGAAGTGCCCCTCGTCACCGGATACTTTCCAGGACTGGGGCTCTCCAGCAATGATACAACTTCCTTAAATCCTGCCCCAAAATGAGATCCATCCTTTGTGACATCTTTCCCATTCCACCGAGAGTGTCATTCCGCCACCCACCTAACCTTTGTAACCTCCTAGTTCATCCCTATGAAATCCCCAAACCACCTTCCCTACCCTCTGGTTGCTACCCATGTAACCTCCCCCATTGTAAAACCTGCCCTATGCACCCTTCCACCATCACTTACTCCAGTCCTGTAACCCAGAAGGTGTACACGATCAAGGGCAGAGCCACTTGATTGGTACCCACATGATTTAGCAACTGACATGCCTGCACTGTGAAGCGTTCTATGTGGGAATGACCAGCAATAAACTGTCCATTTGCATGAACGGTCACAGGCAGACAGTGTTTGTTGGTAATGAGGATCACCCTGTGGCTAAACATGCCTTGGTGCACGGCCAGCACATCTTGGCACAGTGTTACAGCATCCGGGTTATCTGAATACTTCCCACCAACACCAATCTTTCAGAACTCTGGAGATGGGAACTTGCCCTTCAGCATATTCTCTTTTCCCATTGCCCATCTGGCCTCAACCTCCGCTAAATTGAAATTCCCACCCACCATCCTTAGCATCTTTGCCTTGGTTCTCTGGAGAGAGCCTCTACCTCAACTGTTATTTATGTCCAACCTCTTTGCTTTCTACAAATGTCTACCTTGGTGTGTTTGCATGTGTATGTGTGTGGGTGTGTGTGCACTTGTTTACCTTTCCTTTTTTCCCCTTAAGGTAAGTCCTTCTGCTCCTGGGAATATATATATGTATCTGATTTGATGCTTTTGCTATAAGACTAGCGGTTAACAATTAATACATAGGCTTTAATGAGTTTGATATTCCCCTATTTGTAGACATATGAAGATAGTTTATGAAAAATATTTTATAGATAATATACAAGTTTTCTATAGAATTTGGTAAGCTCAGGGGTCTGATTCATTGTTGTGTATGTTTGTTTCATTACCTGGGGAGAGTATTCGGTAAAACATATTTCAAAGCAAAATGGTAGTACACATTTTATTTTGAGGATCAATGGGTGTTCGGAATAATGAAGCTAGTGGGAGTAGCAGTAACCTCATATATGTGTATGTTTGCTTACTATTAATGGAATTTTAGCTAACAGGGTAGGTTTTCAGTAGTCCATTTCTGGCCCCTCACAGCCAAATCCAACAAAGAGGTATCGAGATTTTTCGAGAATCTGGAAAAGAAGTTCATTGCCTAATTGTAATGGATAAAGAGTGAGCCTGCAAGTCTATAGTTTAAAAATGATATGAGTGCTGTAATTTATTGTAATATGTCTATTCCCAAGTTATATAAGTTTAAAAGAAAAATTAACCCTGCACCTACAGAACTGATTAATGACAACTTAATTATTCTTTTATTTTGTCAATGTTAAGAAAATATAATATATGATTTTATGGAATCGTGGGAAATAAATAGTATCTATACTAAAAATAAATCTGTAAATGTTGGCCTGTCGCTGTTCCCTAAAATCTTCAAAACTACTGAACGAATCTTCATGCGGTTTTCACAGGAAACATAGGAAAAGTTTGGTTCGACATATATGTATAATTTTATCAAAATCAGATCGCGAGAAAAAAAGATATCGTAAGTTTAAGTGTTTTCAGTAACTGCCATGTCTGTTTGTTCAACTATTAAAAACCTCTTATCTCCAAAACTACTTCATCACTTTGCATGGGGTTTTCACAAGTAACTTGAGCGTAACTCAGGATAACATATAAACTTTGTTTCATAAAAATCGGATCACAGAAAAAAAGAAAATCGTAATTTGAAATTTTTTACCTACAACTGTCATGTCTGTCTGTCTCTTTGAACACGTTTATCTCCAAAACTTCTTGACGAATTTTCATGGGGTTTTCACACGTAACTTGAGCATATCATGCAGTTACATAAATGCTTCAATAATTAAAGTCAGATCAGAGAAAACAAAGATATCATAATTTAACCATTTGTTTAAAAGCCTTCATGTATGTCTATTTGTTTAAGGTAATCTCCAAAAGTACTATACGACCTTTCATGAGTTTCCACAGGTAAATTGGGAATAGTTTGGAGAGTAACATAGGCTACATTTCATCAAAATCGGATCAGAGGAAGTAAAGATATCTTAATTTGAAGTTTCATGTGTATACTATGCTTACAAGTATGGTGTAGTTCAGCAAATGACCAAGAATACTATACAAACTTTCCTGGGGTTTCATAGGTCAACTGAGAGTACCTTAGGGCAACATCTAAGCTTAATTTAATCAAAATTGGATCAGGGGAAGAAGCGATATCGTAATTTGTAGTTTCTGGTGTATGCTGTGTTTGAATTGCAGCGTAGTATAGCAAAGATCCGATAGAGGCGCTGTTCGTAACATAGTATACCAAACAACTAATAGATGGGGATGTTGCGTTTTTTCTTCACATAACTTAGGTGTAATACACTCACACAAGGGCTACCATTTTCCTTGCGGCAGTGGTGTTGAATCCTTGTTGAAAAATCAGTCACGTAAAATGAGAGGAATAATTCTTTGTCTTGATGATGAAATAAATAAATAAATAAATAATGTTGTTCTGATCAGTAAATTAATGATCCCCCTAAAGCGAATATTTAGTTACCAACGTTAACATACTAAACCACTGCCACTGCTAGTAAAATTTAACCCAGGTACTACCCCAAAAAATCTTTTTTACTACCTTTATCCCGCCTGCCTTGCAATGCCATGGAAAGAGAAAAGTGCTTCTTTCAGCAGGTATCTTGTTCATTTAAAACATAACGATGTTCCGTCGCGTCTGTCGATGTTTTCATTTACTAAGAATTCTTTGAGAGGAAACACAAATTTATGTAGTTTCCTTTCTGATTTCGGTGCGTACTTATTACATCTTGAGTCCATTCTGTTTAGTAATGCCTAGAAATCTAAATAGTACAGTACAAAACAAACAGAGGCCCTATTAGTTACGTAGTGCACCAAAGAACGAATAGTTGGGGCTGCTGAATTTTTCATTTTTTTTTTTTTTTTTAATCTTTTATTTCTTGTCAATGATTATGCCATAGAACAGCAATGAACTACTAAAGATGGTGTTGGTTTTGTAGTGCTGCAAAGAAACATTACATGTTCATGTAGTGTGGATTCCCTCAGTGGTAGAAGTATTTTCAATTAAAACCGCAATCTTATCTCTGCAAATACAAACTAAATATAATAATGAAAGTCCAGGTTGGAATTAATAATATAGTGAGGACAGTTTACAACTCACCGCAAAGACGTGGCGACGAGCTGCGACAGGCACATACAAAAGACACACACATACAACACATTCAGCTATCGGCCATGGCCTTCTTCAGAAAATAGAGCACTCACGCAATCACACAGGCACACAACACAGTCATACAACCATCACCTCCGACTGCCGCACTTCGAATCAAGTGCGGCAGTCGGAGGTGATGGTTGTATGACTGTGTTGTGTGCCTGTGTGATTGCGTGAGTGCTCTATTTTCTGAAGAAGGCCATGGCCGATAGCTGAATGTGTTGTATGTGTGTGTCTTTTGTATGTGCCTGTCGCTGCTCGTCACCACGTCTTTGCGGTGAGTTGTAAACTGTCCTCACTATATTACAAATACAAACTAACATTGAACAGAGAGTTGGTAATTACACTTTGTATATTCACAGCTTAATGATGTTTTTTTTAAATTTGCATAAGAATTCTTTGCAAGAAAAATTGAATTTATGTAGTCCCCTTTTTGATTTCAGTGTATCCTCATTACATTTGGAGCAGTTCTCTTTAGGAATGCATCGAAAACGCCATAGTACAGGAAAGAACAATGTGTGGCATCGTTAATTACATAGTTCACCAAAGAACTAATTATGGCATTGCTGCATTTTTTTCATTCTCATAACTATGGTGTAACACACAACAAGAAGAGGTACAATTTTACTTCTGGTGGCGGTGTTGTGTGCTGATGTTGGCAAGAGCCTTTGAATGCTTTTTGAAAACTCAGTCATGTAGAATGAGGGGAACAATATTTTATGTTCCCGATGAAATAAATAATTTATGCTGTCCTGGTCAGTAAATTAATCATCCTCCTAAAGCGAATAGTTAGTTGCCAACGATAGCAAACTTAATTGCTGCCACTGCAATTGATATGTAACCCAGGGTAGGGCACATTTTTTTTTAAATTCCAAACTGTTTCCCATATGCTTTCCAATTTTATGGAAAGAAAAGAAGTGCATCTTTCTAACCACTAAACTGTGCATGGAAGAAATATCTATGGAATGAGCATTGCATTCTGTGCATCTTCTCAACATTAAGTTGGAATTACAAAGTGATATTGAGACAAATCCACTCTTTTCACACATTTATTTGCTCTTACGACTGGTTTGTACTGCATTGGCTGCAAAGAAGCCCCACCTCCTTTTCACAGAGCAACCACATAACCTGAAATAATATCTAAATAAATGTGTTACAGAAGCAACATGAAAGTTGAGGAAGCATCGCTAAAAGAGCCATTTACACAAAGTCATCCATCTTAACCGAACAAAAAAGGACCAAGAGAAAGTCAGCGATTAATATATTTTTCCCAATATTACGTGATATTTCCACCTTAATGTTCAGGACACGAAAACTGTTCTGCGCATTTGAATGCTCACTGCAGAGATATTTCTGCTCTGTGCATGCCACTAGAGATAATATACACACGCGAGCAACGAACTCATCAGAAACCTCTGTGCTTTCATAATTGTTCCATACAATATTGAGATTAAAATTTGAAATTACTTACTTTTGGTGCGGACTACATTAAGATAGATAGAGATGTCTTCTTCTGCAGAGAAAATTATACTTAGAGATCTGAATATATAGTTCTATTACAGAAGGTCAATTTCAATTTCGTGCTTTACGAAGTAATCACTGCAGGACGTGAGGACATGTATTAGCTGAAAGAGTGGCTGATGCTGCTAACACAGTCAAGACAATTCACTGGAAATTTTACTACATTTAATGGAAAGTTCTAGACAGACAGTCAGCTGACGCCATTCCTTCAACGATTACCCAGACGTAATTTATAGCACATTGACACCACCATGAAGTCTTATTTAAACAGACATGAACTGCTCTGTTGATTTGATTACCAGACTTTCAGCATTCGTCAAGTTTTCGTTAATAGGGAGCACTACATATAGAATAACTACATTGTCCCCAGTGCAGCACTGCAACATACTAATACTTCAGCATACACTTACAGTTTAGTACTACATAACAGAACCAATACATGGCGCTGTTATTATTATTACTATTTTTAATCTCAGCGATAGAAATGTTTTCAGAAATTAACGCCAAACAGACAATTTCACACCACAGTCTTAACTTTATGAACACAAACTAATATTAGTTTTACATCGTTCTGGAGTATGGACTTAATTAATTTCACTTTTTGTATGAAAAACTTTATGAACATTCAGCATTTTCGACAATGACTTCTACTTAAATTTGACATCTTGGCTAGGAAAACTGAGTTTATTGACAGAGCGAGCCAACAAGGAATCTGTTTTTGCTGACCTAGGTCCGGAATCCTAAAAACCATTATATACACAGATTCCTCTTTAACAACCATTGCGAAGCACGGGCATATAAGCTAGTTCCATATAAAGTAAATGAAAAACAACCTGACTGATGCTTTCTTTACAAAACTAACAAAAGAAAAAGTGACAAACAGAAACCAGAATACTTCATGGTTGCTGGAATATGCAGAACTGTGTATGCAATACTTATGTGGTAACGCGCGGCGCGTGTGTTTGAATGGTGTACCGCCCATTACCAGGACTGGCCTATGTGCGGTGTTGGATGGACTACCACACTGCACCCTGCTGGCCGCGCGGTGTTTTGAGAGAGCCACTGGTCCAGCCGTGAACTTCACCTCAGTTGTATGCTTACTGTGCTCGCGAACGTGTTTGTGTCTCCGGACGATACTAATAGCTAGGGCTGGAGTGGGTGTGTATAGATGTGGATTGTGTTGGACTCCAATGGGATGGTTCAGGATCCAGGTGACACTTTTAGCTGGCGTAACGTGCATAGGTGTGTTATTAGTCACATCAGAATTGGCGACGAAGGTGGTGTTTGAATTGGCGTCATGGACCATGGTGGAAAACGAAGGACTGTGTACACCAGACTTTCTGCTACCCCTGTTGGATCAAATCCTGCAGCAATCATTACAGACTGTGGTTGAGTCCATTCAGCGGTAAACTATGATTGTGTCATGTCAAATGGACTGCTTTGACTCCCTGGTGTTGTGGTTGTTGTCAGCTCCTCAGCTGGCGATTGATTCCAGTTCTGTGTCTCCCACTATAGTGTTTCCACCTTCCTTTTCTGACTTTGACGATTCTTTAGAAGATTGGGACTCTTATGAAAATAGGCAACATCAACATTTCCTTGCATTCGGGGTATCTGACCCGGAGTTGTGTAAGACTTTATTTCTTTTGTGGGTCTTCCCTCACATCTATCAACTATTGCATCAACTAGCTTCCCTGCAGGAACCGGCTACTTTATCATGAGATGTGTCGTTTGTTTTCGGCCCATTACCGCCCGTTTATGCATGTTACTGCGGTGCGGGTTGAATTTTACCGGTCACATAAGAAACCCACTCATTCCTATCAGGCGTGGGCCGCAGAGCTGCACGGTCTTATCTATCAGGGTATGTTCATTACTCCGACCCACAAAGAGTCATAAGCGGACTATATGGTTCGGGATACAACTCTCTGGCTTCCTCCAGATAGGGAAGTGCGCCAATTCCCCTACAGCTGGAAAATCCTACCTTTACAGATGTTTTAAACATTGTGCCGTCTTTTGAAGTCTCGTAGGCTGCAGGAAACCAGATTGAGTCTTGGGGTGATGTCACTGCAGTTTCGCAGTTGGGCTCGGCACCTTTGTATTGCACGGTCGTTGCTTTCGTAAGGGAGGGCCCACTCGTCGCAAGCGGGAGTAAACAGGTCGCAGATTCGCAACAGCCGCGGGCCGTGCCACACACTCCCACTCGTATGCAAAGACCTTTTCTATCTTGTCCCTTTGTTTTGTACAGCATGACAGGGCCAATTGCTCCAAGCGTTGGGTTACATGTCACTCATGCAAGGCCACATGGCCTTTATTTGCCGTTCCCTGCCCACTGAGCAAGATGACAAGCTGGATGTTAATCTTTCCCAGAATGTTCACTCTCCATCTCCCAAACGTTTTGTTGAAGTTCAGATTTTTGACAGGGCGGTTACCTTACTTTTCGATACAGGAGCTTTCGTTTCTCTTCTCAGTTATCTCACATATGTACAGCTTGGTTCGCCTCCCCTGGCTGCTGTCAACCATTCTTTGTGTGGCAACAGCTGCCAGCACATCCCTATCCTGGGTCAATTTACAGCTTCCACGGTGTATAAATCTGTTGTCAGGCCGGTCACTTTTCATGTTGTTGATGACACTGCGGCTGCAAACATTTTCGGCCTGGATGCTTTTAATGTTTTGATTTTTCTATCGATGATTCTATCAATCTCCTGTCGGATTTGTTCCCTTTCCCGGAGTTGGATGCTCTTTGTCGGGAATTTTTTTCCTTGTTTTTGGGTGGACTGGGTTGTGCTGTGGGCTTTACCGCCCACATTACTATGAAACCGATGGCACGACCCACGTTTTCTTGCGCGACCAGGTGCCAGTGGCCCTGTGCGACCAACTTAAGGCTGAATTGGATCGCCTACAGGACTTGCAGGCCTTAACTCCCATTTCTTCCAGTGAATGGGCTACGCCACTGTTTCTTGTAAAGAAGCCTGGGGGGTCTTTAGGTATCTGTGGGGATTTTGAAGTCACTATCAATGTGCAGTCTGTGATTGACTCGCACCCAGGCCTTGTACGGTTGAACTCCTTACTTTACTTTCTGGTTCACACTCTTTTTCTCACATAGATTTAGCTGAAGCATATCTTCAGCTTCCTTTGGACAACAACTCCAAATGTCTATTGGTCGTCAACACTCCCTTTGGGTTATACCAATAACAGCGACTCCCTTTCGGGGTCGCTAGTGCCACAGCTATTTTCCAGCACTAGTTAGAGCAGCTCCTCCGCCCGGTTCCGGGCTGTGTTAACTACTTAGACGGTATTGTTGTGACCAGGGCTTCACCCAACGAACATTTACAAAACCTCCGGGTACTTTTCTCTGTTTTACAACTAGCCAGTCTCCACTGCAACCTGGCCAATTCTTTTATCCTATTCCTTATTTGGGGTTTGAAGTGTCTTCAGCGGGCGTCCGCCCTTTACCTGATTGTGTGACCACAGTACAGTCCCTGCCGCATCCCACGTCTGTTAAAGATGTACATTGCCTATTACCACGGTTTTTTTTTACAGGGGGCTGCCTTGGGGAGTTTCCCGCACGAAAACATTGGCTCGCCGGCATGTGTTTTGGCCTGGCATCAATGGTGACATTACGACTCTGGTGAGTAAGTGCTTATTGTGTGCTTCACAGAAGCCTGCGCCTTGGGTGTGTCTCTCTTCTTGGCCACAACCCCGACAGCGGTGGGAACGGATGCATATCGATTACGTGGGCTCCTTCCCGAACTCTGTGGATTCTTATTTGAACTTTCCATACATATTTCCTTGCCATACCATGTCCACTGCTGTAACTATACAATCACTGTCTAAACTTATTGCTTTGGAGGTGTTTCCGCACACACTTGTTTCAGACAATGGCACCCCTTTCACGTCTTCTGTTTTTCAAGATTTTCGTGCTCATCTGGGCATTCACCATATTACGGCCCTCCATTTCATCCCCAGCCTAATGGCAAAGTGGAACAGTTTGTGCATACTTTTCAAGCTCAAATGTGCAAGTATGTGACCTCTTGCTGTGTGGACGATGCCCTTATCCATTTTTTGATGTCATATTGAATCACGGAACGCAGCCCGGCAGAATTGCTTCATGGGAGGCAACCCCGCACTCTCTTGCATTTGTTGTTGCCTCAGCCACCGAGTGTGCCCACACAACCATCAGGTCGTTATGTTCCGTAGTCGCCCGTGTGGGCGCGTGGGTTTGACCGGCATCCTCGTTGGCTGCTGGGTAAGGTGAAGTTGTATCTCGGTTGCCGCTTCTGCAGTGTGGACACTTGTTGTGGGGACTCTTCGTCATCACTGGCATCAGTTGCGCCCGTGACTCCCGGCAGATCCACGGGTGCCACCTCCACCCGTGCCTCCTCCAGGGCCTGTTTCACAGGCATGTTCCGTGTCGACATCTTCTGAGGAGCCGAGCTCTGCACTGTGCCCTGTGTCCGCCCGAGCTCCATCGGCGGTACGGGTGCCTTCCCCAGCACTGGCAGCAGTCACAGCGGTTTCATCCTCGGGTGCCAGGTTGCCACTACCTTTGGCTTCCCTCATTGAGCCTCCAGCGCTGGACGGTGGGTAAAGGGCCACCGCTTCTGAAGCTGTGGACATCCAGACACCAGAAATGGACATTAATCAACCTGTGAGTAATGAAACTGCTCCTTTTTTTATCTCCAGTGCTGGGTGCAGATGGTGCTCCCTCATCCACAGTAATTGTAAGCAAGCTATACAGAGATACCAGCCACTCCTGGCAAAGACAATCAGGACATTATTGATTCTTTGGGGTAGTACAAGCCCGACACTGGCAGGCGGAGATGGACAAGGCATCAGCCATGGACATAGCCTGGGTGCGTTTGGCACTCCTGGACATTACACCGTGAAGAGGGAGGAATGTGGTAACGCATGGCGCGTGTGTTTCAACGGCGTGCTGCCCATTACCAGGGCTGGCCGCTGTGCGGTGCTGGCTGGGCTATTGTGCTGCACCATGCAGGCCACGCGGCATTTTGAGAGAGGCACTGCGCCAGCCGTGAACTTCGCCTCAGTTGTATGCTTACTGTGCTCGCGAACGTGTTTGTGTCTCCAGAGGATACTAATAGCTGGGGCAGGAGTGGGTGTGTATAGATGTGAATTGCATTGGACTCCGATGGGATGGCTCAGGATTCTGGCGACACTTGTAGCTGGCGTAAGGTGCATAGGTGTGTTATTAGTCATAACAACTTAATTGTTACAGAATCAATTTAAAGACTGTGCTTAGTGCACACAGATAGTCTATGGGTGACTAAAAGCCTATGACTTAAAAGTTGGGTGAGATTAATTATGAACTATGTCTCTGGCATTTTAATAGATTAACATATATATTGCAGATATTGTTAGATATTATTTATTAGTGATATTAGAGAATTAAAAAGGGTTTCTTTTTCTCTTAATCCCTGGAAAATTGAGCTTGTGGGTGGGGTAACAAACATTTTGCACATTTATTAATATAACATGATCTGTACAGCTTGACATGGCAATTGTAACTCACTCTTTTTTTTCCATAAAGAATTTTCTCCATATCTTTCTGCAAAGAGAAAAACCTATTAATTTTTAAGTAAATGTCTTCTTTGATCATGACACAACAATGGGCTGTATTTTCTCCTTATACCGCATGGCCATCGACTTGCGGCGGTTGGTGGTCAGCAATTACATCTTTGGTTCCAGCATGGAGGACTATGCTAACTGCGTAGAGGCGCTCTCGTAAATACATGAAACAGAAAAACAAATACAAACTTCTAAGTACACAATTTATAAAAAGTAATAACATGATTACAAATCATTTAATGAAACAATTTATCGTTTTTAATGCTTACCTGTCAAACTGAGCTTATAAAGTGGCTTGTGACGAGATGTAGGTCCTTGTCCCACTACAGCCTTCTATTTTCCTATTCTTAAAAAAGTGCAATATTCATTATACAGATCCAATTAATTAGCCACAGAATCTGACTAACTTTACGCTAACCATTAAATGATTTTCAACCATGATTTGGAGGCAGTCTATTTTCCAAAAATATACTCTACATCTGATGCATAAAAAGATGGTAGGGAATAGTGTAATTTCAGCCATTACCAGGTATTATTATATTTTAAATGTGAGGAAATCATGTATTATTAAACAATATGAAACCAGGCTGTTGTGGATGGGCTTGCATGGAAAATACTTGGTTTGGGTTTTAATGTGTGGGTTGTTGCTGTTGTTGTTGTTTGTTTTTTTATAAAATAAAAAAAAAATAATAAAAAAAAAAAACAATGTACATTTGGTTTATATATTTGAGTTTGGAATTGGGGGAGGGGGAAAAAAGAGGTGTAAATATATAGAAGTCAGATTTGTGGCATTTTAGTTCTGAGAAATGATGATCATGTTAAATGGATCTATGAAATATTTCATACATTCAATTTTATTTCACTGTTGTACCTTTTGATTATTGATAAACCTGTCTTGTGTTTTTATTAATATTTCAACGTGTTCATGTGATAAAAATGTTTTCCTTCATATGAAATAAAGTATCTTGTACACGACGTGGTACAAGTCATATTGTTTCCTTCACAAGTTCATGATAAAAAGGGTGTAAATCAATTATTTACTTGCAAACCAAAATGGTATTATAACTCGTATATTAAAATTTTTTCATTAGATTCTGTGTATTTTTATATTATAAGCCTTATTATGATAAATGGTATGATGTATCACTTATGAGAAGTCTTAGATATAACTACAGTGTAATTTGTGCATCTCTTATAGATGTCATAATGACATTGTTTTGAATACAATGTTTTTCATTTTCATTATGCTGATATAAATATATTTACAAATAACATTGTGTTAACTGAGAGTTTTTGTACCACACTACCATTCTTTGCTAATAACAATTCGGTAATTTTTTCATCACTTGTTCAGTTCTCCACCACTTCTGCGGTTACTTTTATTGCATCTATTTGCCAGTAGTTAATCAATTGACTCACCTGGTTGCTTTTTTTCTTTGTTTGCATAAATCAATTACTGTACAGGTGAAATTGAAAGTTATAAACCAGTCATTTTCCAGACTCTGAGAAACATGGTACCAAGAATATCCAACATCAATCATTAAATCAGAATAGTTACTATGTTACACTAATTTGTTATTTACACTGTGATTTTTTGATAATTTTATGTGACATTATCAATTGAGTGTTGATGCTCTGATAAAAAAAGTATTTAAGACAGTTTACTTATCCTCTGTTTGTATTTATTTATTTCATCAGACTATTCCAGTTTTCTTAACAGTGTGTGTCTGAAATATTTCTTCCCTCATACTTCAATCAATCTTTTAAATGCTTTCAAGGCACTGAAACTGTACTTTTGCAGTTTTAATTTCATAGATCACTATTAATAATCATGATTTACAGAACGTAACATCACAGCACAGCTGCGTCCACCTAATCCTCGATGGGCGAAGTTGCCGTTATATTCTATTTGCTGCTTAATCATTTAATAATTGTTCCAATGATTTGACGGTATGGGATGCGGACAATTACTAGGTTGATCCATAACAATAAACTTTGTTAACTTCCTTTATTATGAAATGACAAATGTTAATAATTCTTCCTTTAAATACACTGATTAAATAACCGCATGCCACTATGATGAATGTCTAGAAGTCCACATGCCGACATGCTACCGCCTCGCTCTGCGGTCAGCGGGAGACTGCCGCACACCGGCCAACAAACAAAAAACATTCCAACCTAAGCATTGTTGCCAGCAACTCTCACTGCACGCCAACAATAACTACTGTTTGACCAAAACGTACCAAAAAGGTTACTAACCTGAAACTCTGTATCCTCACAAGAAGACATACTGTTCTCTTATTTTGTGAAAGGCATTATGTCACAGTTATTTTTAATGAATTGTTTTATGATGTTACAAATGTAAATTATGTAATCTAATCCCTTAAATTACCTACTTCTCATAGATGTTTCAGCCTGTTAATTTATAATATGACTTACTCTACACCCAGGAAGGTCTCTATTTATGCTGCAAACAACATAACTGACTGAATAAATGAATAAATATGCTGTGTACTGTAATAAACTGTCACTCCTTTCATACCTTCACAGGGCTGTCATGAACAACTGCCATTTTTAAAATAAGGCAGTTTTTTTTATAACCATACTTTCTTTGTTTTCATTAGTATTTCATTAATTGTATGTTTTGAACATAGGTAATTTTCCTTCTATTGTGTGGTTTAACACTTGTGATAAATTTGTTTGCAGGAGAAAACATGGACATTACCAGAGAAGGTAACTTCTGTGAATTTACTTCCATTTTGTTGCAGTGCTTCAAATGTATTTTGGTGGGTACTTGCTGCCGTGTTGGCTGCCACAGTTATTGCTTTTAAGCATTGATTTAGCTACAGTAATGTAAACTTCACTAATATTTGCTAATAGTGTTTGCAGTACATGATAATGCTGTATTCCATAGCATTTTACTGTCCTATTTCAGCTTTATTGTAGAAATAAATTGTATTTGAAATGTAATGTGTGTGTGCGGAAGAAGGTGGGGTGCACTGCAGCCTCAGGTGAATGGATAGGCGTGGAAATTGCCCTCCCAGGTAGAAACACACACACACACACACACACACACACACACACACACACACACACACACACACACATACACACATCCTTACTCACGTCTTCCATGTGCAACCAACATACTAAAGTTCCTGCTCAACCTCGTTATGCTAAACTGCTTCCTATACCCTAAATTTTACAAATGGTTTTTATTGCAATTAAACATTCTGGTGCTATAAATTAATTGTCAGAAGAGAAGTGTATTTATTCTTGCTAGTTGAATTAAGAGTTACTGTAACCTCCGTATTGCCATTTATTGTTCTTTATCCTACGTTCCCTACATGTTTTCAGTAATATACTGTAATATTGGACTAGTATAAAGAAAAGAAATTAGATTTTTTTAAAGTATTACAATAGTTAGCCCCCAAAGCAAATAATATATAAATTATAATTGTCAGCTACCTGTACTTTTTTTATAGCGAGCTTCATTGGACTCATGGTTTGAATAATCACATGCTTCATAAGTGTTTATTGTTGTCATTGATTTTTTTGTTGTAAACTTGGATAGTATCTAATTATTAGAGGTACAAGATTTTAATAAGTAATTCTATATTGTGATCAAGAAGTTCAATATAAAATATTCTGAAACTTTGCTGTATTAAGCTACACAAGAAGAAGGAGTTTTAGATTGAGACTTCTGGCCACACTATTTAAAACTGAGAGCAGAGGGCATGAGTCCAGAAATGACAGGAGAATAATACTCATCTCTGACTCAGGGCACCTCACTTTATGATTGGCTGTAAGATATGTTAGGCAGAATGTCAGAGTTGAAAACTGTTTGTCGGACCATAAGAAGATGAATATGTTCCTGCTTAAAAGACTCTGAAATAGAAATGTTGCACCAAATGCCACAGTCCTCATTCTGCCTTCCTCGCTAAACCTTTGGTCTGCTAACATATATATGCTCTTTTAATATGGTACATTCTAATCTCATGTACATGCTACAACAGCTGATCCGTGGTAATGTGGCCTTCTTGTCCAGCTATAAGATTATCCAGTGAATCCACAAGTTTTGGATGCAAGGTGTTATTTGTCCATTTAGATTGTGCACTCTCTACACTCAAAGGTCGCAAATACAGCTGTAGTTGCATGATGTGTAAGGTCATTGTCCCTGTTTCATCTTCTGGTAAACGAAAAGTTGGTCCTATCAAGGCACAGGAGAACTCGTTTACTAATAATGCACAACTGATCAATTTCATCCATTTTGCCTCAACAAGCCTTCCCTGTTTGTAAAATACTGGCTCAGCTGAGACACCTCCTTAGTGACTCCCTTCCTTCCAATTCACTTTTAAATAACTGCATTTCACATGTACCATCCCTTGTTTGAACTTGTCTTGCAGGACCATTGTGACCCTCCCTCTCCTGTTACAAGGACTAGAACTTTCCTGTATTATGCCATCCACTAACTGTTGGTTGCAGTATCCTATAAGGTTTGCTGTATACAGTTGCTGCATCTCCTATTAGAATTCAGTGCTGAGAAATAGATATCGTAGAACAACCAGCCCTATACATGTCTGAATACTAGGGGGTTCAATAATATAAAACACAGGCCTAATAAAAGTGAATGTATTTTACATTAGAATTAAGTAATTCCTTGTAAACATTAATTTTAAATTGAATAGCACATTTTACATTGGTTTATAATGAATACAGTGTTAACGATAAAGAAAGTCAAAGCCTGAGAACTTGCAGTAGGTAATTGTAGATAAATTTGAACAAAAGACCAGTGTACTTCTTTAAAATTGACCACAATCATATATTCCTAAGGAATATAGTTCCATTATACTAGGCGTGTTTTTTAAGTAAGTACCGTTTTGAAATTTAAAAAAAGACATGCTAATGTAGCTCAATAATTTTATTTTTACATGAAATCCTGTACTTTAATCTACTTTTCTATATAATTTCCGCCAATATTGAGGCACTTATCATAATGTTGTACCACTTTTTGAATACCCTCCTCATAGAAGTCTGCTTTCTGACTTGTTAACCGCTGCATCACAATTGTTTTGACTTCATCATTGTCTTGCTCAGTCGCACTGCCAAACAAAAAATTATGAGAAACGTTAGAAAAGTCATCCTGCAATGAGTAAATCGTAAAGTGTCTGTTTTCTGTTACCTTATTGTCCATGTCCTGCACCAAATTTTCATTAACAACTGAAGGACGCCCACACCGTTGTTCATAACGCACATTTGTGCAGCCATCTTTAAATGCTCTCACCCACTTTCTTACCATTCCATCAATCATAATGCTTTCCCCGTAAACTGCTCAGATCTCATGATGCATATTGATCGCTTTTAGGCCTTTAGCACTAAGAAATCCAGTCCATACTTCACAGTCAGTGGGACTCACAATTATCGGAGGCACCTTAAACACTCATTACACAACATAAACAAGGAAGACTCAGACTGTAATGGTGTCAGTGCATAGACAACAGATGTAGGTACCCAGTGCGGATAAAATAATGAGGTATCTTAGCACGACTGTTTTTAATTTCAAAACGGTACTTACTTAAAAAAAAACAAGCCTCGTATGTCTTACTAGGAATTTGCTTTATAAAATGGAGTACTGTACATCATTATTTACAAAAAAAGTAGTAAAAACAGAAAAAATAACACTCGTTTCTTTTGAAATCTCTCAAATGGTAGTGTTATGGCTTGGAGAAGGGGGTTGCATATTGAAAAAGGTTGATAAACACTGCTCTATGTAATGCAGTTTTAACAGTGACCACACCTTCATGAGAATAAACCTCTGTATCCCATATTTCATCTTCCAAAGTTTCTACATTTGTAACCAATAATCCCTTTTACAATTTCACATTGTCATCTCCAAAATTATCAACAATAACAGGTACCATTCTTTATCCATCTATCTCATGTATGCATACAATACTCCATTTTACAAAATATTGTGTACTAAAGGTGTTAAACATAAGGAGAGGCATTGAATTAAAATTTGTGCTGTGGCCGGAATTCGAACCCAGGACCTCCTACTTACTAGGTAAGCGCCTACCTAGTAAGTAGGAGGTCCCGGGTTTGAATCCCAACCATAGCATAAATTTTATTTCAATGCCTCTCTTTATGTTCAATATCTTTGGTATAACAAGACAATGTTTTCTCAAGGAATTGTATTATTTGATGATATATTGTGTACTGTCTAACACATCATTTTGCTCCAAAGATTCCACTATACACAAAATATCTATGGACAACTTCCCATGACTTACCACCCAGTGCTGGCTGGTATATTACTACTCAAATCGATCCTTAATGCACTTATCTGCAACTTAAGTGGTTTGTTTCAGCCCGTGGATGCCCCTTACGCAGTTCTGTGACAGCTTCCCCTAGCTCAAATGATTTCCCGCTAAATTCCACCTGGTGTTAACAACGTTCAATTTTGGCATAGTGTTTATGAAGAAAGTCTTAACTCTATAATCATGCAATGGCCTGCTGCTACACATGGGACTAATTCTACCCGTTGCTTAATCTTCATTCCTCCCACAGAAAAACACAACTTCACTGATCCCAAAGGCTCCATGTCATTACCTCCTACTGCACGTAACTTGTCCCGTGGTGGCTTCAATCACCTATGACCTGTTAGATCCCTACTAGTGACTGAAACATGTGCCCCTGCATCCAACAAAAACTTGTGCCTAGTAGCAACAATTGTCCAACTAGCAAACATTCTGTTCTGCTTTCATAGTTGAAGCATCTGACTTTAATGGGAAGTATCACATGGTGGACTGGGAGCTACCTATGATGTTTAACATTTACTGAGGTACTCCTCATTTACTCTTAAAATTTCAAAAACGTGTTTGATGCTTATGACCCTCATTACTCCATAGCTGGTGCCGAAACGTCCACACATGGCCCACACAACCACAAGAAAAACACCTCACATCTATATTCATATTCTATTGATAATCTTAATGCCACATAAAGATCAGCTGGTGCACCTGAACGAACCCGTCTTGATATCTCAGCAGGTATATTCCTTAACACTAGGAGGACCGTACTGGTCAATCTGACCGGTGAGCATTGTTTAATATCTAATAAATTACATACATTTCATTTTAGTGAGCTTATATTTCATGACTTTTAATGTATTTTGGTGGTCTACAATATACATATAATACAAATATCTACTATGAAAACTCAATGACTTATATATAAAATAGAAATTGTATAACTTACCCAAAGCACAGGCTTGTAGATAGACACAAATAAAAACACACACAAACACAACATTCAAGCATTCGCAAACGTTGGTCGCTTCTTCAGGAAAAGAGGAAGGAAGGAGGGAAGGATGGAACGGATTGTGTTTGCATGTGTATGTGTGTGGGTGGGTGTGCGCTTGTTTCCCTTTCCTTTTATCCTCTTGGTAAGTCCTTCCACTCCTGGGATTGGAATGACTCTTTTTCCACTTCCTTAAAACCATATCCTTCCCTTTCTACTCTCCTTCCTTCCTCTTTTCCTGAAGAAGCTACCAACGGTTGCGATAGCTTGTATCTGTGTGTTTTTATTTGTATCTGTCAACAAACCTGTGCTTTGTCTAAGTTATCTTCAACCAAACAGCCCTTGTCAAAGACCTACTATCCTATACTCATAGCCTTGGCTGGAGATATCACTTTGCCATGAAGAAAAATAATCCTACTCCCAATGATCCAGCTCCCCAAGACATCATTCAAATCGAACCCTGCCTGGAACAGTTCCGTCCTCCATCACGGCGAGACCCACCTGCTCTTCCTCAAAATCACCCTCTTCAAACATTCCAGGAATTCCTTACTTCCAACCTTGCCTCCCAGTCTTTTCTGAGAAACCTTAATCCTACTCCCAACATTACTGCAGCTGAATCCCGAGATATCCGTGATCTGAAGGCTGACCATTCCGTCGTCATTCTCCCTGCCGACAAGGGCTCCACGACCATGGTACATCGGCAGGAGTATGTGGCAGAGGGACTGCGTCAGCTTTAGATAATACCGCATATAAAGTTTTTCAAGGCGATCCCATTCCTGATGTCCAGGTAGAGCTTCAAGGAACCCTCAAAACCTTAGGCCCCCTACAAAACCTTTCACCTGACTCCATTAACCTCATGACCCCACCGACACCCCGCACCCCCACCTTCTACCTACTTCCGAAGATTCACAAACCCAATCATCCCGGCTGCCCCATTGTGGCCGGTTACCAAGCCCAAACAGAACGAATCTCTGTCTACATAGACCAACATCTTCAACCCATCATGTGCAGTCTCCCATCCTTCATCAAAGACACCAACCACTTCCTCGATCGTCTGAAATCCTTACCCAGCCTGTTACCTCCAGAAACCATCCTTGTAACCATTGATGCCACTTCCTTATACACCAATATCCCATATGCCCAGGGCCTTGCTGCGATGGAGTATTTCCTTTCACGCCGACCACCCACTTCCCTACCTAAAACCTCTTACCTTAATACCTTAGCCAGCTTCATCCTAACCCACAACTTCTTCACTTTTGAGGGTCAGACATACCAACAACTAAAGGGAACAGCCATGAGAACCAGGATGGCCCCCTCGTACGCAAACTTATTCATGGGATGCTTAGAGGAAACCATCCTGGACACCCAAGCCTGTCAACCCAAAGTTTGGTACAGATTCATTGATGACATCTTCATGATCTGGACACACAGTGAAGAAGAACTCCAGAATTTCCTCTTCAACCTCAACTCCTTTTGTCCCATCAAATTCACCTGGTCCTATTCCAAATCCCATGCCTTTCCTCAATGTCGACCTCCATCTGTCCAACGGCCAACTTCACACATCTATCCACATCAAACCTACCAATAAACAACAGTACCTGCATTATGACAGCTGCCATCCATTCCACATCAAACGTTCCCTTCCTTACAGCTTATTTCTTCGTGGCAAACGAGTCTGCTCCAGTCCTGAAGCTCTGAACCAGGGATTCGGGACTGGAGCAGACTCTTTTTCCACAAAGACCTAAGCTGTAGGAAAGGGAACGTTTGATGTGGAATGGATGGCAGCTGTCATAATGGATGTACTGTTGTTTTTGTTGGTTGGTTGGATGTGGACGGATGTGTGAAGTTGGCCCTTGGACAGATAGGAGGTCGACATCGAGGAAAGTGGCATGGGATTTGCAATAAGACCAGGTGAATTTGATGGGACCAATGGAGTTGAGGTTAGAGAGGAAATTCTGGAGTTCTTCTTCACTGTTAGTCCAGATCATGAAGATGTCATCATTAAATCTGTACCAAACTTTGGGTTGACAGGCTTGGGTACCCAGGAAGGCTTCCTCTAAGCATCTCATAAATAAGTTTTCATACGAGGGGGCCATCCTGGTTCCCATGGCTGTTCCCTTTAGTTGTTGGTATGTCTGACCCTCAAAGGTGAAGAAGTTGTAGGTTAGGATGAAGCTGGCTAGGGTATTAAGGAAAGAGGTTTTAGGTAGGGAAGTTGGTGGTCGGCGGGAAAGGAAATACTCCATTGCAGTGAGGCCCTGGGCATGTGGGATATTTGTGTATAAGGAAGTGGCATCAGTGGTTACAATGATGGTTTCAGGAGATAACAGGCTGGGTAAGGATTTCAGGCGATCGAGGAAGTGGTTGGTGTCTTTGATGAAGGATGGGTTGAAGGTGTTGGTCTATGTAGGCAGAGATTCGTACTGTGGGGGCTTGGTAACTGGCCACAATCAGCTGGCCTGGATGATTAGGTTGGTGAATCTTAGGACGTAGGTAGAAGATAGGGGTGCCGGGTGTCGGTGGGGTCATGAGTTTGATGGACTCAGGTGAAAGGTTTTGTAGGGGGCCTAAGGATCTGAGAATTCCCTGAAGCTCTGCCTGGACATCAGGAATGGAGTCATCTTGACAGACTTTGTAGGTAGTGTTGTTTGAAAGCTGACGCAGTACATCAGCCACATACTCCCGCCGATCAAGTACCATGGTCGTGGATCCCTTGTCGGCAGGGAGAATGATGATGAAATGGTCAGCCTTCGGACCACGGATAGCTCGGGTTCAGCTGCAGTAATGTTGGGAGTAGGATTAAGGTTTTTCAGGAATGACTGAGAGGCAAGGTTGGAAGTAAGGAATTCCTGGAAGGTTTGGAGGGGGTGATTTTGAGGAAGAGCGGGTGTGTCTCGCTGTGATGGAGGACGGAACAGTTCCAGGCAGGGTTCAATTTGAATGATGTCTTGGGGGACTGGATCATCAGGAGTAGGATTATTTTTCTTCGTGGCAAAGTGGTACCTCCAGCCAAGGCTACGAGTATAGGATAATAGGTCTTTGACAAGGGCTGTTTGCCCTTCAGCTTATTCTCCCCTCCCGTTGCCCACCTGGTCTCAACCTCCGCTAAATTCAAATTCCCGCCCACCATCTTTAGCATCTTTGCCTCGGTCCTGTGGACAGAGCTTCTGCCTCAAGTGGTATCTCTGTCCAACTTCTTTGCTTTTTACAAATGTCTATCTTGGTGTGAGTGCGTTTTTATATGTGTGAGGGTGTGTGTATTTGTTTATCTTCCCTTTTTCCCCTAAGGTAAGTCCTTTACTGGCCGTGCACCAAGGTGTGTTTAGTCAAGGCACATCTTGGCACAGTGCTACACCGTCCTGATTATCTGGATACTTCCCACCGACACCAATCCTTGACAACTCCGGAGATGGGAACTAGCCCTTCAGCATATTCTCTCTTCCCATTGCCCACCTAGTCTTAACCTCCTCTAAATTTGAATTCCCGCCCACCATCTTTAACATCTTAACATCTGTGCCTCGGTTCTCTGGACAGAGCCTCTGCCTCTAGTGGCATCTCTGTCTAACTTCTTTACTTCTTTGGTTTCTATAGTATGTCTGCCTAGGTGTGTTTGAGTCTGTGTAAATGTATGTGTGTGTGTGTATTTGTTTACCTTCCTTTTCTTCCCCCAAGGTAAGTCTTTCCTCTCGTGAGATTGGAATGGCTCCTTACCCCCTTCCTTAAAACACTCATCGTTTCCTTTTCCCTCTCCTTCCCTTCTGCCTGAAGAAGCAACTGGGTTGCGAAAGCTTGCGTTTGTGTGTGTGTTTTATTTATTTGTACTGCTGTCACACCTGTGCTCCTTCGCCTGGTGAGTAATCTTCGTGTCTGCACTGTGAAGCGTGTTACCGTGGGAATGACCAGCACAAACTGTCCATTTGCATGAACGGTCACAGGCAGACAATGTTTGTTGGTGATGAAGATCACCCTGTGGCTAAGCACGCCTTGGTGCACGGCTAGCACATCTTGGCACAGTGTTACACCTTCCGGGTTATCTGGATACTTCCCACCGACACCAACCTTTCAGAACTCCGGAGATGGGAACTTGCCCTTCAGCTTATTTTCTCCTCCCGTTGCCCACTTGGTCTCAACCTCCGCTAAATTCAAATTCCCGCCCACCATCTTTAGCATCTTTGCCTCAGTTCTGTGGACAGAGCCTCTGCCTCAAGTGGTATCTCTGTCCAACTTCTTTGCTTTTTACAAATGTCTGTCTAGGTGTGTTTGCATTTGGATATGTGTGAGTGTGTGTGTATTTGTTTCCTTATTTTTTCCCCTAAGGTAAGTCCTTCCACTCCTGGGATTGGAATGACTCCTTTTCCACTTCCTTAAAACCCATATCCTTCCCTTTCTCCTCTCGTTTCTTCCTCTTTTCCTGAAGAAGCGACCAATGGTTGCGAAAGCTTGTATGTGTGTTGGTGTGTGATTTTATTTGTGTCTGTCGACAAGACAGTCCATTGGGTAAGTCATCAGTTTTCTATTTTTTATATTTGTTTATCCCACCAGGAAAGTTTCCTTCTATAATATGTATTATTTAGCTTAAAGGACCACAAGCGGTCATTTTTTTACGATCCACGTCCCTAAAGGTGCAACAGCTTTTCTCATCCACTTAGTCTACTGGTATGTTATTTCATTGTTGTGATCCTGGTCCCTCTCTTTCTTTCCTTTACTTTATTTCATAGTTGAGTGTATATACTGTTTTGCGCTGTACTCTGTCAATACATTGTTGTACTCTGCAGAGCTTTACTCGCAGCTGAGGAAGAAAATTAAAAGAATCGCATCCAATAGTCAGTTGTGAAGAGACTGCAGCTGATGGAACAGTGTGGACTCAAATTGTACCTGGCCATGCACCTGGAAGATGAGGGTGTCACAATGTGTTCATGGAAACTCCAGGGCCATTGGGTAAAGCGAAGAAACTTAGTCAGAGGAAGATACTTGAGTGCCTGGCAAATGTTGATAGACAATAATATTATACAGAACATAAAAACCTGTACAGAAATTAGTGCTCATGAAGTTCTCCAAGATGAAACTTGAGAACATGTTGTTGCCCAATTGTAATCAGCTATAGGCATAATGTGTGCATGTGGAGTGTATGGAGGAAAGAATTTCCCCCTAAAACTTCTATGGTCTCAAGTATGGGGGCCACAATTTGTTTCTTGCAGTATGGGAAGAAATAAGTTCATAGGAATTATGCAATTTTTGAGATTTGATGACCATCAAACTTGTCCTGAAAGACTCAGGACTGATGGCTTCGCAGCAGCTGCCTCAATCTGGAAACCATTTGTAGACAACTTTATCTGGAACTATAAACCAGATGCATTTATAACCATAGATGAGCTACTCTGTCCTTCCAAGCTTGCTGCTGCTGTATACAATAAATGAGCATTTGATATCATATATTATGTGAATATAAAAGAATAACAACTGCAGGATCAGAAGTGACATCTGTTCTTTCAGAACAGACACCATATGTACATACATGAGTAATAAACCAGATAAACTACACTGGGAAAGGAAGAAACGTAACATTTAACAATTTCTTCACTGCCAAACATCTTGCAGAGCAGTTGAAGTGAGAAAATACAATGGTGGTTGGTACACTGAAGAAAACCTGAAGAGAAGTTTGTCCATCAGCAAAATCTGCTGCCGGATCTTTGTATAATACTGTCTTGTACAAATCGGATCACAATACACACATCAGTTGCAGTGGACCAAGAGGTTCAGTAGAAACTCCCTGAATCTGTGAGCTTTTACAGTTTCATTAAATTTGGAATGGATATTCTGGACCAGATGTCTCACCTGTACACAGTCAAATTTGGCTGCCGCAGATGACCTATGCATGTGTTTTTCAATGTTCTAGACATTGCTGGAATCAACACCTGGATCTCTTACAGAGAGACAACCCGGCAAATGTTTCTTTTCAAATTAGCAGAAGAACTCTCCTCTGCATATATGCCATCAAGGAAAAGGCCAGTTCATGCATCCATTGTGACCACTGAATCTTCTAAGGTACAAAAGACCTTCCAGATGGGAGAATTAAAAAACAAAAAAAACAAAAAACAAAAATCCGTGTGTGCAATGCAAGAAATTTATATGTGGTCATTTTACTGGAAGTGTTTAGTATGTGTGCATGAAGTGTTTTGACCAAAATGGTGGATTTGATTGAAGACATTTTGTTGAAATGAAATAATTTGTTTTTAATTATGTGTTTATTTGCATTTGTAAATTCCATTACAAATCAATGTTTTTATGGTGTATTCATTGCCTTGATCCATTTTTAATTAAGTAAAATATTTATGCATAGCACATTGGTAGGGTAAGCATAATATCCTAGCGAAATTTAAAAAAAATTAAAATAAATTAATTCAAGTGAAACTGAAAAAAAATAAATAAATAAAAATAAAGAAAAACATTATTGAGAACTCTCTTCTCTGCTTCTTGGACACAGTCTTGTTCCTAGCTCAAAAGTACTTACATTTATTCATCTAATTCCATCTGGAAAGTCTTCCATATTTTCACTACCCCATTTTACCATTGATATGCTAACGAAACCCCCCCCCCCCACCGCAAAAAAAAAAAAAAAAAAAAAAAAAAAAAAAAAAAAAAAAAAAAAACTGTTTGCAAGTTTTTGTGTTTCTCAATGCCTATGTACCACAAACAAATGTTTTGGCTTCCCCTGATATCCTTAATTTTACAACTTTCAATAACTGTGAATCTGACCAACTTCCCATTGCTGAAGCTAGGAACAAGTTTTTGAAAAAGGAAACCACATCTTTCAAAACTTTTCCTGAAAAAGTGCTAAACAATCCAGCTGCCACTAAATAAACTTCATGGCTAGACAATTCAACCTGATTTACCTGTCCATCCCACTTAATCTGACATGTAATTCAGTGTTGTCAGTAGTCAACTGTGCTATCCTTTCTAATAAGAACCTAACTGCCTATCTTCCATTACACTTACATCCCTTGTTCAGCCATTGCACCATCTGTGTACCCATTATGCACAAATAAGTGAAAATAGAGCTTCCAATGACACCTGCTACTGAAATTAATGGTACACATCTCATAAAATACACTGTGTACCCACTTCTAATGGCTGCTAGAAATACCACCTTACTCACATAATTGAAAACAGTGTAACTGCTCTCTGACCACTATGAAAAAGAAACATTAGTGTCCAATTCACCAAATCAAGAATGACGACAACAGCGAATGGTGCAGCCTGCATGACATCAATTGTTGGAAGGTGGGTGGTTACTGTGATAGAAAAAAGAGAGTCGTGTCATGCATTAAATGTTTTTATTCCTCACTAAGCTACATATTCTGTCAGGATAACTGACAATGGCTTGTTGCATTATTTTTCTGCCCCATAGTTGGCAATAAGAGGCAGTCAATATTGTTATGCTGTGGCTGCAGTGTCACACACTGCTGAATTTGCCGTACTCGTCCTGGCATTTGCTACTTTGCTGAAACACCTCTGAAGGACTCTCACCTCTGCCATGCTCATCCATCTGCTGGGCTATTGACCCTTACATGTCTTGTAGATGGTCCAAACTGCACTGACATTCCGAACTGTTGGCTGCACATACTCAAGGATAAACTGCGTATTGCTGACAATAACTTTCTCACACACCTGGTGTATTGACCACTGCTGTTGTAGATGGCTGTTGCTACTGCTGTGTTTGCGAATCTGGGTGACTGTGCCATGCTTTTCATGTTTAGGGTACCAAAGGTGTTACCATAATTGGAAAATCCTTCTTGCATCAACCACTGACATTTACTCATCTATCTGACTTTGAATATTCCATTCATTTTTCTAAAATTCTCAGAAAATAGCAGTGCCATATAGAGATTGAACTTGTGACCTTGCACTCAAGTGCTTCCTTACAAGTTTGCCTTGAGACATTTTGTTACTCTTTGGTGGCAGTGGAATGGAGCAGGTCCCAATGGTCAGGCATGGAAGACACTGCTGCCTAGTACGACCCATTGACACCACCATACTTGCACAGTGCAACCTGCTTCGTGCCACCATCTCCAAGAAATAACAAAATGTATGAAAATGAGCTTAGTGTACATCAAGACTGGTTTTCTAGAATGAAATCTGTGAGTAAAACTGTGTTTATTAAAAAGTTTATTATTTTTAGTGTGTATACATTATATGCATACATGTCTCTGTGTCTGTGAATGGGGGTATAGGGGAGGGGGGTGGATATCAGGAGGTCACATTCTTTGCTTATTGGTGTAATTTACACAAGAATAGATTTATTATGCTGGACATTGGTTTCATGTTGTGGTTAAAGTTTTGATTCATTTTGGTATCAATGTTTATATTGTTGTTGTGACCTTCAGTCCGCAGGCTGGCTTGATGCAGCTCTCCACGCTACCATGTCCTGTTACTCTCTTCATCTCTGAATAAGAATGGCAGACTACATCCTTTTGATTGTGCTTAATGTATTTGTCTCTCAGTCTCCCTCTATGATTTTTACACCACATACTTCCTTATAATGCTAATTTTAAGATCCCTTGATGTCTCAGAATGTGTCCCACCAACCTATCCCTTCACTTGGTCAGGATATGACATAAACTCATTGTCACCCACTTCTTTTGAGTGCCTCCTCAGTAGCACATGATATAACCATCTAATCTTCATCATTCGCCTTTATCATGATGTTTTAAATCTTGTATCATCTTTTTGGCTGAACTCCATAGTTTCACTCCCATACAATGCTAAACTCCAGACAAATGTTTTCAGAAAGGACTTCCTGACATTTAAATTAATATTTGCTGTCAGCAAATTTTGCTTCTTCAGAACACATTTCTTCCCATAGCCATTATTAATTTTACATCTTCTTTACTTCAGACGTCAGAAGTTATTTTGCTACCCAAATAACAAAACTCATTTACTAATTTTATTGTCCATTACCTAAACTTAATTACTTCAGCGTCACCTGATTTTCTAACATTACATTACATTACTCTTGTTAACATTCATCGTATACCCTCCGTTCAAGATACTGTGCATTTCATTCTTTTTCTCTTCTAGGTCCTTTGCTTTCTCTGACAAAGTTAGTAAGTCATTGCTAACCACAAGTTTCTTATTCTTCTCACTGAACTTTAATTCCCTCTCCAAATTTCTCCTTGCATTCCATCACAGTTTGTTCAGTGTACAGATTGAACAAAATTAGGTAGAGGCTACAATCCTGTCTTACTCCCTTCCCAAAAACTACGTTCCTTTCATGCCCTTTGAATCTTGTGATATAAACTTGTTTATAAACAGTATTTATACCATTGGTATATCCCAGAAAACCATCAGTTCTTGAAAATATAATATAATGTGAATGCAAAATGTTCCTACCACAACACAACAAAAGCCTTTACATGGAAACATCAAAACTATTTTAACCAAGACAATCTTCAGATATTTGTACTTAAAGCTAACCCCAATTTCCCATAATCTACAGTAAACCACAAAATGTAGCATTGGATTTTTGAGTTCAAAGAATTTTGTATGAAAAATTCATTTTTGTAAGATACCATTAAATAATTTACAGGTCAATTTATAGGTTCATTGGTTAAAATGGTAACTAAAAACATAGTTTGCTTACATTATAACCTTTGTGATGACACCAGAACTTTTGCCATGTGTTCAGTACATCAGTTAAAACTAAATTTACACATCAAAAAATAAGAAATAACATTGCTGTAGTGCCTGCCCTGATCATGTCTGCTAAACATTAGGATGGAAAAAAGAAATATTGCAAGAAGGGAATGATTTAACACAGGGCACATAGTGAAGCAATGATAGCTATAACTGTTGTTTATTTGGAGCAGTGAAAACAGAAATGCATTGAGGCCCATAAGTGCCTCAACTTTCATTGTCCCACATCATAGCTGGCAACTAACACATCCCTTTTGGCCCAGTACAGGTCCTCTAGCATATAACCAGCTATACATCTATGTACTTTCTCATGCTCCCTATGTCGTGCATTTGGGTGTGGTAGCCAAAAGCGAACATTGATGCTAAGCAACAGGGGTACTGGTCAGCCAACAGGGGTCAACTGAAATGATAGACAGCAAAGTCTAGTTGAATAGATCACTAGGGTGAGTCCCTTCCAGCCCAATCTTGACAGCCTATTGGCAGGAATTCTTTGATGGCTAGATGCTGACCACACACCAACTCTGCACATCAGTGAAATTCAGAGACTTTTCACCACCAAGGCATTTTGACAATATGTGGGCTTTTAGTATTATACAAGTGCTCATAATAACAAAATGTTACCACAGTCAAGGTCCGCCTGTGTTTTAGCTTTAGTTATTGCATGTGTTCCATGCATGAATGGTGTTGTGGCAATGGTAGCCATAATCGACTTTGCACGAACAAGTTATCTGTATTATTTGTGAGCCACCTCTCGGACGTCATCATAATTTTGAGTTTAGTTTGTCTGTGTTTATGCTTGTGCACTAATGGTGAATAAAGTGTTTTACAGGGACAAGTATGGTTTTCTGGGGCTCACACCCCATTGAAAAACATACATTGGTGACCTCGTACTGAGTTTCTTGTGCTACAGTGCTTGTTTCAGTGTGTTCCACTCGCTTGTGCTGGGTTAATTCACAAAATACGGCAGTACGTGATCCGACTGCTATGACCACAATGAACACGCCCTAGTGTTTTCCACCAGGCTTCACCATGCCATCTCAACAATTTTTCAACTCATCAGTGACCCGCGATTTGACAAGTATATTTTTTTCAATGGCTCGGCACACAGCTCAGCAATTTTCTCGTGACTTGTTCAATTCAGCCCAGAACAACAATACACAGAGGCACACGATGGACTCCGGCTTTTCAAAATTGCATTCTGATGCACAAATTACAAACAGTACTTGTGTTTTGCAGGACTTTTGTGTGTGCTCACATTCTTGACCACTGCTGACTGAAGATAGTTCAGTATACTGTGCTTCAAATTTTTATTCGTGGCCCACCACTGCTCCACCATCTGCACAAGTGTATCCATCCGTGACCCAGATGCCAGGACTTAGTTTGAACAGTGGTGCGCAGCCACAGAACTATATTTTGGGTCCTGCATCTAATGATCTGGCTAGTGGACTCATTCCTGACTTTTCTTCAAGTTCTGCATTTAGTTCAAGACCTTTGTCTCAAGCTCCTTCCGCACCTTCCTCTGTGTGCGCAGTTTCGGTTGTGGGCAGTATAGTGCCTCGTCCTTTGGCCAATCACCAGTGCAGTGTTTATCTAGTGACTGTGTTTCTAATCCTTATACACTGTCAAGTGATTTCTCGCATGTGAACCCGTCAGGACAGGATAATGTGTTCAATATGCAGTCACATTCGATGTCCCAATACACTCCTTCTGCGCCATGACTGCTTTGGCCTAACGCGTCCATTCGTGTGGCTGGCACACTGTGTGACTCTGTTATGCTGTCTTGCACTCAACCACCCATTTCATCGGCACAATTCAGTGCCTGTGCCCCATTGGCCTTCCACCTCGCGCCTGCTCAACAACAACATTAGTTTGACGCTGCGGTGCCAGACTCGGGACTACAGATACTGTGTTCTCCTCATCCTCCGCGACCTGGACATCTTCCCAAGCTGCCTCCATTTTTGTTGCAGGCTCTGAGTACGTGGCTCGCCTTAGTAGAACAAATCTTCGACCACCATTCCCTACTTGATGCTTCTCACTGCCTCTGCCTTATCACGCACCTGCTTGAGCACATTGATCTAATCTGCGATCTGGTAACGTTGCTTCCAACTACTCGTCACTAGTTTGTCGCAAAGCAAACCATCCTGGAGCGTGTCACATGTACTCCTGACTAAATCATCTGCTATATTCTGCAGGAGGAACATGTTGGCAACAGGAAGCCTTTCCAGTTGTGGATATATCTTTGACTGCTGGTCAGCAAGCAGGCAATGTCAGACTCAACTCTCATAGCAGTCTGGACTAGCAAGCTTCCTTTACCGGTCCAGACGGCTCTGGCCTACAATAGCCTTGAATATCCGAGTGAGCACATCTGCATCACTTACCAGGTTCCAGCTGCCTACTTACATGAGGCCCGTCACTACGCCTCTGCTCACACTCAAACTGCACCTTTACTTGGAGTCGCACCCCCACACCGGCTGACTTTGTTGATCCAACTGGCATTCCACGTGTGATTCATCGAGTTCTGGCTCTGTTTCTGCAAGTGTTACTGTTATTAGTGAGTATACCAAATTGTCTGATGACTTTATCACACTGCTGAATATGTGGTTTAAGAAACGAAAACTAGTGCTCGACCTCAAGAGCGAATATGAAAGCACCATGTGCCATGTTGCCCATGCTGACTCGCAGCTGTCTGTGGCCAAACAACTTCTTTTTTCTTTTGCAAGATTAGTATCAGTGTTTCCTCTGCTATCAGTGTTTCCGTGCCCTCACATAGGTGAGATTGTGCTTCTGAAAGTATAACCTTGCTCCTCGCTCCTTTGCTGATATTTGCAAACAAAATGTGGTTGCTAGGCCAACCGCTGCAGCTATCAAACTGTACATACATTCTGCCCTCTGGTGCCTACTCTGCACGCTATTCAGAACTCTCAGCCTACCGACCTAAGAACTGAAACTGTAACTTTCCCTCTTTCCAAACAACCTGTCAGTCACCACCACATGGGCAAACATAACTCCAAGTTTATCTCAGCTAACAATAATTGTGCTTCAGTTCAAGCTAATGACTTTTAATTGTTTTCTCACAGTCATGCAGTGTGTCAAATGTTAGTGCACCTTCTGGTACGCCTGCTGTGGTTCAGTCTTCTTCTGTTTCTGTGAGGGTGGCTCACCTGCTTGCTTCAGTGGTCACTGCCATAACATCCCTCTCAGCTTACTTCCCAGCTGCTTTGGCTCGACTGCCATCTTGCACTGTGCCATGGATGCTGCCATCACCCACCACAGTGGTCGCCACGTCATCTGCTCTTTTGGCCGAACTGACCACTGCAGCTCTGCCGCTATCTTGCTTGTGCACCCAGGTGGCACCCTCATTGCTCCGACGGAGTCCACATCAACTACTCTGTTGGCCAACCTACAACCCACCGCGGCTCGGCCTCCATCTTGCTTGCGGACCCAGGTGGTGATCTCACCTGCTCTGACAGTACCTGCTTCAACTACTCTGCATGCCACTGCTGCCCGGTCACCATCTTATGCCTTCGCACTTGTTTCGCCTCCTGCAGCACCAGGGGATATCACAGCTGGCAGGAACAGTCAGCTGTCTCCTCCCATCCCTGCACCGGCTGTCACAACATTGTCTGCCGAATCCGACGCACCTGACGCCACTCCTCCCATCGCCTCCCACCCTCGGCAGTGCGTTATGTAGTCACTAACGAGGTGGTAGAGCAGTGGCACAGGACCCTAAAAACCTCACGCCGGTGCCACAACTCTCTATGGACAGAGGCACTTCCCCTCGTTTTACTTGGCTTACGAGTGACCTACAAGGAGGACCTCCGTGGAACTGTAGCTGAATTTAATTTTTCCCCTAGTGTTGTAATTATGTATTTGAAATGCAATTATATTTGGTTTAATGAATGATGTTGAGAGGTATATGTAGAAGTTAACAATTGTGAGTATCTTCAGTTTTATAAAAAGAGGTCAACAATGATCTCTCGGTCCAGCTCTGCACATTTCCCTTATGACATTTTATTTGTATTTTTAAAATGTCACCTATATGTGCTGAGTGTCCCCATATCAGTAGTCCCTAAGAAATGTGTGACTGCAACAGGCCAAAATGTGTCAGTTGTAAGTACTCAGATATAACTAAATGTCTCAGTTTCCACATTAGGTATGACACTCTGGATTTTTTTTGCAAATAGAATTGTTATTTTCTACCCAGGTCATTTTGGAGTCAATATTAAATGCCAAAAGTTAAACTGTTCTGTTTTTGACATCATTAGATAGGCCTAGCAGAAGTTGCTGGTTCTTCTTCGGATTGCACAACAGTTTATTGGAGGAGAACCATTGCACTGCCTCATCTGATTCTTGTGACCTTTGTTGTAATTCTGATATTTCTTGATGGCATATAATTATTATGGTATCATATGCAAAGCTGATTACAGGTTAGGAAACATGTGAAAGTAAGTCATTTACTACTACTACGAAAAAGAGTGGTCTCAGGACCGATCCTTGTGGTACCACTGTATCTACAATTTTCATCAGAGAATTCTGTTACATACGTATTGTTTCCTGTTGTTTAAGTATGAAACTATTACTTTAATTGATGTATAATTAGATATCCCAGTGGTTATCTGGCTTACAATGTTAAGTAATGCTGAAGTTGTGTTTTTACCTCGTCTGTAACCAAACTGATTGTTTGCAATGTGGTTATTATCTTCGAAATAACTACTGAGTTGATAGTACATAAGTGTCTCAAATATTTTAGACATTATTGGCACTGTGGAAACCAACCTTTAATTTGGGGGGAGATTTTTATCTCTTTTTTAAAGATTAATATGACTTTTGAAATTTTTAGTGAATCTCAGATAATTCCAATCTCTTGGCATTTGCTAAGGATGAATGCAAAAGGCTCATATATCAGGTGAATGGTTTTCTTGACCATGTAGTTGGAGACCCATTAACTATCCATGGTTTTATAATTGGAAAATTTTTTTACTGCCATTCTGATTCAGTGGGTGTGATGGTTTTCCACTGAAAAGACTGTTTCACTGGTGACACTTTACTACGTATTTTACTAGCTGAAGTGTTCATTGAGTTGATTGTGTTTCCAATTTCTTTCACTGAAGACACAAAGAACTCATTCATTTCTCAGTTTCCCTCTATTATTTTTACCCTACACACTTCCCTCCAATGTTAATGTCATAATTCCCTTCTCATAGTCAAGATATGCCATAAATTCCTTTCTTCCTTAATTCTGTTAAGGACCCTCACATTAGTTATGCGATCTAACCAACTAATACTCAGAATTTATTTGTAACACCATATTTAAAAAACGTCTATCATTTTTCTGTCTGAAGCCCTTATCATTCATGTTTCACTCGTGTGAAATGCTACACTCCAGACAAATGTTTTCAGAAAGGATTCCAGATATTTATATTAACATTGAATGTGAACAAATTTTGCTTCTTCAGATACGCTTTTCTTGCTGTAGCAATTCTGCATTTTATGTCTTCTTTACTTCAGCTGTTAAAAGTTGTTTTGCTATCCAGATGACAAAATGCCTCTATTACCTTTATTGACTCCTTATCTGATCTAATTCCTTTAGCATACCCTGATATTCTTACACTACATTCTACTACCCCTGTTTTGCTCTTGTTAATGTTCATCTTATAAATTCATTTCAGGACACTGTCCATTCCATTTAATTCCCTGTCCAGGTTCTTTGTGGTCTCTGACAGAATTACTATGTCATCATCAAACCACAAGGTTTTTATTTCCTCTCCCTGGACTTGAATCCCCTCTCCAAATTTCTACTTGCATTCCTTCGCAGCTTGTTTAATATACATATTGAATAACACTGGGGAAAGGCTACAGCCCTATCTTACTCGTTTCCCATCTCCATCTTGTAGAATATTTTAATTGCCATCTTCCTAGCATAAAATACGCAATGGAGTTTGAAAGGATGGAAAGGTGTCTTTTCTGAATGTGTTGATGTACAGGAAAGATGATGGGAGATTAGGACACACTGTTTACAGGAATCCCATGCACACAGACTGCTACTTGCATGCAACAAGCTGTCATCCTCCTTACCAGTGCAGTGGTGTCCTGCAGATGTTGGCAAAAGTAGCTTTTGTTATTTCAGATGCAGAAAGCTTGACAAAAGAGCTAGACCATTTTAGAGGTGATTTCAAGCAGAATGGATATACAGACAAACAGATGTCATGCTTCCCAGTTTGGACCTATGTGGGAAACCTTAGATGACACCTGTAAACTGTTGGATTTACTCCTTTTGCCAGAAGCATATTTTAAAAAATAGGCAGACTTTTAAAAATGTATGAAATCAGATGTATTTTTCATCTGCCAACCAAAGTTAGAGCACTCCTGGGCTCTGTGAATGGTGGTTTAGGACTGAGGAAGCCCAGTGTATACAAAATCTCTTGTCATTGTGGGAAAGTTTACATTGTAATTATACAAGTTTGATGTATCAAGCACCATCAACACACAGTACTGCTTCAACGAGATAAATCTGTAGTGACTGAGCATTGTCTTTCTGAGGGACATAAAATGTTTTATGATGAAAAACAAATTGTTGCCTCTGCATCTAACTATTGGGACTGTTTGTTGAGAGAGTCAGTTGAAATTCCTCTCTTGGACAACATTACACATGGAGATAAGAGGTTTCCCTTAAGAAAAATGTGGAACCCATTGTTATTACTCACGAAAAAACAACTGTCTGTCACTTGACCAGCAATTAACAGTATTCAATAGTGATTTATCATTTATGCCAGCTTCCACCACCATACGATAGAGAGCCACATTGTTGATACTTGCTCTCATGCTGTTGGCCATCTGCAGTCTACACACACTCACACACGCACGCACACACACACACAAACCTAACAATGGTGGCCAGATGGATCGCCAAAATATTGTGTCCAGATGATGTCCTGATCTTAGAAGCAGCAACTGCACTTGGAAAGGTTTCCCCAACAAAGCATTAACAGCTTAACACAGCAATAAATAAGTTAGTCATTGCTACAAGGATACTTGGTAAGCTTGAGCTAAAGCTAAGACATCGGAGGAATGCCTTACGTAGACCCGAGTCCATGTGCATGGAGCAACAACGAAATTCACCAAAGGAAAACCAAGATGGCACTACAGCTAATTGCTCATAACATGCCCAATATGCATGAAACCAGAAAAAACGGCACGGCTAATCTGGAGAAATACAGACTAACTTAATACAGTAATGACAATCTCAGCCCCACAGCAACAAGCTACATAGATCATTAAAAAGAAATAAAAATAAATTCCAAAGCAACAAGCTCAGTTCATTAATGCACTTGACGTCAAATTCTAAAGCTATAATTATGTGCAGCAAATTTTATACATATATGATATGTGTGTCTTGGACAGTTAGAATCTGTATTTATTATATTTATGGTGTTCTATTTTATTGGTATCTGTTACATTCTAAGCATTGATTTACTTTTCCAGCACAGGTTATTTGACCTTGCGTGTACCTGTCCTCAATTTTATGGTCCAGTGTGACTGCCAGTTCTGCATCATTGTTGCTCAGTATATCTTTCACCTATTGTTCTCAACAGACATACAGCATTTCTTGTTTCTTTACCCCACAGCCTTCTAGTGAGCACTCTCAACTATACTTTAGCTGCATGAGGAATTAGACTAATAGTCTAAAGCTCATAACATTGTCCTCCCCCCGCCTGCCAATTGGCATCATAATTCCAAGAAAGTCATCACATCACTCCCCTTTGTCATAACTCTCATTACTCAAGTGTACTATTTCATTCCTTTCCCCTGCTTCTGAAACTCTTAAACACTTCTACTGATAGGTTATTGATTCCACATGCCTTCAGATTTTTTATCTTCTTCAGAGCCTTTACAAAATATTCTATTCCTTTCCACCTTCAGACACAAATTCCTCATCTTCCATCTTAATTTGACATGCTGCTTGATTCATCTTGTAGAGAAATTCCAAATATTCTTGTCATCCACTCAAAAACTTACATGGTTTCACTTGTATTTCTCCCACTATGAGGTTGACAACAATCCTGTAGAGGGAAATATACAGGTGAAACCGAAGGAAGTGTGGAGAGGTAAAGCAATAGAAAGTTTAAACTTGGAGCCACTCAAAGAGACAAGTAATGCACCAGATTTGGAGCATATGTTCATGGAAAAGAGGGGAAAAGATACATATGAATAGTATGTCAATGAAAAATCAATAAATATGAAGAAAGGATTCATGGAATCTGCCAAATAAGTACTAGCAATTAAGAGTTCCAAAAGTGTCAGGATAGACTGGATAAAATAGAACATACTGAAAAAGTTGGATGAATGAAAAAATTTGGAATATGTCGAAAATGTACAATAAACCAAGAAAAGAAGCCAAGATGGACGAAATAGAAATGTGAGTAAATAGATAACAGGGAGAAGGAGGGCAAACACAAAATGACGGCTAATGAATTAAGTTTTCAAAGGGAAAGGAGGAAGATTAACATGGAAATAGAAAGAACAGGTGAACAATTTTATATATTCTTCAGATCACATACTCGTCTGCACATAACCAACTTACCTAAATTCTTCCAGGTGGTCTGCAGTAACATGTCAGTCTGTTGTTTCAAATGGCGTAAAAGAGCTTTAGAAATAATTTGGTATGTGGCCATTAAAAAGAGTATCTGCGTGTTGATAACCTTTGTTAAGTAGTAAATGTTCTAATGCATATTTACAGTCCTGTAGAATCATTCCAGTATCTCAGATCTCTATTGAATCTCTGCATACTTTAAGAGTTCCCTTACTGCTAACTTTCACATCTCAGCAGATGCTGTCTGTAACTTAGCTTTTTTTGTTTTCAAATGATCTGATGATAACTGCTTTTTTTTATTGTCAGGGTTCTTGTACCCACTATTGCCAAATGTCTCTCAAAAGGAAAATTTTCTTGTGCTGGATCACAATTTAGTAGGCTTGGTAGTAATCAACTAGCACTATGCTGTTCTCATCAGTGTTAATTTGTAATATTCTGTTTTCACAATACAGATGCAGCTTTGGCTACTTCTAAAGAGGTATATTCTCTTTAAGAGTCTCATCAAATTTTCAAATTATATTTTGCAGGAAGTTTATATGGTTTTGCATAAAAAATACAATGAAAGCAATTTTCACTGACAATTTTACATACCAACATGCTTCTTCTACATAAATTTGGAAGAGAGGGAAGTCACTTCTAAACTGCGCTCACAATCAATACCATATGAACTTTCTTGCAGTTCACATTGTAGTTTTAGTGTACATGTTATCAGCCTTGATTGAACTTAAAAATGCAATGTTATATAGTAATGCTAAGCCATTAAATTGTTTGGGGCACTCAGAAATCTGCTATACATTATTGATAATGCAGCAAGTAATTGGAAAGGAAAGCCTATTTAAAGCTGTTGTTTTGTGATGGCACCAGGTTCTTAAAGATGCTTGACTGAGTGTAGAAGCCAAGGCACTCTTAGGTTTACTGTCCTCAGACAGAAACTAGTAAACAGTGCAACGTGGGCATGATGTCTGAAACTCCTGATTGGCAGTGAAATGTTTTAATCATACAGACTGATAAAATATATAAATGAACACACACACACACACACACACACACACACAAGCTTTCGCAACCCAGTTGCGTCTTCAGGCAGTAGGGAAGGAGAGGGAAAAGGAAATGATGAGGGTTTTAAGGAAGGGGGTAAGGAGCCATTCCAATCCCGGGAGAGGAAAGACTTACCTTGGGGGAAAAAATGGAGGGTAAACAAATGCACACATGCCCACACATTCACACAGACACAAGTACACCTAGGCAGACATACTGTAGAAAGCAAAGAAGTTAAGTTATTGAAGTTAAGAAGTTAGACAGAGATACCACTTGAGGCAGAGGCTCTGTCCAGAGAACCGATGCAAAGATGTTAAGAAGGTGGGTGGGAATTCAAATTTAGCGGAGATTGAGACCAAGTGGGCAACGGGAAGAGAGAATATGCTGAAGGGCTAGTTCCCATCTCCGGAGTTCTGAAGGATTGGTGTCAGTGGGAAGAATCCAGACAACCCGGACGGCGTAGCACTGTGCCAAGATGTGCTGGCCGTGCACCAATGCGTGTTTAGCCACAGGGTGATCCTCGTTACCAACAAACTCTGTTTGCCTGTGTTCATTCATGCGAATGGACAGTTTGTTGCTGGTCATTCCCACATAGAACGCTTCACAGTGCAGGCATGTCAGTTGGTAGATCACGTGGGTACTATCGCAAGTGGCTCTGCCTTTGATCGTGTACACCTTCCGGGTTATGGGACTGGAGTAAGTGGTGGTGGAAGGGTGCATAGGGCAGGTTTTACAACGGGGGCGGTTACAAGGGTAGGAGCCAGAAGGTAGGGAAGGTGGTTTGGGGATTTCATAGGGGTGGACTAGGAGGTTACGGAGGTTAGGTGGGCGGCGGAAAGACACTCTCGGTGGAGTAGGAAGGATGTCATGAAGGACGGATCTCATTTCGGGGCAGGATTTAAGGAAGTCGTATCCTTGCTGGAGAGCCACATTTAGAGCCTGCTCCAGTCCCGGAAAGAATCCGGTGACAAGAGGGGCACTTCTGGGATTCTTCTGTTGAAGGTTCTGAATTTGGGGGGATGAGGTAGTAGCTCTGTCAATTTGTTTCTCTACCAGATTAGGAGGATAGCCCACATCAAACCTACCAATAAACAACAGTACCTGCATTATGACAGTTGTCATCCATTCCATATCAAACGTTCCCTTCCTTACAGCTTAGGTCTTCGTGGCAAACGAGTCTGCTCCAGTCCTGAAGCTCTGAAGCAGTACTCCAACAACCTATTAACAGCTTTCACATCCCGCAGCGATCCTCCTACTCCACCGAGAGTGTCTTTCCGCCGCCCACCTAACCTCCGTAACCTCCTAGTCCACCCCTATGAAATCCCCAAACCACCTTCCCTACCTTCTGGCTCCTACCCTTGTAACCGCCCCCGTTGTAAAACCTGCCCTATGCACCCTTCCACCACCACTTACTCCAGTCCCATAACCCGGAAGGTGTACACGATCAAAGGCAGAGCCACTTGCGATAGTACCCACGTGATCTACCAACTGACATGCCTGCACTGTGAAGCGTTCTATGTGGGAATGACCAGCAACAAACTGTCCATTCGCATGAATGGACACAGGCAAACAGTGTTTGTTGGTAACGAGGATCACCCTGTGGCTAAACACGCATTGGTGCACGGCCAGCACATCTTGGCACAGTGCTACGCCGTCCGGGTTGTCTGGATTCTTCCCACTGACACCAATCCTTCAGAACTCCGGAGATGGGAACTAGCCCTTCAGCATATTCTCTCTTCCCGTTGCCCACCTGGTCTCAATCTCCGCTAAATTTGAATTCCCACCCACCTTCTTAACATCTTTGCATCGGTTCTCTGGACAGAGCCTCTGCCTCAAGTGGTATCTCTGTCTAACTTCTTAACTTCAATAACTTAACTTCTTTGCTTTCTACAGTATGTCTGCCTAGGTGTACTTGTGTCTGTGTGAATGTGTGGGCATGTGTTCATTTGTTTACCCTCCATTTTTTCCCCCAAGGTAAGTCTTTCCTCTCCCGGGATTGGAATGGCTCCTTACCCCCTTCCTTAAAACCCTCATCATTTCCTTTTCCCTCTCCTTCCCTACTGCCTGAAGACGCAACTGGGTTGCGAAAGCTTGCGATTGTGTGTGTGTGTGTGTGTGTGTGTGTGTGTGTGTGTGTGTGTTCATTTATTTATTTGTGATGCTGTCACACCTGTGCTCCTTCGCCTGGTGAGTAATCTTCGTCTATTTTTTATATTTTATTTTTCCTGCTAGGAATTTTTCGTCTTAATATTTGTATCATAGACTGATAAAATATCTTTACATGCCATTATTACCCAGGATTTGAAGATGACAAAGAGCTGTTTGGACACCTCCAAACTTTTGACCAACAAACTAAGGGAAAATTGTGTGCTTGTTTTCAAAGACTTTTTACACAAACTCAAGCAGACCATAAGAATTTGGACAATTGGATAACTGGCAATGGAACGTGGGTAATAGGGAAGTGTGGCTCTATGACAAATGTCAAAGTTCCAGAGGGCAAAAGCAGGTCAAAAGCCAGATCTGTGTCATATTTGAGATAAGGGTGTGGTCTTCCATAAATTTGTACATAAGGGGCAGACCACTATGAGGTTTACTATGTGGGAGTACTGAAAATATGAAGGGCACTGTAAGCAAAGTGAGATGGAGCAATGCTACTTGTTGGAAGACAACCTACATTTGTTTTTATGCTCAACAACTGCTTGGTCTAGAACCACATAACAGTGTTTCCCCAATTCTTCCACAATTTCAGTGTGGTCCCAGTGAATATTTTATTTATCTACTGAGTAAAAGTAACCCTTAAAGAAGAGCCCAATTAGATTGCACCGTTGGTCAAGGTGCTCAGACATTATGCTTGTAGGACATTTCTTACAAGGAGCCTACAAAGCAGAAGTGTGTCAGTGCATATGTGTCATAGAGTGCCTCACTCCATGATAAACTGTAAAGAAATATTTATTTATTCAGAATGAGACAAATACGAGGTGCATTTGAGTTCTAAGGCCTCCGAGTTTTTTTCTAATTAACTACTCACCCAAAATCGATGAAACTGGCTTTACTTCTTGACGTGATCACCCTGCAGACGTACACATTTTTCGCAATGCTGACACCATGATTCCATGGCAGCGGCAAAGGCTTCTTTATGAGTCTGTTTTGACCACTGGAAAATCGCTGAGGCAATAGCAGCACAGCTGGTGAATGTGCGGCCACGGAGAGTGTCTTTCATTGATGGAAAAAGCCAAAAGTCACTAGAAGCCAGGTCAGGTGAGTAGGGAGCATGAGGAATAACTTCAAAGTTGTTATCACAAAGAAACTGTGTGTAACGTTAGCTCGATGTGCGGGTGCATTGTCTTGATGAAACAGCACACACACAGCCCTCCCCGGACGTTTTTGTTGCAGTGCAGGAAGGACTTTGTTCTTCAAAACATTTTCGTAACATGCACCTGTTACCGTAGTACCCTTTGAAATGCAATGGGTAAGGATTACGCCCTCACTGTCCCAGAACATGAAAACCATCATTTTTTCAGCACTAGTGGTTACCCGAAATTTTTTTGTTGGCGGTGAATCTGTGTGCTTCCATTGAGCTGACTGGCGCTTTGTTTCTGAATTGAAAAATGGCATCCATGTTTCATCCATTGTCACAACTGACAAAAAGAAAGTCCCATTCATGCTGTTGTTGCGCGTCAACATTGCTTGGCAACATGCCACACGGGCAGCCTTGTGGTCGTCCGTCAGCATTCGTGGCACCCACCTGGATGACACTTTTCGCATTTTCAGGTCGTCATGCAGTATTGTGTGCACAGAACCCACAGAAATGCTAACTCTGGAGGCGATCAACAGTCATTCGGCGATTTTCCAAAACAACTCTCTCCACTTACTCAATCATGTTGTCAGACCAGTTTGTGCGAGCCCGAGGTTGTTTTGGTTTGTTGTCACATGATGTTCTGCCTTAATTAAACTGTTGCACCCATGAATGCATATTCGACACATCCATAACTCCATCACCACATGTTTCCTTCAACTGTCAGTGAATTTCAATTGGTGTCATACCACACAAGTTCAGAAAATGAATGATTCCACACTGTTCAAGTAAGGAAAACATTGCCATTTTAGGTATCTAAAGCAGTTCTCATTCTCGCAGCTGGCAGTAAAATTCCATCTGCTGGTGCTGCCATCTCTGTGACGTATTGACAATGAACGTGGCCTCATTTTAAAACAATGCGCATGTTTCTATCTCTTTCCAGTCTGGAGGGGGGGAAAAAATGCACCTCGTCCTGTCTATGGGAAAATTGACACCAGAATATGAACATGTAAATGCAACTGAGGGAGAATATTTAAACTGAAGATGTTGCAGTTGTCACAATCTAAGTTTTTAATTATTACTTTTTCATGAATATTTACTTGAAATTCACCATTCCAGAACACAAAGTCAGCCATGTTCCTTTTGACAGTGCATATCTTTGACACTTTAAGTACCAACAAGTTGTCTCATTGTCATTAATACTGCTGCTATTTTTGCTGCCAATATTTATTTGATATTATTAGTGATTTGATTTTGCAAAGTAAAATTTGAATTGCTTCATGCTTCCAGAAAAACATAATTTAATATATCTGTAAAATTAAATTTTATTTCCAGGGTGGTGTTTTATTAAATTTTTTTCCTTTTTAATTTATGTATTAACAGCAAATTAACATTGAAACTATTATTTTCATTCACTTTCGAAATGTTTGGCAGTTGTAGCATTTTATAATATTTTGCAGCTTTCAGGAGAAATTAAGTATTACATGTTTAAATTCTTTATTTTCTGTGTAATGTGTGTTTCAGGAAAATCTTCCCTCTGTGAGTATAAACATTGTATTCATAATTTTTGTTACTAACAAATTTTGTTGTACTAATGTTAAAAATTTTAATGTTTAAAACAAAAATACATTTATGTGCTTACAACATTATAAATAGACAAGCTATTCTCTTGATATTATGATGAAATAATTATTACCATGTTGACTGAACTATTGTACTGTTTTGACAGGAAGCAGTTTCAACAACGGTTTGGAGTGACACTGGCATTTGTAGCAACTCGCAGTGGCTTGACTCGATGGGATGATATTGCGGGGCCTCAGAATTCTTCACAGCCGTATGTAATCATCTCAATTGTCTAATGTGCTGTTAACTTACTTGTAAAAGTGTGTTCAAACTCTACCATACAAAATGCAGATTCCATTTAGGATCATTAAATGTTTGCTCACTATCATATACCAGAGAGTTCATGTAATGTATAACTGTTTTCTTGCCTGTCTTACATCAGTTAAAAAACAAAGAATTTCACTTCAAATTTAGTTAAGCGTAATTCATACTGACAATATTACATGCAGATACACCACAAAATTCTCTTGTTTAATTCACAATGATGTAATAAGTATAGAAACAGAAAGGTTTTACTACTAGAAAATACCTTTTTGTTACTTCAATTCATCAGTTTTACTCCTATCAGGTTACGAAAAGCACTAACTGTATTGTTTATATAATTGAACAATGAAAATTTCAGGAAGGGTTCAACAATAAGTTGGAAAGGATATGTTTCTACTCACCACAGAGACATCTTGATGGTTTGCAGAAAGGTGCACATAAATTTAAAGACTAGCTTAACGCCCACAGCTTCACGTGCATAAGCTTGTTGGTCTGCACCAGTTGTTTCTCCCTTTTAATATAAATATGCAATAACTTTGCTTCCTACCAATAAATGAACATTAACCGAGCAGCTATTAGTTTTGTTGTGGTGAGTTTACAATCTGGTAATATTCTTAAACCAAAGTTATCTGATATCTGTAGTTCAGCATAGGGATTTTCTTATAAGAGTTACATACTGTATTAGAGTGTTGCCTACATGCAAATGTTCAGTCTTTAGGTGTTTCCCTAAGTGGTCTGTTACTTCTCAATACTCCCCCGAAAGCATTGTACAACTGAAAAATGGCAAAGGCTTTCGTTAGCTCTCCACATAACAGCATTGTTCAGTATCAATGTACCGTATGTTAGATTTCTTTCAAGTTCTTAAAAAAAATAGCAATGGGCTTGAGTATTTACCCTCAATGTCATAATAAACAACATATATAAAAAATATAGCACATAAGGCAGTAAAAACACAGTGACAAAATTAAATAACCCAAATATGTCAATGTAGATTATCCCTAATTTCACAACATACAGTAGCATTCTTACATCACTCTATTTGTCTACTCAAATTTCTAACTAGATTCACTTTTCTTTTACAAAACTTCTATGTTACACACTACCTATAGGTAGTGTCAGCTATTTTTAATTCTTTCATGCCCTATTCTCAAAACTGTATATAACCGGTAAATATTTTACTTCAATCCACACGATAAGCAGAATGTTGATCTTTTCTCCTACCTTCTTTTTATGTATAAACTCGTAGAAAATGTTCCATGTATTCGTGGTATAAGGCATGTAAAATATCAGAAGATAGATATTATCATATTTCAAATAAGTAAAATTAAACTTAATACTAGTAATCAGTATATGAAAAGTCACTGTTGCAATGGCATGTTGTTTTAATAATGATTAACTGTCTTTTCAGTTTCATATTAATTGACCATTCACATATTTTATAATCACTACAACCTATAGCTGCATATACGTTTGTATTCTGCTTTGGCAGATCATACAAACTGTTGTTAAGATCATTAGTCTCTTGTGCAATACCTTACCAATGATAAGGGGACTGGCTCCTCGGCGGAGGAGAGGCATGAGAGGAAACCGTGTCAGAGCAAGTCTCTGAAGGCTCGATTAAGGCTGGCTTGACACAGTTGAGAGAAACGGTAATGACCGAGTCATTCACCCAAATTTCCGTGGTGTTTTTGGAGTGGCTGATGACAACATAAGGGCCGGTATAAGGAGGCATGAGATGGGCCTTAATGGCTGTCGTTGCGGAGAAAAACATGTTCACACATGTCTAGCACATGGGGCACATAGACGCGCGGATGAGTGTGCGCAGCCGGAGGGGGCGTCTGAATGTTTTTGTAATGTGTGCATACCTGATCTACCAAAGAAGGGAGCTCAGAGGGCGTTGTCAGTGGGGAGGGAGAAACTAGCTTGCCAGGGAGCACAAGAGGTTGTCCATAAACAAACTCTGCCACCGAGCCCTTAGGATCTTCTTTATAAGCTGAGCATAGGCCGAGAAGCATCCAAGGTAATCCCTCGGTCCGCAAGGGGCCATGACATCGAAGAGCGGTTTTTAAGGTGCGATCCCAGCAATCAACTAGCCCATTACTTTGGGGGTGATAAGCTGTAGTGTGTATTTTTGTGATACCTCAAAGGGTGCATAATTCAGAAAATGTGGACGACTCAAATTGCCGATCCTGGTCAGTTGTGAGGGACACAGAGGAGCCAAAGTGGGAGACCCAAGCATCCATAAAGGCGTGTGAAACGGTGTCTGAAGTAATGTTCAGTATGGGGAAAGCTTCTGTCCAGTGAGTAGTTTCTCAAACACAAGACATTGTAAGCATTTGAAATTTGGTGATACAGTAGAATGCTAAAGATTAGCTGGATAGATTTTGTAACTAATGAGGAGGTTGTGAACAGAATTGGGGAGAAAAGAAATTTCTGGCATACCTTGACTAAGAAAAGGCACCACTTGGCAGGACACGTACTGAGACGTGAAGGAATCATCAAATTAGCATTGGAGGAAAGTTCGTGGGGTAAAAATTGTGGAGGGAGACCAAGAGACACATACCATAAGCAAGTTCAAAAGGATATAGGTTGTCATAGTTATTCAAAGATGAAAAGCTGTGCGCAGGACAGGGTTGTGAGGAGAGCTGCATCAAACCAGTATCGGGACTGCATATCAAAACAACAGTGAATACATCTGGATCAATCTGTAACCTGGGACCTTGCCATTTGGAGAGGCAGTGATCTTACAGACTAATCCTTATATCTTAAATTCTTCTATTACATCTCTCCTATGAAATAGCTCTCCTGCTTATTTAAGATGATTAGCACTCACGAAAGAAAATATATTGTGTGGATTTGTTACAATCTAGGTCACTGTTTCACTCTATCCTTCAGAGTGTGCCTTTTGTGGCACATCGGACATCTCTGTGGTGAGTTGCAACCTATCCTTCCCAAAATATTTTTGAATCCTTTAAGGTATTTCATAATATAGTAAGGCCTTTTTCAGACTAGAACACTCACACAATCACAGAAAGTGTTGTATGTGTGTGTCTTTTGTATGTGCCTGTTGCAGCTCGTTGACACGTCTTTGCGGTGAGTTAACTGTCCTTACTACATTATTAATTTCAACCTGAACTTTAAGGTATTTCCATTGTTTCATTTCATTTTGTGTATTTTTAACTCCATACCCCATATTCTTACCTAAGTTTTTATTTCAAGTGGCCAAGATTCTTCTCCTATAAATTTAACTTTATATATATTTGTAAAATATTCACCAATTTTTTCTTTAAATTTTCTAATGATGATACTTATCTATATAGCAAATCAAATGCTTTCTTGAAACCAAGAAATGATCCTGCCTCAAGTAGACTGGTTCAAAACCCGTGTTCAATTAAAAATCTCTTCTCTCCAAGATCTTGCCTTTAAACTCCACCCCTGATACTGTCCCAATTTTTTATCTAAAAGAAATATTTTGTGTAGGTGGTGCTGGACAGCTTTTAGATAGGTGAAGCATTGCATATTGAAAATACACAGCTAGACCTGAAATATTTATTAATGACCTTCAATTTGATTACCAGTATGTTATTCTGGTGTGTGTAAGGTTGCATGACACTCACCTTATTCTGAAAAACAATTATGGAACAGCGAATCTAGACAGTGTTATGATTAGCAATATTGAAATATACAAGTAATACCTATTTTGAGACCCAAAAATGACCTGATTTGACTGAAATTGGTAATTATCACTAAAATATTTCTGATACAGCTGTGTATTTTCATAATGCAATTCTTAACCTATTTTTATCTGAAGTTTCTTGAACTCTATGTAGTTATTTTTTTTTTTTTTTTTTATAAAATTTCATGTATCACCAGCAGAAGTGACACTACTCTGTAGCTTCTGACATTTTGTTTGTCTCCATTTTTATGTATCAGGAGCATTAATACTAGTTTCACTCTTCTTTTAACAATGGAAAATCCAATAGGAATATCAGTAATGGGCGACAGGTAACAACTCACCGTAAAGAGGCTCGCTGAGCTGCTGACAGTCACGAAAATAGATAATCACATCCACACAACTTAAATTTTTGGCCATGGCCTTCGTCAGAAAAAGAAACACATACATTCATGTACTCATTCCGACAACTGTACACACACAACTATTTTATATCGGTGTGACGACAAACCATCTGTCCGTCAGAATGAATGGCCACCGCCAAACCATGACACAAAACAAGATGACCACCCTGTGGCGCAACATACAGCTGAGTACAGCACTCTGGGTTTCAGTGGCTGTTTCACTACCCAAGCCATGTGGATCCTCCCCTCCTTCACCAGCTCTTTTGAACTACACAGATGGAAGTTGTCCCTTCAACACATTCTACGATCCCGCAACCATCCTCGCCTCAACCTAAGATAACTTCCCATTCCTGCACCCTATGCCTAACGTGTCCCCCCCTTTCCTTCCCCATCCATTATCCTGTATGCATGTCTTCCTTACAACTATGTATTATCACTTATAATATCTCCCTAATTTAGTACTTTTATTTTTACTTATTTGTTATTATTCTTTCCTATCTTTCCTGACTTTATTTATTTATTTATTTTCCTTTTTTCCCAACTTTATTTTTTCCTATTTTTATTTTTACTTATTATCTTAGCATTTCAAATCCCCCCCACCTCTACACCTCCCTTTCATTCTTTCCTGCCCCTTCCCTTCACTGTATTTATTGCCACAATTCAAATTCTCCCCTTTAAAATCCATCATGCAATTCGAAACTTTCCATCCCACCATTACCCAACATCCTTCCCCCTTCACTCCCCACCTCACTGACAGTCTAGCTTGTGTTGACGGAGTTGCCGGACATGATAGTTGTGTGTATAGTTGTCTGAATGATTGTGTGAAGGTATGTGTTTCTTTCTCTGACGATGGCCATGGCCGAAAATTTAAGTTGTGTGGATGTGATTATCTATTTTCGTGTCTGTCAGCAGCTCAGCAAGCCTCTTTATGGTGATTTGTTACCTATCTTCCATTATTGATACTTTTACTCTTCTTTATTCTTTTCTGATTTTCATTTATTTCCGTAATGTAAGTGTACAACACTCACAGTATTTGATTCTAGCCATTTCAGTGATTAAGTTATTATTATTTTCTATTTTCAGGCACTTCAGTGAAATACATAATCATGCCATAGATGAAGTCTGGTATAAAAGAGCAGTTGAACAGCACTATGAAAATAGCAAGAGTTTTGTCTACTCTGTACCATTTGATGCAGGTTGGTGCTGGTGCCTTGTTGAATTGCGATTAACATGTCTTATCAGAATCTGCTTTTTAAAATAATTTATCAAGTTGACTCTTATCGTCACATTTTGTTTTGATTTATTTAAAAATACACCTCCATATCTATCTGTTCATTAAATAGTTGAGTACTTCTACTGTCTTTGATTCACAGTGCAAATCGACATATGACTGTGTTGTCAATTTATAAAATTGTCCAATGTTCCATCCACTGTAGCAAGTGACCTTCATCAGTGAATTTTTCTGACTGCCATATAAAAGAAGACTTATATACTAGTATGTAAAGCTGTTTAAGGAAGAGGAATGGTATCCTTTATTAGTCTTCACAATTTTTCATGCCATCAGTGGAAATAGATTTCCATGGTTGGTCTACTTTATGAATTTTCATCACATTGGTGAAAACAGATGTCTTCAATTGGTGTTTTCATTGTTATTTGCTGTTGGTAATATGAGAAGGTAAATTAGAAAAACGTGGGGCCATTGTGGTGTAGCATTGTTTAATGTGTTGCCTGGTGCCTGGCTGCTGTTTTTACCAGAATGCCTGCATGAGTTGTTCTGCACATGCGGCCATCCCTAGCACTGTTACTGTTGACAGCCAAGATATCAAGAATCTACATCCAACTTCTCTATTCATGTTGACAGGTTGTTAGCCTTTTCTATTGCCTCTTTAATTGTCCTCAATGTAAATGGCTATTCTGCCAGTATACAAGGCTTCACAAAATAGTTATTTTCTGCACACATACTGGTATTCTGTCACCACTGACTTGATGTGTAGTCTCAGCAAGATGTATTTTTTATATTCTGATATTTTTGAGCTGATAGATTGCCAGATGTTACCTACATACACTATACCACACTCACAACATAGTTCATAGAGTGCATCTTTAATTAAGTGAAGAATATTTTTATTTTGTGACTGTTCCTGAAGGCTGGCTTTATACCTACCTGATGGAGAGTTTTGCACACATGTTCAATGAGCACCTGTACATATGATATAGGACAATGTTTTGTGCTTCTCACTGCTATTTTCTATTGCCCTCATCATTCTTTTGCCCATTATCCCCATCCTATAAGCATCATCCACAAATATAAATCCAGATTTTGTATTTCTACTTTAGTTGTCCCTCATCACTGATCCTATGTGTCCTAGTTAAAATGTAAAGATAGGATTCCATCTTCAAATGGTGATGGAAGAAGGATGCAAGAAGATATGTTCCCATGCTGGTGGTTTTTCTGTATACTATCATGCTTTCAATAAACTTCCATGTTAAGAAAAGGCAGCACCCCAATCTTTCATATCTCAATTGCTAACTGTATTCTACTACGCTGCTGATTGAGATTTTGGAGGACTTTTGTAGATCATCTTCATCACTGTGCCATATGATGAATACATCATTAACACATCAGAGCCAGCATTCTGGGCATCATGCTGCTAACTGGAGAGCTATTTCTTCTAATGTCTTCATGAAGATGTCTGCTGGCAATTTTATGCACAAACAGGTGTTGTATCTGTGGACTTCCTCTCTCACCTTTTCTGACAGACACCTTCAAGGACGCATGTGATGAAAGAGCTCTACAATCAATACCCATTATACAAAGACTGCTGGTTCCAATATGTGGATAATACTTTTCAACATCTGGCCGCCTAGGGAAGAAGAGCTATAGAACTTCTATCAACATCTCAGTCAGCAGCACAGTTAAATGCAGTTTACAGTGACGGTAGAAAAGAATAGGGTACTGTGTTTCCTTGATGTTGGCATTTACTGATAGTAAATTTGGCCAACGAATATTTCTAGTTACCTATGCAGAAAAAAAAATCTACCCTTCACACTTTAACTGGCAGCAGTGATGAACATCTAAAAGCAGCAACATCTCAGATCCATCCTTACAGCCAATTGTTATGTAAGAGAATGATGAAGGCAATTGAAGAGCCAAGGGAAACAGTAAAATCATGCAATTACCATATGTGCAAGGACTGGCATCAATTTCATCTTGTAAAGCAGCAACAGAAAAAAAAATTGTCCTTTACTCAATGAAAGATACAGTCAACAAGCTCTATGAAATCAGTTGTGATTGTGGACTATTATATGAAGGTGAGAGGCCGGGTGAGCAGTCAGCACATCCGTTTAAAAACATGAAAGATATATCTAACTGAGGCAACATGCCAAATCAGCAGTGACAGAATACCAGAGTGTGTGCAACAAATATTTTTTGAGAATCTTGTTACTGATGAAATAGTATAGAGAGACATTACAAAGGCTGTTTGGAAAGTCTGTGCACAATCAATACACTGGCGTGTATTGAGGTCATGTTTAGTTAGTAGCATGTTTGGAAAGAACACACACCAAGTTTCACCCATATTGGTCTATTTCTTTGTTTGTGGCTTTCGTGTGTATCAAGGAAGACGAGTGATTGTCAAAAAATGAACAAAGAAGAATTTAGTGTGGTGATTTACTTTTTAAATGCAAAACTTCTCAGAAGACTAGAGAGAAGCTTAATAAACTCTGCACTTATGATTAGAACAGTGTATAAGTGGTTTCAAAATTTTTGTATTGGCCATTGGGCACAAGTGACTCTGAACATTCTGGACACCCTATGGAGGTTATGCCTCCAGAAATCATTGATAAAATCCATGATACGGTGATGGATGACAGAAGAGTTAAGGTGCATAAGATTGCTAGTGCTGTGGGCATCTTGAATGAATCGGTACATAATATTTTGCATAAACATTTGGACATGAGAAAGATATATGCAAGATGGGTGCCACAGTTGCTCACACTTGACCAAAAACGGAATCGTTTGAAGTGTTACAAGGTAGGTATGCAACTGTTCAGGAAGAATTCGCAGGACTTTCAGCATTGTTTCATTAGTTTGGGTCCTACATGGATACATTACTACACTCCGGAGACTAAAGAACAATTTAAACATTGGGTTACCATGTAATAAGGGCAAAGAGCAGTCCTTCAGGCAGAAAGATAAGGCAACAGCCTTTTGTGATTCGCAAGGGATAATCCTCATTGACTATCTGGAACAGGGTAAAACTATTGTGCATATTATTCATTATTATTGAACCATTTGAAAAACAGAGCTACAAGAAAGATGGCAGTGATTGGCCCACAAAAATGTCCTTTTCTATCACGACAATGCACCAGCATACACCTCAGCAGTTGTGATCACAAAATTATTGGAAATAGGATTCTACCTCATTTCACACCCCTCCTATTCTCCAGACTTGTCTCCCTCGAACTACAATTTGTTCCCCAATTTGAAGAAATGGCTGGCGGGACAAAGATTTCATTCAAATGATGAGGTGATTCAGAATCTAATAGCTATTTTGTGGGTTTGGACAATTCATATTACTCAGAAGGGATCAACAAATTAGAACAGCATTGGATGAAGTGTATAAGTCTAAAAGGAGACTTACGTCAGAAGTAAAAATAGTTTTCCCCAAACACATTAGTAGTTTTTATTTTGCACGGACTTTTCAAATGCCCCTAATAGAAATAGCAAAGTGAACTAACAACATGAATATGAAGAGGGGTTTCAAACTTCTAGCACCCTGGTCCCGAGTAGTAACAATGCTACACCATGCAGGGTGGCCACCGAACCTTGAAACCGGGAAAACCGGGAAAAAGCCTTGAATTTGAAAAAAACGGGGAAAACCGGGAAAAAACCTTGAATTTCAGCCAGAAACTGGGATTTTTAACCCATGAGACCTCGCGGCTTTAAGAGTTAAACGATCGTTCACGTGTATAGCCTATTGCTCAGATTACACGACCAGAACGAAATGTACTTAATAAGTGTAAACGAGTAATTCCTGTAGTTTTAGTAAGAAAAAACCTCAAAGTTTAATATTTAAAAGTAACAAAATGCCAGTCGTTTAAAATTACGGTGACCTAAATGTTCAGATCGCTAGTGCCCGCAGGTTAAATAATTTTCATCGCTTCATTTTTGTGTACAAAAACATTTTCAAATATATTTCTGGACGGTTTAAAAAGTTTTATAATTATTGGTTACGTATTCCGTTATCTATTTCTGTATTTATCTCGAAGTTTTGTTCAGCCACGCGACTCAATTCCTCGCGACGTTCGTCGAAGAGACACGATGTTATCGTAAGGCGCGACTACGAAATCGCAGCTAGAATGAAAGGCGATATTTATTTGTACTGCATTTTAGCAATTTTCGTAATTGACCCCCCCCCCCCCCCAGTGATACTCATCAACACAGATCTCGTTTGCCTGTTTCTGTGTTCAAAAATCTCTTCACGGAAGCATTTTGTTGATTTTAACTATAAACTCCGTAAAAGTTGGTATTGTGATGCTTCGTTAGCATAGGTGCCGACTAAGGGTATACTCGGTCGCTCAAGCATACCCCAAAAGTTATATTTCCAGGCATAACCCACTGAAAATTTTGGTATCATTTTTTCCTTAAGTTATATTTCTTGACTGTCATTAAAATCGACTCTCTCATCCCATTGATGGCCGGCTGGCGTTTGTAAGACATCACTCTAAATAAATTATTTTAAACAGGTAATTGAATTCGTAGGCATTAAAATCCACGTTCACATTTTGAGTGAAGTGACCGTTTTCTAAATAGTCCGAATGTTAATGGAATTCCACTTGTTAAGTCAATATTGTAAACTAAAGGCGGCAACCTTTAATTGTATTAAATAACTAGAAATGAAGTGGGTTTGGTACGATACATTGAAAATGTTTACACCACGAATTTAATTCCTGGTATCTTTTGAGATAACCTTTTGATAACAACATACGTTACCAATGAGCCGACATACTTGCTGCGAAGACTGCCCTATCCCTTCTAGCTAAAACATTCTGTAAACAGACAGTCCTCATAACAACTTGCGAAGGTCTTCGTGTTTTAATTGGCCGCTCTACAAAATTCTCCAAACGCAACAGCTAGTAATAGATTTTTTTTCTGAATTTGAATTTTCAGGCTTCAATAATTTGTCAACAATTGAACGTAGTCGTCGGACCTTAGTTTCTGCTCGTTTTGACCTGTGTCACCTGTGCATGGAATTACGCCTTAACCCTTTCCCTCCCCTCATTTTTATCTGTCCGTCTAGCCACAACCATTTGTTCAAATATAGTAAATAACATTGCAGGGCTTCCAATAATTCATTGTGACTAGATTTTTTACCGTTACCTTGAGGAAACAAAAAGCATTAGGCTACAATGCATTCTCAAAATATATATCGTTGCTTGATGTCTAAGTTGGAGTAAATGCAACAAATCTTTCAAATAATTGTATCAAGGTAAAGGAAACAAAATAATTTAAAAATTTTTTTACTAAATAATTGTCCAATGTCTAATTTAGTAGTCAGCAGTTTGAAAATGTTGTTACGATAAAGGAAACATATCCTGCACACTACCATCTGTAGTCATCCAAAATTTCCATCCAAAAACTAATCAAAAATTCTGCCAAATATACATTAATCGAATCATTATTTATAGATATATATAGATTTTTGTTCATAAATCAATAAAATTTGGGGTTAAGAGGGTTAATGTCTTGCGTGTGAAAAATCGTTAAAATGGATAAGTATATAGTGAAATACAAAAGGTCTTCGACTTATAATCATGATGGTGACGATGATATGGAAACGATAGTGTGTATGTTTTGTGTAAGTATTTGGCCTATGTTCGTTAATAATTATAGACGAAACCTGTGACTGACGTGACATTGGTAATATATAAATAGTAAACACAGTCATTGTGGACGTATTGTTGATGGCTGAACTGTTTTTCATGCGGGCCCGGCTAGCGCCAACGAGGAGTCACGGTAACAATTACGAGGATAATTAATGTACTTAGCGGATAAGGGTACATCGAGAACCTGCCAACCATAGAACAGGAATAGCATTAATGATTTATTTTATGGTCAACATGAAAGATTATTCCCCTCGTTATATGTTAATGGGTTTTCAAAAAGCATACCTACACGCAACGCCAACTAATGAGCGCTAGCCAGGCCCGTATGAATTACAGTTCTAACATTGTTGATTGCGACTTTTTGACATGCTAATTATCCTCCAAAAAGATGTAAGTATAACTCTGTAATACGGCACGCGGCTTTTGCGAAAAGGCAATTTCTTTCAGTTGTAATTTATTGTTAAATATATTTAGAGACTAACGCCATCTACATCTTTCTGAGATCGAACAGAGTGAAACAATCGTTGCAAAGAACAATAGAGTGAATCCAAGTGTGAATCGACCTTACCTGTATCTGCACAGATGAAGTAATTCAATGTGTTTTAGAGTGAAGTGTTTCTCCGTCATGTCAAAACAGTATGCCTCGATATCGGAGCTCATACGAGACAGTGTATCCGTGGCTTACATGTGATCCCAAATCACAAATGAATGCATTATGCTCCCGGTGCAACGCAAAGATAAATATTTCTTCAATGGGGAAGTCTGTTGCTTTCCACAATATATATTTCACTGTCTGTTTAGTACTACAAGAATTTAAAAAAATGAAACAAATTCATTAAAACAAAATAATGTTTTCATTAAAATCTGCTGTTGAGTGTTATTTTACCAGACGACACTAGAATGCAAATGCCACACAGCTGTTGCTCCAGATATGATTTTGCATTCTCAATTTCATCTCCTTGAAGTTCAAGAACTTGCCAACAACATTGTGCATTATAACGCATGCTGGGTCATTAACATTCATTTTCCAGGGCAAAACTTATATGACTGTATAGGCTCTGGAAACTGAAAACCATCATTGGGGACAATCTAAATCAAAACTTGAAAGAGGTGAAAATGTTTTTCATATCCTGAAGGTAAAGTAAATCATAATATGTCACTAGTTCATGAGATGTGACTGTATTTTAATGTATCAGGAAGTCTAGTATAAATGAACGGGCTATGCTGCATAATCGAATGCAGTTCACGTTAAAACGTACAGTATCCTCCAACTACTTGAACTCAACTTGGTCTTTTATACAGGGTGTAAATTGTAAGTTGACAAACCGGAATAACTCGGAAAAACAGTAGATATTAAAAAATGGTTTTCACCAGCATGTGCGGATGGCAGAGGCTTAGGAAATAATACTCAACCTGAACCGTTTCCACCGTTTGTGGGTGTGGGGAGTGTCAAGTGTAAAATTTTAAATGGGAACCCCGTTGCCGGCCGCGGTGGCCGAGGGGACTGAGGCGCTCCAGTCATGATCTGCACGGCCACTACAGTCGGGGGTTCGAATCCCCCCTCGGGCATGGATATTTGTGCCGTCCTTAGTATAAGGTAGTTATTAAGTAGTTTGTAAATTTAGGGACTGATGACCCATAGTTAAGTCCCATAAGCTATACAAACATTTGAATTTGGAACCCCGATTTTTTATTGCAGATTCGGATTCTAAGGCCCACATCATGGGTAAAAGTGCAGCTTATGCAGCAGCGGCTAGCCATCGCGCTCGCTTGGTTAGGAACGGCAGAGCAGCCAATCAGGAGTCACGATGCCGTGACCAATAAGAAACAGCGTTACAATTGTCCAATGTAAACAAATCGAACCGGTGTATGCAAAAGTTTTTGACAATCAACATTGTGCCGGCCGCGGTGGCCGAGGAGACTGAGGAGCTTCAGTCACGGTCTGTACGGCCACTACGGCCGGGGGTTCGAATCCCCCCTCGGGTATGGATATTTGTGCCGTCTTAAGTAGTAGTTTGTAAGTTTAGGGACTGATGACCCCGTAGTTAAGTCCCATAAGCTTAACAAACATTTGAACATTTTTTGAACATTTGACAATCAACAAGTTACAGTTGCTATCAGTATGGATGCCACTTGATCACTGTTTCGAACATATCATAAAATAAATAAAACATACTATACCTGCTCTGTGGTTGACAGGTTAACCCACACCATGTATGGTCTGGTGGAATTTTTTTTTTATTTTTATTTTTATTTTTTTTTTTTTTTTTTTTTTTTTTTTTTTTTTTTTTTTTTTTTTTTTTTTTTTTTTTTTACAGCAGATGGTGCTGTAATAGTAAGAAATACTTGTCATACTGCTGAAGAAATTTACTGAAAAGGAAATAAAAAAATGAAAACCATATTCGTGATACTTCAGAACGCTACCAAAGTGATACCGAAGTCCAGATTGCCCTTATCTGAATACCAGTTATGAATTGCCGACAAAACATTTGAAGCATCATCAATATGATTAACCTTTTTCTTTCCTGGATGGTACATTTCTTCAGCAGTATGGCAAATAATTCTTACCATTACAGTGCAACATGTTGCCCATTGAAAGAATAAAAATTCAACCAAACCACACATGATTTGGTCTGTAGAATCTGAATCTGCTATTAACAATGGGAGTTTCCATTTAAAATTTTACACTAGCCACTCGCACCGCTCCCAAATGGTGGAGACAGTTCAAGTTTAGTATCATTTCCTAAGTCTCTGCCGGCCATTCATAATGGTGAAAACCGTTGTTGAATATATACTGTTTTTTTTTTTAGTTACATTGGTTTGTCAACTTAAAATATACACCCTGTACTATACATTGTCAGTGTCGAATCTGGGGCGGGGGGAGGGGGTGTATGGGGCTGCAGATACCCCAAAACAATGAGGGAAACTTCATAATATGAGGTGGTTCTTTTTTTCTTTTTAGATCAGTTTGAGGTACAAAGCCACAATTTTTATGAGCTCTGACCCCCCCCCCCCCCCCCCCAACCTACCCTCCCCAACACAAATCCTGGATTCGCCACTGCTTGGTGTATATTACAACGTGGCATGGTTCAACTTGGATGACATGTTTTTTAAAAATATGTAACTAGTTTCTTTGCGGTATAGTTGTTTGCTAACCCCTTTGAACAAAATTAAGTTTCGTGAAAACCTGGAAAATAATTTTTTTAACCTGCAAAACCTGGAAAAAACCTTGAATTTGAAAATGAATATTTGGTGGCCACCAAGTAAACAATGCTGTGGCACAACTTCTTCCCATTTTCCTCATTCACCTGTTCTTACCAATGGCAATTAATAATTCAATAATCAATTTAAGACATTTAATTCCACCAGAGAGATGAAAAATGCATCAACAAATGACAAGGAAAGTATCTCATGTGAATGCCAACTGAGGACATTTATCTCCACTAATTGCATGAAATATTGCAAACACCAATAAAGGATGCCCAACATCACTTCTCCCCTTCTTCAAACAGCTTTTCCCACTATCATATGAAAACTGAGCCTTCTTTCATTCAGCAGCCAGAAAAACACCCTAACAAAGGCTACTTGCAATAGTGGCCAAAAAATTTGGCAATTTTATAGATTCATTATGCAGTCTCAAAGCCTGAAGATTGACAGCAAAAATCAGATATGAAACTGAAAAACTCTGATTATTCTGATCTAAGGTAAAAGCCACACCTTCCATATTGAATCACAATATTTGGTTTGAGGCACATAAATTCTGATTCTAATACTCGAAAGTTATTCTCTCTCTCTCTCTCTCTCTCTCTCTCTCTCTCTCTCTCTCTCTCTCTCTCTCTCTCCCTGCCTCTCTCTCCCCTCCTCTCCCTCCCTCACTCTCGCTGTGTTCTCTCTCTCTCTCTCTCTCTCTCTCTCTCTCACACACACACAGAGTTAAAGAAGATATTTCTGATGAAAAAAGAACCTAGGAGCATATGTGCAAGAATAAATACTTGATACAAGAACCATTTTACTTGTAAATATCAACAAAATAATACATTTCCTTGAGACAATATGGTGACTTTATACCAAAGGTATTAAATATAAGGAGAGGAAGTGAATTATAATTAGTTCTGTGGCCGGGATTCAAACCCGGGACCTCCTACTTACTAGGTAGGCACTTTAGACCACTCAGCTAACACAGCATTGCGGCCAAAGCGACCACACGGACTGTCTTGAAGCACGTCTCCCTCCACACCACAGACTTTAATTCTGCCTCAATGTTTCCTGTGAAATGTGTATCAAATTGCCAGGGCTCTCCTATATTGGAATAGTACCCTAGTGAAGAACACAAATGGGAACAATACCGCCTTGTTCCTCAGGCCGAGGTGATATAAATATCAACAAATAATACATATCCTTGAGACAATATTGTCTCTTTATACCAAAGGTATTAAATATAAGGAGAGGCATTGAATTATAATTTGTTCTGTGGCCGGGAATCGAACCCAGGGCCTCCTACTTACTAGGTAGGCGCTTTAGACCACTCAGCTATACAGCATTGCAACTACAGCGACTACACAGACTGTCTTGAAGCACGTCTCCCTCCACACCACAGACTTTAATTCTGCCTCAATATTCTCTGTGAAAATGCGTCTGTGGTGTGGAGGGAGACGTGCTGCAAGGCAGTCCGTGTAGTCACTTTGGTTGCAACGCTGTGTTAGTTGAGTGGTCTAAAGTGCCTTCCTAGTAAGTAGGAGGTTCCGGGTTTGAATCCTGGCCACAGCACAAATTTTAATTCAATGCCTCTCCTGATATTTAATACCATTTTACGTGTATTTAAAAAAATCAAAATTCACTTGCAAAGCTTCCCTTGTTGTTGATATTCACTGTTTACTTCTTATTTATGATGGCTTTTTCTAGTTTTCACCATTAAGAATGTGAGGCACTTCCTTTAACTATAGGAGTGTCTGATGTAGAAGGCAGCTGTCAGCATTATGTATGAAAACAGCATCACTACGAAATAAGTACAAAGACCAGTGCAACAACCAAGGAATGAGCAATTAATATCAACTGGCAGACTGCTTACACTATAGAGTACTGACTGTTCTCAAAACAAATAAAATTACCTGTATCTCAACAACCATGTAGGTATATATAGGACTTTCCTCATTTTCATCAGTAATATTACATTCTTACATAATGTAATAATTGAGAGACATAATTTTCATCAATGTTATAACATTTATGTAGCTATTATTCATGAGTATGATTAATTCTGTAACAAGATTGATAGGAAAGAATAATGTATATGCTGAGTTTTTTACTCAGTGAATTTGGCTTTTATGATACCATATTTGCATTAATATAGGCCGCACCTAAACTTTTGATATGAGATTGTAGAAAGCTGGTGAGGAGATCCTTTGTTGCAGATCTAAGAACAGTATATGTTCAGTAAACTAGATACAAAAGAACAGGTCATATTAAACAAAAATGAGGTTGAAACCTCATAACAGAAGCATTTGGAAGAACTATGGCTCAAGTTTAAAAGATTAATGAACCATCTATTTGATGAAAATACTGATCCACCAGAACATTATACCCACCTTTCTACCTACCATCAATTCACCTGTCCGATTAACAACAGCACCAGTTGACATGACATCCACATGGAGCATGTAGTATCAGTGAGGATCCTGTCTGTGTGTAGAATGGGGAATGTGCACAGTCTATATGAGTTTAACTGAAGTAGGTAGTGATGGCCCAGAATTTGACAATAGCATTTCAGAAACTGCTGTGTGTGGAGTGCTGTGATAAGTCCATTCATCAAGTGGGGAAACCAATGTGAAACCATGGCCAAACATCAAGGAGTTGCATGGCTACCCCTCATTAGACAAATGTCCGACATTGTAGGCTTGGGGGTCTAGTAAACCAGAACCAGTGGTGAACTTTGATGGTACTAACATCAGACTATAATGCTGGTAAGAGTACACTTGTGTCTAAACTAGAGCCAGTCAAAACGACCAACACTCCCGCTTGGTTCCCACCATGCTCATGGCTCACTCTCGCTGATGGCTGGTACAGGGGGAGCAATGACGTCACACTCGCAAGAGCGAGATGTTTCAAAAATGTTTCAAATGTCTGTATAGTCTATGGGACTTAACTACGGGGTCATCAGTCCCTAAACTTACAAACTACTTATGAACTACTTACAAACTAGGACGGCACAAATATCCATGCCCGAGGGGGGATTCAAACCCCCGACCATCGTGGCCGTGCAGACCGTGACTGGAGCGCCTTAGTCCCCTTGGCCACCGTGGCCGTCGAGATGTTTGGGGAAGGGACGGGACGAGTCACAGTAGTCCCACGTTCATGTCACGCTGGCCGGGCCGAGCTGAGCAGCCACCGACCCACATGTATACGCTGCACATTGGGCCTGGCTGAGATGAAAAAAGGGAGAAAATTCATATTTTTTATTTTCAAGTTGTAAAAATTGTTGATAGTATACAAGACCACACTATATCATTTTATGAAATTATTTTTTCCTTACAAGCTTTGCCTTGCCTGTGAAAAAGAAAAAAGTGTACTTTCCATTCCACGCAAGTTTTTAGTTCCATAATGTTCCTCACTCAATTTTGATGAAAGTGTGTGGTTAAAAAATTTTTAGACAGATTGTAGGAAAACATCTTAGCTTTCGAATAAAACATTCACCTTTTCATAATTTGTAACAGTCGGTTTTAAATGATGCTCTTTGTCAAGTATGTGCACTTGATTTACAAATCATGTATAGAAAAAGTTTGATAGCGGGCAGCTTACTGTTCTAAGCATTTTAGACTATATATTAAAGATAATTAAAAGGACTCAAAGAACAGAGAAGTTTTTGAAATGGTAGTCCCACTGATATCCACTTCCTTTTACAAGTAATTGTGAGTTATGTGAGCGACGTCATACCGCGATCGAAAGCCTATGAACTCTTACTGTGTTGAGTGTAGCGTTAATCAGTGCAGCGCCGAAAAATTTGAACTGCTGGCTAGATTTGTCTGTCCCTCGTGATGTGTTAATGCTCCATAATCAGATAACAATATGAACTAATTTTTCTTGGTTGGCGAATGATTACAATGGACAACGATCTGCTACGGTTTTACATCAGATCATACTTGACTTTATGAGAGATGACTGATTTTTTTGTCAACCTCATATGATTTATGGATGTCATGTTTGGAACTATAATAGAAGAACAAATTAAATAAAACTGTGAATTTGCTGTTGTTAGACTGAAATAAAATTTTCTGACATTACAGTTAACGGCATTCTAGTTTTAGACAAAGAAGAAGCCCAAAACATTTACATTTATAGATGCATCTACTCCTAATACAAAAAATACACCTTTTTGAAAATTTTCACTTTTGTAGCTTTCAGAAAATGTGGGACCACAAGGTGGAAGTAAATGTAAACAGTTTGTCCCACATACATGTACTACCTTCATGTCTGACCTTGAAGTAAGAATGAACTAAGTTGCTCTTACTAACCTGTCTGAGAGGAACAACGTTTCTACAAACATTTTGCTGAATCGTTTGAAGACGATTTTCTTTGTATGCAAGATGGTCCTTTCGACTTTTCTACATACGCTGGTTTAATTTAGCCTCAGACACTGCAGGACAGGTCAGTAAAGAATGAGAAGCATGTCACTTTTGTTTTAAATTATTTTTTCAGTTGGGGGGGGGGGGGAGGGAGGGGGACTTGTCCCCAGCAATAAGAAATCCCCACCCACTGTCAGCAGAAGATCGATTGCCATCTACTTCAACAAGCCTGCTAACAGTTCATTGATTTTGTTATTTTATTACTATTGTTCTCACACTATAGTGCCTCATTGAATTTTATGCACATAAGAATTAGGTGGTAATGGACTCATCCCATGAATTTAGACTAACATTTAGGATAGTCTTTCTTTATGTTTAATATTCCTGGCGCAAGTCGGCAGTGCCATGAACCGATTGGGGTACAGTGTTGCTTCTGCAGCACAAGTATCACACATGTCCAGCCTGCTTTCAGCAGAAGCTTCTCTGCATGATATTTTTTTCAACTACACTTATGAAAATATGTTTATTTTTCTTCTATTACTATTAATTCTGTAATATTAATAAAAAATATCAGAAATATTTAGTTCTTCACATAAGGAAAAACTCAAAAATGTTAGTCTAAATTAATGGACTGGGTCCGTACCAAATATTTGTTATGTGCTTATAATTCTGTGAGTCACTACAGTGTGCAAACAGTGGTCATAAAATAACAAAATCAATTAACAGTTAGTTGGCTCAAAGTAGACAGCAGTGAACAAGTTTTGGTCACCCCTGTGTTTCCTTCGATTTTCCACTGACACTGGGGGATGATCCTTTGTTTCTGCACATTTTTTATTTCAAGTAAGATAGAAAAATCGAAATGAAAGTGCCATGGAGACAAAGAAAATTGTCATCAGGTGATTCATGAAATGTTCATAGAAAATCAGTTCCTATCAGCCACCTTCCTAACAAAATTAATAAAAATTTTGAGAACTGAGTAGAGTTGTTTGAAAGTGGAGGTTAATTGAAACATAGTACAGTGTGTCTCACATAAAACCAGCACATCGCACGTACCCCCCATGGCCATAATAAGTTGTAGCATCCTTTATAAGGAGGTAACTAAATGTCTTTAATTTTACTGTTCTGTATTCCTTTTTACTTAGTTCATTCCTACTTTAATATTGAGCACGAGGGATAGCGCTTTTATGAGTGACACAGTATACAATTTGTTTCACCTTGTGGTACAACATTTTCGAGAGCTACAAACGCGAAAATAAAAAGAAGGTTAAATAGTGTACTAGTCATCTTTGGAGGTTTAGATGCATCAATAAATGTCAATATATTGTAGGGTGCCTTCCGTTTATCATCTCTGACTAGAAAGTCATTAAGTAGGATTTCAGAAAATTTAATTTCAGTCCATCAACAGTAAATTCACAGTTTACGTGAATTTATTCTTCTCTTGTAGTTCAAAACATGAAATATGTATTCCATCAATTGTACGATGTGGACAACAAACTAGATGTATACCACTTATTAAGTGAAGTATTACCTTACGTAAAACCATAGCAGATCATTGTGCATTGTAATCGCTCGTCATCCAAGAAAAATTAGTGTATAGTTCTTTTCTTGATTATGGATTATTAACACATTACGAGGAACCAATATACGTGGCCAGCAAATAATGTTTTCAGCACTGCATAGCTTCATGCTACACTCAACACACGCCGAGTTCTTAGGCTTTCGATCGCGGCATGACCCTGCTCACATAACTCACAATTACTTGTGAAAGGAAGTAGATATCAGTGTGACTATCATTTAAAAAACTTCTCTCTTCTTGTAGCTCCATTTTGCTTGCTTTAATATGTGGTCTAAAATGCATAGAACAGTAAGCTGCCCGCTAACAAACTTTTTCAATACACAATTTATAAATCAAGTGCATGCACTTGACACATAACGTCATTCGAAAGTGACTGTTATGAATTATGAAAAGGTGAATAATTTATTTGAAAGCTAAGATGATGTACTACCATAAGTCTAAAAATAAGATATTTTAACTGTATACTTTCATAAAAATCGAGTGAGAAGCATTATGAAACTAAAAACTCGGATGGAATGAAAAGTAGACATTTTCTATTTTTACAGACAAGGCAAAGCTAGTATGGAAAAACTTGGTTGATAAAACATTGTGGGATGGTCTTATATACCATCAACATTTTCTGCATTGTGAAAATCGGAACATGGTTTTTCCCCATTTCTTCTGTCTTGGCCTGGCTGGCAGTGTGAACGCAGTCTTACTGTAGACGTGTGCAGGACGGGCACAACAATTACGGCGTGGTGAGGAGTGCCGGCCAGGTGCATGCACACTGCTGTCAGCTGTTCTACATACCTGCCAGGAGTACTGAGTTGCCTCGGTCCTGTGACTGTGTTACCGGCATGGCCGACACCTGGGCACAGCGGTCTCACTGGCAGTAACGAGCAATAGCGAGGCTGCGTTTGACAGCCTCTAGTCTAAACACATTGTGCACCAAACACTCCTAGCAAAAGGCCCCCACAACCAGTGACCCATGCATGTGCCAATGTTTAACACCACAACATTGGCAACTACAACTGGATTGGAGATGTGACAATCATCACTGGAAGTAGGTGCAATGGCAGAGTGCTGCATGGACTCATGAACCCCTATACTTTCGTCATGATGTCTATGGGAGAAAGTGGATCTGTCATCTTCCAGTGTAATAGCTCTTTGACATCTGTACTGCAGTCATGAGTCCACTGGAGCACATGCAAGGCAAAATAATGCCCAAGAAATATTGTTCTACACTGATTGCAGACTACATATTTTCGTAAATGACAATCATTTATTCAACAAGAAAAAGACCATGAATTTAATGGAGTATTTTGTCTGATGAAGGCCATGGCCGAAAAATTATGTTGTGTGAATGTGATTGTCTGTTTTCGTTCCTGTCAGCAGCTTAGCGAGCCTCGTTATGGTGAGCTATTAGGTAGGTTGACATAATATTCTGGATGATCAGTATATGTATGTTCATTCTGATTCCTTCTTTTCAATTCACCATGGGGCAAGATTATTTTGTGACTAGTCATGATATATGGGGTGGCCATCACAGAATAATACACCAGTATATGTCATTGACACAGATTTATTGCACATCAGTATTTAAATTATGACACACAGTCAAAAGCATGGAACAAAATGAATCACAATTTGATAGCACATGAGTCAGGACTGCATGGTTCAGAGAGCCTACTATATTGCAAGTAAGTGTCACTCGCAGAGGCAATAGTCACCATAGAGCCCACCCCCCCCCCTCCCCCGGATGGATGGATGGTTTGATTTTTAAAGGGATTAAACAACTGCGGTTATCAGTCCCTGGTTCCGACCATAGAGGGTAGAATAAAAAAGCACTACAATGCCCCTCCCCCGTCTGAGGAGGAGTGACAAGGTTTGCAGGAGGAAGCATAAAGAGTTGTAGCAGCTAGTGATGTGTCTGTAACAGCTGGGTGTGAAGTTCATCAATGTGAAATCAGCATTCTTAGTGCACAGAAATCTCACAAGAATTCTGTGAGAGCTGAGGTAAGGTTCACAAGAAGTGACATACACTCTGACAGTTGTTGTTTGTTGTTGTAGTCTTCAGTCCGCACACTAGTTTGATGCAGCTCTCCACGCTACCCTGTCCTGTGTGAGTTCAGCAACCTACATCCTTTTGAATCTGCTTACTATATTCATCCCTCGGTCTCCCTCTACGATTTTTACCCCACACGCTTCCTTCTAATGCTAAGTTGACAATTCCATGATGTCTCAGAATATGTCCAACCAATCTATCCCTTCTCTTAGTCAGGATATGCCAGAAACTCCTTTTCTCCCCAATTCGGTTAAGCACCTCCTCATTAGTTACGTGATCTACCCATATAATTTTCATCATTTGTCTGTAACACCACATTTCAAAAGCTTCTATTATCTTTTCGTCTGAACTCCTTATCGTCCACATTTCACTGCCATACAATGCTACACTCTAGACAAATGTTTTCAGAAAGGACTTCCTAACATTTAAATTAATATTGGATGTTAACAAGTTTCGCTTCTTTAGAAAAGCTTTTCTTCCCATAGCCATTCTGCATTTTATTTCTGTGACAGTACAGAAAGTAAAAGTCAGTGGAAAGAGGTGTGGAGGGGAAGGTGCAATGAATTCTCGGTTTTTCAGTAATACTAATATTCACTGTCCTTGTGTCGAATACTGAAGTCTGAGGTGTACGGTGTACACAAATTTGGGTTATCATGGTAGATGCACTTTAACCACAGATAATACTGACAAACATTTACAAAATTGTTCAAAATTAAAGTTCCAACTGGTGTGGCTTGTGCCTCAGATCACAGCGGAAACAATAAACAATACTCGGAACTGACATAGCTTGTGCTTCAGGTGGAGGATGAAACAATACTCTCTTACATGCTGCGAACACATCCTATTTATATCTTCCAAACACTGTCACTGAAAATTATGTATTGTTAATTGAGTTCATTACATTAATTATAACAGAAAATAAAACAGTTATATGCAAGTGACTATAGTAAAAGATAGCATAAATAATACTGATTACATTAATATACAAATCTCAGTTCAGTTATAGTATTTCATCTGCATATTTAACAAAATAGATTTATTAACAATACTTTCATAATTAATGCTAATTATACAGAAACTAATGTGGGCAAAACTTTCCTAACATTACTTGTGGAACACAATAATAGCTACTTTAATATTATGAGAAAAGAATTTAATTAGTTTTGTGGATTTTTCAAGTGGTGTGAGCCCCAGAAAACACACTTTTCTGCGTACAACACTTTATTGAATGGATGGTTCACAAGCATAACACAGACTGAAATGTGATTGTTGGTGACAGCTGAGAGGAGGCTCGCTAAAAGAAAATTGTAAAGATATGCTTGTTTATTCAGAGTCGATTATGGCTATCGCCGCCACACAGCTCCCCCCCCCCCCCCCCCCCAGTATGGAATACTCTTGTTGAAGTGAGGGCAGAGGGTAGGGTTGGGGGGAGGGGGGGCTAGGGCAGCGGCGACAGCCGGGAATGGTTGTGTGCGTGGAATCCTATTGATGGACAGCTCCACAGAGTTGTCTGGCAGAGGTGACAGTCCATGGAGGCGGCGAGCAGTCGCACCAAAAACCTCGAAGACCCTGAGGTGAGGGGGCTACCGAACCCGATGCACCAGCTGTTTAGCAGGGTTTAGCAGGCAGGAGGGGAAGTACCACTCTAATGACACCCATGGGGAGCAGGAAATCTCATGTGGCATCCAGATTAAATGAAGTAGGAGAGGTGAAACATTTCAGTAACTCACACTTACATTGCTGGGGAGAGGGGGAAGTGCTGATGGCCATATGTAGTATGAAAATCGAGTCTTCATGCAAAACAATTGCAATGTCAGAAGAGAGTTGGGGAGGGATAGGAACCTCGAATTCCAGGACCCGGAGCCTCAGGAAGAGGTCGAATGTCAAAGCTTCGGAAGAGGGAGACAGGTGACTGTGGAGAGACCTTGAATGGAGAGGAGGGGGAAAGGAGGACTCGGAGAGGCAATTCGAGCAGGAAGAGGGGAAGGCAGAGGGTGTTGGCAGGAGACGACATAGAAGCTGAAGAGGCTGGAAGAGAGGTATCTGCCTCAAACATAATGAGGGGAGGAGGATTGTTCTCAACTGGAGGTGACGAGGTGCGCTCCACATGAGCAGCTTTAGTGTGATTTACTGACACAGTGGAGGGAGAGATATTGATAAGTAAGGTGAAGGTGTTGGGGGAGTGCCTGAGCACCATATGTGGGCATGAGTAAGGAGGGATGAGTGGAGGATGGACCCTGTTGTCCCATAGCATAACAAACTCGCAAGATTCCAGGCTCTTGGGGACAATGACCTGATGACGCACCCGGTCTACCATGGTGGGGAGGTCAGAGGAGACAGGAATGGGAGAGGGGGAGATGAGTTCACTAGGCAAAAGTAAGGATTGTTTGTAGACAAATTCAGCTACAGTGCCTCAAAGGTCTTCTTTGTAGGTTGCTCGTAACCCAAGCAAAACGAGGGGCAGTGCCTCCGTTCATAGAGTGCCGTGGCACCGGACAGCAGTTTTTAGGATTCTGTGCCACCAGTCTACCAGCCCGTTGCTGTGGGGGTGGTAGGTGGTGGTGTGGATGTGTTTGATGCCACAGAGGTAATCAGAAAAGAGAGCAAACTTGAACTGGTGGCCTTGGTCTGTGGTGATAACCAAGGGACAGCCAAACTGACAAGCCCATGAATAAAGGAAGGTTTTAGCCACTGTCTCTTCAGTGATGTTGGTGAGAGGGGTGGCCTCAGCCCAGCGGGTCATCCAATCGATAGTTGACAAGACATAGCGGAAACCGTCAGCAAGAGGAAGAGGGCCAACGAGGTCGATATGGACATGTTGAAATCTGTCTGCGGGAATGGAGAAAGAGCCCAAAGGAGGGGAGGTGTGAGAGGAGATTTTGTTGTGTTGGGAGGGAATGCAGGCCCGAGCCCAGGCTTGACATTCTCACTTGACATCTTGCCAGGCGAAACATTCTGTGACAAGTCTGGCTGAGGTGTGGATGCCAAGTTGTGAAAGCTCATGCAATTTGTGGAAAACCTCACGCTGTAAGGGCCAAGCGATGAATGGGCAAAGCTTGCCCGTGGAATTGTCACGCCACATTTCACCTGTCACTCCAAGAAAAGAGGTGCGAATAGTGTGGAGAGAGGAGGAAAGTTCAGAAACTAGGTGCATGAGCTCGTCATCAGCTGTTTAGAGAATGGCAAGGTTAGAGAGGTTGATCAGGGAAGACACAGCATCGACTCGGAAGAGGATGTCGGCTACGATGTTGTCAGCACCCTTGATGTACCTGACATTGGTGGTGAACTGGGAGATGAAATCTAGGTATCAGAAGCATCTAGGAGGAGGATTGGCTGGTGGATTTTGTATTGCAGCAGACAAAGGTTTGTGGGCAGTGAGGACATGGAAAAGACGGCACTCAATCTCAGAGCGGAAGTGCTTAATGGCCTCGTAAATGGCAAGGAGATCTCGGTGGAAAGCCGAATTCTTCCTCTGAGCATGATTTATTTATTTATTATTATTATATTTTTTGAGAAAAACTGGAGAGGAGAAATATTGCCGTCTAGAGATTGGCTAAGAACAGCACCGATGGCAGTGTCGCTGGCATCGTTTGTGATAAAGATTTCCTCCTTTGGGTGAGGTTGAGCGATAGTAGTAGCATTTGATAAAAGGTCTTTAAGGGAAGAGAAAGCCTCAGACATTGCAGGGGTCAAAGACTTGCCTGCCAGCGCATCTGTAAATGAGGCTTGAATGTCAGGAGCACTGGGCAGGTGTGACCTTTTCGGACAGGGGGAAATGCCATCAGCTGAAACAGTGTACCCCAGAAAAGGAAGGTAGGAGCACTTGGTTCTTGCTGTGATTGAACTCAGTCCCTGCCATAGCCACAGTGTCACAGAGATTTTGTAAATGACATTTACTATCCTCAACAGAGGTGCTGAATAGTAAAATGTCATTTAAGTACACAAAACAAAAGTTTAGGGGAAGGATAATCTCAGTGATGAAGCATTGCCAGGTTTGTATAGCATTTTTAAGTCCTAATGGCATGAAACGGCAGTGGTATAAACCCATCGGAGTTGCGTTGGCAGTCTTCTCAACATTGTCTGGAGCCATTGGTATCTGATGTTACGCACATTTGCAGTCAACCACAGCAAAAATTTTAGCACTAGCGAGAGCATGAGTGACGTCAGCTATATTAGGAATAGGATACCTGTCCATGATTGCCTTAGCATTGAGCCTACAGTAGTCCCCAAGCATTCTCAAAGAACCATCACTCTTTTATACTAAGTGAATTGGGGAGGACCAACTGCTAGAAGGTTTCATAATGCCTGCCTCAAGTAACTCAGCAATCTGTGCTTCCACGGCCGTGAATTACACAACACAAAGTCGGTGTGGTTTGTTACACACAGGTGTGTCATCAGTGCAGTGAGTCTGAGTCTAGTTAGTTAGTTACTACAGAACTGCACTGCTGAGGGCGGGAGACAATGGGGGGCATGGCGTCCAGACGTTGGATTCAGTGGATGATGTTGTGAAAGCCGGCACAGGGGTGGGAGGTGAGAGCTGACTGTCGCGGCTGCCTGTGATATCTGCTGGTGCCCCTGGAGGCTCCACAATTGCAAGGGTGCAAGATGGCCAGTGGGCTACTGAGGCGTGCGGGTCGGCAGGTGGAGTAGTTGCAGCGGGCGCCATCACAGCAGATAAGTGTGCCACCTGGGTGCACGAGCAAGTTGGCGGCCGAGTTGCGGCGGCGTTTGGATCGGCCGACAGAGTAGTTGACCTTGCGACCACCATGGCAGGTGGCAGCACCACCTGTGGCATAGCGTAATATGACAGCTGAACCAAAGTAGCAGGAGGTCAGCTGAGATGGATATTATGGTGTTGACCACCGAAGCATGCGAGTACACCACTGTCACAGAAACAGATGGAGACTGAACCGCAGCGGGTGCCGCAGCAGGCATAGGAAACATTTTAAACACTGCACGACTATGCCCAAACCGGCATTTTCATAACTGTATTCAGATTCGACCAAACTGTTCATGGCAGCAGTACTTAATATCAAAATTATCAATGTGAATAGTATTTAACTATCATATTGGTCAAAAACAAAAACACACACATATATATCTATATATATGTGTATGAACTTTGCCTCCAGAGAACCGAGGCAAAGATGTTAAAGATGGTGGGCGGGAATTTGAATTTAGCGGAGGTTGAGACCAGGTGAATAACAGGAAGAGAGAATATGCTGATGGGCAAGTTTCCATCTCCAAAGTTCTGAAAGATTGGTGTCGGTCAGAATTATCCAGATAACCCGGAGGTGTAACACTTTGCCAAGATGTGCTGGCCATGCACCAAGACATGTTTAGCTGCAGTGTGATCCTCATTACCAACAAACACTGCCTGTGTTCATTCATGTGAATTGACAGTTTGTTGCTGGTCATTCCCACATAGAACGCTTCACAGTGCAGACATGTCAGTTGGTAAATCATGTGGGTGCTATCTGCCCTCGATCGTGTACACCTTCCGGGTTATGGGACTGGAGTAAGTGGTTGTGGAAGGGTGCATAGGGCAGGTTTTACAACAAGGGCAGTTACATGGATAGGAGCCAGAGGGTAGGGAAGGTGGTTTGGGGATTTCATAGGGATGGACTAGGAGGTTACAGAGGTTAGGTGGGTGGTGGGAAGGATGTAACATAGGATGGATCTCATTTTGGGGCAGGATTTAAGGAAGTCGTATCCTTGCTGGAGAGCCACATTCATAGTCCGCTCCAGTCCCAGAAAGTATCCGGTGGCAAGAAGGGCACTTCTGGGGTTCTTCTGTGGAAGGATATGGGTTTGGAGGGATGAGGAAGTGGCTCTGGCAATTTGCTTCTGTACCAGATCAGGAGGATAGCTGCGGGATGTGAAAGCTGTTATTAGGTTATTTTTGTACTCGTTCAGGGTTTCAGGACTGGAGCAGACTCATTTGCCATGAAGACCTAAGCTGTTGGGAAGGGAACGTTTCATGTGGAAAGGATGGCAGCTGTCATAATGGAAGTACTGTTGTTTATTGGTTGTTTTGATGTGGACGGATGTGTGAAGTTGGCCGTTGGACAGAAGGAGGTCGATATCGAGGAAAGTGGCATGGGATTTGGAATAGGACCAGGTGAATTTGATGGGACCAAAGGAGTTGAGGTTGGAGAGGAAATTCTGGAGTTCTTCTTCACTGTGAGTCCAGATCATGAAGATGTAATCAATGAATTAATACCAAACTTTGGGTTGACAGGCTTGAGTATCCAGGAAGGTTTCCTCTAAGCATCCCATGAATAAGTTTGTGTACGAGGGGGCTATCCTGGTTCAAATGTCATATCATAGTGCACCTTTAAATTAGCCCATGATAGACCCTCTCCATCCAAGAATTTCTTAATGAATCTAATTTTCATTGAATCAAGCATTCAATTGTGTCAAATTATCTTTGCATTGGAAAATAAAGTCCACCGGGTGAACTTTATTATCCCTAGGAAAAGTTTTCATTCTTATATTAATAAAGCCACCACTATCAAAATCTGATGTGTTGGAGTTTATCAACCCCTGAATTTATTTGCTGAAAATTTTTGTTACAGGCATCAATATCTCTTTTAACACCTGTAAAATTCTGCTCAATTACTTTATGACTAGCTGTAACATTATCTGCAAACATTGCAAAATTTTCATCTGTTTTCTTAATCTGTTTTTCTACAGCAGAAACTCTAGACTGAACTTGTCTCGTGCCAATTTAGTCACACTCTTAAATGAAATAAAATCAGCTCATCAAATTTGCAGTTACTACCACATTACTGGTTTTCATTTCATTTTTTGCCTCATCCGATTTTTTTCACAGTTCTTGTAACAAGTTATGTACAACATTGTGACTGCTAGCTTCAAAGCCACGGAATGGAGAGCAAAGGTTATTATTTTCTCCATTTGGCATCTCTGAATCAACATTTGCAGTATCATCATGAGAGTCTACATTTACATTAGTATCAGGTATTCCATCTGAACTAGGCCTCATCCATCACCCATTTTTACAAAGTTTCAATTCACAGATACAGACAAATAATATATTCCCCGCCAAAATCAATGTTGACAAAATTGTTATACACAAAATCCTGAACAAAAGTTCTTCACACGACCTAGCCACTTGATTGAGGAAATTTAAAACTGCAGTACCTTTTTCGAAGACTGGCATTGTGTCGTTCTGCAGGTGTCGCCGACTGCAGACAGCTGATGTTTGTATGTACCCAGACTCTAGCAGTTCAGCGGTGTGTGTAGCTCGACGATCAGCATCTTTGACACACTGTTGACTTCTCTCATGGCATAAACATTCATAGTGTGTAATAACAATATTCATCTTTTCGTCATTGTCGTCTTATTGTGGATTTTACAGTTGCTTTGAGTCTTGTTTTTATGACGCTAGCACACTACAACGGTTTATATCTGATCCCGGCTGAGCCCCCAAATTAAAACGTTACCACATTACAGTGTTCTGTTCACCGACTCAGTGATTGTGGTCTTCCACAGCATCAAAGTTTAGGACAGCTACCTTGATATCTCGTGAATGTAGAATCTTCTTAAAACACAGCATCTGCCTAAACTGCCTACAGGAATCCCTAGAATTCACTCTATTTTATGTATGCATCAAACTTATGGCAACAACTCAGAGCAAACACCAGTTATCCGAAAAGAGGTATAATTTCATTACTTTTACCCTACAATTCATTACAACAATATGTACATCAGTGCCCAAACCAGCATAGTGGCGGCTTGGAGAGCTGTTACAAGACTGCCTTTTTCGATAGTTGTGTAGCCTCCTTTTATAGTCTGGCCTACAATACCATACATTGATACGAATATTAAAGATATGAAAAACAATTAGTTTGGCCATGTTATGGCAAGATAATAGCAGCTTTACTTTCAAAATTAAAGTAATTATCAATTTACATTGATTCATAATAATCCTGCTTTCATATATTGGGTGGCGGATCTGAAATATGCATAACTATAAAATACAACAATACATTGTTTGTTTATACTAATACCTTAAAAAGTAGTGAAGGGCAAATATTCCTACCATGTACAGAATAATGAAATAAAGTATTAGTTGTTTTGCTGTGTACAAGAACATGGGAATATTTCATATAGGCTTAGTTAATCTACAATGCTGCCCAAGCTGGCAAGTTTATATTCAAAACATTTATTATATTTCTCTTTTCTTGGCCAGTTCCTACTCAAATATACAATAGAATATATCTCTAAGCATACTATTTCACTTTATGTTTTCCTAAAGTGCATATTAGCAGGTTTTAGTTTCATGGCCATGTGCTCCTGTTTATTTTCCTATTTTATGATGAATTATTATTTGTTTGTTTTCCTAGATGTGTATATATCTTCTCTTAACCATTACTTTATCTAGAAATCATGTTTCTTATATTAACCGTTCAATCCCCGCCAGGTCCTAGGATTTTTATCTGTCACTTTGCACTTCTTTCACCTCTGGCAGTGTTGCTGATGTGAAAAATACCAAGTAGCACCATGGTTCGGAACCCACGTTAAACTGTAGGTCTGGCTGGGTAAGTCAGTTCGAAGGTTGGAGGAAGGCAATGGCATACCACCTCCAAATAGGGCCATGCCTAGTAAAGCACTGTGGTGTTCAAACCAATCTTCGGATTATTGACTGCTTTACCTTTATATTACCCGTACTCTGAGATCACAAACTGGCATTTAACAGTTGAGGTTCTAATGAAATGATCTGTTTTATTTGTTATTTGTGTGATGAAGCAGTAAACATTTAGCTCTGTAGCTTGCCTATTACATCTGACCTGGCAATCCTCCATCAGAGCAGAAAGTTATTGTTTGGCCACAGACAGCTGCAATACAGCATGGGCAAGATGGCCTATGATGCTTTCCTGTTCGCTCTTGAGATTGAGCACTTATTTATGTTTGTCAAACCACTTATTCAGTAGCGTGTCAAAGTCATAAGATAATTCGGTATATTCACTAACAATAGTAGCACTTGAGGAAGCAGAGTGATAGCTCAACAACTCATACGAAAAAAGTTTGTTTGAGGAATAGTGGAAAACATGGCTGCGCACAGCATCGGGTGAAAGTTTGTGATGTGTTAAAAAATCTATACCCGCAATAGGTTCTGGAATGATTGCCACTAAAAAGTTCCCTTCGAGAAAGCAATCAGAAGAGAGATGCCCAGAGTAAGAGGTTGAACCCGCACTCCGAAATTGTGTGGCGTTGACAGCTCGCAGCAGCGGGTTGAGAGGACTGGTTGTCATAGTGGTGAGTAGCAGGGTAATATCCGTGCCGGTATCAATGAGTAATCCGGTGCCGGAAACTAAGCCTCCCAAATTCGCAAGTAGAGGCGACCGCCCTGAGTGGATGCAGTGTTGGTAGGCACCCGCTGTCTTCTGAACGGGGGGCGGCACCTACATCCACCTGCAAGTTGTGTTTGGGTACGATCATGGAGGACGTCACTTCTTGGCAGCTGAACCAAAGCAACTGTGGAAGAAACAATATGGGTAGTGAGTGGCTGTTCTGGTGGGAAGCGAGTGGATGGTGGAGGTCCATCTTCGGATTCTGTGGTGGAGGCCAGCTGTGGTGTCTCGGTTGTGAGATGATACCAGGCAGGTCGACGAGGTCAGCAGGCATGCAAGAGCGGCCCTGAGTGGAGGTGCAAGGAGGAGCAGTTTGAGTGCGAGCAGACATGTCGAGACTGGCTTCACGTAAGTAGGCAACGTGAACCTGATCAGCAATGCGGATGTGCTCGTTCAGAGACTCGATAATATTTTAGGCCAGAGCCATAAGAGTTGAGTCTGGCATTGCCTGCTTGCTCACCAGCAGTGGAAGACATCTCCACAACTGGGAAGGCTTCCTGTCACTGAGATGTTCCTCCTGCAGAATGTAGTGCACAATTTAATCAGGAGTGTGTGTGACATGCTCCAGGATGGTCTGCTTCCCCATGAAGCAGTGATGAATCATTGGAGGCAATGTTACCAGATCGCAGATTTGGTCGATGTGTTCGTGCATGTGTGTGATGAGACAGCATAGCAAGAAGCATCGTCCAGGAAATGGTGGTTGAAGATTTGTTCTACTAAGGCGAACCACATAGTCTAAGCCTCGAACATAAATGGAGGCAGCTTGGGCAGATGTCCAGGAGGAGAGGATTGCGCCTGTGGGCCCGCATCTGGCACCACATCATAAGTCTGATGTAGCAGTTTTTGAGGAGGTGCGACACGAAAGGCTGATGCAGCAGATGCAGTAAATTGTGCTGATGATACGGGCGGTTGAGTGCAAGACAGCATAAGAGAGTCACACAATGTACCAGTCACACAAGTGGATGCGGTAGGCCAAAACGGGCACGGCACAGTAGGGGCGTGTCTTCAGTTAGTTACGTTACAACAAAGAGGAACAAAACTTTTGCAAAAGAAAATGATAAAAGACTAATTACATTCATATCCATTATTATGCTACAATGGTATAGGGAGGTTCGGTAATGTAAGGAGATGGGAATAAATCCCAACATGCTTCGTTACATCACCCCCTCATTTAATTAACCATATAGTTATTTGAAGAAATAATTAACTTGGTAATTAAATGATAAAAACAAAGTCATGTTGTTAATAATATAGCTACAAATAAATCATATGAAATACACCTAATTCCAAAAATAATCTTAATCGGCATTACACATTCTGTTCACCCTATGCTGGCCATAAAATTACATAAAACCCAATTAAAATTCAGTTATTATTAACATAAATATGCAAAATATTTACAAAACAAGTGGAAAATTTACATTTTTTGCAGGTTGAAAACATAACATTCTAACGCAATAAGTATTTCAAGAGAAAAACACTCATCTCCCAGTTTTATTTATTTATTTTATTATTATTATTATTATTATTTGCACACAAAGAAGGGAGGACACATTATCTCCCCATTATTTTAATAAACTTCACACTACAAACATAACAATTCAACAATCACTTATCTTCATGGTGGGTCCATGCCTTCATCAGATCCAAAAATGGTTGTCCCACATGTCCGTGTCTTGGTGGTGATTCTCCTCCAGTAGAGTACATGAAAAATATACAAAATTCTTTAGTACCTCAACAAAACTTATCACTAATTACACAAAAATGTTTCTTTCCTACCATAAAACTATGCACCATATAGGCCAAATTGAAGTGCTGTTAAGAAAAAGGATGGAAACTTTATTTGCATCACAAAAACATCCATTTAGGTAACACTTAATCAAAAATTTAAATGAAAAGTATAGCTAAAACCTGAAAATCTAATTGTTTTTTCCAATACCAAAATCTAAATTTTTAACCTCTTACATCAAATACACTCCTACAGATAGCATATGGACCAAAAATTTATGATCCCCAATTCCTACTTGTTGTTGTTGTTGTTGTTGTGATCTTCAGTCCGGAGACTGGTTTGATGCAGCTCTCCACAATACCCTATCCTGAGAAAGCCTCTTCATCTCCACATAAGAACGGCAACCTACATCTCTCTGAATCTGCTTACTGTATCCATCTCTTGGTCTTCCTCTGCAGTTTTTACCCCACACACTTCCCTCCAATGCTACATTCACAATTCCTTGATGTCTAAGAATGTGTCCTACCAATCTATTCCTTCTTTTAGTCAAGGTATGCCAGAAATTTCTTTTCTCCCCAATTCTGTTCAGTACGTCCTCATTAGTTACGCGATCCACCCACCTAATCTTTAGCATTCTTCTGTAGCACCATATTTCAAAAGCCTCATTCCTCTTCCTGTCCGCACTGTTCATCGTCCATGTCTCACTCCCATACAAGGCAACACTCCATACAAATGCCTTCATAAAGGACTTCCTTAGGCTTAAATCAATATTCGATGTTAACAAATTTCTCTTTTTCAAGAACGCTTTTCTACCCATTGCCATTCTGCATTTTATATCCTCTGTACTGCGACCATCATTTGTTATTTTACTGCCCAAGTAACAAAACACATCTACCTCCTTTATTACTTCATTACCCAATCTAATTCTTTCAGCATCACCTGATTTTCTTACACTGCACTCCATTACCCTAGTTTTGCTCTTGATAATGTTCATCTTATATGCACCTTTCAGCACACTGTCCATTCCGTTCAATTGCTCTTCCAGGTCCCTTGCTGTATCTGACAGAATTACTATGTCGTCGGCAAAACGCAATGTATTTAATTCTTCACCCTGAACTTTAATTCCTTCTCCATATTTCTCCTTGCTTTCCTTTATAGCTTGCTCAGTGTACAAATTGAATAACAATGGGGAAAGGCTACAACCCTGTCTTACTCCCTTTCCAACCACTGCATCCCTCTCATGCCCCTCAACTCTGACAACCACTGTCTCGTTTTTGTACAAGTTGTAAATAACCTTACGCTCCCTATATTTTACTCCTGCTTCCTTCAGAACTTGAAAGAGTTTATTCCAAGCAACATTGTCAAAAGCCTTCTCCAAATCTACAAAAGCTAGAAATGTAGGTTTGCCTTTTCTTAATCTATCTTCTAGGATAAGCTGTAAAGTGAGTATTGCCTCTCGTGTTCCTACATTTCTCCTGAACCCAAACTGATCTTCCCCAAGGTCGGCTTCTACCAGCTTTTCCATTCTTCTGTGAATAATTTGTGTTAATATTTTGCAACCATGACTTATTAAATTGATGGTTCTGTAGTTTTCACACCTGTCTGCACCTGCTTTCTTTGGAATGGGAATTATAACATTTTTCTTAAAGTCTGAGAATACTTGACCTGTCTCATACATCTTACACACCAGCTGAAACAATTTTGTCATGGCTAGTTATCCCAGAGACTTCAGTAGCTCTGAGGGAATATCATCTACTCCAGGGGCCTTGTTTCCACTTAGGTCTTACAGGGCTCTGTCAAATTCTTCTCTCAGTACAGTATCTCCTATTTCATCTTCATCTACATCCTCTTCCCTTCCTACAATATTGTCTTGAAGTTCATTTCCTTTGTAGAGCCCCTGTATATACTCTTTCCACCTTTCAGCTTTCCTTTCTTTGCTGAGAACTGGTTTTCCATCAGTGTCCTTGATATTCATAGAGCTGTTTTTCTTATCTCCAAATGTTTCTTTTATTTTTCTGTAGGCTGTATCTATTTTTCCCCTATTTATACATTCTTCTACATCCTTGCATCTGGATTCTAGCCACTCCTGCTTAGCCATTTTGCACTTCCTGTCAATCTCATTTCTTAGTTGTCTGTACTCCATTTTGCCTGTTTCATTTACTGCATCTTTATATTTTCTCCTTTCATCCATTAAATTTAGTATCTCCTGTGATATCCAAGGATTTTTTGTAGGTCTTGCCTTCCTACCTATTTTGTCCTCTGCTGCCTTCACTATTTCATCTCTCAATGCTACCCATTCCTCCTCTACTGTTTTATTTCCCCCTGTTTCTGTCAATTGTTGCATAAAGCTCCCTCAGAAATTCTTAAGAACTTCAGGTTCCTACAATTTATCCAGATCCCATCTCCTTATTTTCCTACCTTTTTGTAGTTTCTTCGGTTTCAGCCTAAAGTTCATAAACCCTGTGTCTCCTGGTCTCTTCCACATATACAACCTTCTTTTGTGATTCTTAAACCAGGTGTTTGTTATAACTAAATTATGTTCTGTGCAAAATTCTACCAGGCGGCTTCCTCTTTCATTCCTTTTGCCCAGACCATATTCACCTACTATCTTCCCTTCCCTTCCTTGTCGTACTACCGAATTCCAGTCTCCCATAATAATTAAGTTTTCCTCTCGCTTAATTGTCTGAATAATTTCCTTTAGCTCCTCATATATTACTTCGATTTCCTCATCATCGGCAGAGGTAGTTGGCATATAAACCTGTACTACTGTTGTCGGTGTTGGCTTTGTATCTATCTTGACAATGATAATGTGATCACTATGCTGGTCATAGTAGTTTACCTGCATTCCTATTTTCTTATTCATTATCCATCCTACTCCTGTGACACCCCCAATTGATTTTGTATTTATAATCCTGTACTCACCTGACCAGAAATCCTGTTCATCCTGCCACTGAACTTCACTAATCCCCACTATATCTAACTTCAACCTATCCATTTCCCTTTTTCAGTATTGTCTTTCCTGATGATCACATCCTGCTGAGTAGTCCCCGCCCGGAGATCCGAATGGGGGACTATTTTACCTATGGAATATTTTACCCAAGAGGATGCCATCATCATATGTTCATACAGTAGAGCTGCATGTCCTCGGCAAAAGTAACGGCTGTAGTTACCCCTTGCTTTCAGCCGTTCGCAGTAACTGTGAGGCAAAGCCACATTAGCTGATGTTACAGGGCCAGCTCAGTCAATCATCCAGACTGTTGCCCCTGTATCTACTGAAAAGGCTGCTGCCCCTCTTCAGGAACTACATGTTTGTCTGGCCTCTCCACAGATACCCCTCCGCTGTGGTTGCACCTACGGCACAGCTATCTGTATCGTTGAGGCATGCAAGCCACCCCACCTCGGCAATGTCTGTGGTTCATGGGAATGGACTTCCTACTTATAGGTGACAAATACCAAGCAGCAAATAAATGATCAAAATATCAAATAAAAAAGATGGTAGATTCTCAAACTAGTATGATACAGAAAATTTGTAAAAAAATCATATACAGAACCAGTTGTATCTGCCTCAAATCTCTCACTTTCAAACTCACAGATCTTACCTACATATCTGTTAATAATAATAATATGTAGATATGGAACAACTAACCTTAAATACGAACGTTGAGCTGCCAACAGACACAAATAAAAGACACACAGACAATTCTAATTTTTCAGCCGTGGCCTTCCTCGGACAGAGAACACTCATCCACACAATCACTCGGGCATACTCATCCACACATGTCAGCCATCTCTCGCCACCCAACACAGTCTGTGTCAGATGAGTGCGACTGAGTGATTGTGTGGATGAATGTTCTCTGTCTGAGGAAGGCCGCGGCTGAAAATTTAGAATTGTGTGTGTGTGTGTTTGTGTGTCTTTTATTTGTGTCTGCTGGCAGCTCAACGTTCATCTTTATGGTGAGTTGTTCCCTATCTACAAATTATTATTAACATTCCTTACTGGACCTTCATTTGTTGCTACTTATCTCTTAGATAGAAGTCATCAGAAGGCTCCTGGTATCTCTCATTTTATGTTTCCATGCTCAGAACAATTTCATAATTCTCTGTGTATCCATCTTGGTTTGATGGATGATGGGATGATGATGATGTATTCATTTGACACATGAAAAACCTTCAGTCCAAAAATAATGGCTGAAGGTTTTTCATTTGTCAATTTAATTTCATAATTTTCTTTCACTTCTGGTGCACCAGACACATACAATTCTACTTACACTATCACGACTAATGCTAGCATTACTTATGCTAGATTACTTACAATTTCTACTTAAATGACTATTACTTCCTTCAAATACTTTATCTATACTTACATTACTGTGTACCCACCACTATGACAACCGGTCATCTCAGCCCGCTGCTGCGAGCTGTCAACACCACACAACTCCAGTGCGCAGGTTCAACCTCTTACTCTGTGCATCTCTCTTATAACTGCATTCTTGAATTGAATGTTTAGTGTCAGTCATTCCAGATCCTATTGTGGGTATAGATTTTTGTTTCTTGCTCAAGTGAGAGCCTTAACTGCAGCATATCTTAGTTTAAAGTATTGGCATGTGGACCATTACCTCTTCCCTCAATCGTATATCTTGAGTTCTTCCTGTCATTCCTACGCCATTTCAGACCATTCTCATTCCATTTGTTCCTATCGTTAGCATTGTTTCCACCATAATCCGACCTGCTCATCCTGTTTACATGAAATTCTTTCCCATGATGATTACTATTGTGAATGCTCTCACTGTGATCCTCTACATTTGGTTTCATTCTTTCCACTCTGTCTACATAATCCAAAAAGTCACTCATATTACTTCTTGGAGCAGGTACAAGCAGCTCCCTAACTCTATGAAGCAATTTTGCTTTCAGACCCATAATAATATCTTCACTTCTCAGTATTTTGTCTAAATATTTAACTTTGTTTATCCAATATTGGCAAAACTCTTTAAGAGTACCTCTCCTAGTCATGCCTTTCCCCGTTCCAAAACTCACTCAAAATTCTCTGTTGTTCCCCTTAGACCAATTTTCATTCAAAAATGACTTCTTAAATTTTTCCCATGAAATGCAAAAATCTGATAACCCAGGGGCCCAACTGTAAGCATCACCCTTCAAGAAGCCCCTTACAAAAGATATTTTCTCCTTATCATTCCAAATTTCAGGCAACGCATTAAATTCCTTAATGAAATGAAGAGGATGTACATCACCATGAGGTTCAAAGTTATTAAACTTTTTCAATTTGACAATAGAAATTCTGTTATCCCCAGAACCTACACTATAACTTATATTTTCTACCTTTTTAATTTCTCCTCGATTTCTACAAGTTTTGAATCCATATCCTCGAATTTTTTTTTTTTTAATTTTACCCAAGATACGGAGTTTCCTTCCACTTTTTCCTCTACTGTGCCCAAGCTGGTTTCCAATTGCATTTTATGTGACCAATTTGATTTTCAAGTTCTTCCTTATTCTATGTGCAAGTTTTCCTGACAGACTGAAATCTGTTGTCACAATCACTAGCAACTCTTTTTTCACATGAGGTAATTGTGTTATAATTATTTACACAGGACTTACAACTTGGAAGATAGATCAAGGAAAGGCAAACCTAGCTTTTTTAGATTTGGAGAAAGCCTTTGACAACATTGATTGGAATATACTCTTTAAAATTCTGGAGTCAGTATGGGTAAAATATAGGAATTGGAAGGTTATTTGCAACTTGTATATCAACCAAAATAATTAGAGTTGAAGGACATGAAAGGGAAGCATTGGTTGGAAAGGGAGTAAGACAGGGTTGTAGCCTTTCTCCAATGTTATTCAATTTGTACATTGAGCAATCAGTAAAGGAAATCAAAGGGAAATTTGGAGAAGGAATTCGAGTTCAGGCTGAAGATATAAAAACATTGTGTGTTACTGATGACAATGTAATTCTGTCAGAGACAGCAAAGGACCTGGAAGAGCAAATGGTCAGTGTGTTAAAAGGAATGTGCAAGATGAACATTAACAAGAACAAAACAAGGGTATTGGAATGTAGTCTTAGAAAATCGGGAGATGCTGAAGGAATTAGATTAGGTAACTAAACAATAAAGGTGGTAGATGATGTTTTTGTTACTATGGCAGTAAAATAACATATGATGGTTGCAGTACAGAGGATATAAAATGTAGAATGGCAATGGGAAGAAAAGCGTTTTCGCAAAGGAGAAATTTCCTAACATGGAATATTAATTTAAGTGTAATTAAGTCTTTTCTGAAGGCTTTTGTGTGGAGTTTTTCCTTGTACTGGAGTGAAACATTAAATAGTTCAGATAGGAAGAGGATTGAGGCTTTTGAATTGTGATGCTACAGAGGAATACTGAAGATTATGTAGGTAGAACACTTAACTAATGGGGAGGCACTGAACAGAATTTTGGAGAAAATAAATTTTTGGCATAGCTTGACTAAAAGAAGGGATCGATGGTTAAGACACATTTTTAGACATCAAGGAATCATAAAGTTAGCATTCGAGGGAAGCGGTGGGTGACCAAGAGACCAATATAGTAGGAAGGAGGAAGGAAGCTTAGGGTCTAACGTCAGAGAGGACACAGTTCATAGTAATTGATGGTAAAGCATTGACTAAAACAGAGGTGATATCGGGCGTTCCACAGGGTAGTGTTATTGGTCCTCTGCTGTTCCTTATTTACATAAACGATTTAGGGGAAAATCTAAGTAGCTCCCTCAGGTTGTTTGCAAATGACGCCGTCATTTACCATATAATGAAACCATCTGAAGATCAAAACCAACTGCAGAATGATCTGTATAAGATATCACTATGTTGTAAAAATTGGCAATTGACTCTAAATAATGAGAAGTGTGAAGTCGTCCACATGAGTATGAAAAAAAGTCCATTAAACTTCTTCCACAAGTGCTAGTCTTGCACGGTTCGCAGGAGAGCTTCTGTGAAGTTTGGAAAGTAGGAGGTGAGGTACTGGCGGAAGTAAAGTTGTGAGGCAGCACCGTGAGTCGTGTCGGGATAGCACAGTCGGTAGTGCGCTTGCCCGCGAAAGGCAAAGGTCCCAGGTTCGAGTCCCAGTTCCAGCACACAATTTTAATCTGCCAGGAAGTTTCAAGTTCCATTAAACTTTGTTTACAAGATAAATCAATCGAAAGTGAAGGCCTTAAACTCCACAAAATACCTGGAAATTATTATCACTTCAGACTTGACTGGAAAGATCACATAGATAATGTCGTGGGAAAGGCGAACCAGAGACTGCATTTTATTGACAGAACCCTTTAAAAGATGCAACAGAACTATAAAAGAAACTGCATACACTACACTTGTCCGTCCATTTTTGGACTATTGCTGCCCAGTGTGGGATCCTTATCAGGTGGGTTTCACGGAGGACATTGAGGGAGTCCAGAGAAGGGCGGCTCGTTTCAGTGTCATGATACAAGGGAATGATAGAGGATCTGGGATGGGAATAATTACAACAACGGCGCTTATCGCTGAGGCGTGAGCTACTTACGAAACTCCAATTGCCAACATTCTCCTCCGAATGCGAAAATATATTGTTGACTCCCACTTACATAGGTAGAAATGACCTTCAGAATAAAATCTGAGCTCGAACGGGTAGATTCAGGTGTTCTTTCTTCCCGCACGCTAATCGAGAATGGAATGGGAGGTAAATAGTTTAATGGTGGTTTGACGAACCCTCTGCCAGTCACTTAAAATGTGATTTGCAGAGTATCCCATGTAGATGTAGATGTCGACAGGTTAGTCCCAGTATAGTAACCAAATTCTAATGGATCTAGGTTGCCATTTTTATGAGGAGATGAAGAGGCTTGCTCATGATAGAGTAGGGTGCAGAACTGCATCAAACACAAAGATGTTCTCTGAGCTGTGGCAGACAAATAAATACGACACTCATACACACTCAACTCAAAGTTTCCGGCCTCAGCAATTGTCAGAAAGAGATGCACAGTCTCATTCATAAAATCACACAGGTACAATTCACAACCACTCAACTATCATCTCCAGTTGCTGTATTGTTAAATTTTTATTTATTTAATTATCTATTCAAGAATATTTGGAGTTGAGGTTCCTCATAATATGTATATTATTCATACTTTGCAACTAAAATTACAATACTGACAAGTCATTTTTTACTAGACTTTTATATCTTTTATTTCAGTATCAAGATTCAGTAATACTGTGACTAGTTTTGATTGACCATGGACTTTTTCACATTCTCAACTGAGAAAATGAGGAAACAAAAAGTCTTTATAGAATCTATATAAAATCTGCCAAATGACTATCTACTTCATGATTAAAATGAATAAACTTATATATAAAGGTTCACAAAGCAAACAGTCCTGAAGCATATCCACTTTCCTTCCAACAATAATAAAGGTTTGAGAATATGTATTAGTTGATTCATAAATGTCTCTTTTTTGTCACAAAAGTATAAAAAATAAATGAATATAGGCAGACAATCCCTTTATTTCCATTGCCAATCAGTAACTTTCCCACAAAAGGTAAAATATTTTATATAATGACTCTAATCTACATCGATATTGTAATGAGATACAGTTTATCCTTTGGCTCATATTGTGTGTTCTTTTGCTTCATTTAGGTGAGAAGAATGGAAGCCTGGTGACAGCCAGCCATGCTATATTCCACTCAAAGGACCGTGCCAGTGCCCCAGCTGCAGTTGTAGGCTTTCAGTTCCAGCACTCAGCTCTTTCTACCTTGTTCAGAAATATAACATACAGTGTAGGTACACCCTTCTGTCGATACTTAAGAATAATGTTTCTTCGAACTTGATTATACACTCACAAAATTTTTGTTGGATATTGAAAGAAACACATCATACTGAAAATTCTTTGTGCTACTTTTATTAAATCTCAATAATTGTGGATAGGTAACAACTCGTTGAGTGGCTAACAGGCACAAAAAGTAGGCAATAACATACACACATCTCAACTTTTCGCCCATGGCCTTCATCAGAAAAAGCAACACATACATTCAGGCAATCACTCAGACAACTATACACAAACTGTCATGTCCAGCCACTCCAGCAGTGCAAGCTAGACTGTTAGTGAGGTGGGAAGTGGAGGGGGAAGGATACTGGGTAAAGGAGGGTATGGAAAGTTCCACGTTGCATGATGAATTGTACAGGCTCTGATAGGTACGAATTTGAATTGCTGCAATGAATACAGTGAAGGGAAGGAGTGAGAAATGGTAAAAGAGAGGTATAAGGAGGGAGTAGGGGATTTGAAACAATGAAAATAATAAGGAATAAATAATAATAAAAGTAATAATATGGGGAAAACATGAAAAAGATATGAAAAATAAAGTTGTAAATGAAGAGCAATTAATTAATGGCAATTTTTAGGGGGCAACACACAGTTGCAAGGAAGACATGAATTGGAGAGATGCAGGATAATGAGTGGTGAAGGAAGAGGGACGGGGGGGGGGGGGGAGATGTTAGGCATAGGGTGTAGGGATGTGAGGCCAGGATGGTTGCAGGGCTGTAGAATGTGTTGAAAGGACAACTCCCATCTACGCAGTTCAGAAGAGCTGGTGATGGAGGGAAGGATTTAGAGTGCTCTGTTCAGCTGCAGGCTTTGACACAGGGTGGTAGATCTTGCTTTCTGCCATACTTTGGCGGTGGCCATTCATCCTGACGGACATCTGGTTCATCTTCATACGGATATAAAATGCTGTGCAATGATTGCGGCAGAGTTGGTACGTGATGGGATAGATTAAGCCGGTGACAGGACTGAAATAGGAAGTGTTGTGTGGGAGGATTGAGCAGGTTTTGCATCGAGGTCTTTCACTGGGGTATGACCCCTTTTGTAAGGGGGAGTGGCATAGAGATGGACTAGAATATGGAGTTTGGGTGGGCGATGGAACACCACTTTAGGAGGGATCGGAAAGATCTTGGTTAGTATGTCTCTCATTTCAGGGCATGATGACAGATAATCAAAGCCCTGATGAGGGATTTGATTTAGTTTTTCCAGTCTGGGACAGTATTGGGTGACAAGAAGGACACTCCATTGTGATTGGTTGCTGGGGTTGGTAGGAGATTGGTGGTTTGTGGGGATATGGCATGGGAAATCTGTTTGTGGAAATGTCAGGAGGGTAATGTCTGTCTGTGTAGACCTCTGTGAGGCCTTTGGCATAATGGGTAAGGGACTTCTCATCACTGAAAATGTGCCGTCCATGGGTGGCAAGGCTGTATGGGAAGGATTTTCTGATGTGGAATGGATGGCAGCTATCAAAGTGCAGGTACTGTTGGTAATTGGTAGGTTCAGTGTGGACAGAGGTGTGGATGGAGCCATCAGTGAGGTGGAGCTTAATATCCAGGAAGGTGACTTGGTGTATTGAGAAGGACCACGTGAAACTGATGGGGGAGAAGGAGTTGAGGTTGTGAAGGAGTGAAGACAGGATGTCCTGTCTCTCAGTCCAAATCATGAAAATATCATCAATGAGTCTGAACTAGACCAGGGTTTTGGGGTTTTGGGAGGCTATAAAGGTTTCTTCTGCATGGATCATAAATAGTTTGGCATAGGAGAGTGCTATATTGGTGGCCATGGCTGTGCCATGGATTTGATTCAAAGGAAAAGTAATTTTTTGTTAGAATGTAATTGGTAATGGTAATAAGGAATGAAAGATTGGGCTTGGAGTCTGAAGGACATTGAGGCAGGTGGTGTTTAAGAGGTACAAGACCTTGGGCATTGGTGTACAGCAAAGTTGCATCAACAATGATGAATTGGGCATTGGTGTACAGCAAAGTTGCATCAACAATGATGAATAAGGATCCAGGAGATAAAGGGGTGGTGATGGTAGAGAGTCTTTGAAGGACGTGGTTGGTATCTTGGATGTGGAAGGCTAGATTTTGAACAATTGGTTGCAGGTGCTGGTCATCAAGAGCTAAAGTTTTTCTTTGGTATCACAGTAACCAGCCACAATTGAGTGTCCAGGATTGTTAGGTTTATGAATTTTTGGAAGCTTGTATAATGTAAGTGTGCAGCGAACTGTTGGAGTGAGGAGGGAGATGGATGTGGGGGAGAGGTTTTGGGAAGGGTCATAAGATTTTAGCAGGGATTGTAGGTCATTTTGGACTTTTTGAATGGGTTCATCATGGTACAACTTATTAGTGGAGGAATCAGACAACTGATGTAGGCCTTTTGTCATGCAATCACTCTGATTCATCAAAACAGTGGTGGAACCCTTATCTGCAGTGAGGATGATGACAAGGGTTCCACCACTGTACAATCCATCATGCAACACAGAACTTTCCATCCCCACCTTTACCCAGCATCCTTCCCCCTCCACTCCACACCTCACTCACAGTCTAGAGGGTTGTGGGTTGGAGTGGCCAGACTTGGTGGTTGTGTATGTATAGTTTTCTGAGTGACTGTGTGAGTATATGTGTTTCTTTTTCTGGCCATGGCCATGGCCAAAAATTTTAAGTTGTGTGCATGTGATTATCTATTTTCACACCTGTCAGCAGCTCAATGAGTCTCTTTACGGTGAGTTGTTACCTGTCCTCCATTATTGACATTGTAATCAGATTTTCCATTGTTGAAACTTGTCAGAGTCTGGTATTTTGAGTGTGTGGTTGTGTATAAAATACAGGACAATTCATAAAATCAATAAAACAGCAATGAACCACATTTAATTATGCTATTTATTTACAAAATACCACCATTAATGGTTTCAAACCTGATGGTTCATCATCAGACAGATGTTTGTGTCTACATAAATTTCTTTTTGTTTACATTCAGATCATAATTTTTCCTTGTGGTAAAAAATTTTGTGGGTAGGTGGTACCGTAGTATACAAAAATGCAATAGAAATGACTTATTTGAACATAAGTATGACTAACATATAGCACACAAATTTTATGGTTGAATTTTTGTTGTTCTTCCTTTACTCACAACAAAAATATCAGCTCCATTTCATAACAGTGTTGTTTTCTGCAGTTGTTGAAATGGTGTGTACTTATTGTATCACTTATTTCACATCCTAAGAGCAGCATAGTGTGATTCACCAAAACACTCACAGACAAACTCAACAATGCCAAAGAAGTTTTCAATCATTGAATTTGTTTTACAAAGAAGAAACATAAACTTATTTTACTTAGAATAAATGTTACACAAGTGCATTTTACAGCCACGGTGGAGTAGCTCAGCGTTCCAAGGTACCTAGCTGCAGAGTGCACCGCTGCTCACCATTGGAGTTTAGAGTCCTACCTCGAGTGTGGGTGTATTTGTTGTCCTCAGTAGTTTAACTAGTTTGTAAGCCCAGGGACTGATGACTAGTGTAGTTAAGTCCCATAGATTTACAAACATTTGAACATTTGTTGCATTTTACATTCAGTGACATAGGATATAAACTAAGTAGACAGTTGTATTTGCAATTTTGTCAAAGAATTTTTTTAGTGACACAGTAGAGGCTGTGGTACACATGTGGTTATGAGAATCAAGTGGTGTTTGAGCCCCAGACGAACAACATGTGTGAATACAGAAATACAGTTTGTTGATATCATCTACAAGTACAGACTGAGACTAACTAAAGATAGCCGGCGGGCATAGAGATGCTGTCACCCTAAAGATACTGGCCGGCAGCCGGCAGGATATAGCACACACTACCATACTGGTAGTGGTCACTTGCCGCAACACAGCCGCTGGAGTATTCTCTGGCAGGGAGGGGGAACAAAAGCGTGACGTGTGGTAGTGGTGTCAGTGAGCGTGGGCCACGGTTCAATGACGCCATCCATTAGACGAAGTCTGCGCACCATGATGTTTGTGACTACCAAAACATCAGTGGGCACAGTAGCAAGTGATTGTTTACTAGCATGCACAATGTTTGTTGTGACAGCACGAAGCAGCACAGGGTCACACTTGACAAGGGGCTTCGCATTGACCGAGCCGGCGGAAGGCAGCTCAGGAGGTTTTGTGATGACTGAGGAAAGCCGAGGTGCTGAAATAGTAGCCACATTGGCCGCCGGTGCCCCCAATTGTAGCACAGTTTGAACAATTGTAGGACGTTTACTGGACCAGACTGCTAAGAATGTTGAGTCTGACATGTCATGCCCGTTGACAAGCAGTGACAGGCAGCACCACAGTTGCAGAGGCATCTCGTCACCGAAGTGCTCTTCGTGAATGATGTATCCGTCTGAAGGGCTCGACGAAAGTGGAATAACAGCACACTTGTTGAGGTAGCGTTTGAAGATCACACTTTGCGGCAGATGTTCCTGGCAGCTCTCAAAAAGAGAGCGGTAGATTGGAGACACAGTGCGACAAGACAGCATTGTAGGCTAATGTGGCAGAGACACTAAGATGTGTCGAATAAATGGCCATTTGCATGAATGGTTATCTGTATCCGAATGTGTCAGCCATGTGGGTGTGTGGAAAGGAATATTGTGGTTGTAGTGCAGCAGATGTGTCACATGATACAGCACATGGCTGCACATAAAAACACTATCAATGCAATGTCACTAGGACAGTAGTTTGAAGCAACAACAAATTCACTGAACACACTCAGGAAAGATGGTTGCGCATGCAGAAAAAGGTGCACTCGGAGTATGAGATCACTGATCCAAACTGAAGGAATAATTCAAAGGAAAAACTGAAATTGCACAATCAGCAAAGTCACCTTGCTCCAAGGGCAGAATAAAGTTCGATTGTGGCCAGCGGAGGGATATCCTGGCATGCAAGGTGGGGTGGCTATAGGTCCAGTGTTCAAATTTTGCAAGTCTGAAATATAGACATTTGAAAAATTAGAATCACACAGTAGAATGTGCAGTCGTTCACCGGCACTATATAAACGCAAAACATCTGGAAGGACATTGAGCATAACAAAGCCAGAGTCATGGCTAAACATGACAGCACTCACAGGAAGCAGTGTGGAGTAAAAGTCCTACGAAAAGTGTTGTGACGAGGATTAAGATGAAGCACCCGTAGTACCATGCAGATTACGCACTCATAGAACAAGAAGTGGTTTGAAGTGAAATCCTGGCAAAATCTTAAATGGCAAGTCATTAGTGCCATTGATTGTTGGCCAATGGCACTTCATATTTTGTCAAAAAAAAAAAAAAGAGGTGCAAAAGTTCCAAATTTCACTAGTGCAGTTGAAAAGAACAAAAAATGAAACACTTGGAGTCACCAGTAGTGGAATTGGGTTGGGTTTGAGCCCCAGAGAAACCACATATCTGAATCCACAAATACACTTTGTTGTTATCATCCACAAGTACAGGACCAGAATAACTAAAGGTAGCCAGCGGGCATAGAGACACTATCGCCCTAAAGGTACTGGCTGGCAAGTTATGGCAGGCAAAGTTTTTTGCAGTTGTGAGAGTCGATAGTGGATACACTGCCACAGGGTAATGTGAGGAGTGATGAATAAGTCTTAATATTTAAATATTATGGTAGTTGGTATTATATTACTAAAATTTTCTGTGCTGTTATGCCGTGGTCTTATGTATTTATTACTCAAACCCAACATTTTGTCCCCAACTACGGAGGACATTTTCAAGGGGGATCATGGCACTTTTGATGCACACCCTGGCTTGCTACTGGCTGCAGCCAAGCTCCGTTTACAAGGGCTTGTGCGCAGAGCTGTGATGTCAGATGTTTTGGAGATGAGCGCACAATTCGTCATTGCTGATTGCCATCGTCCGTTGTTAATATCGTCCCATGGTGGAAGACCCTTACATTTCTTCTTCAACATCAGAATCCAGATTTCATTTAGTTTCATGCCCTCCTCCATTCTATTGAAATTATTTAGTTGTTATAAAATTTCTATAACCCCTCTGTACAGTCATTTGTGATATCCATTTGTGGCTGCTAAAACCTGAGACTTACCAAATTGAATAAGGTGGTTGAAAAACATGTTCAGCAACAGCTGACATGTCAGTCTCTCCCCTTCTACAGTTATCCTTGTGTTCTTCTAGTCGTATTTTGACTATTCTTTTTGTGGTATCCACATATACATCTCCACAGCTATACAGAATCCTATAAATTCCTGCTTTTTACAGCGGTTTGCAAGCATCCCTCGCCGATTGTGGTGATCCTGTATCTTTCACATAGGTTTGTAAATAATGGAAACATCCAGTTTCATCAAAATTTTACTGATGCGGTAAGTGATATCCTTAATAAAAGGCAGGAATACCTTAGATTTCACAGAAACCTTTTCATCGTTTTCAATTCTACATGTCGGTCTCAACACTCTCCTTATCTCTGTGGACAAATAGCCATTCTTAAGTAGAGCGTTACTCAGGTGTTTCAATTCCACGTCGAGTAATTCCGGTCACAGATGTTCCTAGCTCATTCCGCCGGCGTCTTTATAATGCCCCACTTTTGCTGTGAATGGTGGTTTGAATCCCGGTGCAAATAATGGTCTGTGTGAGTGGGCTTCCGAAAAACTGTATGGCCCAATCTGCCATATCCCTTTTGTAAACTGACATGTCAAGAAAATTCAGTTTTCCATCTGCCTCCTCTATGGTAAACTGAATTCTAGAATTAATCCTGTTGAGGTGTTGAAGAAAACAACGAAATGGAAGATTTTTTGTTTGCTATTTTCACTGCCTGTTCCTTGAATTATTCCATGTAGAAATTTGTTATAACCAAGCTTAAAGGGCTCCCCATAGCTACACCACCTGTTCATAGAAATAATTGTCCCATTTGAAATAAGTAGTCGTGAGGGAATATTTTAACGGATCTGCAATGTTGGACCACTTTCTTGGCCACTCATATGGTTCATGAACTAGGACATGAGTACAGGAACCGACAATATGAATCACAATGTTTTTAAAATGAATATTAATATTTTTCCCTGTTTGTACCATATAGTAGGAGAGGCAATTTGGTAGCTAACAGCTCACTTTATAGATGCCTGTTGGTCTGTCGTTTGCTCAAGTTATGAGTGGCTGTTTGCTGTAATTTGTGGTTTGCGTGGGACCTTATCTTTATGTTTCTGTTTTTGGACAGTTTACTAGATTACTTATTTTGTCGGAAATGCTGCTTAAAAATGGCAGTGCAACTTATTTTGTATAGTTTTGTACTGAAAATTGTGATATTTGTGTAGGGGTCTGGTGTGAAGCTTTATTGTTTGGAGTGTTTCTGATTTTTTGTGATAGTTTTTCAATCATGTGGGAGCTATGCCCATTACTTTAAGGTATGGTTTTTACAATCAACAATTTAAAGAAATTAACAAGTTTGGAAAACATTGTTTCTATTGCCAGGTAGCAAATTGGTATAATGTTTAACTATGAAGATATCAGTCTTGTTTGGAAAAAAAATAAAAATAAATTTCACTTCATTGTATAATAAGATGACCGGTTTCAATCTTATGCTAAGATCATCCTCAGATCGATTTGTTTGTAAAATAAAAGACAATATACTGTGGAGGGAACAGGTACAACAAATAATAGGAACAATATTTTACATAAATGAAATCAATATCATTTGCTGACAAAGCTTCTGTCTCTTGCTGAATGGAATTTTTAAGATTGTCAATCATGCCTTGCTTGTTCATGTACGCTCTTGATTTCAGATATTCGCACAACAATAAAGCACAAATTAATAGTTCAGGAGAACATGCAGGCTAAGAAACATCTATGAATCATGAAAAGATATGTATAGGAAACATTTGTAAAACCATTTCCATCAATCTCTTGGCATGCAAATTGTGAAACCACCTGTCTCTTACATTTACCAGATACAGTTCTAGTTCTGGGTGTAGGAAGTCATTTACCATCTTGGTGCAGTGTGCTGAAATCACAATAAATACAATACCTTCCTCTGCCCTCTCTTGCAGACACCACACCACAGTTATTTTTGAACTGTGGGAAAGTGTTCAGTGTAGTCAATGTGGGTTCTCCAACACCCAGTATGGACAGTTCAGTACAGTAATATATTCATCCAGATGAAAGTGAGATTCAGCAGTCATCAGTATTAGGACATCTATGTCTTCCTTAAGAATGGCACTAATTGTGCTACACAATTCTTTCCAAAGCACTAAATCCATTTTTCTTAGCTACTGGATGATGACTGTTTCATACAGGTAAAAATCTAAGATCATCATGTAACTTGTGTAGAAGTAAATGAAATTACATTCCCAACACTGAAGTCCAAATAAAATTGCATGCTAGTTTGTCTGTCATCTGCAGCTGCACTGCTGCCATACTGGCTGCAGGTTTCCAGCTGTTAAGGGGCCTGCCTGCACATATTCAATATTTATTGACAATACTAATTTGTCAAACTTACAATTTACTGAGGTTCCCCTCATGCCATCAATAATATTGTAAACATTGTCAGTTGACAACATGACTTTACACGGCTATGATGTGAGTCACCCAAAAGAAAGCATGTACCACAACTATTTTTGCTGTAAGTGTTGGCCAATCAAAAACAACGAGAAAGACAAAATATGTCTGAAAATGGATAAAAAAGAACTGACTTGTTATGTGTTAATTAACTAACTACACTGATAAACACAGACTTAAAAGGTTTCAGAAACTATTTTCATTTGAGCCATGCATCTATGAAAAATTAATAACATTGATACAATATAAATGACAGATTTCAAAATTAGTGAAGGGGTAATCAACATTATGTATACACTCTCTCTATCTCTCTCTTCTGTACTAAGACTTAAATGCATTTATCAGTCATTGTATATATGTGGCAAGGCTTCTTTGTTTCAAAAGTAATCAACAAAGCAGGTTCATAGTGATTCCTCCAGTCACCACCATAAAGTTAATTACTGCTCCACAGTTCTATTAAAAAGACTACTTGAAAAAGTAAATCTGAGAGTTGTTGTGCTTGGAGACCAACTGAAAAAAGGAGATACACTAGTGCTGTGTGGGTGGTTCATAAGTCTTTGCTAACATTTACATGAAGAATATTGTAAAAACTGTCACAGCTTGTGATTAAAACTAACTTGTATAAACAAATATGAGACATAAATCAGCTTTAAAAGCAAACTGATTTCTTTTCTTCATCAACCATGTGAAACTGTCCCCAAGACTGGCTTCATAAGCTGATGCATTACCAGTTATAGGTGCTGCAGGCAAGATTGCATGATAATTATTTATATATATATTCATTGTGACCGGTTTGTCATCTTCAGACTGTTTCCACCTGCCACTCTGGAGACAGTTTGAAGATGATCTTACATGATCAAAACTGGTTACAATAGATATCTAAAAAATTTGTGGGTTTTTCACGGGGGATGAGCTCAAGAAAACACACTTGTCTGTGTAACAACACTTTATTCACCTACAGTGCAAAAGCATAGACACAGACTAACTGAATCAAATTCATGATGGCAGCCAAGAGGTCACTCAACCAAAGATAGTTGTGAAGATAACTTGTTTGTCCAAAGTCAGTTCTGGCTATCGCCGCCACACACTCACAGCCCTCCTCCCCCGCAGTATGGAGTTCTCGTCTTGAGGTGACAGAGACGAGGGGTTAGCCGAACGTGACACACCAGTTGGTGAGAGGCTGAGGGTTGCACACACAGGAGGGGAAGTATCACTCTAATCATTCCCAAGGGGAGCAGAAAGGCTTGTGTAGCATCCAAATTAAAAGAAGCAGGAGGAGAGAAACATTTCAATAACTCGTACCTACATTGCTTGTGTGTGTGTGGGGGAGGGGGAGAACTGACGATCGTACACAGGATGAAAATCAAGCCTTCGAGAAGAGAGTTAGGGAGGGACAGAAATCTTCAATTCCAGGACAGAAGCCTGAGGAAGAGGTTAAATGCAGAAGCCTGGGAAGGGGGACACAGGAGAGTGTGGAGAGACCTTGAATGAAGAGGAAGGAGAGGGGGAAGGAGGAATCAGAGAGGCACCTTGAGCAGGAAGGGTGGGAGGGGGGGGAGGCAGAGGCACGTCAGCAGGAGACAACAGAGAAGCCAGAGAAGAGGTATCCGCCTCAAACGTTATGAGGGGAGGAGGACTGCTCCCGACTGGAGGCAGGGAGGAGGGCTCAACATGAGTGGGTTGAATGTGAATTACCAACACAGTGGTGGGAGAGTTATTGATGAATAAGGTGAAGATGTCGGGGGAGCATCTGAGCACTCGATGAGGGCCTGAGTAAGGAGGGCTGAGCGGAAGTCGGACCTTGTTCTCGTCCCATAACATGACGAACTCACAAGATTCCATGTCGGGGTCACCCGTGTGGGTTTTTCACAGGGTGTGAGCCCCAGAAAACACACTTGTGTGCGTAACAACACTTTATCCACCTTTACTGCAAAAGCATAGACAGACTAACTGAATCAAATTCATGATGGCGGTCAATAGGCGGCTCGCCCAAAGATAATCCTGAAGATAAGTTGTTCATCCAAGGTCAATGCTGTCCACCTCCGTAGTCCAGTGGACAGCGTGGTAGGTTGCCACGCAGGGGGCCCTGGTTCGATTCCCGGTCAGGTAGGAGGTTTTCTCCACTCGGGGACTGGGTGTTGTGTCGTCCTCATCATCATTCCATCATCATTGACATGCAAGTCGCCGAAGTGGCGTCAGATAAAGAGACTTGCACCAGGCAGGCTGAACACGACCCCAGTTGGGGTCTAACGGTCATAAATGCCACACGATCATCATCATCAAGGTCAATGCTGGCTATCGCCGCCACACACTCACAGCCACAATGTGCTCTCTAAAATGAATAAAGCATATTGTTTAAAAATAAAAAAAAAATAAAAATAAAGAAATTTTTCTGTGTACTCATCTTCACCTAGCAGCTGCATTGTTCAAAAGAGGGTGGATACCAGTCATTTTAGAATCCCTTGTATTTTCTAAACTGGCTGAACAACTGGAAGTAATGATAAGTTCTATAACACTATCCACGAAAAGACTTCCATTATTCTACACTGAGTCAATTAGTCACAACTCCTTGCTTAATTTTCCTTCCTGATGTATTTACACCCCGAATCCATGATCTCCCCCTAGTCTTTTGCTTTTCACCATACATAACAATGATGCCAAAATTGCAGAATTATAGTAATGAAATACTTACACAGCATTACCCGAACAGTGGATGCCAACTGACCATTTATTGCAGCAACTTGGCAACATCAAAAAGTTTGTGCATGACATTGAGCTTTCTGGAGGAACACAGCTTCAACATGTGAACAGTAAACTAGCAAGTAATTTTATCAGACTATACAAACTTTTAGGCAGTACATTGTTTTTGGATTAGCCAGAACTACCCTCCTCACCCTTCTACAGTTTTAGAATTCAGACTGAACACAAAAGAGTGGGTGGGTTCTGTTTTGTCTCCTTCTTCTCTTACTTCACCACAGATCTAATTATTTTGAGCACCTAATCTTTTCAGAGTAAGTTGCTGGGATTGCATTTCAATATTTGACACTGTGTTATGTTTCACCCCTGAGCAAATCTTCTCTTTAGTCTTGCTAACTCTAGATTAAAGAGAAACTTATCTCACAAAGTCACATTGTTTGATGGGGGAGAAGGGAAAGAAAATTAGTTTAAATCACTGCCCATGTTCAGTATATCACCTGCATTTCAGAGGCACTATTGAAATATTTTAAATGAATGTTTCTTCAACAAATTATTCTGTTGCTGTATAATCCATTTGATTTGTCACTTTTATGAGAAGTGAGTAATAATTTAATTTGTCAGTCTTATTTCTTAGAATTGTCTGAATGTATTTTCATTTGTACTGACATTCTCTTTTTGTGTGTATCTCTTTTGCTTATGCAAGGAAAATTATTTCAGTGTCTTGATGTTCTGCCAAACTGCACCAGGAACAGGACATGTGAATCAGATATTTTGGAGTGCTACCTCCTAGATAACAATGGGTATGTTGTTGTTTCTGAAAATCACAGAGACACAGGAAAGTTTTTTGGTGAAGTCCGACACTCAGTTATGAATCAGCTGATAGAGCAGAATGTGTTCCAAAGCATACAAATTTTTGACTATCAAGCAGTCTGCTTCAGGCCAAAGTCAACAGACAACGCAGCATCATTTCGCATCACAGTAAGTTTAAGTTGCAAATATATGGATATATGTCAATATGAAAAGTAGACAGTGTGAGTTACATTTCATATTAGAAGTAAAATAACAATGTGAAAGAAGACATTGTTTTGTTTTAATTCTGTAGTAATATGAACTTTCAAATATTATTTTAAATTCACATTTTATGTTCACCTTTTGCAAGTGTCGTACAAAATTAATCAATTTTTATATAAAATAGGATATGGATTTTTTAAGTTAAGAGAGAGCACCAATGACTCCGGCAATGCTGCATAATTGCCAGATAAATATGGTAAATGCATATGTGTCATAAACTGCTTCCCCTTCTCTCTCTGGCCATCTCTCTCTCTTCTCCTTGTCCATCTCATCCTCTCCTCTTTCTCTCTCCATCTTCTCCTCCCTATGTCCATTCCTTCCTCCCCTTATGACCTTAAAATGAACATCCTTAATAATGTCATAATTATATACTTCTGGTGAAGACACCCTAAGATGGTACGGAAATCTGGATAAATTATATTTATTTCAAAGCAACTTATGGGGCTGTGTGATTCCTTTTACAGTAAATTAAAATGTTACGGTTGCTCCTCTTTACAAGCTATGTTCAAAATCATTGGCAGATAACTTATGAGAGAGAATTTTCCAGTTGCTAAATATGTGTGAATAGCAGCTTCAGTGTCAGTATTTAATTTAGTTTTAATTTGTATATGGTTAGGATTACACTGTTTTGGATGATTTGGTTTCTGTAGTACTACAGCAATCATAAGGTAATATATGTACAAGGACAGATTACAACTCACTTTAAGGACGGAACAACAGGCTGTGACAGGCACATAAAAAGACACACACATACAACACTTAAGCTATTGGTCATGGCCTTCTTTAGAGTAAAGAACATTCATGCAATCACACAGACACACTTCACAGTCACACAGTCAACCTATTCACACAGTGAGAGTGGGAATTGTCCATTAATGCAAATCCCTCGCTGAAATACTATCAATATGGTTGGTTTGTACGATGTCATCCCTGTACTGTAAAACTGTTTGAATTTCTTCTACTAGTAGCGTATGGTGACTTCATATAATGCCATCCAAAAATATAAGGGAACCTCCTCCTTCCTCCACTAACTAGACAGTGTGTCCAAGATGTGACAAAATGGGTGATGTTTCCATTTCCATCACACCTCATAAGAGCTTAAATGTGGTCCAGGGGATTATATTCCTTAGGGTCTCTTTTGTGATCTGATGATGAATTGCATGTCAACTTAAAGTGGCTTGGAGTTTGTTTCATTCGGTGCTTCTGTAGAAATCCAAAGGACAACAGGGTTACTACTGATGCCTTCATCTAGGCCTCTCAGAGCAATTCATTGCCTTAGAAGGTCACTGTGGTGATTTACAAGATCAATGTTAAACACCATATTCCCATATGTGGAGCTGTAATTGTTGGAGGCGCAGTCACATATCCTCTCAATGTGATGCCAACCTCTCCTGTGAGGAGTGCAGACACACTACACATCCAAACATTCCTTTGCATCTACTCCTGTCTGCGTTAACTGACCCAAGCCAGGTAAGCAGCAGTCTCCTCTAATTCCTCTTGCAAAGAAGGGATCACTTGATTATAGTGGTTAAGTGGAGGGGGAACTGGGGTGCCTGCACTGGGAGACACTGACAGATGGATGCCAAATAGTCTTCAAGACAGGGTTATGACATGACACTCATGAGTGGTGGGAGGGGAGAGGCGCCAAAAATTTGACACTGAATGGTTTGGGCATCAACAAAGGGACACTGGGGGGAGTGGGGTGCCAACACACCCTCCCATGAGGGCAGAGGTGGGCGGTTGGGGGGGCAGAACCAAGTTGGAGCCAGCGTTGCTTGGCATGTTTCTTTCCAAAGTTTCTCGCACTTGGAAAGTGGACATCTGCAAGTGGCTGAAAGCGCAATCAAGTGCTGGTCGTGGGACTTCAGTGTCGTCCTCAATCCCTGATACCGAGTCAGAGAATCCCTCCCAACAACAGAAACCAAAAGAAAACAATGAGAGCATTCCAAGAAGAAGACTGCTAAGAAGAAATTGATCTAGGTGGTTCTCACACCACCACCTCATAAAAGCTCTGCATCTGAGGATGAGGTGGAGATTGTAGCTCTCCCAAAAACCTAGAGTTTGATAAAAAGCGACAAACAATGGATATCGGTCTCAACTAGTCATAGAAAATGATCATGAGATATAAACTGCTTCTTCAGTACTTTCATGTTTTGCTAGTAAGCCAGTAGCATCATCCTGTCGTGGAATTGCAGTGGCTTTTCCACCACCTCTCTGAACTGAAACAACTTTTAAGTGCATCTTCCTTGTGCATGGTCCTCCAGGAAACCTGGTTTCCAGCAATGCGGACCCCTATTCTTTGTGGCAATAGGAGCATTTATAGAAAAAAAGTGGCAAGTGGAGTATATATGTACATTCTTAACTCTGATTATAGTGAAATTGTGCCTCTTCAAATGACTTTTGAAACTGTCACTACACTTGTATCACTCTTCTGGATGCCTGCCTTGATGGACTTTAAACACCACCTTTGGATCTCTCTCACGTGGCAACACTGATGTTGTGGTTGAGAATGTCACTAGTATATTGCTTTTCCTGCAGAAAATGAAGTCCCTTATTCCTCATGGTTACCCTGGTAAAAAGTGGCGCCTTAGTGCTTGCCAGAAGTCAATGAGACCTTTAAAGGCTGTAGACTGACTTTACAGTGAGATAAGCAGCTTAATTTCTGGAGCCTTCAAATGGCTCTGTCGCCTTGTCCACTGAGAGAAAGACAGAAACGGGGTGTTGGGAGAGGTACATCTCAAACTATTGAGTTCGGACTGCAAAGGTTTCTCCTGGACTCACTCCACCATTGAGTCTGCCATACTGAGAGCCTTTTCAAGAAGCCAACCTGTGGTAGCCATCTCTTTTGAACTGCCAAAAGTTTACAACACAACCTGGTGACACCATATTTTTGATACAATGTGTGATTGTGGTCTTCAGAAATTGCTCCCAATTTTTATACAAAACCTCTTGGTGCTCCATAGCTTTCAAGTTAAAGTTGGTGCCTATCGTAGTACCTCCCATATCCAGGAGAATGAGGTCCACCAGGGCTCTGTATTCAGTGTTCCCCTGTTTTTACTGGCAATTAATGGCCTAGTTGCAACAGTAGGGTTATCAGTATGTCCCTCATTAATGCTGAGGACTTCTGTATCTCTTTTAGTTCCTTCAGTATATTTGTTACTGACCATTGACTACAGGAATCCTTACAAAAGGTGCACTCATATACTCTTGTCCAGGTTCCAGTTTATGCTGTCAAGACCTGTAATTTAATGCTGTGGAATACATTGCATTCCATTCCATGGTGGTGGCTGGTGTAGCAACAGTGGTAAATGAATTAAATAATCAGCAGCCTCTGTTGCAACTATTTTGTGTTTATTTTACACAGTTAAGCATTTTGTGCAGTGAATGCATAATCAGATTGGTACAACAGGTAAATGTTTTATTTCAAGTCTGTGTAACTAGCAGGCAGTGAGTTTAATAATGCTAAAGTGAACACTTTTCTTAAAGTTGTAACTTATATGGATGGAGAGATGGGGTTTCTGATGTATTTGAAGTGGTAGTGGGAGAAGTTTAACAATTTTATTATAATGCTGATAAAGACCCCTACAAAAGAGGTAAACATATAAAGTATGTAAATGGCAGCTTGAAGTAAAATACTAGGGACTGGAGAGGTAAAGTATGTAAATGAATAAAATGTTTTTGTATGACAAAAGTAACCATAGCAGAAGAAGAGTCGATGCCATGGTAGGTTCACATTTACAGCTGGCAGTATTGTCAACTACGGATCACTTCTGTGACCATTAAATACAGTTGTATAAGCACAGTTACAGCCAGTCAGCCCAAGCAGCAGTGCAGGAGTGTCAGAGATGTGTGTGACGTGCATGGAAATGAGAGCTGTTAAGGAAGAATATACCGGGAATTTATTATATTATTGTGCAATGATAATGTGGTGATAAATGAAAAATAATAATAATTAATTAAATAAATTTTTAAAATGTTGAAGCCTGTGGGCTAGGGTGGAAAGATGAAAAGTGTTATGAGTTATCAAAAGGAGGGTCATTTTGGAAAAAGATGGATGACATGATGTAAAAAATTCAATTTTTGGTAATAAGCTGTTCATTGAGACTGTATTGCCAGGACCATTTCATGCCTTAATAATTTCTAATTCTTCCAGAAGAGAGAGTATTTTTTCCTTTGGCGGCATAGTGAAGAATTAGCAATTTGTCTAGAGGGGGTTGAGTTTGTTTGCTTGTCATAACATGCTCAGACAAGGCCAAATTGTTTTTGGCAGCACCTTTTTTTGTTAAGGGTTTCTTGAAATGTAATTTTGAAAGCACATCCAGTTTAGTCAATGTATGATAAGGGGTACTGTTAACATTCTATTTTATAGTTGCCAGATAGACTAAAAGAGCCTTTAACTAGTTGTTTGCTACTTGGACATAACACTCACCTCATGCAACAATCACATCACATTTGGGATTTATAGAAAGCTCACAACTATTGACACTGTCATCTATTAAACATCCAGCCACCTGTACAGATACAATACAAGCTTTTTCTTTTCTTTGATTGGCCAGTTATGTGACCTCCCTTTAAACAGTGAAACCATCGAGTGAGAACATGCTAATCTAGGTACATTTCTAGACCCAATAAATACCAGGCTAGACTGATAGTACAAAAAAATCTCTAAACACACCACCTCCCTCCTCCCTAGTACCATCAGTATTGAGTCCATTTATATTTCCTTGCCTTTATAGGAAATCTCTCATATAGGGTTGCCAATCTTCTTAAAAGTAGCCTTCACAATCAACAACAAGGTCCCGAATCACTTTAAACACAGCAAAGGACTATTTAAAGATCCATTTAGTCTAACAGACATCCTTAAAGTAGAATGTTTACAGTGCCCCTCATTCATTAGCCAAACTGGATAAGCCTTCAAAACTAAATTTCAAGAACATCTCTTAACAAAGAAAGGCCCTGCCAAACACAATTCGGTCTTTTCTGAGCATCTTAGAAGAATCTAACCCACTCAACCCCCTCTAGACAAACTGCAAATTCTTCCTCGTGCCCCCAAAGGAAAAATACTCTTACTTCTGAAAGAATTAGTAATTTCTAAATTCTTGAAATGGTCTCCAGAACACAGTCTCAACATAATCTCATTTCAAAATATTAAACTTTTTATATCATGCTATCCTTTTTTTCCATTTTTTTAAAAATTTTATTTAATTATTTATTTATTTATTTACTACCACCATGTACCACTGCACAATAATACAATAGATTCCCGGCATATTCTTCCTCCTCCTCCTCCTCCTCCTCCTCCTCCCATACCAGCTTTCACTTCTTGCACATCACACACTTCTCCGATACTCCTACACTGCCACTTGGTTGCCTGCTCTCTCTCACAGATTATAACTATGCCAATACTGCTGCATTTAACGGTCACAAAAGTGCTCCTTAATTGACAAAACTACCAGTTGTAAATGTGAACATACTGCGACATCAACTCTTCTTCTGATATGTTGAGTTTTATCATACAAAAACATTTTATTAATTTTCTCTTCAGTCCCCAGTTATTTAACTTCAAGTAGCCATTATGTACTTTGTATGTTTCCCTTTTTTTGAAGGGGTCATAATGGCAGTATCATAAAATTGTTAAACTTCTCCCACCACCACTTCAAATGCATCAGAAGCCTCACCTTAGCCTTGTTAGATTCACTGTCCACTAGGTACACCGACTTGAAATAAAATATTCGCATGATATGCCAGTCTGATGATGTGCTAACTCTGCAAAATACCCAATTGGATAAAACGACACATTAATACCCTCTGCTTTCTCGGCAACACCACTTGGGGTGCAGACCATGGTAACTACTGAAACTCTAAAAAGTCATTGTGCTGTCCCAACTTGATTATGAGAGCCTAGAAAATGGCTCAGCATCACCCTCAGCATTGTGGAAGCTGGACCCAATCCATCACTATATAGTCAGGCTTGCGACAGAAGCTTTCAGAATGAGCCTTGTGAACAGTTTTATTTGTCGACGCTGGGATTCCTCCACTATGAACTAGGCGCCATCAGCTGCTGACTAAGTACATTGCTCATGTTCATGGTTTACCCTAGCCATCCAAACTGCAATCTCCTTTTCCCTAACATGGAACTTCATAGACCACAACAGTGACTGACTTTGGGGATTCCAATTTCAGCCCGTGCCCAGTGCCTTGTCTGTGAACTGGAGTCTTTACACTACCACCTCTTTCATGGTTCCAATGGTGTACACCACCATGGTGCATACATCAGCCACAGCTTCAATGGGAATTATGACAATGCCCGAAAAATTCAGTTCAGTCAGAGACCCTTCAGTGCCAATTCATATCCATTCTTGACACATGTCGACGCTGGGATTCCTCCACTATGAACTAGGCGCCATCAGCTGCTGACTAAGTACATTGCTCATGTTCATGGTTTACCCTAGCCATCCAAACCGCAATCTCCTTTTCCCTAACATGGAACTTCATAGACCACAACAGTGACTGACTTTGGGGATTCCAATTTCAGCCCGTGCCCAGTGCCTTGTCTGTGAACTGGAGTCTTTACACTACCACCTCTTTCATGGTTCCAATAGTGTACACCACCATGGTGCATACATCAGCCACAGCTTCAATGGGAATTATGACAATGCCCGAAAAATTCAGTTCAGTCAGAGACCCTTCAGTGCCAATTCATATCCATTCTTGACACATCATGGGCCAAGAAGTGGTCTACACAAATGTCTCAATAGTTGACAGTCATGTTGGCTCTATTATTCCCATGAAGAAAATGCCAGCTTGCCTCTATGCCTAACAGTTGCAGTGCCTTCATTGCAGTGATGGTAGTCATCACTCATTATATCTGTTCTTGCATTAGGTGGTCCTTCCTCATCTTCAGCAACTCCCTGAGTGACCGACAAGACCTTGATCAGTATGTCACCTCACCATACCTTGATATTGTCCATCCAAAAGTCCATTTACTCCATCAATCGAAGTGGAGGGTCGGTAGTATTCATATGGTCCCCAGGAAACATCAAAATAACAGGAAATGAACTCACCAACAGGCTACCCAAAGAGACTACCTGTAAACTGACTCTGGAGATCAGTATTTGGGCAATTGATCTCCAATTAGTAATATACAGCCGGGTTTTCGGGTTGTGGAATACTGAGCAATACTCCCTAACTGTGCCTAATAAACTGTTGATGATAAAGGAGATGACAATTATGTGTATGTCCTACATGTGGGCCAGTCACAGGGAGTCTTGTCATTCTTTGCCGGCTTCAGTCATACTTGGCTGAGTCATAGTCACCTCCTCAGTATTGTTGTGGTTCTAATTTAAAGAGATCCTGGACTGGACTGACCTGACCTAATTGCTTTAAGGCAGACTTATAGTATTCCTGGTGTGCTGTCTTTGATGCTTGTGCCTCAATGGTGAATTCAAAGTTTTATTTGCAAGGGGAGATTTTATTACTCAATGTAATGGTTGCTATTACATGCTTTTTCAAGTCCTTGCACTTACTGCATTTTTTCTCTCCTTTCCCTTTTTTAATCTGTCATCTCTATTGACTTTGTATTGAGTTTGGACTACAGCCTAAGCTTTTAGGCTGGGTGTTTTAGTGTATTGCCTAAGCCTGACTTGCCCTTTTTTATCCTTGTGATCATCCAACCACAATTATTTGCCTGTATTCTTTTCACTACTCCTATATTCTTTTGTCCATCTGTATGTTTCTTTCTTCTTTTCTGTTGTGCTTTTTGGCTTTCTTCAGATTTCTTTTGGTGTATGTTTTGTGGAGCAACAAGGGACTGATGACCTTTGCAATTTGTTTCCTATAAAATGCTAACCAGCAAACCAAACATTATCTGTCACAGGGGCAACCACCAGTCCACAAACAATACCCATGACAGGAACAAAACTAGAGCAAACACTGTGGACAGTCCATCAGTCATGTGACTACTGCAATCCCTAACATAATCCATAGTGTAAGAGACCACTGAAATCATTTCATACTACCATCATTCAAGCAGTCATTGAAATCAATACACAATACATCACCCAGGGAACCATTGGAATCAATACATTTCTCTATAAAAGTCAAACAATGATAATTCACGAGATAACCCATTGCTTGGGCAACATATACTGAACCAGCATAAACTTCACTATACCTGTTTGGTCTAGCTGTAATTATGCACTAAGACTGCCACACTGTGCCTGATGATATAAGCTTACAGCTTACCACCTGTGCTTTATGTTCATGGATTGGTAATTAAAAGATTAAACTTACCACCCAATTGACCTGGGAGTTATGAAGTGTACCAATGCATTGCACTGCTAAGTGTGCACATCACTCAGAGCAGGATGACATTCTTGACTCATTGTTTTTTTGGCTAGTAAATAAATGGCTACAATAATAAATGTACCACACCTGAAAATGGCCTAAGGCTGAAATAAGCTTATTGTGAGGTAATAAAAAGTTGTAAAGCAGTGTAAAGATAATTTATAATTATTGTTATTACTAGATAACCCATTGCTTGGCCAACCATTCACAATCCCAGAACCATGTTATCACGTTTATTGAACCAGCATAAACTTCACTGTACCTGTTTGGTCTAGCTGTAATTATGCACTAAGAGTGCCGGACTGTGGCTGATGATATAAGCTTACAGCTTACCACCTGTGCTTTATATTTATGGCTTGGTAATTAAAAGATGGAACTTACCACCCAATTGACCTGGGAATAATACATTGCGCTGCTAAGTGTACACATCACTCAGAGCAGGATGACAGTCTTGACTCATTGTTTTCTTGGCTAGGTAGGTGGTGGCAGTTCTGAAATCTTGTTTGATGGTGGAGGTGTTGGTGATGTTATTTGAAGTGAGTGTGTTGAGGAGAACTCATATCATAGTTTTAGGCTGACTTTACTCAGCCCCATGACACCTTCACAAAATATTCCCATTGATGGCTACCTACAGTGTACAGTGATCTCACAAATCATCTTCTGTGAGCTGGAGCATGGAAGTTGGAGACCTGGACTGTATCAAACAGAGCATTGGCAAAATATGAATGAATGGCAGAAGGTGGGTTGAAGATGGATGCTTCCAAATATGGAAGAGCAGCCTATCCAGGAAGGCCAGAATGTGAGAGGCAGAAGTAGTAACAGGCTGCACAACAAATTCTCTAAAAAGCAATTTCCATTCTCTGGGGCCCACAGGTACAATATGTCTTTGAGGAGCGTGTTCAGTAACACAATAATTATAAATTATTTTTACACTGCTTTACAACTTTTTATTACCTCACAGTAAGCTTATTTCAGCCTTAGGCCATTTTCAGGTGTTGGTACATTTACTATTGTTGCCATTTATTTACTGCCCAATTGATTTCTTTTTAAAACTGATGTTATGCTTATCTATTGGTGTTATTGTATATGTGCTGCAGCACTAGTTATATTAAGTGATTTTTTATCCATTTTTGTAGTAGCAGCACAGTCTAGCACAGACTGTGATAGCAGTATTTCAACAATATACTGCCACCACAGTCTCCGATATAAGGCCACACTCCAGACAATTTGTCAGGGCTAATCATCTGACCATTTTTCTGAAATTCTAATATCAAGATTGCTAATTTCAAAAGGTATTGTTACCTTGAAGTATCAGTATCTCAATAACCAGTCAAATGACATAATAGTAAAAGTAATAACAGAAGACAAAAAGAATATGATGGATTTGAATTGGAATGAGTGATATGAAATTGCTAGCTGTACTCATAAAGTCATCTGAATCTACTACTTCTTCTCATATATAATGAAGAGCGTCAATTTTTGTCTTTCTTTTAAAAAGGTAAAGCAGTCAACAATCCGAAGATTGGTTTGACCACAACAGTGCTTTACTAGGCATGGTCCTATTTGGATGTGGTATGCCGTTGCCTTCCTCCGACCTTCGAACTGACTTACCCAGCCAGTTATAGGGGGACCTACAGTTTAATGTGGGTTCCGAACCACGATGCTACTCGGTATTTTTCACATGAGCAATACTGCCAGAGGTGAAAGAAGTGGAAAGTGACAAATTGAAATCCTAGGACCTGGCAGGGATCGAACCCGCGACCTTTGGATTTGTAGTCAGGCACTCTACCACTGTGCAACCGAGGTGCTTGTAGTTCATGAAAATCTACGGTTTTGAGAAGTATGCTAATGCTGACAGGTAAATCAGTAGAACTCCACATTACATAGGACAAACAATTTATTGCATACACACAATAAAAAGGCACCAGTCCAACTGACTAATGTAAAAGTGGTAACATAAAACTAAAGAATCCAATACAGGTGTTAGTTCAAGCTATTGGTCAATCTATGCAACAGTTTTATTCCAATCTTGATGAATTTTACAAACTTGACATTTAAAAGAGGAAGGTTCCTGTCTATGTGAATTTTTCATATGTGCATGGTTGTGGGCAATTACCACAGACTTTGATACCAATCTACAGTTTCATCTAAGGTAACTTAATATACAGTGTCAACAAATCTCTCTTCTTCAGAAATGCTTTTCTTTCCATAGCCATTCTGTATTTTATATCTTCTCTACTTTGGCCATCATAAGTTATTTTTGTTACCCAAATAACATAACTTATCTAATACTTTCTTGTCTTGTTACCTAATTTAATTCTTTCAGCTTCATTTGATTCATTTTGACTATAATAATGGAAAGTCCAGATTGGAATTAATAATATAGTAAGGACAGTTTACAACTCACCGCAAAGACGTGGCAACGAGCTGCGACAGACACATACAAAAGACATACACATACAACACTTTCAGCTATCGGCCCTGGCCTTCTTCAGAAAATAGAACACTCACACAATCACACAGGAACACAATACAGTCATACAACCATCACCTCCGTCTGCCACACTTTGAATGAAGTATGACTGTGTTGTGTGCCTGTTTGATTCCGTGAGTGTTGTATTTTCTGAAGAAGGCCATGGCCAATAGCTGAAAGTGTTGTATGTGTGTGTCTTTTGTATGTGCCTGTCGCAGCTTGTCGCCTCATTTTGACTATATTTGAGTGCCCTTGTTTTGCTCTTGATAATGTTCATCTTTTACACTCCTTTCAATACACTATCCATTCCAATCAATTGCTCTTCCAGATCCTTTGCTGTCTGACAGAATTACTGTGTCATCAGCAATCTGCAGAGTTTTCATTTGTTCTTCTTGAACTTTATTTTCCTCATAGCTTTCTGAGTATACAGATTGAATAACATTGGGGAAAGGCTACAATGCTGTCTTCCTTCCTTTCCAACACTTTCTGAACAAAAGCTATAAACATAGGTTTACCTCTCATAAACCTGCCTAACTAAAATAACTTGTAATGTGTGTACTGGCTCGCATGTTCCTACATTTCTCCTAAATCCAAACTGATCTTCCCTGATGTTGGCTTCTACAAGTTTTTCCATGCTCTGTGAATAATTCATGTTAGTATTTTTCAACCATGACTGATTAAACTGATAGTTCCATAATTTTCACATTTGTCTGCACTTGCTTTCTTCAGAATTGAAGTCATTATTTTCTTCTTGAAGTCTGAGGGTATTTCTCCAGTCTCATACAATTTGCATACCAAGTGGAACAACCATGACTCATTAAACTGATAATTTTGTAATTTTCACACTTTTCTGCACTTGGGTTTTTGGAATTGGAATTATTATATTATTCTTGAAGTCTGGGGGTATTTTCCTGGTCTCATACACCTTGCACAAAATGTGAAACAGTTCCTTCATGACTAGCTCTCCCAACAATATCTGTGTTCCCATGTGCCTTACAAAGGCCTTATATTTCTAAATCATTTATAGGGGCCCCTACAAAGGCCCTATTTTAAGGCTCAAGGCCCTACAAATAGTATAAAAGCCCTACTTTTAATTGTTTCATTACTTTTATGTGGAAATAATCGCTCGTGTACGAGATAACTCTCATCTTTTGAAAATAAACCCAATTGTAAACGTTTTACATGAAAATACTTTGTTTCGTAAGCTGATCTAGCACAAAGACTACTGTAGTCGAGCTCCGTTCGCATTTAGATGTTTTAACTTTCCGTCCATGAAATTTCATATATACATATGGTGTGGTAGCTAATGAAAATTACATTTTTTTTAATTTCTTTAGGTAAAAGATATATAATGTTACTGACGGCGAAAGAAACAGCAGCTGTGAACTTGAAATCGTTTTTTAATCAAGAAGATAGAGAAGTACCAACTAAAGGATCCAGTTCTGTAGTTCCCAAACAAGGGACCCATTAAGGATTCAGTGGAACCAGAAGCTACTCTATCGAAACATGTTTTGAAAAATTCTTTGTTAGATGCCGGAATAATATGGGCAATGAAATGTGTAAAGAATAATTTTTCGTATAATTCTTGTAAGGATATCAGTAATGCGTTTCAGAAAATATTTACAGACAGTGCCACAGACAGTTTTCATGTGGACCAACTAAGTGTGCGTACATGGTCAGCTTTGGCGTAGCACCACATTTCATCAATCTACTGCTAGATAAAATTAAAAATTTGATAGTTTCACACTATGCTTTGACAAAGCTTTAAACAAAGCTTTTCAGATTAAGCAAATGGATTTACACATCCGTTAGTGGGATGATGTAAACAATCAAGTAGAAAAACGTTATCTGTCTTCTGCTTTCCTAGGGCACAGCACTGCTGAGGATGCTATGAAAGCATTTCGCGATCTAACTAACAAACTAGACTTAAATAAATTAATTCAGATTTCAATGGCTGGACCAGCAGTTAATTGGAAACTGTTTGGTATGACTCAGGGTAAACTAAATCAAGGGCTAAGCAAGCAGGTGCTTAATTTAGGTAGCTGTGGTCTGCATGTAATGCATAATGCTTTCAAGAAAGGAAACCAAGTGGCAGGCTAGAATTTAGAGCAGAGCTTTCCAAACTGGGTGTCGCAACACCCTGGGGTGTCGCCTAGTAGTATCAAGGGTGTCGCGAGATTAACAAATTTAGACTGTAAACAAAAAAACTTGTCATAAAATAACACAAAATATCCCTCTCTTCCTACCACCCTGAAGACTCGCCTGCAGCTAATCATCCTTCTCTTCATTCAGTGCACCACAGGTCACGTATTAAAGGAATGATCATTCACTCGATTATCCAGACCTCAATTATAAGGATTCGTGATTATCCGGATTGTCAACCGCGAGTAAATCTTTGTTGTGCAGTCCGAGCATGTACAACATTACCCGCTGGAACTACACACTGCATCCCACACATACTCCCAGTTGCCAGATTCCAGCAAACTGCGCATGTGCAGAACTGCTGCTGATACTCAATAACAGCTTTACCCATGTGCAGTTTGCTGGAACTGGCAGCTGCTAGAACGAACCTTCACTGTAGTCTCAAAAAGCTACACCTGAACACTTCTTAATGGACTTATCAAAGCCACGTCACCCTCGGTAGCGTTTCTTACAATTAAATGTCAGTGGCTGTAATAGCTGTCACAGATTGTAAAAGCAGTCACAATTGTCCACTGACTAAAACTATTCAGTACCGATGTTTAGTATGGAGTACGGCCGGGTGATTAACGGAGAGTAGTATTTTAAATGCAGTGATCGTTGGTTCGAACCCTGGTATGCATTAATATTTTTTTCTCTGTTTCCTGTATGTAACAGATTCTGGGACCAGAAATTACATTCATATTCTTGTCACAAACATTTATTCATTTTTTCCGAATATGCCGGGACTTCCGAGGTCGTGGTGAAGCAAGAACCTAACAAAGAACTTAAATAATAATTCATCAGTTATCATCAACACATCCTCTTTATTTCTGAAAATAATGTGATAATACTGAACAGAAAGGGAACAGCCACTGTGCTGTCTAAATCAGAAATCCAAGCAGCTAATTTCCAGATGCTGTTTTCAATCGATCCAATCGATGGCCCTGACATGTACACACAACAGCGAAAACCAGTTTCCGAAATTCAGTTCTCGTGTTTCGGAAGTTGGGTCGCATGTAGAAGAAGCAAGTATTACTGTGTGAGTTAGGCATTGTTGTTTGCAGTGTTATTCTGTTGTACATCTCCCTAGTTCCTAACGTTTCGTGTTTCCTTTTATTCCGATGAATATACGTAATTACTTCAGTCATGATGAACATTAAACATGTCAATGCATACGAGGATTTCAGTTTCCTTTACAAACTACATTTATGCGATACTTTATTTCCCCCCTCCCACCCCCGCACCCTCTGCTAGAACCATCTAAATTCTACCATGTCTATTTATATTAGTGAGAGGGTGTCGCGCAAAACTGTAAGCTATAAACGGGTGTCGCCATGACGGAAAGTTTGGAAAGCACTGATTTAGAGGTTTTGTTTTCAGCACTTTACTGGCTGTTTAAGGATTCTCCTTCCCATAGTGAAGATTTCTTTAACATTTCAACCACTAAGAAAATGCCATACAAATTTTGTATAATCAGCATTAGAACTGTAAATCAAATGGAAGATTTGTTAGTTTCTAATTCAGCATATTGAATGTGGAAGATATATAGTAAGTTAACGTAACACAGTTTACTCATGAATATTAAATGACTTGGTAATTGCACATGTAGCTAAAGTTGACACCTGGAATTGCAGCTCTAAAATTATGGCTAGGGAGTGTTGGATTTAGCCTTAATGGTGAAAATGAGAATCAAAACAATTTAAATGGCTAATGCTACTGACAAGAGAGACCTTTGACATCGAATGCTACGAACTGCATGAAACCATGCTTGGAATAACAAGTAATCATAAAACAGCAGTGGTGTGCATAACTTCCATGCACAACACTGCACTTGTTTGCTAGCACGAAATGAAAAGAGCCTATTGTTGTGTTATTTGTGGACAGGTCATACATATTGTATCCTTATAGATGCCAGTTTTCCAAACAAAGATGTTATGCTGAATATCTTGCCATCAGAACCAACAAAATATTGCCAATCCTTTAATGTTTACTTCTTTCAGCAATATAAACTCTATATCAGAAGAATTACTGATTTTGTAAGACTACAAGGTGCAAAATCAAGATGAAGGTACATGATAGTTATTTCATGGTAAAACTTCACTCTGTGATTTACAGTCAGTTTGCTACACCTGCGCACCATATATACTCGAATAATCTGCGCACCCCGAAATTTTGATGATGAAAGAAAAAAAAGGTCTGTTAAATTTCAAAATGACACTTAACATACACTAAAATGAACACTTATAGAATCTGAACAGTTAATAAATAAATGGAGCTGAGACTGGTATTACACAGTCAGAGTCAATGCATCATGTATTTACATCAAAGATATTTGATAATGTAATAGGGACTTTCGACATACAGGTATCTTTCATCAAAGAGATATCATTCTATGTAGGACCTTGCCGTATCTAATATACAAAGCAGAGTGTCCGTATGTTTGTGTGTTTGTGTTGCATACAAATCTACAGTTTTGTTCTAATCTTTATTGAATTTTTGCACATGTAAGCTTCAATCCATGAGGACATTCATAGTTCATGAGATATGACGTCATAAACAATGAGATGTGTGAAAAACTGCTGCATTTAGTGACAATGCTGCTCATTTTCTCCTAAACCACTCTACCGATTTCTACCAAATTTGGTACACACATTCGTTACCATGAGATAAGAAGTGCTGCTGGGTTAAGAATCACAAATGACACATGGTTCACAAGATAAGATGTCATAAACTATAGGAATCACAAAAAACGGCGAGACTTTAAAAATAAGCTATATGAGAATGAGAGTGACTTGAAACAAACTTTAAACATAATTTCAAACCTTTATTAATCTTTTCCTCACTGACAACCATAGCAAAGTGATGAAAGGAAAAGAGTTTCTCGTTATCAACTTTTCCGCTGTTTATGGAGTAAAACTATGGCATTCGATATGGGGTTAAAAATTATAATTTGTACACTACAAATTCTAGCCGCAGGAAATTTCACAGGCAGTATACACACTTATAGTTGAATGTACCTTCTAAATTGTATCATGGTACGACACGTAGTTCATTAAATATGAGTACATAAACAGTAATGTTCCGCTATTCATGAACTAAAACTACAGGTTTCCGTATGATGTTACAATTTATAATTTCTACACTACAAATTGTAGCCACAGGAAATTTTACAGGCAGTATACATGCATATAGTTGAGTGTATCTTCTAAATTGTATCGGAGTATGATACATAGTTCTTGAGATATGAGCACATAAACAGTAACGTTCATGGGAAACTGCCCCATCACGCACAAAGTTTTAATCTATTACTTCCCTGTTACTAATTGTATTCCCAAGAAATTTTACAGACATACAGTCATTATACAAATGAATATATATTTTAAAAATGGCAGGAATAAATAAATAAATACCTGGAAAATGCCGGGTTTTCAGGTAGTTTGATTATAAAAGTTGCTTGTCTTCTGTTCGCTGCAATGCAAAATGTAACCGCTCTGAGTGCTAGCATCACTGTTGCTAATTGACATGTGCATGTGCTTGAACGTAGCTGCAATGCTGCGCCATAATTAATGTTTAACCCCAGTTGGAAGAAATTGCTGTAACCCTGGAGTGCCGATACCGGTGTGGGTAATATGGTGGTAAAAGAAAGACAGTCAACAATCCGAAGATTGGTTTGAACACCACAGTGCTTTACTAGACATGGTCCTGTTTAGAGGTGGTATGCCGTTGCCTTCCTCTGACCTTCAAAATGATTTACCCAGCCAGTTATAGGGGGACCTAGAGTTTAACATGGGTTCCAAACCACATTGCTACTCGGTGTTTTTCGCATGAGCAAAACTGCCAGAGGTGAAAGAAGTGGAAAGTGACAGATAAATATCCTAGGACCTGGCAGGGATTGAACCCGTGACCTTTGCATGGTACTGAACTGAATAATACCCAACTTAAGTAGATAACGTACTTTATTACTCAAGAAGATAGTATCACAAACAAATGCAACTAGTCATTCTTAAAAAATAGATCGAAATTAGGTCTGAAATTGGTAATTTCACAAATGTGCTGCATAGTGCGACTTTGACCTCCAAAACAATATATATCAAAGCAGTTGAGTATCGAAACGATACATATCGAACAGGTGTGTTTTATGAATATGTCGTGATTTTAAAGGATGTGGTTAGGCAGGAAACTAAGAGTACAGCTTTCTGGGTAATTTACAAGGAAGTTTACATTTTAAGTAGCTCGGCCTGAGATGATATATATCAAATGTTCAACTGTAAATCAATTTAGTGTTTCTGAACTGTAGATTCGGACTCTACGCACCCTCACACTCTAAAAAAAAACTTCTTGTTTAACCTATACCTCACCTTCTTAAGGCTACGCTACAGAATACTTTTTGAAAAGTGAAAGTTAGGTATAGAACAAACAAGACTTTGTTTTTTAGTACTTGAGATCGTGTAGTGCGCACTATGCACTTCGACCGTAGATCCATAGATACTAGTATGCAGCACATCTCTGATATTGCCCTGATGAAATTTACATTGTGGAGGACAGATTTTTTAAAACAAAGTTTTTTATAAAAAAAATCGCTTTTCAAGCTTTATTAATTTCTGAGTGGACAAGGTTACATACTATATCCTATATGCCATAAAGCAGGAATAGAATTAATTATTTACAATGCATCTTGATTTTACAATGTCGCTTGCCAAAAATAATTTCTCAATATATCCAGAATCGCAATGAAACGATTAAAGTATATTTACGTACAGAGCAGTGAAAGGGTTAAAATATTTCAGAGCTATACACCACTGCTGCTTCCTTTGAAATCCTTTAACTTCTGTTCTCGGGCAATTTTGTGTGTTTTCATTTGCATATATATATCCTTTTCTTAAAAAACTTGGGTGTAATAAAAGAGCATGCTACTTCACAATCGGATACAACGTAGCACTACACACAGAAGTTCAAAAGCAGATCACAAACACTGTGACATAGGTTGAAATCCAGGTATAACAATCATGAAAACTACTTATGGTGGCTTCTAACGGCATTTGTCGGGTCACAGACATATTTATAGATCCCAAAAACTGAAAATAAAAAAATAAATAAATAATAAATAAAAATAAAAAAAAGTGTGGCATGCATTCGGATAAATACGATAACTTGGGGGTCATCTTATAGGCCAGATACATGCTTAAACTATAAAATTTTGATGAAAATTTGTAGCTCGTCTTATCTGCAGAAATATACGGTATTCGTACATGCTAGGCGTGCTGGCAATGAATCTGGCGGAAAGAGACACTACTCCGCCACACCGGTTTGTGACGTGAGGAGATGCTTTACAGTGAAATTATTGATATGTTGTGTCACTGTCATTGTCAAATAAATTATATACAGTTTTGACAGTGTCTGAGGCAGCGGACATTACAAAGTTACTATTATCCACTATCTTGAAATATACTCCTTTTTAACACCACAATGATTTATGTCAAGAAATATTGCGAATATTTGATAATAAGTAATTTCTTTGTCAGAGATTTGAGTGAAAATATTATCATGAAATACCGGCCTAAAGGGATCTGGTGTTTTCTTTTTTTAAGCGTAATAACCATCTAGTGTGCTTCGTTGTTGCAGATGGAGTGATACCAACATAAATTTAAGTAATTCATGAACCCTAATTTTTCGTTCATAAATTCAGGAAAAAATATGTGTGGATTACTCGTGTATATACGGTATAATAAGCCTACGTTGCAATATGCTTGGTGAAAATCAGAGTATGGCGTTGACATAACAACATCATCATTTCAAAGTGTAATTAGTGTGGATTTTGATATTGGACTGTGTGACTGCGAAAGTGATTTGGAATATGATAATGTGGCTTTAGTGAGGTGTGCACATTGTTCTTTCCCACTTTGTTTTAACCATTTCATGGTAATTTGATGACTAATATAAACACTTGCAGGAGTTTGGTACTGCTGCTCACTCTTCTTGAGGTCAGCAAACACAGACCACCAGTAATTGATGACATATACTTCAAGATCAATAAGGATAGAGAATAATGACAAGCAAGCTCATTTCAGCCCGTTATGGGTAAAGGAAGAGACAGAGCATCTACAAGACAATATAAAAGGAGCACAACAGTTAACTGTAAAAATAAATTAAATAATCAGAAGTCTTTGTTGTAATCTTTTGTTTTATTATATGCAATTGAGCACTTTGTGGAGCTAGCATATCATTAGATTGGATGGAGAGATGGGGCGTTTTATGCATTTGAAGAGGTGGTGGGAGCAGTTTAACTGTTTCTTGTTACTGCCGGAACAAGAGTTGATGCTGTGGTAGGTTCAAGTTTACAATTGACTATATTGTTGTCAACTGCAGAGCACTTCTGCAACCATGAAACACAGTGGTATGGGCAGAGTTACAGCAACAAAGGGAAAAAAAAATAATTGCAACAGACACTGCTGATTATTTTATTGATTCACCGCTGTTGTTGCACCAACCACCACAATGGAAGGGAGTTACCTGAAGTGCATTCAAGTCAAGTCCAGTTGACTTTGATTTAAAATAGACCCACATTCATATACCAGATAGTATGAAACTAATACTTTTAAGGAAGTAATTTCTGCTCCTGACTAAAAAAAAAACTGGAAAAGGGCAATTGTAGTGAAACTGGAATCTCTGAAGGAGAACATAACTTGTAAAATTGTTCCTCTAACCAGAAACTAGCATGTTACTGACTAAAAGTGGGTCTTCATGTACTTCTCTTCACACAAATTGCAAAACTACTTATTCAAGCCTTCAAACAGGTATAAGGCATCAACTCCAATAAGACCTTTGTCACCCATTTTGTGGCCCAACTTGTACAAAGTATTCCCGGCAGCTGTCAACAATGAAAATCTAGAGGTGATTCAATTCATTGTTTACACTGCATTTGTAAATTTCAGCCTCAAAGATAATATCTGTTTTGAGAAATAACCTGAGGGACTGCTGCTTTACATAAAGCATTGTGGTCACTGTTTGGGCTCAAGCATGCTTCTTGATCTTGGCACAAGATGTTTTTACAATGAGAAGCAAAAAGATTGCCCAGCCTGAATAATTTAAGAGTCCAGGAACAGAGCATTGAACATGCTGAAGTTTAAAATTGTCACTACTGTTCTCTGGAGAATCAGTTTGGTGTTTACATTGGTAAATATAAGCAATATAACAGTTAAGATACAGTATATGTTAAGATTAATAGCAATTTAACCTGTGGTGTACTGGATACACTATGACAAATAAATCCCTGGTACATGCCACATTAACTGCATAATAAACCTTTATTACAGATCACTTGATACATTCAGTGTACACAATAGTCGAGTCCAAACAATACTCAAAGGCCTGAGTGGGCTATCTAAACCTCCGCTCAAAGATATTGCACTCCAGGCAGGGTCAATCTCGACGTCACCACAGAGGCCCCCCCCTGCAGTGCGGAGCACATCTGAGACTGGATCACGAGTGCCAGGCCGAAGGCCGATCACGGGGGAGAGGGAAAACATAGTCTCTGTGCCAAGCAGGCGCAATGACTCTGTGGCCGGTGCGAGTGTAAGTAGTAGGTGAGTGTGTGGCTGGTGGAGTAGGAAAGAAGAGGATGAAAAGGGTGCCGGTAGCATCAATGAAACACTCGACGTTCGATGGATCAGCGGTAGGGAAGGCTTTCGGAAAAGAGGAGGGAAAGGTTTTGTTCATGAGGTTCGTTGGAAGAGTTAGGAGAGATGAACTTAACGAAGATTTGATTATCATTCAAAACGACAGAGATGTTGGAAGGGGGTAGGCAGAAACGTCTACTGAGAAGAAGTGAGGGGGAAGGTGTGCTGGTGAAACATGAGTTAAGGGGGAGGAAGGTGACTCGGCAGGGGGTCGCCCTCCTGCAGAGGCATGTCGTCCCGTGGCGTGCAAGGGTAGAAGGTAACATCAGGCATTGGTGCAGTGTCGACTGCGGCGTCTGGGAGCTGAGAGGAGACGGTCCAAGCAGGCTTCAGTCAGCTCTTAGACACTGTCGTCGTCTTCCCGTCAGTGATGATGTCGAAGTGCGATGGACCTTGGCATACGACCGTGAAGGGACCACGGTACGGCGGTTGTAGTCGAGGGCGAACTGAATCCTGCCGTAGCATCACTGCAGCACACGTTTCTAAATCCCTATGCACAAAGACACCTGGGCGGGCATGAATGAAGGTTTGAGAGGTGCAGAGTGCTCACACTGTAGTCCTGATTTGCTCAATGAATTCAGGATATTAGCTAATGGTGGGGGCCATGTCCTCAGAGACGAATTCTGCTGGCAACTTAAGGCATTCACCGTACAAGAGCTCAGTGGTGGAGCATCCTTAGACTTCTTTGAATGAAGTTCAGAGACCCAGGAGTACCCAAGGAAGGGTGGTAGTCCACGATTCTGAATGGCAGATGAGTGCAGCTTTCAGGGTACGATGCCACCACTCTACCAACCCGTTGGATTGTGGGTGGTATGCGATGGTATGTATCCATGATGTGCCACAGAGATCGCACAACTTATCGAAAAGCAGTGCCTTGAACTGCCGACCCTGATCGGTAGTGATTGTAGTAGGGCAGCCGAAGCGGGCAATCCACAAAGATACAAATGTGTAAGCAACCGTAGCAGCAGAAATATCCAACAAGGGTGTGGCCTCCACCCAGCGTGAAGCCCGGTCAGTGCATGCGAGTAAGTATCGGAAGCCTTCAACACTGGGAAGAGGGCCCAAGAGGTCAAGGTGTGCGTGAGTGAAACGATCAGAGTGGATACTGAAGGAGCCAAGGGTTGGCAGTAATGTCGGCCAACCTTGACGCGTTGGCACGGAATGCAAGAGCGGCACCACTCACAACAGTCTTTTTTCACCGAAGGCCAAACAAAGCATTTCGTGATTAAGCGAGTGGTGGCTTGTGCACCTGGATGGGTGAGACCATGAAGCACGTCGAAGATCACACGGCGAAAATTTGTGGGGACTAGTGGGCGTGGCACACCCAAAGATGTGTCACACCACAATGCAGTACATCTACATCTACATGGGATACTCTGCAAATCACATTTAAGTGCCTGGCAGAGGGTTCATCGAACCACAATTATACTATTTATCTCCCATTCCATTCCCGAATAGCGCGCGGGAAGAAAGAACACCTGAATCTCTCTGTTCGAGCTCTGATTTCTCTTATTTTATTCTGATGATCATTTCTACCTATGTAAGTGGAGTCAACAATATATTTTCGCATTCGGAGGAGAATGTTGGCGATTGGAGTTTCCCAAATAACCCATGCCTCAGCGATAAGCGCCGTTGTTGTAATGATTCCCATCCCAGATCCTGTATCGTAACGCTGTCTCCCCTGTATTGTGACAATACGAAACGAGCTGCCCTTCTTTGGACTCTTCCGATGTCCTCCGTCAAACCCACCTGATAAGGATTCCACACTGGGCTGCAATATTCCAAAAATGGACGGACAAGCACAGTGTATGCAGTTTCTTTAGTAGTTATGTTGCATCTTTTAAGGGTTCTGCCAATAAAACGCAGTCTCTGGTTCGCCTTTCCCACGATATTATCTACGTGTTCTTTCCAGTGTAAGTCTGAAGTAATAGTGATTCCTAGGTATTTTGTGGAGTTTACAGCCTTCACATTTGATTGATTTATGTTGTAAACAAAGTTTAACGGATTTCTTTTCGTACTCATGTGGACGACTTCACACTTCTCATTATTTAGAGTCAATTGCCAATTTTTACACCATACTGATATCTTATTCAGATCGTTCTGCAGTTGGTTTTGATCTTCCGATGATTTTACTAGACGGTAAATGACGGCGTCATCTGCAAACAACCAAAGAGAGCTACTTAGATTTTCCCCTAAATCGTTTATGTAAATAAGGAATAGCAGAGGACCAATAACACTACCCTGTGGAACGCCCGATATCACCTCTGTTTTAGTCGATGCCTTACCATCGATTACTACGAACTGTGTCCTATCTGACAAGAAATCCCCTATCCAATTGCAAATTTGGGGCGATATACCATAACCACGCAATTTGATTAAAAGCCGTTTGTGAGGTAGGTACGGTGTCAAAAGCTTTCTGGAAATCAAGAAATATGGAATCGATTTGCGAACCTTTGTCGATAGCACCCATCACTTCGTGTGAATATAGAGCTAGTTGTGTTTCGCATAAACGATATTTTCTAAATCCGTGTTGACCTTGGGTCAATAGATCGTTCTGTTCGAGATAATTCATAATATTTGAATACAGGATATGTTTCAAAACCCTGCTGCAAATTGACATCAATGAAATAGGCCTGTAGTTTAGTGGGTTACTCCTACTGCCTTTCTTGAATATAGGTGTGACCTGTGCAACTTTCCAATCTTTTGGTACAGATCCTTCTATGAGAGAGCGGTTGTATATGACTGTTAAGTAAGGAGCTATCGCTCCAGCATAATCAGATAGAAATCTAATGGGTATACAATCCGGACCAGAAGACTTGTTCTTATTAAGTGATTTTAGTTGTTGCACTACTCCGATAATATCTACTTCGATGTTACTCATTACAGCATCTGTTCGTAATTCGAAATCTGGAATATTGGTTTCGTCTTCTTTGGTGAATGAGTTTCTAAAAGCTATGTTTAGTAACTCTGCTTTAGTAGCGCTGTCATCGGCAGGATCGCCATTACTATCACATAGTGAAGGTATTGTTTGTGACTTTCCCCGAGTATATTTAACATATGACCAAAATCTCTTTGGGTTTTCAGTCAAATTACGAGAAAGAGTTTCGTTGTGATAAATGTTGTAGGCATCTCGCATTGAAATCCTCGCTAAATTTCGAGCTTCTGAGTATAGTCGCAAATCCTGGGGATTTCGTGTTCGTTTAAATTTAGTATGCCTTTTTCTTTGCTTTTGCAACAGTGTCCTAACCTGTTTTGTGTACCAAGGGGGATCGCCTCCTTCTTTTACTAATTTATTAGGTATAAAACTTTCAATTGCTGTCGATACCACTTCTTTGAATTTGAGCGACATCTGGTCTACACCTACGTTTAGTGTTAGAACGAGTGGAAGCTGTCTTTCAAGAAGCAATGTATTTTGTTTCTATCTGCTTTCCTGAACAAATATACTTTGCGTTTATTTTTGGTAACTTTGGGACTTTCGATATTCAATTTCGCTACTACAGCTCTGTGTTCACTAATACCTGTATGCGTTTTGATGCTCGTTATGAGCTCAGGATTATTTGTTGCTAAGAGATCAAGTATGTTTTCACATCCATTTACAATTCTAGTTGGCTCATGAACTAATTGTTCGAAGTAATTCTCAGAGAATGTGTTGAGTACAATTTCGGACGATGTTTTATGCCTACCTGCTGATTTGAAAATATAATTTCTCCAACAGATCGAGGGTAAATTAAAATCACCACCTACTATTATCGTGTGAGTCGGGTACGTTTTTGTAATTAGACTCAGGTTTTCTTTGAACCTTTCTGCTATTGTATCGTCAGAGTCGGGAGGCCGGTAAAAGGAACCGATTATTAACTTCTTACGATTTTCGGGTACAACCTCTACCCATAATAGCTCGCACGAACTATCAACTTCAACTTCGCTACATGAAATACTACTTTTGACGGTGACAAACACGCCCCCACCTATTTTGTTTAATCTATTCTTTCTGAATACCGTTAGATCTTTTGAAAATACTTCTTCTGAACTTATTTCCGGCTTGAGCCAACTTTCGCACCGTAGGGGCACCGGGTATGTTTTTGCGCTCCAAAACTAAAGAATGCTAGCCGGATTTGAGCAAGGTCGAAATTGAATCATCGCTCGTCTGAACCTTGGCGAGCTCGTGGAAGTCGATGACAGAAGAGATACCAGTGATCCGCGAGAAATAATCAGTGACCAAATTGTCAGAGCCGCGGACGTACTGTACGTTGCTCGTATACTGAGAGATCAGATCAAAATGCCTGTAACAATGAGGAGGTGGGTCAGCTGGAGGATTTTTGAGGACGTGTGCCAGAGGTTTATGGTCTGTGTATATAGTTAGTGGCCGACCCTCAATATCTTCCCGGAAATACTTGACCGCCTTGTATACAGCAAGAAGTTCGCGGTCGAAAGCAAACCACTTGGATTGGCTGCGTGACAACTTTTTAGAAAAAAACTTCAATGGCTGTGACTCCTCACCACAATGCTGCTGTAGCACCGCCCCAATCGACACCTCACTGTCATCAGTGGTAATGGAAAGGGTGGCATCGGTGGAGGGCTGAGCGAAAGTGATTGCTTTTGCTAACGCCGTTTTCAAAGAGTCAAATGCAGTTTGCATCTCCGCCGTCCAAAGGACAGGACGATCCCCTGTAGTGTTAGGACCGCGCAAGGCATCTGTGGGGGGTGTTTGTAGTTCTGCAGCCTTTGGGATATGCCGACAAAAAAAATTTATCATCCCCAAGAAGCGTCGTAGTTCATGATAAGTTGCAGGCGGGGGAAGTTTCTGCACAGTTTCAACCTTTTCATCAGTGGGGCAAATGCCATCTGCTGACATGACATGTCCCAGGAAAATAACAGACGACTGTCTGAAAACACATTTGTCTTTGTTGGTCACAACATCGTGCAAATCAAGGACACTGAACAGTTCGGATAAGTGTTTTTCATGCTCCTCAGATGATTTCGAAAAATCAAAATATTGTCCAGGTATGTGTTACACTGTGGCAGAGGTTGAAGAAGGGAGTCTAGGAACCTCTGCCATGTCTGTGCGGCATTTTTTAAGCCATAAGGCTTATATACATATTCAAATAAGCCAAAGGGAGTAATGATGGCCGTTTTTGGAATGTCTGGTTCGTGCATTGGAATTTGGTGATAAGCCTTCTTGCAGTCAACGACGCTGAAAGTGGTCGCACCTGCAAGTTGGCTAGCAAAGTCTTGGGTATTTGGCACAGGATAGCTATCAGTGATTGTCCTATCGTTCAACTTCCTGTAATTTCCACATAAACGATAGGTACCATCCTTTTTCGGTGTAAGGTGAATAGGAGAAGCCCATTCGCTAGAGGAAGGTCACACAATGCCGGCCTCAAGCAGTTCGCCAGTAATGTTTTTTTTGCGATTTTGAGTTTATGCGGATTGAGGCGGCGTGGTCTGAAACGCACTGGAGGTCCCTCTGTTGTGTTGAGTATATGGCAAGAATCACTACTGATAGCAAGAATGCCACGCGGGCGTGCGGAACTATGTGAAACTGTCGTGTTATTGTTATGCGCGTCAGAGTTCGGGCCGCGCGACTGGGAGGGAGCGCGCGACACTTGTTGGGCGGATCGTAAACTTCGTAAGGAAGCAATTACTTCTCTTGCACAAGCCAGCTTGCATGACTTAACGTTAATCTGTTCTTTAAGCCTACTCTGAGTTTCTTTAAGTTCAACAATTTCAAGTCTCTGTACAGTTACGTCACATGTTACACTAGTAAGTTTTGCAGCTAACAGTGCGCACTCTGTTTGCAAAAGAGAAATGTCAACATTAATATGCGGCGATGGCCGTGCACTGGAGGAGGCAGACAGACGGATGCGCGTGTTAGTGGTTTGATGTAACAAGATTCCTGCCGGAATGTCCACGAAAAATTTATCGTTCGTTAAAAAGTCTATATCAAGCACCGGACAGGACACTTGCGCTACCAGAAAGTCCCACTTAATAGTCAAGTCTTTAGATAAATGAACTGGCATGTGAACCGTTCCAAGCACTTTGATAGTGGAGTCGTTTGCGGCGCGAAGCAGTGTGAGCAGTGTGGGAGAAGGTACTAGAGTGTCCAGTGCAAGAGACGGGGGTAAAACACTCGTATCTGCCCCACTGTCAATCAGAAAGTCAATGTTCAAAACACAGTCAGTCACAAACAAACAGCCTTTGCAGCTTACCGTACCAGAGTTGCGAAGTGGAGGCATCTTTGTTTCGAGTGGGGCACCACGTCTGCTACTGCGCCCCGCCGCCTGCGTTACCCGTCGTGCACGGCACATGGCAATGTTTAGTGTCATCTGTAACGTTGCTATGATACCGGCAGAGCGGCGTCCAAGAGAGCGTGCTGCTGGACTGGCATTTCCATCATACCAACTGGTGAGTCCGGAGAGCGTTGCGCAGGACGGTTACCAGATGACGACATCGTATGGTTGCGCGACGAAAACACACGGGCGCGATCGTCACCTACGTGCTTGGTAGGGGGGGAAATATTTGGAACAACAGTCACACCACTGTTAACACTGGGAGCGCGATGGTTAATGATCTTAAATGCACGATCTGCTATTGATAGTTTTTCATCAAGAGAACAAGACGGAAGTGGCAGCAACTGCAGCTGCAAGGGTTCAAGCAATTTCACTAGCCAGATTGACCACAAAGTAATGTCCGGGAGAAAATCAGTTGATACAAGGGCGCGCAATCTACGCCACAGTTCAGATGGTGTAAGGTCTCCTAAGTGCACTTCGTGAATTATGTGATGCAACACTTCATCAGGCGAGCGGGAAAGTCTCTCACGGATGACAAGTTTCGCATTAGTGTACGTAGGTGGCAGAGGTGGGTTAAGCACCAAATTGCTAATCAAGTCAAGGTGGTCGTGTAGATGACCGACAAGGCACACGAACTTAGATTTTTCTGAAAGAATGCCCGAAACCCTGAAAATAGATTCAATTAATGCGAACCAAGTGTTCTGATGTTGCTTTGCAAAAGGCGGTAGCTTTGGCAATTTAGTGGGCTGTTGTTCGAAATTAACTGGATGAACAAGCGAAGGAGGCGCATTGCCTGTCGCGAATGTTGGCCCGGAAACTGGTACGTTCGTGAGGGCATAGTTCTGTGAAGAATTTTGTCCAAAACTAACTGGCAGTCCGGCGGTACTATTCAACACATTTGTAACACATGGTAGATGGTCAGAAGGCACAGTAACTGAAGGTATATCACACTGCACTTGTGGAAAATCACACAAAAAGTTTGAGATCCAAGGCGGTACCAAAACTCGCTGTTGAGTGCACGAAGAGTCAAAATTCGAATGTTCAGTTGTAACACAGCACTGTTCGTGAGGCACTGGTGATGTGAAAGTTGATTCTAATTTAACTAATTTGGCGGTTTGAACCATAGAAAGTTCAGGAGCCAGCATGTTGGCGTGGCCGCGTTGATTGCGGATTTGTTAGGCTGTATAGTGTCTAGTCCCACCTGTGAATTGATGCACTGTCCTTTCTCAATGGTTGAAAGCGGAGAAGCAGATAATCCTTGTCCTTACGATCGTAGCACTGAAGAACACGAAGATTGATTCCACATGGCGCGATTGTTGACTGCACTCTCATGATAACAATTTCAGAAAAGAGGCACTAAAGCGTAATTGTGCGTGAATTGAAACGCGGGGTCACCACTGTGGATACACTATGACAAATAAATACCCGGTACATGCCACATTAACTGCATAATAAACATTTATTACAGATCACTTGATACGTTCAGTGTACACAATAGTCGAGTCCAAACAATACTCAAAGGCACGCATGGGCTATCTAAACCTCAGCTCAAAGATATTTCACTCCAGGTAGGGTCGATCTCGACATCGCCACAAACCCAATGCATTATTTCTTTTGAAAACCATTATTCGAGTATGTAGAAACAATTTAAATATAAGAACTCAATGTCAGTAGAATTACTATAACACGTAGCGCCTCAATCTACTTCATTGGTGGAGTGAATATTGGTTCTATTCGCTGACAACAACAAGCTGAAGTTCTACAGATGCATATAGTTGGGGAACACTTAAACTTTTTAACTTTGGCATGCACCATGCCCTGTTCTGGGTCTCTAAATTATTTGGGCCTGCCAAACTTTTTACCTCTCATTGTATATTTCTCTTACAGAATAGTTTTCAACAAAATGATGCTGTGCCATGTTAATTTCATGGCACAATCAGTGTGAAATTTGTTATATTCACCCCCGTTGTAAAACCTGCCCTTTGCACCCTTCCACCACCAATTACTCCAGTCCCGTAACCCGGAAGGTGTACACGATCAAAGGCAGAGCCACTTGTGATAGTACCCATGTGATCTACCAACTGACATGCCTGCACTGTGAAGCGTTCTAGGTGGGAATGACCAGCAACAAACTGTCCATTCGCTTGAATGGACACAGGCAGACAGTGTTTGTTGGTAACGAGGATTACCCTGTGGCTAAACAAGCCTTGGTGCACGGCCAGCACTTCTTGGCACAGTGCTACACCGTCCGGGTTATCTGGATACTTCCCACCAACACCAATCCTTCAGAACTCCAGAGATGGGAACTAGCCCTTCAGCATATTCTCTCTTCCCGCTGCCCAACTGGTCTTAACCTCCACTAAATTTGAATTCCCACCCACCATCTTTAACATCTTAACATCTTTGCCTCAGTTCTCTGGACAGAGCCTCTGCCTCTAGTGGCATCTCTGTCTAACTTCTTAACTTCTTTGGTTTCTATAGTATGTCTGTCTAGGTGTGCTTGCGTCTGTGTAAATGTATGGGTGTGTGTGTATTTGTTTACCTTCCTTTTCCTCCCCCAAGGAAAGTCTTTCCTCTCCTGGGATTGGAATGGCTCCTTACCCCCTTCCTTAAAACCCTCATCATTTCCTTTTCCCTCTCCTTCCCTTCTGCCTGAAGAAGCAACTGGGTTGCGAAAGCTTGTGTTTGTGTGTGTGTGTGTGTGTGTGTGTGTGTGTTCTATTTATTTGTGCTGCTGTCACACCTGTGCTCCTTCGCCTAGTGAGTAATCTTCGTCTATTTTTCATATTAGTGTTAGTCGTAGATGACTGACCCATCAGTATCCAGGAAAGAGATGCTTAGGCCTAATAAAAGTAGAAGTGTACGAAGTAAAAGCAGCGAGAATCTGAACAGAAGGAACAAAGTTATATTGATGACACATGATCATGGCCACGGATTAGCATCTCTTTTGAATGAACAGCCCACGGTAATTGCAAGTGCATTAATAAAAAATGGCGCAAACATGCCTGAAATATGCAAATATGCACAATCCACAGATATAACAAGTTTATCCTCAGAAGATTATGTTGTGATTTGTGGCGGATCAAATGATGTAATCAAAGGAGATTCACATAAGATGAAACAAGAATTTAAAAAATGCCTAGGGCAGCTGACACATACGAATGTGTTTATGCTGAATATCCCACACCGGTACAATTTGCTGTCATGGTCAGGGATAAACATAAACATAACAGCGGCAAATGAAGAAATATCGATGTTATCTAAACATTTCAAAAACGTAAAACTCTTGGATGTGTGCAACATTGGACACAGATTCCACACTCAACACGGGCGACAACTTAATAGACTTGGAAGGATACTGCTTGTTAAAATCGTGATTGACAATATTCAAAACAGTGCAACAGAATGAGAAATCATTCTACAGAGGCACTCACAAAATACGCTTGCAACTGTGTCAACAGCAAGGTCGCAGTTATCTTCAACAGAGGAAATACCACGTCTGACACGAAAAAGAAGGGAACCTCAGCGTTTTTTATGGTGAGTAATTCAAAGGAGACGCTTGTTAAGTCATCTGTTGCATCTCACAGGAAGCAGACAGGAGACAGCGGACAAGAAATTCGTGTTACTAAACAACATAATAATAATAGTAATAATCAGTGCCACCAATCCTCCAAGAATAGGAAGTTCAATGTAGTGAAAGACATAACAACAAACCTGTTAGAATCAAGTACAATCAGAGGTAGAGAAAAAGTACTGAGTGTGCTACAAATCAATATATGCAGTATTAGAAATAAGGTATTAGAATTAAAAAAATGATGTTATTTGCATGTTCGAACACTGGCTAACTGAAGAGGAAATAGATACTTTTATTCCTCAAGGCTATGTTGCTGCAAGTGTGATGTGTAGGAAGCAGAAGAAACATTGTGGGGTTGCAATTGTTGTTAAGGACGAAATAAAATTCACAGTTGTTGACATAAGTGAATATTGTTCTGAAGTGAACAGTGAGTTCACCTGCGTAAAACTGACAGATCTAAATATGGTAGTTATAAGTCTTTACAGATCCACAGATGGAGAGGTAGAAATATTTCTAAAAAATTTTGAACTCATTGTGAAAAAAATATTAAAGAACAAAGAAAATATTGCTATTTGTGGTGATGTCAACATAGAAATGTCAAATTCTGATAAACAAGTGTCAAGATCCTTTTTTAATATTTTAAGGACACTAAATTTATTCTGTACAAACAAAAGGGCTACTCGTAAACAAGCCTGTTTAGACAATGTTATTGTTAACTTTTCCAATGAAAATTTTACTGTCACCTAGAAGAAGAATGTTTTTTCCCGACCATGATCCATTGTTGTTAACACTCCATAACAAACTGATAAGTCAAATCAATAACACTAGAACTACTCATGAAGAAGAGACAGTTACTTGGGTGAGAGGTCAAAAAGATGAGTATTTGAAACTGTTTATTGAAAAACTGAGTCAGGTAAAGTGGGATTTTTTTATGAAACAGAGATGGAATTGTGTAATGTTGAAAATATGTTTGATAGGTTTTTTAGGCAATATATTCAGTTATGGTACACTTGTTCACCATTAAGAAAGCAAAATTTGAAAAGCAATTCCAAAAGAAAGTTAATAAATTGGTCAAATAGTGACCTTAAAAAAAACACAAGGGAACAGATGTGGTTACTGAGAAACATATTTAAAAATAACTGTAAGAGTGACCCTGTAGAAGCTGAGTTAAATTACAGGTCTTATCTGAAATGTAAAAGAAACTTAAAAAACAAAGCTCCTGCAGGCAAAAAGGCTAGCATATGAAAATTATATAGAAACTGCTCCAAATAAGTGCAAGGCAGCCTGGCAGATTATCACACAAGAACATTCCGCTACCCACTCGAACCAGACCTGCTAAATGAGTTCTTTGTGTCTTCAGTGAAAGAAATTGGAAACACAATCAACTCACCGAACACTTCAGCTAGTGAATTACTTTGCAAACTGTCACCAGTGAAACAGTCTTCTCAATGGAAAACCATCACACCCACTGAAGTCCGAATGGCAGTAAAGAAATTCTCCAACTCTAAAACTATGGATAATTACTGGGTATCCAACTACATTATCAAGAAAACCATCCACCTGATCTGTGAGCCTTTAGCATTCATCCTTAGCAAGTGCCTAGAGTTCGGAATTTTCCCAGATTCATTAAAAATATCAAAGGTCATACCAATCTTCAAAAAAGGAGATAAAGATCTCCCCCAAAATTATAGGCCAGTTTCCATAGTGCCAATAATGTCTAAAATATTTGAGACTCTTATGTAAAACCAACTCAGTAGTTAGATATGTAAAAAATAGATGAAGTCCACTTACAAGGCGAAGGAGCACAGGCAGTGATAGCAACAAATAAACACACAGACACACACACACAACCGCTAGCTTTCGCAACCTAGCTGCTTCATCAGGCAGAAGGGAAGGAGAGGGAAAAGGAAATGATGAGAGTTTTAAGGGAGTGGGTAAGGAGTCATTCCAATACCGGGACAGGAAAGACTTACCTTGGGGGGAAAAAAGGAGGGTAAACAAATACACACACACACCCACACATTTACTCAGACGCAAGTACACTTAGGCAGTGTAGAAAGCAAAGAAGTTAAGAAGTTAGACAGAGATGCCACTTGAGGCAGAGGCTCTGTCCAGAGAACCGAGGCAAAGATGTTAAGATGGTGGGTGGTAATTCGAATTTGGAGGTTGAGACCAGGTGGGCAAAGGGAAGAGAGAATATGCTAGTTATTTTGAAGAAAATAACCTCCCTGTGAACAATCAGTTTGGGTACCAACGAGGTAAAAACACGACTTCAGCAATACGTAATATTGTAAGTCAGATATCCACTGCCTTTGAAAATAATAACAAGGCCTCACTTATTCTTTGTGACCTAAGTCAAGCCTTTGATTGTATACCCTTTGGAATATTGTTGGAGAAGCTTAGATTTTATGGGATATCAAATACATGAATTAAAGTAATAACTTCATACTTAAACAATAGTATGTATCAGTCAGATACAGACATTCACTGATGAATATTGTAGACATAGGGGTACAACAAGGACCTGTCGTGGGACCTTTCTTTTTCATAGTAGCAGGAAATGACTTACCTCAACATGTTTCCCAGCCTGTAATTAGCTATGCAGATGATACCACAATAATTATATGCCATCAAGACAAGTCAGAATTACAAAAATGTCACAAGAATCATTAGAGGAGGCAGTGCAATGGTTCTCCTCCAATAAACTCTTGTGCAATCCACAGAAGAGCCAGCAACTTCTGCTAGGCCTATCTAATGATGTCGAAAATAGATCAGATAAACTTTTCGGATTTAATATTGACTTCAAACTGACCTGGGCAGAACATATCAATTCTATCTGCAAAAAATACCCAGAGTGTCATACCTAATGTGGAAACTAAGAGATTTAGTGACATCTGAGTATTTAAAGACTGACATTTTTGGTCTGTTCCAGTCACACATTTCTTATGGACTAGTGATATGACATTAAAAAAAAAAAAAAAAAAAAAAAAAATTACACACAAGTACAACACTAGAGGAAAAATTAAATTTTATGTTCCCAGACACAGACTGGTGAAAGCAGCCCACTTACCTATAGTCAGCTCTATAAAAATATTCAACAAATTACCACCATCTGTAGCCTTTCAAACTATTTCAAAGAAAACAGCTGGTTGGCTGACAATCCATTTTACAAAATATCAGAATTTTTTTATGTTCAAAATGTGAATATAGTTTAAGATAGCTATAAAACAAGATTGTGAATAAAGAATATTTGTAATTAAGTATAACTGTATAGCTATAAAACAAGATTGTGAATTAGAATATTTGTAATTAAGCATAACTGTATGTCTCGACATATGTTATATGATGTAGCCTATTCCATATTAATTATGGTCAATGGTGAATAAAGAATAAATAGTTTAGTGTCACCATCAATAGGTCCATAATAGTTTATGTTAATTGTGGCATGGAAATCAAGAAGGATTCTGCAGGAAATTAATGTCGATGAATCAAAATACATACCTTAAAAGATTAATTTAAAAGTTGCTGATTGCACGAATAGGCCTTCAGTGAAGATATCCAATTTTCTGGTAGCTCTGCTTTTCTCTGTGTTATTCAGTTTATAAACAGAATTTATTGTGCTGCTAATTTTGGTAAGTTACAGGAGCATCATTCCTGTTCCATAATACTATCGTAGGAAATGCTTGTATTGGTCGAGTAAAACTAAGAAAGTTTAATTGTATTGTATCTTTTTTTATTCTTGTGTGTGTAGTACAATTAATGTAGAAAATAAAGTTGTAAGTACTATTTTCTATGTTGACAGCCCCTGACACATCTTTTAAAGCTGCTTGACTGGTTGCTCGGAAACATTGTGTGGTTAGCAGCTCATACAAACATGCATCTCATGTGGCTGCAAGATGATGTTGCTGCTACGGCTATTTCTGGGGCATCTTCACAGCCTGATCCTGGAGGTAATATTTGTAATTCAGTCAAAAATTTGCTCTCCTTTATTTGTAATTGGCCTGGTTATATTTCAGTGGTAACAATATAATCTCTTATCCAGTGATATTATTGGTGAATTTCTTCATATAGAGTGAGGGGGATGCATCCATCTCCACAATAATTTTGATTAACCGTACTAAAAGCTTCATTGAAGAACCATATTGCAACAAGCATCGACTGCAAGTCGCACCATAGACAGAACTGATCTTTGAAGCCACAAATAATCTACTTGGGACATTGACAGTGGCTCATACTGTGATCCAGAACACCCCTCTTGCAACATACTTGTGCTGCTCTTCTCTGGATCTTCTCAAACTCCTTTATCATTCCCACCTGGTAAGGCTCTCACACTGATGGTCAATATTCAAGTACTGATCAAATGAGTATTTTATAACCCACTTCCTTTCTTGATGGACTCCTCCTCTTGAGTATTCTTATACCTAATCTGTCTAGCATCTTCTTTAAGCACAATTAATTTGTAAAACGTCTATCATTAAATTTAACAGCACTCACACAATGCACTTTTGAAAATGTATAATGTTTAAAATAGGGATGGGTCGAACCCTAATTTTACGAATTGAATCCAAATACCGAATCTTAAATAAAACATGTGCTGAATTCCGAACCCAAATCGAATCTTCCAAATCTCAAACCCAAATAATCTGTCAACTCAAGTGCATGTATTTAAAAAGAATTAGTACTCTATCACAGGCATTGATGAAGAGAAAGCCTTCTGGGGTGGATCCCAAATCACAATATTAACAGTAAAATTTAAGAAATTTAAATTTCATTTAGATTTTTATTTTAAATCTTAAGAACTTTTAATACCCCCTACCCTTAAAAGAAATTTGTATGAAACATTTTGAGATATATGTTGTTTATTTGCTCTAAAAGATAATAAGAAACTTTCCTCACTCTATTAAAAACTGTTTCATTTTTATGAAATAGAAAAAGAATTGCAGAATGAAGTCCTAGAAAGCAAAGGATTATGTGTAATTTTTTTTTTTTTTTTTTTTTTTTTTTTTTTTTTTTTTTTTTTTTTTTTTTTCCTTCAAAGTGGAAGAGTCAAAAATAAAGCCTGAAGAGATGAGTAGATATTCTAGGAATTAAAGAAACAGATTCTTAAAAAAATAGGATGTGTAAATGTTAAATAATTTTATACTGACATATCAGTCATTTCGTAAGTGACGGACAGGACAATCTGACACAGAGAAATCCGTGTTTATTCGGCGTGTTTGTACTTGTTATTACTAGGAATGCATTTCAGAACTGTGAAAAGTACTCAACATGCAGATTGCGCATTCCAGAGGTTAAGCAAGGGTATTTTGTGGATCTATTTATTCTTTCAAACATCTAAGATCACGTCACTTATCAGCACAGAATGTATATTCATAAAAGATTTAAAAATCAGTTCTAGAAGTCAGTTGCCGTTCTAATGTTGTCACCGCTTTACATAATGATTACAGCTGGTCCCTAATTTTTTTCCTAAAACACCGAAAGTTTTATTAGTTCACAGCCTCTATAACAAAGTCATTCCACTGTAGGTGAAGATGATAAAAAAAAGAACTTACCTTATATGCTGGCTGAAATCCACTGTGTTGTGAGCTGTCTTCGGAGTTCACTAAAGAATGATGTTTCAAGATAGTTTCGTAAATCATAAACAAGATGTCAGTTGATATGGAAACGATTTTATTTCCATTTAATTTCCATTCAAATGAAGATTAAACCAGACACATATAGTTGCACAATGACCAACAAAGCAACAGCAGATCACAGAGATGTTAACAGGTTTGTAACCAGGAACAACAAACATCTTTCCGCATAATAAGACTAATGACATTTTTTTGTAATTCTCAATTAAACAAAATTCTTTTACTTTAAGTATGCAAAAATAAATAAAATCAAAATATTACATTTAGGCTTTAACTATTTATCTCAATGTATGTTTGTGTTGTATAAAGTTTGTATTTAATAGTATACACAAATTAAAACTCGTGTTTTGACTAGTGTCAAATTTGCTCAAATTATTTACATTATTTTGTATTTTTAAAGTACCCAATTATCTGTTTTGGCAATAATATGTAGGTGTACTATTATTGAGGCACGTAATTTTAATGTATTTCAATTTGTGGTCTAATTTTTTATAAATACAGATTTGTATAAAGTCATCATAGTTTTGTCTATTTCAAAGCTAGTTCCTTAGTACCAAATGGATTATTAATTTTAGTATGTGAAAAATGATCAGTATTTAATTTAGGATCCAGTGATATATAAAACATGGTCTGCCCTAATTTATTTAAATAAAAGGTACATATTTAATCATGCTGTGCAATAGTTATAACATGTAATATTATTGTTTTTATACAAATTAGTATCTTTATAGGCTCAGCATATTCCGAAACTAAGTGTAATGCGTATTTAGTATTTGCAGCTATTATTTACAAAAGTATCAAAATTGAAAGTTATGTATAAGGACAGCCAAAGTAATGTTTAAATCAATATACTATTTCTGAAAGATGTTCTACTAATATTGTTAATAGTATGTTAAACTGAACGCGAAAATGTGATATTTTACATGTCCGGTGGTAAAGTTTCATTTGAGGTTTCTCAGGTTTTTGTCTGTAATTTTGGCAATGAAACTGTAGGGAGTGCACAACATAGCTGAAATGTTACACCGTGCTTCATTTCTAACTATTCCCAATCAGCATAAGAATAATACAAATGTAAACATTAACGTGATATGTATATTGTCCCGCGTTCGTCATTCTCTTTTGGGTTTGTTAGGCGGACAGAATTTAAATGTGGTAACAGCTAACATGGAAGATTACATGGCGTAATGTTTACATTTGTATTATTCTTATGGCGAAGAGAGTGTGGAATTTATGAATCTCGATTCATAGGAACAATACCTTGCTCCTAATAGAATAACGCGTAAGTTGTAGCACAAAGGCAGTGATTGTAGCGTCAGGCATATTGATGCAACACATGCTTGCCAGTCGGCTTTACGTAGTACCTTTTAGATAAGACTTCTAATGTAGGGCTATTGTATGAAACTGTATGCGGAAATATAAAACAATTTTATTAGACTTATAATACAAATCTTACAAAATGTTTATAATAGTAATTAGATACTGGTATGGTAATTATGAATCACTATCATTTGACTCCTTGTTACACAGTTCCTTTGTACTACAGAGCATCATACCTTGTACAGTCTAGTACATTCGATACTGAACATTTTTAAATGCCTGTTACGCAATCTGATTTCGAAACCACTTCCATGTATCATCATTCCATTGACCTACTTGCTCATTTTACACAACCTGTTGGTGTCAGGTGTCTGTCACTTTTCAAAAGGCAGTAGGTGCACATGTGTTTAAGCTTGACCTTAAAGGATTTATTGAAACATACGTCAAGTGGTTGCTGAAATGACGTCATCCTGACTGGATGGCGCATGATTAGAACTTTTTATCCATGTAATAAATAACTTTCTTCTTGAAATCCTAATGCTTCACATACCTCACCACATTACAAAATTTAACAAAACAATACGTGAAATCAGAATGAGACAACTCATGCAAGAATCCTAAAGCCTTATGTATTGTGGGTATTTACGTGAAGAAATTTATTTTCGTTTCTACTTATATTATTGTTTTGTTTTATGACAGCATGTCTTTCAGTGGATCTATGGAAAATAAAAAAAATAATGCAAATGAAAGTGCACTGTTATGCAAAGTAAACTACAACATTCATAACTGAAGGTTTTCATATAACACTTTTGATTTGGGATTTGATAGTATTCGGCCATTATACACCAAATCTCAAATCCGAAGCCAGTGTCCTAGATTTGGCAAATAATGGATACGGCTGAACCACTTGGCCACAACCCAAGTTTAAAATACATAAGAGAAACACAGGATGATTTTGTCACAGACAAGGGCATGACACATAAACTTTTATCACACACCAAGTGTTGTTGACGTTAGAACATTTTTATAAATGTGATTATAGAGGTAAACATAAGTACACCTAATATAAAATTCACCAAATAGTAAATGAAATATTTTTGTCTATCCTAGGGTAGTGAAACTATAACAAACTTAAAATGAGGTCTCAACTGAAAAGGATTTCAGCTATCTGAAGATGGATTTGATTAATAATTCCGAAAACGGTCATGGTCGCAATAAATTCTTGTGGCTTGTCTTTGTTTTTAGTTAAAAACATTATAATATCACAGTCACACTTCTCACAGTATCAGTTTTTGATAAAGTAGCATTAATTTTATGTTGTAATTCTACTTGCATACATACTCCCAGATATTTAATGGAATGTACTGCTTCCAACAATTGTTCTACAGTTGTATTTCAGTATAATGAAGACTTCTTCCTGTGTATTCATGATACACGGCATTCATTTGTATTGAGGATGACCTCCTGCACCAAGCACTGATATGCTGCATATCCTCCTGCATTTTGCTATCGTTTTCCACCATTATATTACAGAATCATCTATGAAAAGCTTCAAAGACCTACTAACATTATATACAAGGTAAAAAGTATAACACTCTTTTGGGGTACTTGAGAAAGCTTCTCTCTGTTTGAAATTACACATGATATCCTGTCCGCTAGAAACTGTTCAATCCAGTCACAAAGTTGATCTGATATTCCATAATATTGTATTTTGTTCATTAGGTGACAGTGAAGAATAGTATCAAATATCTTCATGAAATCTCCCTGCTAACCTTTGCCTTATTTTATTTACTTTTTCCTGGGTTTTGGGGATAAATAGAATGTGTCACACAATCATTGCTTTTGATACCCATATTGATTCGTATAAATGAGATTTCCTGTCTAAAGATATGTCATAATATTCAAGCATAAAACATGTTTTAAAATCTACAACAAACCATCAGATATATAGGCCTACAATTTTGCACTTATGTTTCATGACCCTTCTTAAAAATAGGAATAACCTACACTTTTTTTCAATAATTAAGAATGCTTCACTCCTTCAGAGACATATTGCATTGTTGCTAGAATGAGGTAAATATCTTCGCATAGAATTGAATTGCTACCATGTCAGGTCTAGTGGGCCTTCCTCTGTTAAATGATTTATTTCGATATCTGCTATTTTGTCATTCATCTATTGATTTGGTTAACAAACTACAGTGCAATCTTCCTATGTGAAATGTCTTTGGAAAAAGACATATAGTATATTGCCTTGTGTATGTCATTCTTTGTTTCAGTGTCATTTGATCACAGACAGTCTGTATATATGTGTTAATTTATATATATATATATATATATATATATATATATATATAAAATAGAGGAAAAATTCCTAAAAGGAAAAATATACGTAAAAAATAGATGAAGTACACTTACCAGGCGAAAGGGCACAGGCAGTAATAGCAACAAATAAACACACAGACACACACACACACAAAAATGCTAGCTTTCGCAGCCTAGCTGTTTCATCAGGCAGAAGGGAAGGAGAGGGAAAAGGAAATGATGAGAGTTCTACAGTATGTCTGCCTAAGTGTACTTGTGTCTGTGTAAATGTGTGGGTGTATGTGCATTTATTTACCTTCCATTTTTTCCCCCAAGGTAAGTCTTTCCTGTCCCGGGATTGGAATGGCTCCTTACCCCCTTCCTTAAAACCCTCATCATTTCCTTTTCCCTCTCCTTCCCTTCTGCCTGATGAAACAGCTAGGCTGCGAAAGCTAGCATTTTTGTGTGTGTGTGTGTGTCTGTGTGTTTATTTGTTGCTATTACTGCCTGTGCCCTTTCGCCTGGTAAGTGTACTTCATCTATTTTTTACGTATATATGTATATATAACATATATGAAGTTTACTTACCAGGCGAAGGAGCACAGGTAGTGATAGTAACAAATAAAACTCACATAAATGCAAGCTTTCGCAACCCAGGCAGAGTAGGGAAGGAGAGGGAAAAGGAAAAGCTGAGGGTTTTAAGGGAGTGGGTAAGGAGTCATTCCAATCCCGGGAGAGGAAAGACTTACCTTGGGAGAAGAAAAGGAAGGTAAACAAATACACACACACCCACACATATACACAGATGCAAACACACTTAGGGAGACAACTGTAGAAAGCAAAGAAGTTGGACAGAGATACCACTTGAGGCAGAGGCTCTGTCCAGAGAACTGAGGCAAAGATGTTAAGATGTTAAAAGATGGCGGGTGGGAATTTGAATTTAGTGGAGGTTGAGACCAAGTGGGCAACGGGAAGAGAGAATATGCTGAAGGGCTAGTTCTGAATTATTGGTGTCGGTGGGAAGTATCCAGATAACCCGGACGGTATAACACTGTGCCAAGATGTGCCGGCTGTGCACCAAGGCATGTTTAGCCACAGGGTGATCCTCATTACCAACAAACACTGGCTGCCTGTAAACATTCATTGCAAATGGACAGTTTGTTGCTGGTCATTCCCACATAGAACGCTTCACAGCGCAGGTATGTCAGTTGGTAAATCACGTTGGTGCTATCGCAAGTGGCTCTGCCCCAGATCGTGTACACCTTCCGGGTTACGGGACTGGAGTAAGTGGTGGTGGAAGGGTGCATAGGGCAGGTTTTACAATGGGGGTGGTTGCAAGGGTAAGAGCCAGAAGGTAGGGAAGGTGGTTTGGGGATTTCATAGGGATGGACTTGGAGGTTACGGAAGTTAGGTGGGTGGTGGAAAGACACTCTAGGTGGACTGGGGAGGATGTCATGAAGAATGGATCTCATTTCAGAGCAGGATTTAAGGAAATTGTATCCTTATATTTTTACTGATTTAATGGAAGGCCAAAACTTCTTATGAGTCAGCTCGTCATCAGTGTTCAAAAGAGGTGCAAGATCCCAGACATTTTTAACCTCTTGTCTAAATGTCAAGTTCTGTCATTTGACAGCTGCTCACTGTAGCTTTTGGAGCTTTGTCAGCAAAGTAGAGAGTGTTTGGTGATTGTTAAATGGCCATATACTGTGCAGGACTTGAACTGTATTTCACAAGGTCTTCTTTGTCACATCTTGAGTACAGTTCAGAGATAAGGTGAAAGTACATATGAAACTGCATGCATTGAGACACAGACTCTGACTATGGCATGTTGTTGACAAGAAATATAAATAAATTAATTATAGAAGAAATCTCCTGTTTTAACCTCTGCATCAACAGCACAATCAGATAGCCTATTTTGAAGTTTACATACAAACAATGCATTGCAGTAAAAGCACCACAGACCTGAATGTTGGTTTTTTTGTGATAATCAATCAGATTTGGACACCTCATGACTAACCACTATGAAATTTGGCAGATTAAGTGAAAAAAAAGGAAAAAGAAAAAACACAGAGAAGACTTGATCTCTACATCAATAAGGATACATAGATGTCAGTAATTCAGTCCCAATAGAAATTTGTACATATCAGTATTTGGGTCATTCCATTTCAAATCACCAAGGGGCAGAAGCTCGACCATCTTCAATTTTTCTCACATTCTACCAGAATGTTGTTAAAGGTCTTATCGGATGTTATACAAAATTTTAGGTCAATATCTAAAGTGGTCAAGGCTCCAGGGGCGCTTTTGTGGAAGGGTGTCATGTATCGTGCATGTGCTTGAGGAACTTCTGGGCAAGTTTGCGCTTTCATTTCTCAGCAGCTAAGGTACTTCACATTTTCAAATCTGGGTTTCTAGATAAGTTTTGTGCAGAGAATTTAAAAATAACATTATCATGGGTAAAGATTAAGTAGTTCTATTTTAATTTTTTTCAAAGTCAGTCAAAAATTCATAACCCAAAATTTAAGGTCGACTTTGGCTGTCCCTTACTAAATGACTAATCCTTTGTACACCATGATATTGCGTTGTTGTTTACAGCTTCTGCCTGGTAAGCAAAAGTAATAATGGTAAATCTAAGTCTTCTATAGTTTTTGAGATAATGATCCAGAAAGTAGCCTCCAAAAAACCATGATGCAAAATTTGACTACATTTGGAGGAAAATATCTTCAAATATGTCACCTCTAATTTTGATTTAAATTGCACCATTAAAAAGAGCAGCAACCCTATATGGGTTGACTTGGAAAACGGTTTGGGAAATGACTGTCCAATCTCTGCATATGCACGTTTGCACTCTTACTGCTTTGCATCTAAGGCACTACACATTTCGAAATCTAGGTTTCTTGGTCAGTTTTGCCCAATTCAAAAATTACCTTATCATGGGTAAAGATTAAGAAGTTTATTTACATTTTTTAAATTAAATTCAGACATAAATTCCATTACCAAAAAATAAGGTAAACTTTGGCATTCCCTTTTTATACAGTGTACCATTTCTATACCTTGTTATTCCACCTTTGTGTGTATGTTCTCCTTGACAAGCCAGTGAAACAACGGCAAAACTGTATCTTTTGTAGTTCCTGAGATAATGGTTCAAAAACCTCCAAAAAAAAAAAAAAAAAAAATAAAAATAAAAATAAATAAATAAATAAATAAATAAATAAATTTGACAAAATTTGGAGGCCTTTATATTTATATAGGTCACTTATGATTTTAATTTAAAATGCACTATTAGGAAGACCAGCTTTCACATTACTAGAATATTGAGTGCAATGTGAATGTGCAGTTATCGTGCAGCCGCTTCCTGCGCCCACCCACTGGGCAAAACAGTTTATTGCTCTCTGGGGATGCCCGACGACAACAGCTGACAAAAGAGTAGGTTCCACCCAGGTAAGACTTTTTTGTTGACTGCTCTTGGCAGTTTGAAACTTTGTTCCATGGTTAACGCACACCAAATGACACAGTTGTGTACCGATCGCGTTTTCCTCGATCCGCGTTCGACTCCACACTGCTGCATTTCGGGCCACGAATCCTCACCACCCTGTGCCGTCATCACTGCTACTATGTTTGTGCTAAGGAGGTATTACCGCACTGAGTCATTTTAAGCACTGCAGTGTATTGTTTGTGTAACCTTAGTGATCTGTTGGTAAGAAAATGAATCTTGTTACATTAACATGCAGAACAATACATTCTTTTACTGTTTAAATTGACGTTCTTATTGATAACTTGATACATATACGTAAACGCTGATTTATTTTTATGTTTCTTCTGTAGATTGCTTTTTACCCATTAATTAATAGTGGAGGTTAACTATGGATGTTTCTTCCATGTTTTCGTATATTAATACATAAATTGTGTATGATAAGTGACATTGTATGTTAAGTTCTATAACCATTAAACAATCAATATTCTCTCAGAGAAAAAGCTGCTCTTTCTAGTGGTGCAATAAAAATAAAAATTGTAGGTGACGTATTTTGAGATATTTGCCACCAAACTTGGTCAAATTTTCGGTGGTTCTGGTTTTGTGGAGGCAACTTTCTGGATCATTATCTCAAAAACTACAAAGGACACAATTTTACCATTGTTACACTGCTTACCAGGCAGTACCTGTACACAGAGGCAGAATCTCAAGGTGTACAACGGATTATTCGTTCAGCAAGGGACTGCCAAAGTCGGCCTTAAATTTTGGATCTCAAAATTATTGACTGACTATGAAAATATATATATATATATTATAGAGGGAAACTTTCCCGGTGGGATAAACAAAAATAAAAATAGAAAACAGATGACTTACCAAAAGGACCGGCTCGTCGATAGGAACAAATAAAATAAATAAAATCACACACAAACATACATACAAGCTTTCGCAGCCTAGCTGCTTCGTCAGGCAGAAGGGAAGGAGAGGGAAAAGGAAATGATGAGGGTTTCAAGGGAGTGGATAAGGAGTCATTCCAATCCCGGGACAGGAAAGACTTACCTTGGGGGGGGGGGGGGGGGAAAGAGGGTAAACAAAAACACACACACCCACACATTTACACAGACGCAAGTACACTTAGGCAGACACACTGTCTGCCTAAGTGTACTTGCGTCTGTGTAAATGTGTGGGTGTGTGTTTTTGTTTACCCTCTTTTTTCCCCCCAAGGTAAGTCTTTCCTGTCCCGGGATTGGAATGACTCCTTATCCACTCCCTTGAAACCCTCACCATTTCCTTTTCCCTCTCCTTCCCTTCTGCCTGACGAAGCAGCTAGGCTGCGAAAGCTTGTATGTATGTTTGTGTGTGATTTTATTTATTTTATTTGTTCCTATCGACGAGCCGGTCCTTTTGGTAAGTCATCTCTTTTCTATTTTATATATAAAAAATAGATGAAGTACACTTACCAGGCGAAGGGGCACAGGCAGTGATAGCAACAAATAAACACACAGACACACACACACACACAAACACAAGATTTCGCAGCCCAGCTGCTTCGTCAGGCAGAAGGGAAGGAGAGGGAAAAGGAAATGATGAGGCTTTTAAGGGACTGGATAAGGAGTCATTCCAATCCCGGGACAGGAAAGACTTACCTTGGGGGGAAAAAAGGAGGGTAAACAAATACACACACACCCACACATTTACACAGACACAAGTACACTTAGGCAGACATACTGTAGAACTGTAGAAAGCCTACAGTTCTACAGTATGTCTTCCTAAGTGTACTTGTGTCAGTGTAAATGTGTGGGTGTGTGTGTATTTGTTTACCCTCCTTTTTTCCCCCCAAGGTAAGTCTTTCCTGTCCCGTGATTGGAATGACTCCTTATCCACTCCCTTAAAACCCTCATCATTTCCTTTTCCCTCTCCTTCCCTTCTGCCTGACGAAGCAGCTAGGCTGCGAAAGCTTGCGTTTGTGTGTGTGTGTGTGTGTGTGTGTGTGTGTGTGTGTGTGTGTGTCTGTGTGTTTATTTGTTGCTATCACTGCCTGTGCCCCTTCGCCTGGTAAGTGTACTTCATCTATTTTTTACGTATATTTTTCCTGTTAGGAATTTTCCTCTATAATATATATATATATAACTACTTAAGCTTCACACATGATAATGTTATTTTTAAATTGTCTGCACAAAACTTATCTAGAAACCCTGATTTGAATATGTGAAGGACCTTAGCCGCTGAGGAATGAAAGCACAAACTTGCCCAAATGTTTGTCAGGCACATGCATGACGCATGATACCCTTCCACAAAAGCATCCCTGGAGCATCGACCACTTTTGATATCAGCCTAAAATTTTGTATAACATCCTTTAAGACCTTTAACAACATTCTGGTAAAATGTGAAAAAAAAAAAGATGGTCAAGCTTCAACATTTAAAAAAAAATTGGTGATTTGACTTGAAATGACCCATTTATATTATTGGACTATATTATAATTTTGTAGCATTTATTGTATTTACACAATTGTATTGACATGTTCAATAGCCAAGTGAATCACTCGCATGTACGGATCCAAGGAACATGAATAACAAATAAAATAACACAGATACTGTGGCCCAATGCTCAGTAACTATATCCCACCAATGTCGGGACAGTTGAGACTCGCAATGTAAGATAATTAGGTTTTTTTTTTTTTTTTTTTTTTTTTTTTTTACAAAGAAATGCCAGCACTGTTGAATGAACAGTTATAGCAGCATAGGAACCAATTTAAGAAGCAATTTTTAACACCACCATAGAATATTTTTGTATCGTATGGTACATATTGATTCGAAAGAGATAGATTGGTTAGCCAGTACTTACCTTTTTGCTATACCGCCGATAGTTACACACAGAAAAAAAAGACGAAATTAAACAAGGTTTTGGAACTGTGTGCCTTCTTCATGCCATCCTCATGACCTAGGTCGTGAATTACTTTTCCCTTCCTCTCCCATTCCTTTTTGATTCTTTTTCTCCCTCGTCTTCACCTGAAGAAGGCACACAGTTCCAAAAGCTTGTTTAATTTTGTCTTTTTTTTTTTTCTGTGTGTAACTTTTGGCAGTACAGCATAAAGGTAAGAACTGGCCAGCCAATCTATCTCTTTTGAAAAATAATCTGTGGAGAATTTCCATCATTAATCAGGTACATACTGATTATATGTTATACTCTGCTGGCCATTGAAGTCCTCCTAGTCAAGAATGTATATTGTCCTTAGTGTAAGTTAGTTGATGTTTCTTTAAGTAGTTGGTAAGAGTAGTAACTGATGACCCTAGCAGTTTGGTCCCATAATTCAGAACTATTTTAATTGATTGATTATATTATTACGAGGCGCGTCCAGAAAGTAAGTTCCGTTTGGTAATAAAATGAAATTGTACACAAATACAGAAGAAATTTTTATTGCAGAAAATTCTACAACTCTTAAACTACTTTTCCACATAACTGCCGAAATTTTGTAGGCACTTGTCATAGCGTGCCATAAGTTTTTGCATGCATCCTTTACAGAAGGTTGCCGCCTGTGTATTCAACCATATGGTAACAGCTCTTTATCATCGTTGAATTGTTGACCACCAAGGACAGATTTTAGGTGTAAGAAGAGATGAAAGTCGCTAGGAGAGAGGTCGGAGCTGTGTGGAGGATGATCAAACAGGTCCCATTGAAATTTCTGTAAGAATTGTTTGATCACATTCAGAGTGTGAGGTCAGGCATTATTGTGGGGGAAAAAAAAAAAAAAAGAATCTTTTGACAGTAATCTTCTTCTTACACCTAAAATCTGTTCTTGGTGGACAACACTTCAACAATGATGACGAGCTGAAAGAACATGTTACCACGTGGTTGAATACACAGGCAGCAACATTCTATGAAAAACGCACACAAACCTTGTGCCATGCTATGACAGTTGCCTACAAAATTTTGGAAGCTATGTAGAAAAGTAGTTTAACAGTTGTAGATTTTTGTACAATCAATAACTTTTCTGTATCTGTACCCGTTAGTTTTATATAACCAAACGCAACTTACTTTCTGGATGCGCCTCGTACATTCAGTTCTGTATTCCTAACAAAACTAGTAGGGTGGGCTCCTCCCCTATAGTCTACAGAAGATCCCTTATGTTGGAACATTAGACAGACTGCTGCTCATGTTGAATAGCCTTCTTGCATTGGTTTTCCTTGGCAATGGCTGTGCAATTTTGTACTAAACATTTTACGTTGTACATACAAAGGTACATACTCCTTCTACCTGTTTATACTTTTCAAATATGTTTTTATGTAATGCTGCTTCATATTATACTTCTATCTTTTCAAATATGTTTTTATGTAATGATGCTTCATATTATACTTCTATACGTTCGTTTATTGCATATTCTGAAATAGTCAAAAAGAAGTATATGTGTATATTATTATTAAATGTACCCAGAATGTTCAGAAATAACTAGATATTACATTTTATAAGTTAATAATGGAGGATAGGTAACAAATCACCATAAAGGGGTTCGCTGAGCTGCTGACAGGCACGAAAATAGATAATCACATACACAAAACTTAAATTTTTGGCCATGGCCTTCATCAGAAAAAGAAGCCCATACATTCATGCAATCACTCAGACAACTATACACACATAACAACCATGTCCGACCATCCCACTAACTTATAAGTTAGTTTGTCTGGGTTGCTATTAGTTTTGTTGTGGGACTAGAATATTACTTTAGGTACAGTTTGTTTGTTTTGGTGATGTAGGTATTGTGGTCAAAGGGGCATATTAAACATTGCTGAAGCCTCTTTAACAGAATGATGTATTCAGAGAGTGCATCAATATAAACAAGCACTGTTTTCAGATTGTTAGGAATGTTCTTTCTGAAACCTTGTTACAATTAGATAAGAACAAATAAATGGTCACACAGTTTTCTTAGATTTGTTTCTCTGTCTAACTCTGGGTTCATAATGTCATAGGGCCATGTTTTACTTCCAAAATGTCAATCTCTTTTATGAATGATTGGATTTCCTCACTGTCATTTGAAATAATCCTTTGCTTCAAAATGTCACTACTCTGACAGACCTATTTCCTATAATCTGAGTAGCCATGCTGGGAACGAGTGAAATGTCTTGGAGTCACCCTTCAGAAATACCTTTCTCTGCTTCCTTCATGCAAGAATTTAGCATTTTCTGTTGTGATATGTAAAATTACATTTTGTATATATGGTGTTTTGACTTTCCTAGCAATTAGTTTCTAAGAGTAATACAATAAAACATATGATAGTGTAAAACAATAAAAGGTTACTATAAAGAAGACAACAACAACAATATATGTGTGTTTGTATATACATACAATTACTGATAGATGAAAGTAAACAGGAAAATCTATATAAAATTACTACAGGTTATGGTCCCAGGGGTCTAAAACAAAAAGTATGCTAGTGACTATATATAGTATCAGGTGTTGTGTTTCTGTTAAGGTTAGTCTTATAAAACAGTTTGAAACTTATTGCTAAATAAAAGAAAAAAACTGCTTCATCAAGAATTGGATGAAACTAGTGGAATACAAGTGCTTAAGGATTCTTCAGCATATCCACTATGGAATGCTGAAGTAAAAATCTTGTTTGGAGCAAAAGACTAATGCTCAGTGGTAAGTGGTGAAGAAATAGTAGAAAGCTGTGGTGAAGATGTAGAAAAGAAAAAGAAATGGAACATTAAAGACTCAAGAGCAAAGTACATTATCATGAAGACTTTGGACAAGATTATCAAGACACAAGTGATTACATATGACACATCTAAAAAAATGTATGAAAACTGGAAAAGATGTTCAAGAGAGATACTGTGCAGAGGTCTCAGGCATTGCTTCAGGACTTTTACAATTTTAGATTTGATAAAGGCAAGGATATTGTCACTAATATTGGAGATTCACAGAATATTGAGTTTCAGTTGAACTGAATGGAAACAACAAACCAGATATCTGATTTTATGATCATGAATAAAATAATGACAGTGCTGCCAGAAAAATACAAGTATTTTGAAGCTGTATGGGATTCTGCTCCTGTTGATGAAAGAACTATGGACAACTTAATTGCTAGTCTTATGAAAGAAGGAGAAAAAGTCCATAAAGGGAAGAATAAAGAAGAAACAGTGGCATTCAAAACAACTTACAAGAAGAGAATGCAAGAAAAGTCTTTTACCAGAAGGGGAAAAAAACAGAAAATAACTGGAATAAAGAGAAGAAGAAATGTGACTATTTTAACAGAGAGAATCATGTTGTTAAAGATTGTCTGTATAAGCCTATACAAAACAGAAAAAAATGCATATATTGTAAAAAGAACAATCATCATAGTGAAAGATGCAAATTCAAGGATCAACACATTAGGTCTGCAGAAAACAAGAAGAAAAATGAAAAAGCAGTCATGCTAACAGTTAAAGCCAATTTTTCAGAAAGAAACATACAGAATTTTTCCGAAGAGAATATTGAGACTTTGTTTGCAGCAGGCAGTGCCTGCACATGACATATTTCACATGAAAAAAAATAATAATAGATAAATAAATAAAATAAAATAAAAGATGTGCAAATAAATGTGGCCACTGAGAATGGTTTCATTATAGCTGACAAAATGGTAAAGTAAAATCAGACTCAGTTCTTTATACTCCCAAGCTGAGAAGAAATTTGTTCTCAGCTCATGCAGCAACTCAAATAGGTGCAATAGCGATTTTTGATGATAAAAAGGTGCAAGTAATAAAAGATTCTAATGATCTTTTGGAAGGATATAAAGATGAGAATGGTCTGTACTTAATTGACATGAAGCAAGAGAAAGAACAAGCTCTATTGACAGAGAAACAAGAAGATGACATTAAAATATGGCATGAAAAACTAGAACATCTTAATTTTTCTGATATGAAAAAAAATTGCGATTTGTGTCATGGTGTAACTAACATTTTGAACAAGAATGATGTCACGGATATATGTGAATCTTGTCAGTTAGCCAAGAAAACAAGAACTCCCTTCAATACAGAAAGACAACAAGCAACAAGAATAATACAAATAATTCACACAGATATTTGTGGAAAAATATCTCCAGAATCTGTAAATGGTGAAAATTATGTCATGACTTGTCTAGATGATTATTCAATCTTTCTGGTAGTGTATCTGCTCAGAACAAAGGATGAAGCTGTGAAATATATAAAGGAGTATGTTAACAAAGTGGAAGGTAAGTTTAACTCAAAAGTGTCATAAATACATTGTGACAGAGTTGGTGAGTTTAGAAGTAATATGTTCAAAGACTGGTGTAAAGAGAATGGGATTGTGTTGGATTACACCCTTCCCCATACTCCACAAGAAAAGCTGAAAGAATAAATCTCACTCTTATGAACAAAACAAGAGCTATGTTGAAAGCAGCAAAATGCAGTAATGATATGTGTGGATACTGTGTTGAGACAGCAGCATATTTGACAAATAGAAGCCCAACTCATGCAATAAAAACACTCCTGCTGAAATCTGGCATGGAAGAAAACCATTCCAAATTTAGGCATCTTTGGAACTGAAGTGCACAGTAAACAAGTGGGACAAGTCAAGAAATTAGATGACAGAGCACAAAAAGGAATTTTCATGAGATATGCCAGAAATGGTTTCAGAATAATGAATCCAGTAACTAAAAATGTAAGAATTTCAAGAGATGTGACATTCACAAATAAATTCCCTGAACAGGAAAGAAGACAAAGGAGTTTATTGGCATGGTAAGATGAGGAAGAAGAAGAAAATAACCCAGAAAATTATGTAAATGAAAATATTGAGCAAGTAGAAGAAGGAAATAACCCTGAAAATAATGAGGAGGGAGAAGAAAACAATGATGAAAATCGGCATGATGGATACAAACTGAGGAACAGAAACCACCTTAAGAAATCAGGAAGATCTGTTGATTATGAACTCAATAATGAATCAGATACAGAAGCTCTTGTGGCGGAGATCGACCCATAAGTCAACCTTCGCCGAACAGTGAATCTGCCGCTTAGCTTCTTTGGACAAATACTTCCTGTAACGGCCACGACACCATAATCAGTTGGGTCTTTACGCTCTACCTGTACCGATGTACACCTAATACACATGTTTTGCTAAACTTAAATGTGGAACGTTACTCAGCACCTCACCAATAATCCCGTTCCCCATTGTGGTGACCCCTCGTTTTCTTGAACTCACACCGAATGAAATATACAGTACACGCACCTGCCGCGTCACAAAACTTGTGTTTACAACAGCCGCGTCTTCCGTTACACAGAGACAAAGGCTTCCAGCAACTCGCCCTTTTGTCTCAACACCGACCAGTGCAAAGAAGAAGGCGTGTTTAACCCACTGGATCTCAACAGTGCTGCTGGTGTGCAATTATTTAAGACGATTTCAACAAAACCTTTTTCCTCGCCACTTCAAGGTAACAATTTTTTTAACAACTCGTGTGACTCAGGTTTCGTTACATCACATATGCCCTGTGTGACTGCAATCAGCCATCAGAACAATCCTTTTGCGTTGTCTACACCATTCACACTGCAAACAGACACTAGTAGTAGCGATGCACAAACGAGTAATTCAATCTTTGTGGATAGTTTATTTTGTACTGAGCGCAGTTTTCAACAGTATCCGTCCGAGCACCCCTGTTGCCCATCCAAACACTCACGCAGCTATTTCGAGTGATATTATCGGCTCTTCAGTGCAGATGCCGCAAAACAGTGACCTTGTCATGCCAGTTCCTGGAACCTTAAGTGGTAATGTACCTCTACATTCAAGTACTGGAAATGCACCTATTAACAGACAATGTAACCTCACATGTGAACCAGTTTCACTGCAGTCCTGCCTGACCTCGTACGTGCCGCTACCACCCACATTACCAACTCAATTGCGAGTTTCTACCACTCTGGTCGACCACTCCATTCCGTCTAACAGCACTCCAGCAGCAACACAAGGCCTTGTAAATGCAGCATCCACCCACACCTGGAACCTGACACCCGTGCTTGCACCAAGCCTACCAGCCTCAGCCACATAGCTGCCATGCGAGTGTCTTCCAAAACTGCCAGCATTCACGGTCGAGTATCCCGAGTTCTGGTTTGCTCTAGTTGAGCAAACTTTCCAACATTACGCATTGGATGATGAATCACACTTCATCTGCCTGTTGAACAATCTGCATGAACAGGTAGATTTGATCTACAACCTGGTCAGCACACCCCCACTGGTAGCCAAGTACGCAACAGCCAAAAAGACAATACTGGAAAGAAAAGGTACTGCACCTTATCTACAAGGAACACCTGGGTGACAACTCTCCGTAACAACTGTGGCGGCACCTTCGACGCCTTGCCGACGATCGAGCTATCCCCGACTACACCCTCATGGCAATCTGGACGGAAAAACTGCCCCTTCCCATCCAAACTGCAATTTCTGATAACAATGACAGGTCGGTGAGCAAACGCATCTGCGCCGCCGATAGAGTGCATGCTGCTCTCCAACGGAAACGCCGCACTCAGCCCCATTCCATCACGCCAGATCACAACCAACACCGAGACTTCGACACTGTCAGATGCCAACCCCACCTCTCCAACCTGACACAAGCCACTCAATTGCCACCCAGTGAAGCTACCAAGTCACAGCAGGGGAAACAACAGGACTACAAGGACTGCTACATCCACACCAAGTTTGGCAAAGCAGCGGAAAAATGCAGAGCACCATGCGAGTACCCAAACACCGGTCGCAGGTAGACAACTGCGCCACCTGCTGCGAAGACGTCCTCAGGCGCCAACCTACCCTGCACTCGGTAGCAAACAAGAATGACTCCTCCGGTCGAGTGTACATAAAAGACCTAACTTTCGGCCGCCACTTTCTGTTTGACACAGGAGCAGATGTTTCAATCCTGCCCTCCTCTTTAGTGAAAGACAACATTAAGTCACACCACACTTTATTACAGGTTGTAAACGCTACGTGTTTGGAGTGTGCAGGTATGACCTCTTACATTGTGATCATTGCGCCAACCTGCAGACTCAAGTGGACTTTTTTAGTGGCTAACATAGCTGATCCAATCTTACGAATCGATTTTCTTCACCATCACAAAATTTGGCCTGACCTTGTGAATAATACAGTTTTCCACTATGCCACGGATAAACACTACCCATGCACATCGTCGAGCATCCCGTCTATGGACAGTGACAGTAAACACGCCTCACTGACCCGTGTTCTGCCCCCTCAGCGAATATCCTAGTGTATAAAGGCAAATCCCTCCCGAGCAGGAAGCTACCAAGAAACTCAGGCAAGAAGACAACAAACTACTCCGTCAAGTGTCAGCTGTCTCAGCAGAAATCGAGTCGACCCTCCATCAACTTGCTGTAGCTCACAAGGATTTTCTGGATATTCATAAACAGGTCAGCCAGTGCAAAAATAGTGCTACCGTGCCCGCACGCGGGTTAGATTGTGGCAGTAAACATGTAAAACAATCCTGTTATGTTCCCCATGTTGACATTTCGGTGCACGAAGCAGACGATTTTTTGAGCTCGCAGTCCGATGTTCAGTTGCGCGCTGCTAGTCAGCTACTGCAGCCAGAGCTGCCCTCAGTGGCTGCAGCACCTCCCATAAACTCTCTCTCGGAGAAGCAGTGTACCAACCTTCCCCAAGTTGAGACAAAAGGGACTTCAGACAGTTGGCAGCGCTGTAAAACCCCAGACAGCAGCACCACAGTTTATCACTCTCTCCACGCAACACTTAACGCCTGAGACAGCCAATGCGTGCTCACCGTCTATGGTTGCTATCCTCACGAACGGAACGATTCACAAGCTGCGCCTAACAGACGCCCCTCCTATTTCTAGTAAGCCATGGTGCCTTACACCAGAATGCATGAAAATAGCGAGGGAGCAGATTGATGAACTTATGAACATTGGCTTACTTGAACCGTCGTCCGGTTGCTGGTCAACACCTATTCATTTCGTGCTGAAAATTGATGGTTCATCGCATATGTGTGAGGACTATAGACGTTAAAATGCACGAACCATCATGGACAAATATCCGGTACTGAACATTGTGGATTTTACACATGCCCTGGCAGGCGCAACATTCTTCTCAGTAGTCGACTGCAAGCGAGCATACCAACAAAAGCCCTATGGCACCAGAGGACATAGAAAAAACAGCAATTACCACCCCTTTTGGACTGTTTCAATTTTGGTGCAAGCCATTCGAGTTAAAGAATGCCGCTCAAACTTGGCAGAGGTTTATTAAACAGGTACTCTTTAATTTAGACTTTTGCTTCGTCTATCTTGACACTATCTTAATCTTCAGTCCCTCACTCGAGGATAATAAAAGACATGTGCAAGTAGTAGTGGAGATGCTCGCAAAGGCCTGCATTGAACTGAACTCATAAAAAGTTCAGCTGCACCAGCCGACAATCGTATGTTTAGACTTCACCGTTTCTGCGACAGGCACCTCCCTGCCGGAAGACATAGTCGCTCCAGTCCCGGACATGCAACGCCCCTCTACGTACAAGGAGCTTTGCCATTGTTTAGGCACAATTAACTACTACAGAAATCATTTACCGGCTGCTGCCCAAGTTCAGGCCCCACTCACAGACGCCCTAGCAGGCCGAAATACTTCTGGCACACACCCTGTTCCTTGGAACTCAGACATGGAAAAGGCATTTCACAAACTTAAGGAACTTCTTGCCAGCACTGTCACGATCGCACACCATCACTCCGAGGCAGAACTTTTCATAACCACAGATGCTAGTGACATTGCTGTGGGTGCAGTTCTTAGTCAGACCGTGAACACCACCACCTCCCCACTACGTTTCTTCTCCAAAACACTGAATGGGGCACAAAGAAAATAATCTGCTTTTGACTGTGAATTATTGGTTGTATACAAAGCCATCAAACATTTCAGGGTTGAACTAGACAGTAGAAACTTTTATATACTCACTGACCACAAACCACTCAGAGCAGCAATTAAAAACATTCCTGCAGGCCCTTTGCCACGGCCCTTCAGACACCTTAATTTTATATCAAGATGTGCGATATATCAAGGGTGCAGACAATGTAGTCGCAGATTTATTGTCGCGCCTCAGTGCAGTTATCACATTGCTCGATTTTTCAAACCTTGCCACTCTCCAGTCAGCTGATGACGACACAATGGCCCTTATCCCTGACCATAGTTCATTATTTAAGCCAGTGCGGGTCTCCTTCCCTGGTATCAATGGAGAGGTGTGGTGCGACAAATCATTGGGGACTCTTCTTCCTTTCATACCCCAATCACTGCGTCGTGATGTCTTTAAGTCCCTTCATAACCTCATGCACCGCAGTATTCATGCCTCTACTAGGATGGTAACAGAATGTTTCGTTTGGCGCAATGTCTGGCAGGACTGTCAGACATGGGCAAAAATGTGTTTACAATGCCAACGCTGCTAAATCAATAGACACACATCACCCCCTCTCAGCTCATTCCCCGTGCCTAAGGGTAGGTTTCAGCACATTTACGTGGAAAATGTCAGCCCCCTCCCACCCTCTGATGGGTTCAATGACAAGTAGTTTTATTAACATTTTACCGATATATGACTTCCCAATATTGCTGTAATGTTATCCATGTTTTGTGAACAGATCTCTTGAATTTGAAAGCTCACAGAATGTTACGTTTTGGAAAGACTTGCATATTTTGTGGAATTGTCTGTTTGTTTTTGCAAGTTCCATATTTACTATTGAGTTTTCTTGCAGGTCATATCTGTGAGGCATACTAGTGACTACGATTTTTGGCACTTTAAGATCATGCAGTGTAGATTTTAAACACTGTGTGGCATTTTTACTCTCATTTCAATAAACATTATTACTGTCTCCCAAATGACAAAATCATTATTAGATGAGTCACAAATTGAGTTACTGTTTTTCAGTATCGCACATAGAGGCACACTCGGCTTTGTTATTCCTGTGGCTGTAGAAAATATGTTATATTCATTTATTTTCTCCGAAATTTTACGGGCGTGGCTGTCACCCAGTATCAGGACCTGTTTTTCCGCCGTTTTGCATTTTGAATTCAATTTCTTGTTACTGCATTCTGATTGTAATTTGGTCATTGGACATTGTTCACAACTTCCTGTTTCAGAGCCGAAATCGTCTTCTACTACCAGTAGCTTATTTGAAAGCGTTAACACCGGAGCTGCACTTACCATTTGTTTGCAGTTTTTATTCAGTACGCGCTGCCTTAGTCACGCAGAACGTCCGTTAACAATAATATTTTCTTGTTCTTGGCAGTGATTTTGCTCCACTTCTCTGTGTTTCGTTACTAGTTCTTGATATTTATTCAGAAGTTCTTGGTGTTTTGTATTTATAGCCACTAAATTGTCTGTCAGCACACGTATTATTTCTTCTTTTGACTTTAGTGTATTCATTTGTTCACTTTTCGTAGCATTCACAATGCACTGCCGGCACGCCCAGTCATGATCGTATTTAACATATTTAAGATTTACACATTTATTGTGATACCAAGACTTGCAGTCAACACACAGGATACCTCTTTTAATCTTTTTTTCACAGATTTTACACAGGTCAGTATGAAATCTAAAAGAAACTGGGATGTCGTTACATGAATACTTTTCACCTGGCACCATCTTGATTATGCAAGTCCTGTATTCTTGAAATGTATGGCTTAATTGTTCCTCATGTTTGAAGATTCTTTCACTGGATAAGATCTTCTGAAATTGATGACTGAATGAATACCCATATATTAACAACAACATTTTGTGTTACATATTCCCTTGTGTCTAGAAAGTCTTAAGATTTGCTTCCGACTTCAGTGCCATTCTGATTATTACTACCAAAAGTTATTTTATCTAATGGAAAGACCAGGTTGGAATTAACAGTACAGTAATATGGACAATTTACAACTCAGCGCAAAGACGTGGCAATGAGCTGTGACAGGCACATATGAAAGGCACACATATCCTCACACATCCCAGATCCTCCCTCTAACACCAGTAACAATTCACGAAAGAGCACTCCCCTTGTCACCCAGTATTACCCTGGACTCGAACAGATTTTGATTTTCTGTCGTCATGCCCAGAAATTAGAGACAATCCTGCCCAAAATCCTTCCCATCCCTCCTCTAAAGTGGTGCTCCATTCCCCTCCCAACCTCCATAACATCCTAGTGCATCCCTATGCCACCCCAAAACCAAGCCCACTGCCATAGAGATCATATCCTTGTGGAAGACCCAGCTGCAAGACCTGTCCAATCCACCCACTCAGCACTTCCTAAAGCAGCCATGTAATTTACCAACTGTGCTGCAATCACTGTGCAGCTTTTTATATTGGCATGACCACTGACCAGCTGTCCATTAGGATGAATAGGCACCGCCAAACTGTGGTTAAAAACAAGGTGGACCACCCTGTAGCATAGCACGCAGCAGAGCACATGCTTGATTTCAATGGATGCTTCACAACCTGGGTCATCTGGATCCTCCCACCCACCACCAACTTTTCTGAACTACACAGATGGGAGTTATCCCTACAGTACATTCTCCGGTTCCAAAATAATCCAGGCATCCGTGCGTGTGTTTTATTTTTATATCTATATTTATTTTATTTTCCTCCTCTCACCCGCCTCCCCACTCCATTCCTAAGCTGCACCTAGTTACTCCCATCTAGGCCATGCTGTACCCATTCCCACCACCTTGCAGAAGCCTTCCTATCCCCCCTCCCCTCCACTCCCCTATTTACACACAGCAGAGCACGATTCAAAGTGTGGCATCTGGAGGTGATGGTTGTATGACTGTGTTGTGCGCCTGCATGATTGCATGAATGTTCTATTTTCTGAATAAGACCATGGCCGATAGCTGAAAGTGTTGTATGTGTGTTTGTTTTGTATGTGTCTGTCACAGCTCATCGCCACATCTTTGCGGTGAGTTGTAAACTGTCCTTATTACTGTATTGTTAAAAGTTTTTTTTTTTTTTTTTTTTGTTACTTGGTACCAAATCCACCAAAACTATTATATTTAATTACAGTTTCAGATGAAGAATATGACGTTGAAGATGATGAAGACGAGAACATTATTTCATCCGAAGGTGGGAAAACGCCTGAAAAGCAGTATGAAAAGTGGACCATCAAACGAACACGTCCACAACCATGTGATATGGAGGTGACATTATATAAACTTAATAGGTCAATCCCCAAAATTAAACATCCTGCCAACAGTAAATGTGCGAGGTGAGTTGAATGCACTGGAAAGACAGAGTTGGTAGCCTTTGTTTTTCCTGTACTCTTTTGTTTTGTGTGCCTAACATATTTTATCGTTTTTAAACACGACTTATAAAGTATAATTCTGAAATATTAAAAAATTATTTTACAATTGTCAGTTATAACAATTTCAAAACCTTAAATTTCTTTCAGTTTAAAGATTTAACAAAAAGTACTACTCTTTTCACTCCTTTCGCTTGAGAATTACTTGGACTGACTTGCAAGTCAACTCACATTATATTATGATATATGAGTCATTTTGTTACCAGTTTATTTCACTAGAATGGAGTGATTATTTTCTTGAAGAGTGCTTTAGTGAAGGAAATGTTCCTCAAATATATATGTTATTTTTCCCCTCTCGCCATGACGCCAATTGAATAAATTTCTATATGTTGATAAAATTTAATAATGGAAAATCTCATTGGTATGTCAATAATAGAGGATAGATAACAACTCACTGTAAACATACTCGCCGAGCCACTGATAGGCACATAAAATGCACAATCACATTCACACAACTGAAATTTTTGGCCCTTGCCTTCATCAGAAAGGAAACACAAACATTCACTCAGTCGCTCTGGCATAACTTTCACACACGACCACTATCTCCAGTGCCACAAGCATCTTGTAGTGAGTGAGGATGGGAGTGGTGGAGGTAGGATGCTGGGTAAGAGTGGGAATGGAAAGTGCCATGTTACCTGATGAATTGTAAATGCTCTGACAGACAGGAATGTGCAGTGCAGCATTGAAGGTAGTGAAGGGACGAGATGGGAGAGACTAAAAGGGAGGAGTAGAGGTGTACGTAGGGTGGAAGGGAGGATTTCAAACGATGAAAATAATAAGGAAAAAAATTTAAAAGTATTCAATTATGGGATAGGAAAACATGAATTGGGCGGATACAGTCAATGGAGAAGGAGGGTACATTTGGCTTAGGGCTTAAGGATGTAAGTTATCTTCGATTGAGGCCAGGATGGTTGCAGGACTATAGAATGTGTTGAAGGGACAATTCCCAACTGTGCATTTCAGAAGACTTGGCGTTGGAGGGGAGGTTCCAGATGGCCCGGGTAGTAAAGCAGCCATTGAAATATAAGAGAGTTTATTCAGTTACATGCTGTGCCACAGGGTGGTCCATCTTGCTTTTTGCCACAGTTTGACAGGGGCCATTCATCCTGATGGATAGATGGTTTGTTGTCATGCCAATGTAAAGTGCTAGGCTATGAGTGCAGCAGAGTTGGCAAATTACAAGTCTGCATGCACAGGCAGTCTGATTTCTGATGGGGTAAGATAAGCTTGTGGAAGCTTGTGAAGAAAAGCAGGGTGGGTGGATTGGGCAGGTTTTGCATTGGGGACTTCCACATGGATGTAAACACTGTGGGAAGGGGTTAGGAGTGGCATAGGGATGGACTAGGTTGTTATGGAGGTTGGGTGGGCGATGGAACACTACATTAGGAGGGGTTGAAGGATCTTGGGTAGAGCGTTCTCATTTCCAGGCATGATGACAGATAATCAAAGCTCTGACAAACAATGTGTTATATATAATTGTTCCAGTCTCAGATGGTATTGGCTGAGAAGGACACTCCTTTGTGAATGGTTATTGGGGGTGGAGTTAGGGGAGGTGGGGGGGGGGGTGGAGGGATTGATGGTATGTGAGGATATGGCATAGGAAATCTGCCTGCAGACTAGGTCAGGAGGTTGTGTGGCCTTTGGCATATTGGGTAAGGGACTTCTCATCATTTGAGATTTGCCATCCATGAGTGGGTTGGCAGTATGGGAGGAATGTTTTTATGTGGAATGGATGACAGCTGGCAAAATGGAGGTACTGTTTGTAATTAGTTGGTTTAATGTGGTAGGGACAGAGGTGTGCATGGAATCACCAGTGAGGTGGAGGTTGACATCCAGGAAGGTGGCTTACCGGGTTGAGTAAGGACCAAGTGAAAGTGATGGGGGAGAAGGAGTTGAGTTGTGAAGAAATGAGGATAGGGTGTCCTAGTCTAAATTATGAAAATACCAACAATACCAACAATGAATCTATACCAGATGAGGGGTTGTGGTTTTGGGAGGCTAGGGGGGTTTCCTCTAGATGGCCCATACATGGTTTGGCATAGGATGGTGCCATGTGGGTATTTATTTGCTTGTATCTCTCCAACTGTGTCGCCCCCTTACAGTATCCCATAATTCATTACTATTTTATTTTATATGTGTTTCTCTTTTTTAGTTTATCATTTCAAATCCCCACCACCATCACACACACCTGTACACTTCCCTTTTATCCTCTCCCAACTCCTCCCTTCACTGCATTCAATGTTGCATCACATATTCCCACCTGTCAGAGCCTTTACAATCCATCAAGCAACATGCAACTTTCCATCCCCATCCACTTGTGGTGCAGGTGTGGCCAGTCATGGTGGTTGTGTGTGTATAGTCGTCTGAGCGATTGTATGAATGTATGTGTTACTTTTTCTGATGAAGGCCATGGCCGAAAATGTAAGTTGTGGGAATGTGATTGTAGGTGCCTATCAGTGGCTCAGTGTGCATCTTCTGTTTAGTGAATTGTTATCATCCTCTATTATTGGCTATATCTTGTTACTTCAATGTGGTAGTTTAGATTGCCAGAAAAATAATGAAATCTGCTACCATACTTTAGTCAACATTTAATCCAGGTGCTCTAATCCTATTTCTTATTTTTCTATTAAATTGAATATGTCATATCTGTGAAATACATTATTTATTCTTCATTCATTGGACTGGTCATCAGGCTACCATTGATGTGTCTACTTCCATCAGATGTTTTTCCTCCAATTTCATCCTGAAATGGAAGTAGGGAACTGCTCTAATGGGCACACGATGACAACTAGACCCGGTACTCTACTGGTGCTGCGTACCAGTCACTCATGGTAGTAAACAGCAACTGCCCGAGCAGAGAGCAGCCTTGTCTGTCTGGGTACTGCCGGTTGCTAGGTGGCATGCTGGCTGTCACTAGTGCCACTGTCTTGCGGCCTGCGGCACACACTTAGTTTGCTGCACGCGTTATTCGGAGTGTTGCATGCCACGAAAATTACAGCACTCCTTCCCCCCCCCCCCCCCCACAAGTGGGAGACACTGATGGGCACCGAATGTAACCAGGTGACATTCATCTATACAGTATTTCCTCAATGTAGGCTGGAAGTATTTCCACTGGGAAGGAACTTATAAAATGGGAATATTGCCGGGAATATTTCTTTGGCCTGGAAGAGTGTGAAAAATTGGGAATTTATGAAAATTTTTAGATTTTGAAATTTATAATACTTATTAACAGTTAAAGGACCTTATATATTGGTTAACTAAGTAAATTCATACATTTTAATCCAAAATTTAACATTATCTTCATTAATTTCTTTGCTAATTCCTTGCAGAACATCATTTACTCTAAGTCTGGTGGGGGAAAAAATATAAAATATTCATTAGGCTACAATTTTTTGGCAACTTGAAACCCCACATTTCTCTGAATGAAACCTAACTGGAGGAGTAATTCTCAACTGGCCGTCATGTGTAGTATGTTTTTAATTTTTCCAAACGAATAACTAGAGGTGTACCACTTATAGATTTCAAAAACTCCTAAATTCCTGTGAAGAATTATGATTTATAAAAAAATTATTTTCTAAAATATCACTATCAGTTTTAGTTTTAGTATTTTAAGTAATGCTTTACAATGTTCTATATTAATAAAATCACTTACATTTTCAAGTAAGTCATAAATCTTGGCCAGTTTATTTGCATGTCGTTTCCCCAAAATGCCATTTTCATTGACTAATGTGTACAAATTTCACACCAGTTTATTTTAAACTTTATAGCTTAAAATACCACTAACATTGAAAGAAAACTTAACAAATTGAATAAACGAACCTCCCTTTGTATTTTAGTATTCAGTAGCTATTCACTAGGTGGCATATCAATATCATAAATTTGATTTTTCTAAACATTTATTATTTTGAGATTGGCAGTTCTAGGAAATGTAAGAATCGTAAATTTTGATGCTTGGTTGTTCTTGGGCTAAGTCTTCAAATTTGAAATACTGAAAACCGAAAAATGTGTTTATTTCAAACAAGGAGGTTAAGTCCAAAACCTTATAAACCTAATAAACCTAAACCTATTCAAATATTTCTTTGTATTTTAAAATAGAAAGTAGGAGTCCTCAAATAAAAAAAGTATTAAAAAAAAGTTACTTAAATTGACCATAACCATAGTTTAGCTCTTATGGGTAATTTTACAGTGAGCTGTAATGGGGAAATTTAGTTTTTACAAGACAAACGAGGGAATTTTCCCTCCCCCCTTGAAAACCACATCACTGTGCATTTACAGATATGACCAGGAGTTTCGCAGAGTCCCCACCACATCGTCTCAGCTCCAAGCAAGCAAACAGTGGTACGGCACGCCAGGAAAGCCAATCAGAATGTGCTGTGTTTCACGTGCGTGCATCTGATCTGAGTTAACACCTGTGTTGTTGTATTATAGTAATTTTCTGGCTTTGTGGTCGCTTGTGCAGCTATGAGATTGGAAACAGCTAATTTTATTGTTGTTGGTAACTTATCTCTTACAAAATCTTCCCTATGAAAATCATATTTATTTGCAACAATTCTCCTTGTTTGTGAAAATTGTTTCAACATTTGTTATGATTACAACAAACTGCAAACAAAATAAAGGTCCTTGTGGTTTTCGGTTTTGTTCAATTATATTGTGTCTGTGTGTGTGTGTGTGTGTTTTTTTTTAAAGAAGAAGAAAAATGTTTAACTATATAATTACTGCCTTACACCTATTAATTAAGTTTTATTGAGCTATCTGGCCAATTAATCCTAAATTCTTGGGAATTTATGAATTTTGGGAATATTGCCAGCAATTCCTAGGAATTTCACAACAGTACTCAGTAGCAGTTGCATTGGACTCATCATTGAGCCAGCGAACTGGCACATGGGTGTACGGCCAATACTGATTGGGATGCGGCAGATAAAGGCGGCCTGTCCATGGTGGGATACAGCCTGCATTGATAAGTGAGCTTGGGGCATAGTAGTGTCCCAATATCAGAGAGGGCAGAGCCCCCATCTATGGGCCCTTGGGTCACCATGGAGCTGGCCTGTACTGTGCTGGGCCTCACCCCTGCAGTCCCTCTGGAGCTGGTCACAGCTTCCCCGGGTGTGGAGGTGCTCCCAGGCATCGCCGAAGACATAGAGTGTGTCGCCAGGGGGTAGCAATGCTGCACTGTCTGGCATGGCGGGGGGCCCTATGCAGGCTACTGGTCACGCACCTTCCGGCACTGGAGGAGGCGTCAAAGAGGTCACCTGAAAAGGATGAGCAGCGATGAATGATGGCAGAGTTGAAGGGTGCAGGCGAGGTGGTGGAGGCAGTAGGGATAGAGTCTGCAGAGGTGGAGATGGCTTGGCTGGGGCCCAGGGGCATAACTGATCCCAGTGTCGGCATACGACACCCCACGGCGTGTGGACGGAACAGACGCGATAGCCATGGCAGGCCGTGAAGATATCTGGCAGCCAGTGGGGGTTGCGGCAAAACTCCGCGCCCAGACTACAGAGCCCGGGGAGTAATGGTTTGGCAGTCCTGGAGAGGGTACCTGGACTTGTGGCAAGATGAGATGGAGTAACATGCGTGGTTGGTGGCTGTGCAAGAGTTCAGCGGGGCTGTGATCACCCAATGGAGTGAACCAGTACGAAGAGAGGAATCGGAGGAGAACTTGTGCATTTGGACTTTGAAAGTGCGGACCAACCATTCTGCCTTGCTATTCGACTGGGGGTGGAAGGGTGGCGTCAGGACATGGCATATCCCCAATTGAGCACAAAAATTCTGAAATGCCGTAGAGGTAAATTGAAGCCCACTATCCAAAACCAAGATACGAGGTAGGCCTTCAATAGTAAACAATTTGGAAAGAGACTGAGTGGTAATGGCCATAGACATCATATGGCAACATACGACATAAGGAAAGTTTGAGTATGCATTCATTACAAAAAACCAATAAGAGTGGAGAAAGGGACCAGCATAATGCACATGGTTGGACTCCCAAGGTGCATTTAGCCAGGGCCAAGGGGAAAGGCACATCTGCAGAGCGGCCTGCTAAGAGACGCAGGACGAACAAGCCACCACTAAGTGCGTGGTATCTCCATCCACACCTTGCGCACCAAAGTTGTGGTGCGCGAGGCCTCCCAGTGTCCTTCATGCAGCAACCACTATACTAGACCGTAGGGCAGACATCAGACCACACAAGGCTGGCGATCCTTGGTAACCAATAAGAGAACTCCCCTCGCATTCGGACAAGTGCCTCGAAAAGAATAATAATTCAGCAGGGTCTGAAGGCTGGCATGGGGTAAGATCTGGCCAGCCATGATGAATGTATCCCAAGACCGTGCGCAGCAAAGGATTGGAAGAGATAGCCACCATAATTCAGAAGATGTGATAGGGAACCCCTCAATCGCAGCCTTTGCTTCATCAACCAAATAAAACCAGAGAAGCTCTTCCTGATCAAAATCTGGGTTCGGACCACAGGAGAGATGCGACAACATATCAGCACTGGAATGCTGATTGGTGGGCCAGAAATAATTTCATAATTGTAGTGGAACAAGAAGAGTGACCAGCACTGAAAACGATGTGCAGCCTTATCCAGCAATTTATATATAAAAACTCATCCACTGATTAGAAAGGGTTGTCATTCAGAAATTCTTTTAATTTATTTTTAAATGCTAGCTGGCTATCTGTCAGGCTTCTGATGCTGCTTGGTAGGTGACCAAGGTGGCAACATAATTTACCCCTTTCTGTGCCAAACTCAGATTTAGCCCTTCATGGTGAAGATCATCCTCTCTCCTGGTGTTATAGCTGTGCACACTGCTATTACTTTTGAACTGGGTTGGATTATTAATAACAAATTTCAGAAGTGAATATATATGCTGTGAAGTTACTGTGAGGATACCTAAATCCTTAAATAGATGTCTGCAGGATGATCGTTGGTGGGTTCCAGCAATTCTGATTACATGCTTTTGTGCAATGAATACTTTTTTACTCAGTGATGAATTACCACAAAATATGATACCATACAAAAGCAGTGAATGAAACTAAACATAGTAAGCTAATTTACTAAGATTCGTATCGCCAAAATTTGCAATAATCCTAACAGCATACGTAGCTCAACTCAAACATTTCAGCAGACCATCTCCGTGTTGCTTCCTGTTTAATCTTACATCAATGCACACACCTAAAAATTTTGAAAATTCTACCTTAGTTACAGACTTCTGTTCAAAGTCTATATATATTACTGGAGTTGTGCCATTTACTGTGCAGAACTGTATATGTACATCACTTAGTTCTTGTTTTTTTTGGATGGGACTACTATATTTGTATCATCAGTAAAAAGAACTAACTTTGCATCTTCATCAATGTAGAATGGCAAGTTATTTATGTATATCAAGAACAGTAAAGGCCCTAAGACCAAACACTGTAGCACTCCATCCTTGATAGTCCCCCAGTTTGAGGAATTGGCTGATGTTTTGACATTACATAAACCACTTATTTCAAATTTCTGCATTCTTTCCAGTTAAGTATGAATTAAACCATTTGTGCACTGCCCAGTCAAACCATAGTGATTAAGCTTATCTGGAAGAATTCCATGATTTACACAATCAAAGACCTTTGAAAGATCACAAAAAATACCAATGGGTGATGTCCAGTTATTCAGAGCATTTAATATTTGAGTGGTGAAGGCATATATAGCATTTTCTGTTGAAAATTCTTTCTGAAAAACCAAACTGACATTTGGTTACTACTTTGTTTTTACAAATATGGGAGGCTACTCTTGTATGCATTACTTTCTCATAAATTTTCGATAAAGCTGTCAGAAGAGAGATTGGGTGGCAGTTGTTAACATCAGAGTATCCCCTTCTTTAAGCAATGGTTTGACAATTGCATATTTCAGTCTAGCAGTGAAAACACCTTGCTTCACAGAGCTATTACATAAGTGACTGAGAATCCCACTTATCTGTGGGGAACAAGCTTTAAGTACCCGGCTGGAAATGCCATCAATTCTGTAAGAACTTTTACTTTTCAGTGAGTTTATTATTTTACTGATTTCCAGGGGAGAGGTTGGTGGTATTATAATTGTATCAAACTCTGTAGGTATGGCCCCTTCCATTAGTAGCCTGGCCTCTTCTAAAGAACATGCAGATCATATTTTCTCCACAACATTTAGAAAATCATTATTGAAAATATTTTCCATTTCTGACTTATTTTTAGTGTGCTTCTCATTCAGTTTTATGGTATTTCAGTCTTCCTATTCTTTTAGTTGCTCTGTTTCCCTTTCAGTAATATTCCAAATAGTTTTAATTTTATTATCAGAGGTACTGATCTCAGACATGATATGCTTCTGGACTTTTTAATAACTTTTCTTAGAATTGCACACTAATTTTTATAATACTAAAGAATTTTTTGGATCAGTACTCCCTCTTGCCATTAGGTACAGTTCCCTTTTACGGTTACAAGATTTTCTTATTCCTTTGGTGAGCTATGTTTTTTTTTTTTTTTTTTTTTTTTTTTTTTTTTTTTTTTTTTTTTTTTTTTTTTTACATGTTTTCTTAGAATTTTGTTTAACTACTTTCGTGGGAAAACAATTTTCAAATACCCTTCAAAATGTATCATGAAATAAGTTATATTTCAGGTTTGCATCAGGTTCCTTATACACCTCATTCCAATCTAGCTGCTGTAGGCTTGCAAATCACGATCAGCTGAGACTGCAGACACCATGTTGAAAACTGCACAACTTAGTAGTATTTGTAAACTTCAGTGTGAACAATAGCTCACAGTGCAACTGCAAGAAAGATGCGCATTGTTGTCTCAGTTTAGTTGTTTGTGTGAACCTGGCTTAAAGGTGTAGAATAAGTCACGCATGTTCTTACTGTGACGTTTATGTTGGTAACGCCTACTGTGGGTAGTGATGGGAGGTTAAGATGGCGGAACAGCTGATTTGTGTAGCTGATACCGATGTTGACTTCAAATGCTACATTTTAAAATAAAGTATTTTACCATGACCAGATTCATTGCCTTCACATTTGTTGGGGGTAATTTCAAAGAAATGATGTACATGGAACCCGAGGCTATTTTATCAACCTTGCAACTGAATCATTTCTGTTATAACAGCAAAATCACATTGGGAAGTTTACAGTTTTGCCCTAGCAATGCACAATGACCCTTTGAACAACTTAATAGTTGTCCTCACTTGTACACAAGCAACGAACATTTTTAGCCCACTTAGGTTACAATAGTAACATTAAAAGTGGGTCTTTCCGATCGCTTTTTGATAGCTGAAAATTTAAATGAAAATGACAGCTTAACTGTTCATCCAAGAAGAAAATTCAATAAAAGAATTTGTTGCCATCCTGTGAGAAAATACATCCCAGGTACTTGAAACTGTCTTCCTGTTCTAACTTTGTTCCTCCTATTTGGCACTCAGTCTGTTTAAATCTCTTTCCCATAGACGTTACTTTCATTTTGGAGATGCTGATCTTCATATTATAATCCTTACACCTCTGATTGAGCTCTGAAATATTAGTTTGCAACCTTTCAATCGAATCGGCCATTACAACTAAGTCATCCGCATATGTGAGACTGCTTATTTTGTTTCGCCTATTTTAATCCCACCCTGCCAGTCTATTGTTTTCAACATATGATCCATGAATACTATGAACAACAGTGGTGACAGGTTACAGCCTTGTCTTACCCCTGCAACTACCCTGAACCAAGAGCTTAATTTGCCATCTGCTCTAACTGCTACCTGACAGTCTACATAAAGCCCTTTAATTGCCTGCAGAAGTTTGCCTCCTATACCATAATCTTGTACAACTGACAGTAGCTTCCTCCTAGGAACACGGTCTTAAGCCTTTTCTAGATCTATTAAACATAGATGAAATTCCCTGTTCCACTCAAAGCACTTTTCCATTACCTGCCGTAAGCTAAAGATCTGATCCTGACAGCCTCTAAGAGACCTAAACCCACACTGATTTTCATCTAACTTGTCCTCAATTAATACTCGCACTCTCTTTTCAACAATACCTGAGAATATTTTGCCTACAATGCTAATTAAAGAGATACCTCAATAGTTGTTACAGTCTTTTCTGTTTCCATGTTTGAAAATGGGTGTGATTACCGCTTTTGTCCAGTCAGACGGAACCTGTCCCGATTCCCACGCCTTCTCAATTATCCTGTGTAACCATTTAAGACCTGATATTCCTCTGTATTTGACGAGTTCTGGCTAAATGTCATCCACCTCAGTCGCTTTATTGCACTGTAATCTACTGACCATTTTCTCCACTTCCTCAAATGAGATCCTGTTTTCATCATTGTTCCTATCCCACTCTACCTGAAAATCTGACACATCATTGAACGTTTCATCTACATTGAGCAATTCTTCAAAATATTCCCTCCATCTGCTCAGGCATCCACAGGATTGACTAGCAGCTTTCCTGACCTGTCCAAAACACTTGTTAATTCCTTCTTCCCTCCCTTTCGAAGATTGCTAATTACGCTCCAAAATGGTTTCTCCACAGCTTGACCCAGAGTTTCTAGCTTATTTCCAAAGTCTTCCCATGATTTCTGCTTGGAGTCTGCAATTGTCCATTTAGCTTTGTTTCTTTCTTCAACATAACTTTCTCTGTCTGCCTGATTTGTAGTATGGAGCCATTTTTGATATGGCTTTTTTTTCCCCCCACAGTCTGCCTTGACTGTGTCATTCCACCAAGCTGTCTGCTTCTTCCTGCCTTTACACACTACTGTTCCAAGACATTCTCTAGCTGCTTCCATTAGTGTGTCCCTGTACCTTGACCATTCCCCTCCCAGTGACTGTAAATCATTACATTCAACTAACTGGTACCTTTCCAAGATCATTGTTATGTATTTGTGCCTAATTTCTTTGTCTTGAAGCTTCTCCACTCTTATCCTTCTACACATGGACCTGACTTTCTGCTCTTTTGACGTAACAAAACCAATTTCACTGCAGATTAAATAAATAACAGTATCATCAAAGAACCCCCTAAAACACATGTGTCCTTGACTGTCTTCCTGAATTCCTGGTCTGTTATTATATAATCAATGACAGATCTGGTTCCCCTTCCTTCCCAAGTATAGCAGTGAATGTCCTTATGCTTAAAGAAGGAGTTTGTGATAACTAAGCACATACTGGAACACAAATCCAAGAGCTGTTGTCCGTTCCTGTTGGCCTCCGTATCCTCTCCAAACTTACCCATAACCTTTTCATAACCTTCTGTTCGATATCCTATCCTGGCGTTGAAATCACCCATGTGTAAAACACTATCCTTATCCTTCACTCTAACAACTACATCACTAAGTGCATTGTAAAATCTGTCCATCTCATCTTGATCTGTCCTTTCACAAGGTGAAAGCACTGCCACAATCCTAATTTTCTTGCAGGAGATGGCCAAAACTATCCACATCAGTCGTTTATTTACATACCTTATTGCAATTATGCTGGGTTCGATTGCTTTCCTGATGTAAAACCCTACACCGCACTGTGCTCTTCCTACTTTGACTCCTTACAGGTAGACCTTGTATTCTCCGACTTCGTCCTCTTTCTCTCCCCTTACTCTAACGTCACTAACAGCTAAAACACCTAACCCCTTCTTACTTGAAGCCTCCGCCAGCTCTACCTTCTTCCCATAGTAATCCCCATTGATATTAACAGCTCCCCATCTCATTTCACATTATTTGCCAAGTCGTATCTTAGGAGTCCCTGGTCTGTCAATTAGAGGTGGGACTCCATCACCTCCAAAGGTCCGAGGCATTTTGCTCTGATTGTTGCCAGCATGATATTGAAGTACCTGGGAAGCAGGTTGCTAGCCTTACTTGCCCAGGGTCCCACTGGGTTTTACCCCTAATGGTTGAGGGACTAATCGGTGGATTTGTTGGTCTTTGCTGTCTGAGCACCAAGGTGGCCACAACTCAGAATATGTCTGAGATGCCCAACCTTATCCCAAAGTAACTGGTATTCCAATTGTCGGGACTACTTACTTGGCTGTCTTCCGTTCCTGTTGGCCTCCATATCCTCTCCAAACTTACCCATAACCTTTTCATAACCTTTTGTTCGATTTCCTATCCTGGCGTTGAAAACACCCATGAGTAAAACACTATCCTTATCCTTCACTCTAACAACACATCACTAAGTGTGTTGTAAAATCTGTCCATCTCATTTTGATCTGTCCCTTCACAAGGTGAAAACACTGCCACAATACTAATTTTCTTGCTGGAGATGGCCAAATCTATCCACATCAGTCGTTCAAGTACATACCTTATTGCAATTATGCTGGGTTCGATTGCTTTCCTGATGTAAAACCCTACAACCCACTGTGCTCTTACTACTTTGACTCCTGACAGGTAGACCTTGTATTCTCCAACTTCGTTCCTCTTCCTCTCCCCTTACTCTAATGTCACTAACAGCTAAAACATCTAACCCCATCTTACTTGAAGCCTTCGCCAGATCTACCTTCTTCCCAGTGTAATCCTCATTGATATTAATAGCTCCCCATCTCATTCCAGGTCGTTTGCCAAGTCGTATCGGAGGAGTCCCAGATCTGTGAATTAGAGGTGGGACTCCATCACCTCCAAAGGTCCGAGGATTTTGCTCTGATTGTTGCCAGCATGATATTGAAGTACCTGGGAAGCAGGTTGCTAGCCTTACTTGCCCAGGGTCCCACTGGGTTTTACCTCTAACGGTTGAGGGACTAACCGGTGGATTTGTTGGTCTTTGCGTCTGAGCACCAAGGTGGCCACAACTCAGAATATGTCTGAGATGCCCAACCTTATCCCAAAGTAACTGGTAAAAAAAAAAAAAAAAAAAAAAAAAAAAAAAAAAAAAAAAAAAAAAAAAAAAAAAAAAAAACCTCCAGTGCTGTCTTTTTTTTTCATATCATGCATCGTTTTGCACACAAAAAGGGGGGGGGGGGCAGTTTGACACTCTGTCTATCTGTCTATAACGCGTTCCTACTTTTTAGGTTGCGGCATTCAAACGATTGGCACCAAATTTCACAGTTGTAATTGTTTGCTGCCAGCAACTGGAACGTCCCTTTTTCAAATATTTCAGACAAAACATATGTTAGTAACATTAAAAATATGCCGTTTGTGACTGTCTTTTACAGCAAGTAATTTAATTGCAAGTAACAACCGTTCATCTGAGATGAAAATGGAATAAAAATATTTGTAGAGGAGAAAATTCTCAACAACTTTGCATTCCCATAAGTCACACCATTTCAGACATAAAAATAACAGACACAAAAAATAACAGCAATTGACACTGTCACTTGATTTTATGTAAACTACTGCAGGAAAAGAAAATAAACTTGGAAAAGAGGACAAACTATCACAGTATGACAGGATTATGAAAATGTGGGAGATACATTAAAATAGTTTAAAGAGATAAAAATTAAGAGAAAGTGTATGTTTGTCAAAGCTAAACTCAAGTACCAAATAATTTTGGCAATCAGAAAGAATATTTCTTGTTGAGTGCATAGATATCATTTCAGTAGACGAGATGTAATCATATTGTCCATAAGTTTTTATTATTTTTCTCCAAAATGTTTTCAAAAACTCATAAAACTACAGGAAAACCCAAAGTGGGCCATAAAACACTCCAGTGTGATTTTTTTCATCAACTTCAAATTTATGTCCAGCTTCCTACTTTCCATGTTTCTTACTACTACTGGGCAACCTGAACTTAAATTTGGCGATGTAGTTTGTATGTTTTATTCCCATTATAACTCACAAGCCAAAATATTGTGACACACACACTCCCCTCACTCGGAGCACTGCATGGCTATCAGCCTGTCATTTCACTTTCTAATTTGTTGATTTACAGTTTTCCACTTTGGTTTTGAATTTGTCGAAAAGAGGAGATGGATTGGTAACAGTGTGTTTCAAAAAAGTTTTTTAGACAGTAAATACATAAATAAATAAATTAAAATAAAAAAAATTATAAACCTGTGGCCTGTATTCAAGGTTTTTTTGGGCAGGCGCTCTCCATCTGAGATGATGTAGGAGATGAGTTATTGGTATAAGTAAACTGTGAGGATAGAGTGTGCTGAAGACAAAGGTCCTGAGTTCAAGTCTCAGTCCTTCACACATTTTAATCTGTTAGGAAATTTTATGTAAGTACACACTTTTCTGCAGAATGAAAATTTCATTCTGGAAGCATATCCACTGCTGCCTAAGTTCGGGAATTTTTTAGAATGTCAGTTCGCATTACAGCTCTCCTTTCTAATCTTTCCTTCCTGAGGGATGAACATACAAGATCCAAAATTTAGATCTAATGTTGTGATGGAGTAGGCAGTGATGATGGTCATGTGTACATAGTTATGATAGCACATTTCAGTGAATATCAGATGTGCTCTTCAAGCTTACCATTAAAGGTTTTTTCTTGTTCCAGAGGTATGTCTGAGTGATTGTGTGAATTTGTGTTTCTTTTTCTGATGAAGGCCATTGCTGGTTTATGTCTTTGAGTGGCTCAGCGATGGTCTTTCAGAGAGTTGCTATCCATCCTCCATTAATAAAATCTCAATCTGTATTTTCCATTGTTTGAAAATGTAGATATAGTGTTTTCTACTTACAAATGTTGCACTTAGCAATGTTTGTGATTTCATTTTCTGAAGAGAAAAACTGATCAGACATTCTGTCTCCCTCTATCTTTTAACAGTTTCTCTCAATTGGATTTTCTTTATGATACAGATCATATGATGATTATTTTTATAACTTTTTTCAAAATGTATATTATGAGGGTTGTACACTGACCTTATGGTGCATAATTAGAACATTTTATGCTGTAAACTTGTGCTATTGATTTGTGTATATTGTTGTGATCAATGTAGGTCCTATATTAAACTAAAAAAAAGTAATAGTTAGAGACAAAATTTAGAAGGCAATAACTGTGAGATGCTTCCTTTGCAGACCATTTGACGTCGAAGAAGTTCAACTGAGTAATCTGGTGCTGGTGGTTGTGAACTCCCTATGTGTAACAGATGACACTACCCGTATCAGTACAACGCCAGTGGAAGTATCATACAACACAACGTTGGCATGTTACAAGGAGTGGCATGCACTACACAGGCGGAGACCTCCTTTCTGCATAAACAACCACACACAGGTTGGTGCAAAGCACAGGAAAAAGAGAAAGAAAGACAAGGGATTCTGATTTTTCAATTCTGTTTCACCAGTTTTTACAGTTAATTCTTACTCTATCATCCTCTCTATCACAGTCATTCTTATTCCAGCCCTGTGTATTATTTATCTTTTATTAGATTTTTACTATTTATCCATATTTATTGTATGTTGTTGTAGTTTTTCAGTACCTCAGAAGATACAGGGTACAGAAAGCACAATCTGTTTGAGGACACATCAGAGCAGGAGATGATATGACAGATTGCTTCACATGATGGGCATTAATCAGAGGCAACATATGTATAATGAGTTTAGAAAATACACAACTAATTGGTATTTACAGAATAACAACTAACTGATATTTGAACCTACAGACAATGACATTATCATATTATTCAAGTAGATTACAGAGTCCAAGATTCACAACCATAAAGCTTGTTGGTCCGTTTATTTACACTTGCTTATAAAGGTCTCACATTCAGGTATTTGCAGTTTGTTGTGTCAGGAAAGATTATAATCATTTGAATATGTAGTTTAAACAGTGCTTGATTAGTAGTGACTTTACCATATATTTCGGCAGATAGGATGATAGAAGAAGCATAAAAAATTGTATGCAAAGACTGGGTCGTCTTATAAACCAGATATATTAAACATTTGCCTACATTTAGGGTTTACCAGACATCCTCTTTTTTGCACTCTAAAAATGATGCAGGTTAATTTTTAGAAAAAGCAGAGATTTCCTCTTTTAAGCTTCATACAACTCCTCAGACTTGAAAGTGCGGATATACAACTCCTCACCATTGTAAACTCTAAAGAATTTAACCTTTCTGTCATATTTCTATGATACTGGCCACTATCGTGAATCAAGAGCTGTGAGGCGACCCGTTACAGCTTTACTCACAACACTACCTACAACAATACTTGTTAGCTGTACGAAGAAGGTTATTATTCGGCATGTGTTTCTACAGGCAACACCGCAACAATGCTAAAGGAGGCAGTCATACCAATTGTTTAGAAGTACACAGCGAGTTTGTCCGTAAAATTGAGCCTCACAGGAATAGCCGTGTGGTCTAAGGTGCCTTGTCATGAACTGTGCGGCTGCTTCCGCCTGAGGTTCGAGTCCTCCCTCAGGCATTGCTGTTTGTGTTGTCCTTCGAATAACTTAGTTCAATTAGTGAGTAAGCTTAGAAACTGATGCCCATAACCATTTGTTCCCATAAAATTTCACACACATTCGAACATAAAATTGAATAGCTGATACGACCAACAGTTTGGTCCCATAAAATTTCACACACATTCAAACAGAAAATTGAATAGCTGACGACGGTTTTATATATACTCAAGGTCATTATTAGGGATGGGTCGAACCCCAATTTTACCTAATCGAATCCGAATACCGAATCTTAAATAGAACATGTGCTGAATACCGAACCCTAATCGAATCTTCCGAATCTTGAACCCAAATAATCTGTCAACTGAAGTACATGTATTTAAAAAGAATTACTCTTCTATCACAGTCAGTGATGAAAATAAAGCCTTCTGGGGAGAATCCCAAATGACAATATTAACAGTAAAATTTAAGAAATTAAAATTTCATTTAGATTTTTATTTTAAATCTTAATGATTTTTTAATACCCCTTACCCCTAAAATATAATAAGAAACTCTCTTCACTCTATTACAAAATGTTTCATTTTGATGAAATAAAAAATAATGAAAGGAAAGGGTTACGTATTGTTTTTCTTTTTTCAAAGGGGGAGACTCAAAAATAAAACCTGAAAAGATGAGTAGATATTTTGGAAGTTAAAAAGTAGATTTTTAAAAATTAGGATGTGTAAATGTTAAATAATTTCATAGTGACATATCAGGCATTCCATGAGTAAGGGACAGAACATTCAGACACATAGAAAACCGCATTTATTCGACGTGTGTGTACTTGTGAAAAGATTGCGCATTCCAGACAGTTAAGCAAGGGTATTTTGCAGATTTATTTATTCTTTCAAACATTTAAGATCACATAACTTGTCTGCACAGAATTTTTTTTGTATGAGTTTTAAATATCACTACTGTAAGTCACTTGCCATGCTTAATTTCTATTCCCCTTCAGCATAAGAATAATACAAATGTAAACATTAACATGATACGTATATTCTTCTGTGTTCGCCGTTGTCTTTCTGGTTTGTTAAGCGGACGGAATATAAATGTGGTAACATCTAACAAGGAAGATTACATGGCGTAATGTTTACATTTGTATTATTCTTATGGCGAAAAGAGTGTGGAATTTATGAATCACGATTCATAGGAACAATCCCTTTCCCCTATTAGAAAAACATGTAAGTTGTAGCACGAAGGTAGTGGTTGTAGCGTCAGGCCTATTGACGCAATACAGGCTTGCCAGTCGGCTTTACGTAGTAGATTTTAGATAAGACTTCAAATGTACGACTATTGATGAGACTAAATGCAGAAATATATAACAATTTTATTAGACTTATAATACAAATTTTATGAAATGTTTATAATAACAATTAGATACCGGTACGGTAATTCTGTATCACTATCATTTGATTCCTTGTTACACAGTTCCTTTGTACTACATAGCATCAGCCCTCGTACAATCTAGTGCATTCCATCTCGAAAATTTTTAAATGCCTGTTATGCAATTTGATTTGGAACCCACTTCCAGGTATCTAATTCCATTGGCACACTTGCGCTTTTTTGTTGGTGTCAGTTGTCTGTCACTTTTCAAAAGGCAGTAGTTGTACATGTGTTTAAGTTTGACCTTAAACAATTTATTGAAACAGACGTCATGTCGTTGCTGAATTGACATCATCCCACCTGGGTGGTGCATAATTAGAACTTTTTTTCCACATAATAAGTAACTTTCATCTTCATTACAGTTCACATACCCCAGCACTTCACAAAATTCGACTAAACAATATCTGAAATCAGAAAGAGGCAGCTCATGCAATAATACTAAAGCCTTATGTATTGTTGGTAGTTACGTGAAGAAATTTATTTTTGTTGCTACTTATATCAGCAAGGGGGTTTGGTTTTTTTTTTTTTTTTTTTTTTTTTTTTTTTTTTTTTTTTTTTTTTTTTTTTTTTTACTATTGCAAAAGTTTTAGCCAGTATTTATATTTGCTCCTGCTAAGCAAGCCTGTATAGCACTGCTTATATTAGACAGGAAAAGTTGCTTGTGGTGGTTCCTAGGGCCATTTATCAAAACTATTCAAAATTAGGTCGTTTCGTTCTGTGACATCGTGTCTTTCCACAGATCTATGGAAAATACAGTAAATAACGCAAACGAAAGCGCACTGTTATGCAAAGTAAACTACAACATATGTAACTGAAGGTTTCCATATAACACTTTGGATTTGGGATTCAGTAGTATTCGGACATTATGCACCGAATCTCGAATCTGAAGCCAGTGTGCTAGATTCGGCGAATAATGGATTCGGTCGAACTATTCGGACACAACCTTAGTCATTATATGAAACAGTGTGCATACTATTACCCAGATGATAATGTCACTGTGCAACTTTCTATATTGGCATAACCACCAACCAGCTATCCATTAGGATGAATGGCCACTGCCTAACTGTGGCCAAAAACAAGGTGGACCACCCTGTGACACAGCACGCAGTGGAGTACGTGCATGATTTTAATGGCTGCTTCACAACCCGGGCCATCTGGATCCTCCCATTCACCACCAGCTTTTCTGAACTGCACAGATGAGTTATCCCTACAATACATTCTCCAATACCGAAATCATCCAGGCCTCAACCTATGATAATTTCCTTTTTCCCCCCCTACCTTACAGTTCCTACCTCTCTATCCCAAACCTCACCTATTTTGAGTGGTGCGTGAATGTGCGATTGTGTGTGTGTGTGTGTGTGTGTGTGTGTGTGTGTGTGTGTGTGTGTGTGTGTGTGCACGCGTGCCTGCGCATGCAGTCTTGTTTACTTGCAGTGTGCATACATTTCTTTTTATTTATTTCCCCCCCCCCCCCTCCACTCACCCGCCTCCCCAATCCATTCAGTATAAATTTGAAAACTTAACAAATCATGGAATAATTTATACAAGAGGGTAAAAATTGACACACTTGCTTGGAATGACATGGGATTTTATTATAACAAAAAAAAAGTTCAAAAAATGTCCAACAGATGGTAGTGGACAGCAAAACGTCAGTGACTGCACATGAAAATCGTATATAAAAGGAGCTGTAGTGAGAGAGAGAATCAGTTGCACCAGCAGTCGCAGCATGTTGATGTTACCTGAAAAGGCGCTTTTAGTGAAGCTGTATTATCAGAATGGGGAATGTGCTAGTTCAGCGTTATGATCCTATTGCCATAGGAAGGGGATTCCAATAGGTAAAGATTCATTGACAAATGCAGCCCTGGCGAGAATGATTTCGAAGTTCGAAGCCACAGGTTGTGTATACGATAGACCCCGTAGTGGCCGACAGAGCACAAGGCATAATGCTGCTGAGACAGTTCAGGAAGAAATGAAGACTGTAGCGGGTTCATCTATGCACAGGGGGAAGTCAGCACTCGCGCAGTTGCACATTGCACTGGCATTCCATACACTACTGTTTGGTTGGCACTTAGGCGTACCCTCCAATGCTATCCTTACAAAATCCATTGGCATCATGAACCTTTACCTGGCAATTTAGTGAAGCAGAGGGCATTTGCAGTGTGGGCATTTCAGAAGATGGCGGAAGATGACAATTGGTTGAGTAACGTTTTGTGGACTGATGAAGCTCATTTCACGCTCTGAGGGTCTGTCAACGCCCACAACTGCAGGTTTGGGCTACTGAAAATCCTAGAACTGTCATGGAAACTCCATTGCACAACGAGAAAGTCGTAGTATGGGTTAGATTTACCACATCTACCGTCATCAGCCTTTTTTTCTTCAAGAAACTGCGTGATTCTGGTTTTGTAACTGCTACCGTGACGGGTGAGAGGTACACTGATAGGTTACAGAATCGCATCATCCCCAGCCTGGCTGATAAACACCTTCTGGAACGTATGATTTTTATGCAGGATGGCACTCCACCCCACCCCACGTGAAAGATCTCTTGTGCACGTCGTTTGGTGATGATCATGTGCTCAGCCGCCACTTTCATCATGCTTGGCCTCCCAGGTCCCCAGACCTCAGTCCGTGCGATTATTGGCTTTGGGGTTACCTGAAGTCGCAAATGTATTGTGATGGACTGACATCTCTAGGGATGCTGAAAGACAACATCCGACACCAACGCCTCACCATAACTCAGGACATGCTTTTACAGTGCTGTTCACAACATTATTCCTGACTACAGCTATTGTTGAGGAATGATGGTGAACATACTGAGCATTTCCTGTAAAGAACATCATCTTTGATTTGATTTGATTTGATTTTTTCAGGGAAGCCAAAACAGTCTTGGTCTAACCCGCCACTGCCCGCACCGAAACTAAGTTTATTGTGCGGTATCGCTCCCTGTATGTCTAGTAAAGCCAACCAATGCCCTTGAACAGTGCAAGGAGTCCCTTTACCAGTTCTTTATCAGACACAATTTCTTCGGGTCTGGTTGTCCCAAATGTTCTGTGCCTTTTACTCTCCAATGCAATGCATTCGAAGATTAGATGTGATGCAGTTTCATCACCGTCATCACAGAGCCTACATTTAGGGTCCTCTTCTGTTATTCCCATTGTATGTAGGTGTTTGTTGAAATTCCCATGGCCTGTCAGCAATCCAACCATGAGTCTAATCTCTCTCCTGTTCAGACCCAGGATTGCAGAGCTTCTTTTAAAACAAGGCTTTGGCATCATTACCTTGCCATGTTTTTGTTGATGGACTTTGGTCCAATATTCTATGTGCTGTCTTCTGAGCCAGTTACGTAGTTCCAATTTGATCATTGCCTTGGTGATTTTCAGGACAGGTTCCGGTCCAATAAATGGAGTCTCTGCCCCCATCTTGGCTAATCTGTCGGCATGTTTGTTGCCACTGATCCCTGAGTGACCAGGGATCCACAATAGGTTTACTCTATTGCTTTCCCCTAGCTCCACCAGAACCCTGTGACATTCTGAAACAATTTTAGACCTTGTTGCAGGAGCTGCCAGTGATCTCAGGGCTGCCTGGCTGTCTGAATAGATATAGATGCTACAATCTTTGTAGCACCTACGCAAATTCTCCTCCACACACGCCCTGATGGCAGTGATTTCCGCCTGGAATACTGAGGCCAGTTTCCCTAGAGAGATGACGCCCTCCAGTCTTGGCTGCACCCCATATACCCCGGTCCCAACACCTTGGTCTGATTTTGACCCGTCAGTGAACCAGACAATATCCCCCGTATGGTGTCGAACTATTTTCTCTCACTGCTCCCTGCTTCCAATTGTTATATTGAAAGGCTTGTTGAAGCAGTATGGGGTTATAATATAGTTGGCTGGCATTTCCCCAGCCTTTCCTATATTTACCTCACTCACTATTTTAGTGTGTGATTCTGGATATCCTGAAGAAGAGTTCCAGTGTTTGCCAGATTTTAGTCTGTATGCACCAGCAGCTGCCTCCATCTTGACACAAAGGTGTAATGGGGGCATATCCAGCATGGTTTCCATCCCAGCAGTTGGTGTGCTGCTAATTCCGCCTGTTATGGCTAGGCAGGCTAATCTCTGCACCTTACCAAGTTCCTTAGCAGCAACCTGCTGTTCTACCTTCTTCCACCACACGACCGCCCCATAGGTGATCCTGGGTCTAATCACCGTGGTGTATATCCAGTGCATACCCTTGGGGCACAGGCCCCAATTTTTGCCACAAGCCCTCCTGGTACTCACAAGAGCACCTTTTGCCTTGGAGCAAATATTCCTAATGTGAGGGGTCCATGTCAGTTTCTCATCTAGGGTAACCCCTAGATATTTCACTGTCCCCTTCACAGGTAGCACTTCATTGAAAAGCTTTAGATTCCAACTTGAATATTGTATATGCATCTTTGTGAATGGTACAACAACAGTCTTCTTAGGACTAAACCCCAGATCCTGTTTTCTGCACCAGTCTTGCACAATGTCCAATGCACCTTGTGCCATATTCTTCAAGGTGTCAGCAAATTTGCCAAGTATTACTATGACAAGATCATCTGCGTATCCTTGGCAAAAGTACTGCCTAGAGTTTAATTCTCCAATGAGATCATTCACCACTAGATTGCACAATAAAGGGGAAAGAACTCCTTGCAGGCAACCCCTAGTGGTGTTGATTACCATTTTTTCATCCATCATGGTAGCCTCTACCTTTCTTCCACTGAGTATGGCCATATTCCACCTACATATAGTGGTCCCTAGGTCATGCACCTCTGCTGCCCTAACCATGGAATCGAAGGTCTTATTGCTAAAAGCCCCCTCGATGTCCAGGAAGATACAGAGGGCTATTTCCTTCCTTCCCAACGAGTTGGTGGAGAGCTGTCTCACATGATTTACCTGGCTGATATGCATGTTGGTTTAAATGTAGAGGAGCCCTACTTAACCTCCTTTCTCCAACATGCACATTAACCAGCTTTTCCGATGTCTTAAGAATGAAGGAGGACAGGCTGATTGGTCTCATATCCTTGGCCTTGGTATGATCGGTATGATCAATTCTCCCTGGTTTTGGAATGAAGACAACCTTCACTGCCCTCCAAGCATTGGGAATGATTCCTGCTGCTAGGCTAACCCTGAATAACCTGCATAGGAATCTAATAAGATTTTCTCCCGCTTGTTGCAGGAGAGCTGGAAAGATTCCATCAGGGCCAGGTGACTTGAACAGTTGAAATGTTCCCACCGCCCATCAGACCTTACTGAAATCGACACACTCCTTGGCCAGATCGCAGTCTTCTTTGCGAATACCTGAGAACCGCTGTCTCTTAGGAATCGCATTCTGGTCTGAGTTATCCCCCAGAGTATATTGAGGAAAGTGAGTCTTTAGGAGCAGTTCCAGCGTTTCATGTGCTGTCTTTGTATACTCCCCATCTTGCTTCCTCAGTGTTCCTCCTGGATTAGTTGGTACCCTAGTGAGTATTTTATGAAGTCTCGCTTGAGCAGCCGTGCCCTCCACTTCCTCACAGAATACCTTCCAGGATGCCTCCTTTGCCCGTCTGATGGCAAGGTTGTAATTGACAAGGGCCTCATGATACTTTGCCCATTGTTCTTTGCACCTTGCAAGGTTAAACAGTCTTCGAACCTGTTTCCTTTGCATTTCCAGGTTATTATTCCACCAAGGCACACTCCTATTTGTGCACTTCTTGGTGACTGAGCAGATGTCCTGGTATGAGGTCACTATAGCAGAGGTTACGGCCTCTGCTACTTCCTCAAACTCTGCTGGATTCCTTATCGAAGTTTTAATTTCCGATAGGCTGAAGTCAAGGTCTCTCCTATATGTCTCCCAGTCCGTTTTCCTGGGATTCCTATAGGCCATGGTCTGTCTGGTTCCCATTTCAACCTTGAAATTACTATACATGTGATCTGATGAGGATGGCTCCAGGACCACATGCCACTGTTTGACGTAACTTCCCATCATCATGGAACCAAAAGTTATGTCAATTACTTCTTCCCTTCTACTATTCCTGAATGTAGGTTCATCACCCCTATTCAGGATCTCCAAGTTGTTAGATAGGAGAAATTCAAGAAGGTGCTCACCTCTACTGTTGGTGTCCTTGCTGCCCCACGATAGATTGTGGGCATTGGCATCACATCCCACTAACAGTTCGTCACCTTTCCAATGGCGGGCTTCTGTCAGTCTCCTCACTTCCAAAGAAGGAGGAGAGCTGTCTTCGTAAGGAAGGTATGCTGAGGCCAAAACAATTTCCCTCGTGATACCTTCCTCACGTTGCTGCATCCTGATGGTCACCAGGTCCCTGGAACAAAAATCCATCATTGGTATGAAAGGTATTCCATTTCTAACATAAATGCATGTTCTGGAGTTTTTTAGATTTCTAGCATAAATCAGTTTATCTCCAGTACCACCGAGGCCCGAAACACCCCCTTTTTATAAATAGGGTTCTTGTATCAGGGCCACATCCACCTCCTGTCTCCCCAGTCGACAGCTCAGGGCAGCAGTGGCCCCTTTACTGTGCTGCAAGTTTATCTGCAGCACTTCCAGTCCCCATCTTGCTGACATTATTGCCTTTAAGGTATTTGATTACCCTGACGGCGACCTGCGAGACTCCTAAAAACAGTTTCAGGCCTTGCTCTCGCATTGCCTTCAGGGACTTCTCTCCGACCTCCACCACCAGGGTTCGTCCTTCCAGAACTACCTTTTTGTTAATTACCCTCCAATCCTCTGTCGATACTTTTGGGTTCTGGACCATTATTTTCTCGAACAGAGTCTTTGGAGGGACATCCTTAAGAATCTTTGGTACCCATATTGATACCTTTGCAGTCTTCAGGAGTTCGGTTGCTGTCTTGACCAGCAGCTTCGCATCCTCCCACGGGGATATCATGGGCACCTTGTCCTTAAGCCATACTGCTGAGTGCTCCCCCTCGCAGACAAAAATGAGGACACCACAATCTAGGTAGACCTTCCTGAATATGGGTCCTGGACCAGCGTCCCCCCCCCCCCCCCAATTCTCTTCAAAGAGGGCCATCTGCACGAGCTCCTCCTGCTGCGAGGTGATGCTCACCAGTGGGTATCCTTCTTGGACAACCGCCATTCTAAAGACCAAGACTGCATTACTATAGGTCTGTTTTCCTATTTTCTGCCTCAGCCTTTTAGGATCACGCTTGTCCAGAGAGGACGGAGTCTTAGATTCCTCCCTAACCCTCTTGCCACCTGTCTTTGACGTCGAGGGGGTCTGTGTATCCCCTTCGACCTGAGGCAGTTTCTTTTTGGAGGTCTTGGGCTCAAGCCCTTTTGATTCCCTCCACTTATGTTTAGGAAGTCATTATTTTCCTTCCTTTTGCTTCTGTTCCTTGAGAAGTTTCCTCCTCTGAGCCCCAGACAAGGCCTTAATTCTCATCTGGTCCAATTTCTCTGTTAGAGTTCCCATTTCTTGCTCAGGTCTAGACCCTGATTGAGAAGTAGGAGTGCACTCCATCGGTCCTGATCCCAATGTCTGAGTATCTGTGGTCTCAGATTGCCCCTCAGATTCTTTTAAAATACTTTCTTTCTCTGTCTTCATCTTAGTCCCACGAGATTTGGGGATTTATATGGTCCACACCACGATAACCCCACGTGGTGCAAAGCTACTTACTCAGGGAGGTCGCCTGGTATCCCTGAGGCTCCGTTCGAGACACATCCACCCATGTGCCATGCACCCCTTGGCACGGATCGCATCACACCTTGGGTTGGGAAAGGAATTGGGAAAGGACTGAGAGAGGATAAGGAAGATGGGACGTTGTGGGACACTCTTAGTCAGATCCATCAGCTGAGGCCTTTCTGGCAGTAGGTTCTCTACCTTCGGTATAGTCCTCTGCTTCAAACGGATGCGCAAGCCTCTCCACCCGCACGGACAGTGCTTCGTCAAGGTGGTGTCCCCTGGAGAGGACATCATCTTTGCTTTGTCTTAATTTGTTAGGCTAATTAGTGCCATCTGTCGGACATTTTTTAAATTTTATTTTATTTCATTATTATTATTATTAATTTTCCCCTAATAAAATCAAATGTCATTCCAAGCATGTGTGTCAATTTTGACCTCTCTATCTACATTACTCTGTGATTTATTAAGTTTTCAAATTTATATTGACTTTTTGATCACCCGTTATACACACACACAAACAAACAAATCCCAAGCTTTTGCAACCATTGGTTGCTTCATCAGAAAAAAAAGGAGGAAGGGAGGGAGGGAAAAAAAGGAAAGGATGCGGGTGTTAAAGGAGTGTGTGAGAGTCATTCCAATCCCAGGAGCAGGACTTAGCAGAAACGGGCAGGTAAACACACACACCAACACCAAGGCAGGCATATGTAAAAAACAAAGAAGTTGGACAGAGATGCCAATCAAGGCAGAGCCTCTATCCAGAGATCAGAGGAAAAGATGTTGTTGGATGGTGGCCAGTAATTTGGAATTAACAGAGATTGAGACCAGTTGGACAACGGAAAGAGAGAATATGCTGAAGGACAAGTTCTCATCTGTGGAGTTGCTGGTGATTCCCACATAGAAGGCTTCACAGTGCAGGCATGTCAGTTGGTAAATCACGTGGGTGCTGTCATAAGTGGCTCTGCCATTTATTATGTAAAACTTCCAGGTTACAGGACTGGAATAAGTGGGACAGTGCATAGGACAGGTTTTACACTGGGGGCAGTTACATGGGTAAGAGCTGGAGGGTAGGGAAGGTGGTTTGGGGATTTCATAGGGATGAACTAGGAGGTTACGAAGGTTAGGTGGGCGGCAGCAAGACACTCTTGGTTGAGTGGGAAGGATGTCATGAAGGGTAGATCTCATTTCAGGGAAGCATTTAAGGAAGTTTTATTCCCACTGGAGAGCCAAATTCAGAGTCCGATCCAGTCCCAGAAAATGTCCGGTGACAAGAGGGGCACTTTTGGGGTCCTTCTGCAAACGATTCTGGGTTTCGGGGGGGGGGGGGGGGGGGGGGGGTGGCTGTTTGCCTCTGTACCAGATCAGTACTGTAGCTGTGGGATGTGAAAGCTGTTATCAGGTTATTGGTGTACTCGTTCAGGGATTCAGGACTGGAGCAGACTCGTTTGCCACACAGACCTAAGCTGTAGAGAAGGAATTGTTTGATGTGGAATGGATGGCAACTGTCAGACTGGAGGTACTGTTGTTTGTTAGTGGGTTTGATGTGGATCAATGTGTGAAGCTGGCCATTTGACAGATGCAGGTCAACATTGAGGAAAGTGGCATGGGCTTCTCTCAGAAGCCACCAATGAAGTACTATAGAACCCACCCTGGATCACATGTAATATACAAAAACCAACTGATTTACTCAATTTGTGTAGGCTGCAGGAAATGTTTAAATTTGGAACCTGTACCAAAGGATTGTTAAATGTGCCTACTTTTCTAATAAGTACATAGATGTTGACTAGGGCAAGGAATACTGGGGGGAGGAAAAAAAAAAAAAAAAAAAAAAAAAAAAAAAAAAAAAAAAAAAAAAAAAAAAAAAAACATAGTTTTCAGACATATTAATACTGTGCACAGTATGATTAGCAAGCAGTATTAACACTTATATCCTTTGCACTATCTATTTACATAACAAATAATAAATGTATCTTATCACTGTTTCAGGAAAAAGAAGTTGAACTGTGTGGAGAAGCCAGCCACCTTTGGGTGTCGTATGTGATGATTGCTTTAAGTTGGGCAGTTGCTTGCTTCATCTCATAATCTGGGATATAACTGAAGTAACTTATTGTCTGTGATATTTTTGACTGGTGCAGAATCTCCAGTATGTATTTCAATGTGACACTCAGCATTTTACATGTTCAGGAGCTCAATGTATACATAAATATTTCACATGTAACTTGCATATTTACTATTTCTGATGCATTATTAACACAAAATTGAATACCAAAATTTATTTATGTTGCAAATGTATCTTCCGAACTGTTAACACTTAATTATGTTATTGGCTATATTTTGTTATGTGAACAGTTGATTGAATTTGTGGTGAGAATTTTTATATCAGTTTTTAAGATGTGACTATTTATGAAATAAAATGTGTGATATATCTTGTTGTCATGTGTAAAAGCACAGCAGATATACTCAGTTTAGTAACTTCTACAAGAATGTGTTCAAAGGCAGTGCAACAGTATCAATATTTTTGTCAGATAAATGATTTTTTTTTTTTTTTCCAAATTGACACATCATAATGCTGTGGTGCCAGGTGAAGATTGTTGAAACAACTAAAATATTCCTTTTACTGTTGTTTTCCCTCACTTTTTCGATGTACTGATATCAAATTGTGGTTTCCAAAGGGTCAAGGCAGAAAATATTTGGTTGTAATTTATAAAGTCCAGATTATAGTTTTCATCATATAGACAGCCAGAAATTTTAGTTTTCAATATAACTGTAAAATATAAATTTCCTTTATTTTTATTTTCAATGTATGTAGGCTCTCTCTTTAAAATGTATGTTCATTATTGACATTCATTATGTGATACTGTAAAACTGAAGATAACTTCTGAACTATCTGTATGAGGAAAGGAAAGTAGGGCATTAGTTAGCATCTTTGTTATATATCAGTTAACACTAGTTGCATACAAGGAAATATCTGTTTGGTGGTGGCACGATTTGTGAAACAACTGCTAGAAGAACATGTCACAAAGTAAATAGCAAACCAATACACTTTGGTGCTATATTTATTGTTTAGGCATCAGAGATTCAACAAGTAATTGTTGATTAACCCTCCAACAATACTGTTCAATACCAAGTTATAACCAAGTCTTTTTCAGTAAATGTAAAAGTTAGAGGGGGTGGGGAAGAGATCATTACATGAAAATTTGTTACATTCTTTTAAGACTGTTGGCATACATGAACTCATATTTATTGTGTACTCCGCAAAGACTGGAAGTATTCAAGGCTTTAATACTTCAGCTTCAAACTTATTATCTCTGCTTACATTGTGTCAAATACTACTTGTGTGGCAAATGTCGTCTATCATGACAGTTGAGATGCTATAATATACTAACTACTGTCCACAAAATTTGGTTACTTTTGGAAGCAATTTCCCATATTTATAGCACTCCCATCAGCTATGTGCTGATTGCCAACTCCTATCCCCAAATGATGAGAATTGTGTTTGATTTTTCAATTGCAATGTAACTGTTTACTGTTACAATTTCGTCAGTGAAGAGCCAAGTGTCTTTGTCTTCAAACACAATGCAATCTACATCATCTGATTGAGCATGTGAAAACAGTGATCATACATCCATACATCAACTGACTCTGAAGCTCTTATTTACTGTCACTTCCAACTACCATGTTTGCTTGCAAGCCTTTTTTTAAGACTTGAAAATAATATTTAGACATTTTTGCTTGCAAAGTGTTACCTTTACACATTCACCTGATCCTTTAAAGTATAGCTAGAAATTAAATATCCAGTTGAAGAATATATACATTTTTATGGTCATTTTTTTCATTTACTAGTCACCGCTTTTGTACATAATACTGACAGTGCTAATGGCCTCATTTTAAAAACTCTATATATAAGTAGAGGTGTAAGGGAATTGACAACTGTTAACAAACAGCCTGCAGAAAATTGAGAAGACTTTCAAAATACTTCAATATTCATATAGTTACTACGTGCACATTCCTGACTTCCTTCTGCTAGCCAGTTTAAGAATGCTAGTACAATATGTTTATCAGTAACTAGTTTCATGGAATATGAAGTAGATTTTATCTTTTCCTTTCATGAATATGCAGTGCATACATAAACTGAAAATTTCCATTTAAATTTTCACTTATAATACATAAAATTTTAGTGTGATGCTGGAATTTATTCTATGAAACTTTTGAAGAACAATTGGAACAGTCAGTGAATACACCTATTTTGTGTTGTGTCTGATGTATATCATTGCTATTATATTCCCTTAGACCGTAGTGGAACATTGGGCAACTGCAAATATTTCCATACATCTCAGTCTTGTGCAAGTTTCATCTATAGTCCAGGTCTTGGCACTATTCTCAATTTTTCCTTATAGTGTGAAGCCTTCTTCTCTGTGTCTCAAGGCTCAGTTAAACCCCAATCGATGTAGTAGTAGTAGAATGTGTCTAAAACTGGCCGTTTTTAAATTAATTAATTTATTTATTTTTAAATTGAGTGTCCAACTTTTGTGTTGTACATTCACAAAGGTATTTTGATTGCATTATACTTTCCAGATAATCTAGGACCTTCTCAGAGTCTTAAATTTAGCACAGAATACACACATGTACTTGAGTATTTGTCTCTCTCTGTTATTGTCATATATTTCCTTTACTTGTTTTCTTGTGTGCAATATATGCAGTTGTAGTTAAGATTTATGACATCTGTACAGTTGCTGATGATTTTAAATGTGAGTGATTGTACCACAGAATATTACAAAATTTGGAAAGAGAATCAGAGATGATACATAACTTGTCACTCAAGACAAGGATTGTTTTGGCCACCTCGCATGAGTTCACAAAAAGTCTTGGGTGAAAAACAAAACAAGTTGTCTTTGAAATCTTTATTAATGGCTGCCATGTCTTTGCTTTTGATCATTGGTCTCTGTGTTATTAATAGTAGATCTTCTGTTCATTATGGATCTACCAATTTCTGATTCATTCTCTCTCTCTCTCTCTCTCTCTCTCTCTCTCTCTCTCTCTCTCTCTGTTATATATAATGTCCTGCACAAACTCTGCTGCTAAACAATTACTCACAACCGATAATTTCTGTAAATATGTCCATCTTTTCATTTTTATTTCTTTGGACATTCTACTTTGAGTTTTAATACCTCACTATATATACTTTTGAATGATAGAGTAAATACAAGTCTTAAAAATATAATTAACAAAAGCTAACCTAATAATAACTTACTTTTAAAACACAAAACCAAATTTTCAATATCTGTTGCTTAGTTGTACTTATACACTGTGCTGTTGTAACTTCACTTTGTTTCCTGAAACACTTGGGCACATATTTTTGGTTTCTAGCCACGACCATTTATTTCCTGTCTTTGTTGTAAAACTGGAACTGCACGAAAAGTGAACCACAACAATAACATCCACATCACAGTACTAAATTAGTAACATCATCATGTATTTTCATTTTACCATAGCTGTAGTGATATTTAGTTTTTTCATGTGATTTTGTCAGTGAACACAAATAGTGGAGAAGATACACCCTAATAAAATATTGCATGTTCATGAAGGAAAAAAAAAAAAAAAAAAAAAAAAAAGGTAGGAAGATTAGGGTTTAACATCCTGTTGACATCATGTCATTAGAGATAGAGCACACATTCAGATAGTTTTTGTTGGGGATGAAGAAGGAAACTGGACTTGCCCTTTGAAACAAACAATTGTGATTTAGCTAAATCATGGAAAACCTATATCAGAATGGTCATAGGCAGATGTTAACCACTGTCTCCTGAATGGAACTCCAGTGTATTCCCATTGTGCCACCAAGTCAATGATTTGGCTGTATGAAAGAGTGACATATGTAATTCTTATGTTGTATCATATTTTGCATTCAAACTTCCCCACCCTATATGTCAGAAGCATAACTCAACATTTAATTGAGGAATCTGAAAAGAACAGGTATTCTGTTCTGGTTTTTCCTGTGTTATACCTGTGAGATATGAATCATTAAACAAGATTTAGTCTGTTGCCCTGTAAAATCCAATTTTAAATCTGGCAGAAAATCCTAGAACTAAGAATATACAGAAATCTTCAACCTTGCATACTGCAATGGATGTGTCATATGGACAGTCAAGTATTTCTTTCATGTGTGCATTAAATTCTCTCTACTTCCACAAAACTAATGTTAACTATGTCTTCCTCTTATGAAATGCAAAATTATTTCACTGAAATGAGACTGTTTCCTGAGAAAGAAATTCGGTACTGAAATAGTCATACCATTATATATTGAATAATTAAAACATGATGGTTAATTTAAAAGCAGTTAAGCTTCACACAATAACATTATCTCCCAGACACAAACAATTATGAAAATGTTTAACCAAACTGTTTTAGAAGTATTCATGTCAATTGAAGTTAGCAAGATTATTTGCAGCTAACAGAAAAAGACTAATATTAAGACTCCTGTAAATGGATGGACATGATGCAATAATTTGATACCCCTCCAACCTTTTTCATTTCAGTGTTTAAATTAAGATGATACAAATCTTCTGAAAAATCAATTAAATGAACTGTTCTATGAATGCTGCAGAAGCTTTAAAATAGAGCATGTGTATTCTTTTAATTACCAACCTTTGACTATTGTTTAGAGGTCACTTGTGTAATGCTAACTTCACAAGAAATCATTGACCCTAGTAATCTGTGTTTTAGCATTTTACTGGTAACAATGGTCACTCAGTCTGTTATAGGTCTAAGAAGATTTCTTGCTGTACATTTTCTTCGAGGAATAACAGTCAGTTTAATATCACATTAATAAGAATTTATTCAAATGCAGTACATACAACTAAAACAATATAATTATGTTGGAAAGTTCAGGTCGAATAAAATTGTGCTTCGTACCATTATAAAGAGATCTCTTGCCAAAAGTCAGAGGTGTTGAGTCGTAGAAAAGTGCTCTCAAAAAGACAGAAGAATTGTTTGCTAGCTTTTGGATTAAATAACATTCTTCAACCTTGAACTTGTTGACAGGTCTGGACAGGTCTACTGTCTTTTTGTGTGCACCTACCAATGTCTCATAGCCTCCACTTTTCACTGAGTAGTCTCTTTATCCCAAAGTCTAAATAACACAATATGATATCCCATATTTTTATTGTAATGTTCCAGAAATATTTACCCAATTAGTAAGCAAAATTACTTGTACTTACCTGCATCACAGTTCAGAAATGATCTTTTCTCCAATATATGAGATTTACATCTGATTTTACTTTTTAAAGATACTGTGTAACCACATCTGCACATACTTTTAATTTTAGGAGTATGAAATTGTTTTGAAGAATATAAATTTTAGCTTGTGAAAAATCCCTGTCTATGATTTCTGTGATTAATATTTTGAATAAGACTCTGAAATCATAACACAATGTAAGGTGAAGAACATGATTAATGAACTTCTGTGACAACTGAGTTGGGTAACACGAAGGCAGTACTAAACTATAATTTATGGGCAATTTTTTATTTTATCTTCACCAGAACAGATAGAACCTCAATATTTTACAAATCTACCAAATATGAAAGAGGTTGTAAACAAAGTGTATAATGATAAATTTTGGTCTGAAAGTCATCAAGCTAACCCATTTCATGGTAATAGTAACCCTATTTACTGAAAATAATTTTATTATTTGTTGTAACAAAGTAAATAGTATTAAATGTAGGAAAAATTAGACACCCTGCTCGTCAAAACTATAATATACAGTAGATACAATGAAAAAAATTTTATTCCTGTAGCAACAAAGAATGATTCTCAAAGTTCAATTCAATTTAGTTTAAGTTTTCCCAAATCCCTTCCAGAAACAGCATTGTTGCACTGATAGCTCCTGGCAACAAATTGTTAGATTTAATTGAATTATGTTTCGATGATTCCAAACTTGACTTAATGGCTAAGTACAGAAGTTCAAAACTTCATTTTCTTCACTGTATTGGCTTATGCCATGTTTTATACGAACTATGTTGTATCTGCTGCTAACTGAAATTGTTTCATTGTGATGTGTGCAACTGCTATTTTTCTGAACTGGCAGTCCTAAACTCTGTGAATCGAATTTTAAAATGTACTGTACTTTTAAATCCATTTTACAGTTTGTATATGCAGTTTTAAATGTTTATTAAAATTAATGTGCCTTTCCATGGACAAGAAAGTGTTATCAATTTCTTCCCGTAAATAATGACTCACAGACATAACACAATTGAAAACTGTCTACAAATGTATGGAGATCTTGATATCTATAAATTATGTGGCAATGTACTTGTGCCCTAAATATTGTGCTTCATTGCCTCAGATGCTCTGATTAGCACTGGTCACTTTGTCATTTCATTTCACTATATTGTCAGATTGAAAACTGCAGGTGGTCTGGAATTCGAAGGCTGCTCATCAATAGAGCACAACACTTTGCACTTAGAACAGGTTTATTGCTAAGAGAAGTGTACACTCAGAACAGACAGCCTACTGATTGGAGTACTCTGCTATTTATACATAGAAAGAATTTTCTGGAATTTAAAAGTACGTTAATTGTAAGAATCATGTAGAACATTCTGGAAATAGGAAATACAAAGAAATCAATTTTGTTTGCCAATGACAGGATTCTAACTGGGGACTGTGTAACGTACCTGCTGCTAACTGATAACTTCCGTAAGCTGAAGATAAATAAATGTCACTTTCATGTAGCAAGGTTACAATTACCAAATTATTAAGTTCAACACATTACCAGAGTGTCATAGGTTGGGTGTATCTTGTAGAATCTATTTCGCTTGTAAAAGTTCTTCAAATGCCTGTAATTATGGTTAAAGGTTGCGTCCTGGGTGATATCTTAAAGACCTACATCCCTTGATGTGAACTCAAAACACAAGTCACACTTTTCATAAAACTGTATTCAACAAAACATTACATTGTTGGTATTAAACCACGTATTGACATAGTGATTGCCCAAAGTCAGTCTTAATAATGACACCCCGAGTCTGCTCGGGTCCTTATATACTATTTTGACGTGTAGACAACAATACAAACTATTGTCAGAAACAGAAAGTTGTACATTTATTATGGACAACAGATTTGTTAAAAGATATTTTTCATATTGGTAAGTAAAGCATAAAATGTTTGTTCTTTTAAATACGATCATTTTGAGAATAATTGCTACGATTAAGCAATATATGCTATTATATGCATGCAAACAATAGAATTCATAAAGAAGTTAAAAATGTGAGAATTATGTTATGAATACAATTCCTAACATGTACAGAGCTATGTTTTAGCAAGCTTTGCTTTTGACAGTCTTTCCAGTTATTTAGATATTATAGCTTTCAAGGAATGCTTAAATGCTGACCATGTATTCATGTCGGTTACAGATTAAGTCTTCTGAATTTATCTAATAAATTATTAGCAGTATTACGTTAATTCATCAGATGGCATTTAAGTCCATGTACTGAGTTTGATGTAAAACTAATATCATTTAATATGCTTTCTTTTTCAACCTATTATTGCTACATGTGCTTACTTTATATTTGGGAATACAGCTTTAATATGCGATAACTTTGCTTCCTACCAATAAATGAACAGTAACTGAGCAGCTATTAGTTTTTGTAGTGAGTTTACAATCTGGTAATATTCTTAAACCAAAGTTATCTGATATCTGTAGTTCAGCATAGGACTAACACACAGGGATTTTCTTATAAGAGTTACATATTGTATTAGATTGTTGCCTATATGCAAATGTACAGTCTTTAGTTGTTTCCCTCAGTGGTCTGTTATGTCTCAACTGCCATCACAGCAATCTGCAATGCTAACCACTGCACCACACGTTCTGTTGGAAGACTTGCAGCAATATACCCGGTATATATTTTATTACAACTTCCATTTTTCAATTAATACAATATTGCCTTCTCATTCCATTAATACTGGCTTTTGAAATTTTGTAAGTTGTGAGACTCTAAACTGGCTTACTGTTTCACAGCCTACATGTTGTTACAATCAAATATTAGCATCAATTGACTGTCCACACCATTAGAAATAATGTTCATGAGTAAATATTCTAACTTCTTGGTTGTTTATCAACAATAAGGAAAGGGTTTGTTACTTGTAATATAGAGAAGGCACAACTAATACATACATGGCCACACTCTATTGGCACTAGAACCTAATGGCAACTATGTTTGAAATGAAAATCAGTATGTTTAGGAGAGTGATGGGAATAAAGAGGAGCTATGGGGTGAGGATAATGTGGGATGTCTAGGAAGGGGAGAGAGGAGATGCTGTGCTACCTGTGTGAAAAATAGGGCGTTGCAGAGTCAGGGTGGGCTTCTAGGTGCAAAGTCAGGAGGCTGTGGCTGGGTGGAGGGAAGGGGAAAAACAAAATATGGGCATTTATTTATTTATTTGCCCTTCCGACAGCTTTAGGCTGCATAAGGCATATTCATATATACATATGTAATATATAAGACATTGTTACATAGATTTTTACATAGATATATTACCCATTGATGTAAGTAATGTATAGAACATAATACTGCCATTTACATTTATCACATTTTCTTTAAGATTACAAGTAGATTTATTAGTTTTACAGCACATAAAAAATAGTATCCTAAATTATCAAATTGTTTGTTGACATACTATGGTAAAAACTAAATAGTTTGTGGGTTATTTAGTACATCAAATCATCCTTTGTACTGTTTTGAAATTCAGAAATGTTGTAGAATGCCTTTTCTTTCAGCCATTTTCAGTCTTTATTTTAAAGGTATTAAGTGAGACATGATGTGCCTGTACAGGTAAAGTATTAAATAATTTTATGCCCAGATATTCATATCTAGTCTGTGTTTTCTTTAATCTAGGTGTGGGCATATCTATCCGTTTCATCTGCCTAGTTTTATATTGGTGTATAGCTTCCCATAAGGTGTAATTATTTAGGTTTTCTTTAATGTTTAGGAGGCAATGATATATAAAGTGAGATGGGACGTCAATATTTTTAATTCTTTAAAAAGTGGTCTGCAGGACGTTTTAGAGTTTGTTACTCCAGAAATCGATCTGATACCTTTTTTTTTTTTTTTTTTTTTTTTTTTTTTGCCAGATGAAGATTTTTTTGGCCCCTACAGAATTACCCCATAGAAGGATGCCACATTGCAGATGGCAGTGAAAAAAACCATAGTAACAGTTTAGTAATAAAGGTGTTGTTACGCATGTCTGTAGCTTAGTCAGTAAAAACGTAGCACGTGAGAGCTTTCTACATACTTGGTCTGCATATTTTTCCCAAGTCAATCTGGAGTCAAGGTATATGCCAAGTAGCTTAAAACATCTGAGCACCTACCTTCTCTGTTGGATAAACTGAAAGTAATATTCACTGTCTTTTCATGGTTGATGGATAGCTCATTGGATTTGAACCATGCATCAGACATTTTAGGTAGTTTTTGCTTTCGAGTTCCAATTTGTTTATATCTTTCACAGAGCTAATGAATTTAGTGTCATCTGCATAAAGTACAGATTTACAGGGCATGCTACTGGGAAGATCATTTATGAATATTATAAACAACAAGGTACCAAGTACAGAGCCCTGGGGCACGCCTCGAGTCACTTCTAAGTACTGAGATTTTTTATTATTGTAAACTACAGTTTGTTTTCAGTCATTGATATAGGAGCTTATTAGGGAGAGTCCCAATTCTCTGATTCCATAACACCAGAGTTTTTCTAGTAGTATTGCATGGTTCACTGAGTTAAATGCCTTGCTTAAGTCAACTAGAATAGCATGAGCTGATGACTTTGTTTCAAATGAGGTTTGTATAAAAGAGACAATGTCTTCGACTGCTTTCACCGTTGATAATTTGGACCTAAAACCATATTGCGATTGAGTCAGTATATTATTTTTAGATAAATGTCTGCAAATATCCTGTTGTATGCAGTATTCTATTATTTTGGAGACAGTAACTATCAGTGAAATCGGACGATAATTATTAGTGCATAATTTATTACCCGTTTTATGAATAGGGACCAGTTTATTACTATGCAAAGAGGGTTACATACAAGATCTGCTATTTTTTTAATCACAAAATTAGATAGACCATAGATGTCCTCAGATTTTGTACTGTCTAGTTTTGTTATTGATTTAATAACATCATATAGTTGTATTTGTGTCCCCTTGAAAGTTGGCACAGTGCTGGCAAAGTTTCGAAGAAACTGATTTCCAGAAATGGGCTCTAGATTAGGAGTGAACGTAGAGATGGAAGTAAGTTCATCAGAAGCTGGGATTTTAGCAGGGTATCCTGTCTTGACAAAAAATTGATTAAATTCATCTGGTGTGATATTGACAGCATTAATGCTTTCTGTACGATTTATGTCTATACCCAACTCTGCTTTTATAATTTTCCAGGCTGCCTTACATCTATTAGTTGAATTTTCAATGTAATAGTCATTTGCTCTGCATTTGGCTATTTTTATTTGTAATCTATGATGTTTTTTTAAGGTTGTTGTAAGTAGATTTGTCTGCAATGTCGCTTTTTACTTTTTCATAGCAGTCAAGTACTGAAGGTCTTAGTTTCATTAACTCGGGGGTCAACCATCTATTTTGTGTTGGGTGTCTGGGTCTTCTGACTTCATTTTGTTTTCTGATCTTGGGGGCAACAAATATCAAAGAAGCTGTGAGCCCAAGGCACACATTTGCATGTAAAGCTATGCATGGTACAGCAAATATGTTGGGTCCACATTTTAAGGGGGAAACCCTTAATCAGGGGGAGGAAATGCAGGCTCTACGACTACATCGCAACATTGAGTGAAGTCTTGGGATATGACAGTGGCGTTATCATGGCAAATTTGGCGTCATTTCAGGTGGCAGAAGGTTTTTTTTTTTTTTTTTTTTTTTTTTTTTTTTCAACAACACAGCTTATGGTCTGCAGCAAAACATATATCTCCATCTGTATGTTGAATAGGCTTATGTACGAAACAATCCTTGTGTTCACTTGCTTCCAGAATTTTGAATGTACAGCCTTCCACAGCTGCAAGTGAGCATAACTGGTCAGCTCACGGACAAATTCACACACCATTATGGAACAGACTGTCTTCAGATACAACCAAAAAACTACTGTATATACAGTGGAACCTCAAGTACATGGGTGACTCATAAGACATCGATATGTTGATGTCATCCTGGGAGGAGGAATCTGATTAATATTATGATAAGAGGCTACCGGAATGTTTATTTGTATTTGTTCCAGAGACGGGAAGTGTTTGTTTGTTCCACAGAGATTTTTTAATAATAATAATAATTATTATTATTATTGTTGTTGTTTGTAATGCAAAGTTTTGATTGATCTTTTGGAGTCACGTACAGTGGCAAACATGAAGAAGACATTTGATATTGTTTTCTTGTAGTGCAATTACTTTTCGTAATATGTCAAGTGTGCCTTACACACAATTTCGAGTCACATATCGAATAAAAATGTACTATTATTTCTATATTGTGGACTATGAAATGTACGTACGAAATAAAATACCCATTGTAACATTTCGGATGTCTTATGTTTTGGTTTGCACATTGAATATATCAATCTAACCCATTATACCAATACTATCTGGTATTAAACGGTTTAAAACCAAGGTTGTCGTATTATTACGAAATATACCGAGATGGTTTTAAACATCGTCAGAACTCTAACAGGGAGTGTAAAATAGCTAAGCACGAGTGGCTAGAAGGCAAATGCAGGTCTATAGAAGAATGAAGAAATACGGGAAAAATAGATACCGCCTAAAGAAAAATAAAAGAAACATTTGGAGACAAGAAAAGCAGCTGTATAAATATAAAGAACTCAGATGGAAAACCAGTTCTCAGCAAAGAAGGGAAACCTGAAAGGTGGAAAGAGTATATAGAGGGGCTCCACAAAGGAAATGAACTCAGAGACAATATTGTAGGAAGGGAAGACGATGTAGATGAAGATGAAAGAGGAGGTACTATAATGAGAGAAGAATTTGACAGAGCACAAGGCCCCTGGAGTGGACAACATTCCCTCAGAACTACTGAAGTCTCTGGGAGAGGCAACCATGACAAAACTATTTCACCTAGTTCGTAAGATGTATGAGACAGGGGAATAGCCTCAGACTTTAAGAAAAATGTAATAATCACCATTCCAAAGAAGGCATGTGCAGACAGGTGGGGAAATTACAGAACCATCAGTTTAATAAGTCATGGTTGCAAAATTTTACCACAAATTATTTACAGAAGGATGAAATAGCTGGTAGAAGCCAACCTTGGGGAAGACCAGTTTGGATTCAGTGGAAATGTATGAATACGGGAGGCAATCCTCACTTTACAGCTTATCCTATAAGATAGATTAAGGAAAGGCAAACCTACATTTCTAGCTTTTTTAGATTTGGAGAAAGCTTTATCCAATGTTGATTGGAATACACTCTTTCAAATTCTGAAATCAGCAGGAGTAAAACATAGGGAACAGAAGGTTATTTACAACTTGTACAAAAACCAGACAGCAGTTATCAGAGTTGAAGGGCATGAAAGGGATGCAGAGGTTGGGAAGGGTGTGAGACAGGGATGTAGACTTTCCCCAATGTTATTCAGTTTGTACATTGAGCAAGCTATAAAGGAAAGCAAGGAGAAATTTGGAGAAGGAATTAAAGTTCAGAGCAAAGAAATAAAAACCTTGCATTTTGCTGATGACATTGTAATTCTGTCAGAGACAGCAAAGGACCTGGAGGGGCAATTGAACGCAATGGACAGTGTGTTGAAAGGGGCATATAATATGAACATTAACAAGAGAAAAACAAAGGTAATGGAATGCAGTCTTAGAAACTCAGGCGATGCTAACAACCTTCTATAAAGTATAGAAAATTATGAATAAATAGAAACTATGTGCACTTATTGTAAAAATTAACATTAGATATTAAAACTGTGTGAGTACTCAAACACAACGAAAAAAAAATAAAAATACTGTTATCACAGGATTCGAGCTGCTTTCCCTAGGGTTGCAAGGTCAGAACGCTACCAATTGTGCTAAACTGACAGCTATTGAAAGCCTTTTAATGATTGGTACTTACGCTAACTTGCAAAATTTCAAAGTTGATTTTCTTGAGAGTTTTTGAGAGTTGTGTCGAATGGCTTTGGCTCATTGTTATTTGAGTTCTGAACTTCACTTGCAATAAATATAAAAAAATTCTAAATTCCTATACCCATGTGGTCTCCTCATATGTTGTTTCACTTCTTAAGTAAAGTCAAGATCAGACATACTATTACTAATGAATGTATTAGTTCAGAAGGAAATTTGTAATAAATGCCTGGAAACAGAAAATTTGAGAAGTTTATTCAGTATCAATTGCTGAATTAAGTCTAAATATTCGCCAAACTGCAACTTTGTCCAAGTTTAAATTTCAAGAATTTTCTCATAATTGGAAAACAGACTAGCCAGTTCCAAACAAGAAGGGAAAACACTATATTCAAACTCACAACTGAAGAAGATTATTCATAATTTAAATGAAGTGTAGTGTCTCAATGTAAATATACGATCAGGACAATACAACCACATCCATAAGATTGGTAGAAAAAATCCAATAAAGTTCTGAGAATGTATACGCAAACCTGTACTGGATAGAAAAAAGTCAAACCAGAAAAATTACTCATGATACAAAATTAGGTTGAATGTGTACTTCAATAGTGTGTCAAAATTCTTTTCAAAGAAGCAAGCAGCATTGATCACATTCTGGGAAACAATGTCATGGGATTAGAAGAGAATTTATGGAATCAGTCTTGATAAGATTAGATTAGTTTTTCGTTCCATAGATCCATGTTGAGGAGATCCTCGTGGATGTGGAACATGTCAAGAAACAAAATTTACAAGGTGAACAATAGATTAATAATAGAAAATACCGATAATATAAATACAGATACATGCATCATTTGGTACAAGTTAGAAATTCACTAATGGAGTAGAAGGACTAGAAAGTCTTTTAGGTTCCTTTTAAACTGATCTTTATTTGTAGCTAAATTTTTTATACTTGAGGGTAAATTATTGAAAATGTGTGTTCCTAAGTAGTGGACCCCTTTTTGAACTAAAGTAAGTACTTTTAAGTCATTGTGTAGATTATTTTTATTCCTAGTATTGTATCTATGAACTGAGCTGTTTGTTGGGAAAAGGGATATATTATTTATGACAAATTTCATTAAGGGATAAATATACTGAGAGGCAGTAGTTAATATACCCAGTTCTTTGAAGAAGCTTCTACAGGACGTCCGTGAATTTACTCCACAAATAATACTTATTACGCACTTTTGGACTCTGAAGACTTTTGACTGATTTGAAGAGTTACCCCAAAATATTATACCATATGACATTATGGAATGAAAGTAAGCAAAGTATGCAAGCTTTGTTATTTTTTTGTCTCCTATGTCTGATAACACTCGTATTGAAAATACATATTTGTTGAGTCGTTTCTGCAGTTCTGTGGTGTGCTCCTCCCAACTAAATTTATTATCAAGCTGTAATCCCAGGAATTTAGTACTGTCAACCTCTTCTATCTGCTCTTCTTCATACTTAATGCATATGCTGGCGGGAAACACCTTACATGTTCTGAAATGCATGTAGTGAGTCTTTTCAAAGTTAAATGACAATGAGTTGGCTTTAAACCATTTATTAATGTTCATGAAAATATAATTAGCAGACCTTTCTATAACTATGCTTGACATACTTTTTATTGCAATACTTGTATCATCTGTAAACAATATGAACTCTGCTGCTGGCAGTGTAACTGATGAGATGTCATTAATGTACACAAGAAAAAGCAATGGCCCTAAGATGGATCCTTGTGGGACACCACAAGTAATTTCTTCACAATCCGATGATGACTGTTGGCTTAATTTACTAGTCACTTGCACTGATACCCTGATTTCCTGTTAGTGAGATACAATTTGAACCATTTTGGAGTATTTCCCGTGACCCCATAGAATTCTAATTTACGTGAAAGGATATTATGGTTGACACAATCAAATACCTTTAACAAATCACAGAAAATACCTGCTGCTTGCAATTTATTATCAAATGAATTAAGTACATTCTCACTGTATATGTAAATAGCCTTTCAGAAATCCAAACTGTGTTTTGTACAATATGTCATTTGTGGTCAGGTGGTTGAGAAGCTGCTTGTACATTACCTTTTCCAGAATTTTTGAGAATGCTGGCAAAAGTGAATTGGATCTGTAGTTTGATGGTATCTCTTTATCCCACTTCTTGAATAGAAGTTTAATATCCGCATATTTTAGCCAATCAGGAAATGTTCCAGTTATAATAGACTGGTTGCACAAATAACTTAAAATTGTGCAAAGTTCACAAAAACAGCCTTTAATTAGTTGATATTTCATCATAACCACTAGAATGTTTTGTTTTTAAAGATTTTATTATGGAAGTTATTTCTTGTGGTGAAGTGAGTTTCATATTAAAACATTACCACCTTACAGTATTCTGTTCACCAACTTAGTGATTGTGGTCTACATCTTAATAAATCTGCACAGCATCAAAGTTCAGGACAATTACCTTGATATTTCGTGCATGTAGAATCTTCTTAAAACACAGCATCTGCATAACCTGCTTACAGGAATCCATAGAATTCATTCAGAATACGTGCTGCTAGAGAAATGTTCTCTATTTTATGTGTGTGTCAAAATTAAGGCAAGATCTCTGAGCAAACACCAGGTATCTGAAAAGTTGTTTAATTTCATCACTTTTACCCTACAATGCATTACAACAATATGTACATCGGTGCCCAACCCGGCATAGTGGTGGCTTGGAAAGCTGTTACATAACTGCCTTTTTCGATCTCTGTGTGGCCTCCTTTTATAGTATGGCCTACAATATCATACATTGTTACAACTATTAAAGATATGAAAAACAATTAGTTGACCATGTTAACCCTCATCATTTCCTTTTCCCTCTCCTTCCCTCCTGCCTGACGAAGCAGCGAGGCTGCGAAAGCTTGTATATATATATAAAGATTACTCACTAGACGAAGCAGCACAGGGGTGACAGCAGCACACATAAACAGAACACACTCACATACACACAAACGCTAGCTTTCGCAGCCTAGCTGCTTCATCAGGCAGAAGGGAAGGAGAGGGAAAAGGAAATGATGAGGGTTTTAAGGAAGGGGATAAGGAGCCATTCCAATCCCGAGCGAGGAAAGACTTACCTTGGGGGAAGAAAAGGAAGGTGAACAAATACACACACCCCCATACATTTACACAGATGCAAACACACCTACGCAGCTAGGCTGCGAAAGCTAGCGTTTGTGTGTATGTGAGTGTGTTCTGTTTATTTGTGCTGCTGTCACACCTGTGCTCCTTCGCCTGGTGAGTAATATTTGTCTATTTTCTATAAGACGAAAAATTCCTAGCAGGAAAAATTAAATATAAAAAATAGACGAAGATTACTCACCAGGCAAAGGACACAGGTGTGACAGCATCACAAATAAATAAATGAATACACACACACACAAACGCAAGCTTTCGCAACCCAGTTGCTTCTTCAGGCAGAAGAGCGGACTCTGAATTTGGCTCTCCAGCAAGGATACGACTTCCTTAAATCCTGCCCCGAAATGAGATCCTTCCTTCATGACATCCTTCCTTCAGCACCGAGAGTGTCTTTCCGCCGCCCACCTAACCTCCGTAACCTCCTGGTCCACCCCTATGAAAGCCTCAAACCACATTCCCTACCTTCTGGCTCCTACCCTTGTAACCGCCCGCGTTGTAAAACCCGCCCTATGCACTCTTCCACCATCACTTACTCCAGTCCCGTAACCCGGAAGGTGTACACGATCAAAGGCAGAGCCACTTGCGATAGTACCCACGTGATCTACCAAATGACATGCCTGCACTGTGAAGCGTTCTGTGTGGGAATGACCAGCAACAAACTGTCCATTCGCATGAATGGACACAGGCAGACAGTGTTTAGTGTTTGCTGGTAACGAGGATCACCCTGTGGCTAAACACGCCGTGGTGCACGGCCAGCACATCTTGGCACAGTGCTACATCGTCCGGGTTATCTGCATACTTCCCACTGACACCAATCCTTCAGAACTCCGGAGATGGGAACTAGCCCTTCAGCATATTCTCTCTTCCCGTTGCCCCCCTGGTCTCAACCTCCGCTAAATTCGAATTCCCACCCACCATCTTAACATCTTTGCATCGGTTCTCTGGACAGAGCCTCTGCCTCAAGTGGTATCTCTGTCTAACTTCTTGACTTCTTTGCTTTCTACAGTATGTCTGCCTAGGTGTACTTGTGTCTGTGCGAATGTGTGTGTGTGTGTGTGTGTGTGTGCGTGTGCATTTGTTTACCCTTCATAATTATTAGTTTACATTGATTCATAATAATCCTGCTTTCATATATTGGGTTGCAGATCTGAAATATGCTTAACTATAAAATACAACAATACATTGTTTGTTTATACTAATATCTTGAAAAATTGTGAAGGGCAAATGTTCCTACCATGTACAGAATAATGAAATAAAATTCAAATGTCTGTAACTCTATCGGACCAAACTGCGTGGTCATCAGTCCTTAGCTTACAAACTACTTAAACCTAGGTAAACTAACCCACGGACAAACACACACACCCATGCCCCAGGGAGGACTCAAACCTCCACGGCGAGCAACCGCGCGCTCCGCAGCGAGGTGCTTTAGACAGCTCGGCTAGTCCACCGCGGCTGAAATAAAGTATCAGTTATTTTACTGTATACAAGAACACGAGAATATTTCATATAGGCTTAGTTAATCTACAATGCTGCCCAATCTGGCAAATTTATAATCGAAACATTTATTATATTTGTGTTTTCATGGCCAGTTCCTACTCAAATGTACAATAGAATATATCTCTAAGATACTATTTCACTTTATGTTTTCCAAAATTGCATATTAGCAGATTTCAGTTTCATGGCCATGTGCTCTTGTTTATTTTCCTATTTTATGATGAAATGTTATTTATTTCTCTTCCTAGCAATGTATGTATCTTCTCTTAACCATTACTTTATCTAGAAATCACGTTTCTTATATTACACACACTGGGAGATCACAAACTGGCATTTAACAGTTGAGTTTCTAATAAAATAATTTGTTTAATTTGTTATTTGGGTGTTGAAGTAGTAAACATTTAGCTCTGTACCTTGCCTATTAGCTCTGTAGCTTGCCTATTACATCTCAATATTCATGTGCGTAAAGTTATTTGTAAATGCTAGTTTCAAATATTCTAGGGCATTATTTACTGACCCAGACAATCCCATACTATCAGTAACAGATATAAAGTACTTGTTAAACAGATTTGCCACACTAATGTCTCATCTACTCTTAATGCTACCTTTCTGGTTCTACCAGCCTCCTCTTTCACTATATCCCATATTGTTTTTATTTGGTTTCTTGATGTTGCTATCTTCTTCTCATAGTGCATTTGTTTAGATGCCTGAATAACTTTTTTTAAAATATTTTACAGTATTCCTTATATTTAGCTAAATCATCATCATTGCAACTACTCTTGGCTGATAGATATATTTTCCTTTTTGTCTTACATGAAATCTTTATTCCTCGTGTAATCCATGGTTTTATTATAGACTTCTGTCAAATTCTAGTTACGTTTAGAGGAAAACAGTTTTCAAACTTGATACTGTTGTTGTTGTTATGGTCCTCAGTCCGGAGACTGGTTTGATGTAGCTCTCCACCCTACTCTATCCTGAGCAAGCCTTTTCATCTCCTCATAAGAACGGCAACCCACATCCCCTTGAATCTGCTTACTATACGCGTCTCTTGGTCTCCCTCTGCGATTTTTACCCCACACACTTCCCTCCAATGCTAAATTTACGATTCCCCGATGTCTAAGAATGTGTCCTACCAAGCGATTCCTTCTTTTAGTCAGGGTATGCCAAAAATTCCTTTTCTCGCCAATTCTGTTCAGTACCTCTTCATTAGTTATGCGATCTACCCACCTAATCTTCAGCATTCTTCTGTAGCACCACATTTCAAAAGCCTCTATTCTCTTCCTGTCTGCATTGCTTATCGTCCATGTTTCACTCCCATACAAGGCAACACTCCACACAAATGCCTTCAGAAAAGACTTCCTTACCCTTAAATTAATATTCGATGTTAGCAAATTTCTCTTTTTCAAAAATGCTTTTCTTCCCATTGCCATTCTGCATTTTATATCCTCTGTACTGCGACCATCGCATGTTATTTTACTACCCAAGTAACAAAACTCATCTACCACCTTCATTGTTTCATTACCTAATCTAATTCCTTCAGCATCACCTGACTTTCTAAGACCGCACTCCATTATTTTTGTTTTGCTCTTGTTAATGTTCATTTTATACGCTCTCTTCAACACGCTGTCCATTCCATTCAACTGCTCTTCCAGGTCCTTTGCTGTCTCCGACAGAATTACAATGTCATCAGCAAAACGCAATGTTTTTATTTCTTCCCCCTATTCCAAATTTTTCCTTGCTTTCCTTTACCGCCTGCTCGATGTACAAATTGAATAACATCGGAGAAAGGCTACAACCCTGTCTTACTCACTTCCCAACTGATGCTTCCCTTTCATGCCCTTCGAGTCTAATAACTGCGGTCTGGCTTTTGTACAAGTTGTAAATAACTCTCCTTTCCCTGTATTTTACCCCTGCTGACTTCAGAATTTGAAAGAGTGTATTCCAGTCAACATTGTCAAAAGCTTTCTCCAAATCTACAAAAGCTAAAAATGTAGTTTTGCATTTCCTTAATCTATCTTCTAAGATAAGACGTAAAGTGAGTATTGCCTCCCGGGTTCCTACATTCCTCCTGAATCCAAACTGATCTTCCCCAAGGTCAGCTTCTACCAGCTTTTCCATTCTCCTGTAGATAATTCGTGTTAAAATTTTGCAACCATGACTTATCAAACTGATGGTTCTGTAATTTTCACACCTGTCTGCGCCAGATTTCTTTGGAATGGGGATTATTACATTTTTCTTAAAGTCTGAGGGTATTTCGCCTGTCTCATACATTCTACACACCAGTTCAAATAGTCTTGTCATGGCTGGCTCTCCCAGAGACTTTAGTAGCTCTGAGGGTATGTCATCTACTCCTGGGGCCTTGTTCCGACCTAGGTCTTTCAAGGCTCTGTCAAATTCATCTCTCAGTATTGTATCTCCTATTTCATCTTGATCTACTTCCTCTTCCCTTCCTACAACATCGTCTCTAATTTCATTTCCTTTGTATAGCTGCTCTATGTAATCCTTCCACCTTTCAGCTTTCCCTTCTTTGCTGAGAACTGGTTTCCCATCTGAGTTCTTGATATTCGTAGAGTTGCTTTTCTTGTCCCCAAATGTCTCTTTTATTTTCCTGTAAGCGGTATCTACTTTTCCCCTTGCTATACATTCTTCTACAGATTTGCATTTGGCTTCCAGCCACTCCTGCTTAGCCATTTTGCACTTCTGTCAATCTCATTTTTTAGTCGCCTGTACTCCATTTTGCCTGTTTCATTTACTGCATTTTTATATTTTCTCCTTTCATCAATTAAATTTAGTATCTCCTGTGATATCCAAGGATTTTTTGTAGGTCTTGCATTTCTACCTATTTTGTCCTCTGCTGCCTTCAGTATTTCATCTCTCAATGCTACCCATTCCTCTTCTACTGTTTTATTTCCCCACGTTTCTGTCAATTGTTGCCTAAATATCCCTCTGAAATTCTCCAGAACTTCACTTTCCTTCAATTTATCTAAGTCCCATCTCCTTATTTTCCTACCTTTCTGCAGTTTTTTCAGCTTCAGCCTACAGTTCATGACTAACAAGTTATGGTCAGAGTCTATATCTGCCCCTGGATATGTCCTGCAGTTTATAACCTGGTTCCGGTACCTATGTCTTACCATTATAAAATCTATCTGATACCTTCCGGTGTCTCCTGGTCTCTTCCATGTATACAAGCTTCATTTGTGATTCTTAAACCACGTGTTTGTTACGATTAAATCATGTTCCGTGCAAAATTCCACCAGGCGAATTCCTCTTTCATTCCTCCTGCCCAGTCCATAGTCACCTATTATTTTTCCTTCTGTTCCTTTTCCTACTACCGAATTCCAGTCTCCCATCACAATTAAGTTTTCCTCTCCCTTAACTGTCTGAATAATTTCCTTTAGCTCCTCATATATTTCTTCGATCTCCTCATCATCGGCAGAGCTAGTTGGCATATAAACCTGTACTACTGTTGTCGGTGTTGGCTTCGTATCTATCTTGACAATGATAATGCGATCACTGTGCTGCTCATAGTAGTTTACCCGCATTCCTATTTTCTTATTCATTATCAGTCCTACTCCTGTGATACCCCCAACTGATTTTGTATTTATAATCCTGTACTCACCTGACCAGAAATCCTGTTCATCCTGCCACCGAACTTCACTAATCCCCACTATATCTAACTTCAACCTATCCATTTCCCTTTTTAAATTTTCTAATTTTCCTACCCGATTAAGGGATCTAACGTGAGACTTTAACTTTTCCCGGCGTAAGGAATGTTCAAACAACTTACGGGTATGCTGCCGGGTGACGTCGTCGACAACCGCCGATATTTCGGCAGGAGAACACCCTGCCATTCTCAAGGCACAACTGTACTTAAGGAAGCAATGTGCAAGCGTATTTAATACCTCGGTTTGCAAAGTGTAAACAAGGAAGATAACAAACACAGTACAAGTCACAGCAGAGTCAACAACCAAAGGTGACCAAACATCAAAAATATCGATAGTGACTTAATCAACAGGTGAGGCAACATTAATTTTATCCCTCTGTTTTTTGACGAGAGAGAGTGCCGGATTCCAAGCAGAATTTAAACAAAAACCACCATCTCTGTTTATAAGGTCGCTTGCTAGTTTAATTTCAACAGCTGTTGAAATTAAACTAGCAAGCGACCTTATAAACAGAAATGGTGGTTTTTGTTTAAATTCTGCTTGGAATCCGGCACTCTCTCTCGTCAAAAAACAGAGGGATAAAATTAATGTTGCCTCACCTGTTGATTAAGTCACTATCGATATTTTTGATGTTTGGTCACCTTTGGTTGTTGACTCTGCTGTGACTTGTACTGTGTTTGTTATCTTCCTTGTTTACACTTTGCAAACCGAGGTATTAAATACGCTTGCACATTGCTTCCTTAAGTGCAGTTGTGCCTTGAGAATGGCAGGGTGTTCTCCTGCCGAAATATCGGCGGTTGTCGACGACGTCACCCGGCAGCATACCCGTAAGTTGTTTGAACAAGGGATCTAACATTCCACGCTCAGATCCGTAGAATGCCAGTATTGTCTTTCCTGATGACAACATCCTCCTGAGTAGTCCCCACCCGGAGATCCGAATGGGGGACTATTTTACCTCCGGAATATTTTACCCGAGAGGATGCCATCATCATATTTCCATACAGTAGAGCTGCATGTCCTCGGGAAAAGTAACGGCTGTAGTTTCCCCTTGCTTTCAGCCGTTCGCAGTGACTGCATGGCAAAGCCATGTGAGCTGATGTTACAAGGCCAGCTCAGTCAATCATCCAGACTGTTGCCCCTGTAACTACTGAAAAGGCTGCTGCCCCTCCTCAGGAACCACACGTTTGTCTGGCCTCTCCACAGATACCCCTCCGCTGTGGTTGCACCAACGGTACGGCTATCTGCATCGTTGAGGCACGCAAGCCACCCCACCTCGGCAATGTCTGTGGTTCATGGGGGTGGACTTGATACTAACATTATTAATGAATACATTATATTTTTCATTCATGCCATGAGCTCTATATACATCTTTCATGTCTTTGAGGAATTTTCTAAAATTTTCAGTTTTTGGTGGGTTGACTACTCTCCCGTACGTAGATTTTGCAGTCTTCATAATCTGTTTAGAATCTGTACCTAAAACAAGGAGCAGCATATCATGATCTGATAGGCCATTTATTATTGGTTTTATGATATGATTTTGTTCCTTTGATTTTTTTTTTTTTTTATAAAAATATTATCAATTGCTCTCCTAGAGGTTTTAGTTATTCTAGTTGTAAAGTTTACGGTATGTGTTAGGTTGAAAGACAAAGTTACTGACTGCAATAAATTTTTACTTGAGAACTGCATAGGAAAGTCTGTATTAAATTCACCAGCAACCAGGATTTCTTTATTTCTTTCTGTTAAATAACCCAATAGAGATTCTAAATGATTTAGGAATAGATTATAATTTCCTGCAGGTTTTCGGTAAATAGTTACTATTATATAGCATCTGTTATGGAATTCTACTTCTGTTGCACAAGCTTCTAAATGCTGCTGTGGGCCGAAATTATTTATATCAATATTCTTGAATTTATAGCAGTTTTTAATGAATGTGGCAACTCCTCCTCCCTCCATATCTACTCCTCAGAAGTGTGAAGCTAAATTAAATCCTGGAATGTTTAACATATCTATACTAGTGGCCACATGATGTTCAGAGAGGCAAATTCTGTCAATTGGGTTAGAGGAAGGGGAATCTATTTCAGCAATACAAATGAGTAGTTCATGAAGTTTATTTTTGAGTCCTGGAATATTTTGATGTAATAAAGATAACTGATTTTGCATACTAACGGTTTGACTAAGATTTACTGGAAGTTTCTGATTACTTTTTGTTAAATATTGTTTGGTAAAATCTATCTCCTGTTTATCTGTTTTTCCAAACTGAGGGTGTTTTCCAAGCTCTCTCAAAACTGATTTTCTTTCCCCCCTCCCTATCCTAAAAAAGGCATCCCTCTGACACCTGGTATTTTACCATTTGTGACAGTGCCCCCCCCCCCCCCCCCCAGTAAGTTACTTGCAGTCAACCCAGACAGTTTTCCCTTCCCTTTCCTGTTGAGGTGAAGGCCATGCCCAGTGTAGTCCCACCTACAGATATCATATCAGTCTTGAGCACATCATTCCAATCAACTACTTGAAAAGGACATACTAATTTATTGCTTGAGAAATCAGCTGGAAAACACAATTATGCAAAAGACAGGGATAATTCTGAACTTACAAAACGAAGTTCAATGTCACAAATCAGCAGCTGCCACTACCCCACCTCGAAATTCTCCAATGGAACTTGCAGGACTAGCATTCCTGGAAGAAAGTATATTGGTGAGACATTGCTTAGCGACATCCTAGGGGACGTCTCTGTAATGAGTTTGTGTTGATGTGAAACTTCCTGGCAGATTAAAGCTGTGTGCTGTGGGTAAGCCATGTGTACACAATTTCCTTCCTTCCAGGAGTGCTAGTCCTGCAAGTTTTACAGGCGAACTTCTGTGAATTTTGGAAGATATGATGTGTGGTACTGGTGGAAGTAAATTTGTGAGGATGAATTGTGAAGCATGCCAGGATAGCTCAGTCAGTAGAGCACTTGCCAGCAAAAAGCAACAATCCCAGGTTTAGCACAGTCTTAACCTGCCAGAAAGTTTCAAAGTCCAATGTCAATAATAAAATCTCTGTTATTGATATTGAACTTTGCTTCACAAGTTCAGAGGTCTTAATGATGGTAGTTGCCAAAACAACATAACAAATAAAAACAGTTTTCAGTAATCTAGGTGGTTTTATTCAGATTGCCAAAAAATGATTAAGGACTCTTAATTTGGAATTTGCTTCCTTTGTAAAAAAAAAACTTATTCTGAACCATTAATGATCTCAAATAAAGCCAAACAAAGCAACAAACTGAGTGAAGCTACTGAGACTGCCATTCCATTACTGCAAGATATTCTCCTCCATGCTGTACCTTGAGGCTATTCAACAATCCAAACAACAGCTGCATGGATTTCACATGGAAAAATGTAAAATGGAGAAAGTTCCATAACTTGTTTAGATGAGATAATGATAGTCCATTTACCCTTGTGTGAAAAACTGAGTAATCAACACATAGAATGGAAAGAGAAGGGAAGGATGCAAAAAGATCTAAAATAGAAAGATGGCCTGCAAAAACTCTGCTCAGGGCACACTATGGATTTACAAAGTGTGAAAGTAGCTCAATTTGATAGTGAAAGTGCAGTTTATAATAAAACAAAATTGGATGTTCATAAATTTACAATGTATAATGGAAAGTTGTGGTGTTACTGACTCAATGAAACGCAACCATAAAGTGCTACCTCATGTATCATGCATGCCCTGTCAAAAACAATGAAGGAAAATTCTGTCCAAGTCATTTCATATTCTGAAAGCTACATGTATAAGAAAATAAACATATTATGTCAAATGCCCTTTGAAAATTAGCAATTGATACTGGAGCACCAAATACAGAAAGGTCTTTGGAGAAAGTCCAGACTGAAATTGATTGGGATTCAGTTCACTAATACATTGAGTGCTAGCTTAAATGACATAAAGTTAATTTTTCATAGCCAATATATCATGATATTAAAAGAAACAAGATAAAAGCCCAAGCCTCATCAAGTCTGTTATCTGCTTTCAACCGTCTATGCAAAGAAAAGCTTGTGGCTGTTTGACGCAACTAGGCCCGGAAGGTGTAACTAACTAAAATCTTTCGATTAATGATGGAAATTCTCCACAGAGATTATAAATTATTTTTGAAAAAAGACAGATTGGCTGGCCATTACTTACCTTTTTGCTGTACCGCCGATAGTTACCCACAGAAAGAAAAAAGAAAAAGGATGACAATAAGGACAAAAATAAAACAAAAATAAAACAAGCTTTCAGAACTGTGTTCCTTCTTCAGGTAAGAGAAAAGGTAAAGAAAGAAGAAAAAAGGAATGGGAAAGAAGGGGGAAGGTAATTCACGACCTATTAAACTTATTTTCAACATTTTTTCTTTCTGTGTGTAATTATTGATTGTACAGCAAAAAGGTAAGTACTGGTCAGCCAATCTATCTCTTTTGAAAAATAACTACATTCTTTTCTAATCATATTAAAGAAGGTATTATTGTGTTTCACAATTAATGTTAGGAAAGTTTTGACCTCATTAGTTTCTGTATAATTACCATTTATTTCAAAGTAATTGTTGACAAACCCATTTCATTAAATATGTAAATGAAACACTATTAACATAACTGAGATTTATGTATCAATTTACTCAGTATTATTTATGCTATCTTTTACTGTAGACAGTTTCATGTAACTGTTTACTTCTCAATTATAATTAATTTACTGGAGTCAGTTAACAATATGTAAATTCCAGTGACATTGTTTGGATGACATAAATAGGATGCTTTTGCATTGTCTAAATGAGTCTTATTTCACCTTGGACAGGAGGCCCAGTCCATGTCACTTTGAATTCCAATTATGAACAATTATGTAAAAGTTCTTCAGTGTTAGTCGTATAGAAAGTGTATCTACCGTAATTATGAAATAGTACTTCATATTCGTATCACACTAACTGTACACTTCAAACTTTCATTTTCCACACACAAATTGTGTAAATTTGTATTATTAATGTGTGGAATGTGCGTACTGGGTTGTAGTAACTGTTATTAATGAAACTTGTATGCTGGCCATAGATGGGGACAACTCGGCACCAATAATTCATTAAAGTGTCAATGAACTGCAATTCTACGTGTCCCCTACATTATTTGTAGTAGAATAGTTTTGTCATTTGGAATGTTATCCAGTAAGTCACCACGGGCTTTATTCAGTCATAGCTAATCTTTTCCATGGGTACAGAATTAATAAATTATTACTGCTGTGTGGATTACTCTTCAAAATCCAATACAGCAGAAAAAACTCTAAAAATAACACCTCCCTCCTCCCTAGCACTATCACTACTGAATCCATCTACATCTCCTTACCATTCATAGGAAATCTTTCTTACAGAATCACTGCACTTCTTAAAACCACCCACATAAAAGTAGCCTTCATGATCAATGTCAAGATCCAGTATTGCTTTCACCACAGTGAACGGCTAGTTAAAGACTCTTTTAGCCAGTCAGGCGTCTACAAAATACAATGTTTGCAGTGCCCCTTATCATACATTGGTCAAACTGGACGAACCTTCAAAACTAGGTTTCAAGAACATCTTTTAACCAAGAAAGGCGCTGCCAAAAATAATTTGGTCTTTTCCGAGCACCTCAAAAGAAGCAAACACATTCAGCCCCCCCCCCCCCCCTTGACAAATTACAAGTTCTTCACATTGCCCCCAAAGGAAAAAAACTCTCACTTCTTGAAGAATTAGAAATCACTAAGTTTGTAAAACGGTCCCCAGAACACAGTCTCAACGAACAGCAAATCACAAAAAATCAAACTTTTTACGACGTCATGTTATCCATCTTTTTCCAAAATGACCCCCCTTCTGACGATTCACAACATCTTTCTCCCGCTCCACCCTCAGGCTTCTAATAATTTTGTTTTCATTCATTTACTATTGTTTCATACCAACATGTATCATTTCACAATATTCATTCCCTCACGTCACAAACATCTCTAGCCGCTCATTCTCGCAGGCGTAACTCTGCCCATACCGCTCTGTTTAACGGTCACATTTATGTTCCGCAGTTATTAAGAATACTACCAGTTGTAAACGTGGATCTGCCGCAACAGTGACTCCTCTGCTGCTATGGTGAGTTTTATCATATAAAAGCGTTCCATTAATTTCCATACCACACCCCTTTAGTCCCTAGTTATTCTAGTTCAAATAACCCTTACGTACTTTGTACGTTTACCTCTTTGCAGGCGCCCAATAACAGAAATTGTTAAGATACCTCCTACACAGCAATAGATAGTTCTGTGGCTCCATCTCTGCCCAAGTAAGTCTGAATTTTCAAATTTACTCACCTTAGCCACATTAGATTCGCTGCTCGCCAGGTACACGGACTGTAACAAAACATTTCTTTTTCCAGTCTGACAATGCGCTAACAGCGCGAACCGCGTTACTGGAGAATAAAATACTGCAACAGAGACTGAGCATTTTTTAATAATTGTTTTAAACAGGTTCTGAACATTCACTTATAGCAATAAATATGAAAAGTAAAGGCGAATAGCAGTGGGATAGTTACATTAGTTCTGCGATTGTATTCATGACACAAGTACATACATTAAGTACAAAAGTTTTCTTTATTTACATACAGAAATCTTTACAGTTTATATTGTTCTGTACATAGATGCAGTCAATATATGGAAAAACACAGCTTGTACCCTTCAGACTGAGTTTAGATCGCAAACACAATTCATAAAAGTAACAAATATTCAAAAAAATAAAAATAAAAATTTCAATTAGAATGCTTTCTCAAGTGCTAAACCAATTCTCTTTCTTCTTAGATCCACTGAGAGGACCTTGACTTCCACTTTCTGACCCACACGTAGGATTTCACCTTTCATTTTGGAAATATGTAATAGTCCATTGTTTCCAACACCTATATCCACAAATGCCCCGAATTGTGTAACATTTCGTACACACCCTGTAACAAAAATATACCAGATGAAATTCTTCCTGGAGTGTGTCTGCTAAAACGTCACAAAAATGAAATAAATGAAAATAACTAAGACATGGGTAACAAAAAAGGTGAGGGAGGCAAAAGCAAAAAAAAGTCTTTTTCTTTCACAATTTTCTTGTCTAAGAATTCAGTAGATTGGAGTTTTCTGTTGGCCTTAGATGCATCCATTCGAAAATCAAAATGGGTACAAAGTAAAACGAAAATTTAATAAAGTAGCTTTATTGGGTATTGGGACGAGAATTCCCATTGGGGAAAAACTTGATCATTTCCTGTGGAATCTATTTTGCTTTCCCTTATTTTAAGCTGGAATATACTGTGTTAATTGTTTTACTTCACATTTATATATCTACATCTACATAAATACTCTCCTTCTCTTTTAAATGCGTAAACACTATTTCACAACTATAGTTTCTTATATATTGTTTATAACAATTTTCGGCATTTCTTAGTTACCTCGCGATTGTTTTCATTCCCATTTTTCCACATTTCCGTTCGTGTTTCCTACTTTTCCGATCATATTTCAGAAACTTTCCATTGGTTTTGATTCCACTATTCCTTCGTCAGACTATTGTCAGCCTCAAAATCGTAATCTGCTACCACATTAACAATTCTATTTAGATGTTTTCCATTGCTTCTCATGTGGTTTTCTCATACTTTTTCCAATTTTTACCATCCTTAAACCCTATTTGCACACCATACCATTACCTAACCCTTGGATACTATGCTGTTGACAACTATAGGTGACCACAGCGTCAACAAACTTTAACAACTTTTTCTATTTCCTTTCTTTTCTCATACCTGAATTACTGTTCACGTTCATCTCCCTCACGATATCAAAAAGTTTTATAAAAAAATTTTTACATATATTTTTATACATATTTTATACATATTTTTAAATTTTTTATTTGTTGACTGCAGCCTGTTACATAGCCCGTATTTCTCGCTTTTCCTTCAGAACAGAGATTCACTAGATCTCGTAAAAATTGGTAACTACCAGATAGAGTATCAAAGGAAGGCTAAAAACAAAACAAAAACAATTAAAAGGGTTAAATATCTTTTGATAGATTGGCCATGTTGATAACAAGCATAACTCGAGCAGCTGCTCGTGTGTCATCAGCTAAAAGTTCCTCCAGAGTAGATGGAAAGTGAAGAGCTACACGAAGATGATTAAAATTGGGACAAGACAGTAAAACATGTCGCACCGTCAGCAATTCACCGCAGGAGCACAGCGCTGCAGGGTCAGCGGTTAGCAAATGACGGTGGCTGAAACGGCAGTGGCCGATCCGCAACCGGGCCAGGATGGCCTCCTCTCGCGGAGAGGGGCGTGAGGAGGTCCTCCAAGTAGTCGGGATCGGTTGTACAGTTCTCAATTCATTGTCGTGGAGTGAGAACCACGCACTGTGCCAGGACGACACAATACTCCGGCAAAGAGTCCGTTGAACATCGTCCGATGGGATGCAAAAAGTAGGCATGCAAGGCAAAAGAGCTGCTGCCTTGCCTGCTATGTCGGCGGTCTCATTTCCGGGCACACCCATGTGGCCAGGGACCCACAGAAAAGAAACGTGACAACTGTCATCTGCTACCAACTGGAGGGAGCATTGGATCCGATACACGAGAGGATGGGTCGAGAAAGGGTCCTTAAGACCCTGCAGGGCACTAAGGGAGTCCGAACAGATGGCATAAAAAGGATGGCAGTGGCGGTAGGTATATAAAACAGCCTGGTGGAGGACAAAAAGCTCAGCCGTGAAATTCGAGCACCAGTCAGGGAGCTTGTATTGGAAGCGGTTGTCCCCGATGACGAAGGCAGATCCGACACCATCAGTGCTCTTGGAACCATCAGTGTAGATAAATATGGCATTATCGAACCGCAAACGGAGTTCAAAAAGCCTCAAGCGGTATACCAAATCCGGGGTGCTCTCCTTGGGCGACGTCGAAGCCGAGCTGTGGGCCCCTTGGGGGTTACTCAGGCTTGTCTGACATTTGTCATCACCCCCAAGGGCCTCACACTAAAAGTTCCCAACTCTGGCTGTAACCCATCCATTCATCCCGCCCTATATCAATTCCAATCCACAGCCTTCACCCGCCTAATCCTTAACCTACACAAAACTCCACCAATGAACACACCTGTCAACTCCTATCCCTAATCAAAATCCTCAACCTTTCCTCTCCCACATCCACACCTGAAGTTCAGAACATCCTCCTTCAGGCCAACTGCAAATTACAACAGCATGCCACCCACCACCTCAAAAAACTATCCAATCTCCTGGTTACCCACCTCAGAGAAGGCAAGACTCTCTCCCTCAATACATCTCCAATAAACCTGAACCTCCTCTTATTGCACACAAACCCAGTCTCTCCCATCTACTCAATCTCCCCCTCCCAACTCCTCCCCCTTCAAAATTCCAATCCACACAATCCGGAACCATAACATTCCAATTCAGTAGTCAACCTCTCCTCTAAACCTCTCTCCCAATCTGAAACCTCTGTTCTATCCCAAGACCTCACCTTTAGCCCTACTCCCAAATTCAACCAAACAGCCCCCTTGTCAAAGATTTACTTTCCTATACTCTTAGTCTTTGCTGGAGAATATCACTTTGCTACGAAGAAAAATAATCCTACTCCTAATGATCCAGCTCCCCAAGACATCATTCAAACTGAACGCTGCCTAGAACAACTCCTTACTTCCAACCTTGCCTCTCAGTTTCCTGAGAAACCTTAATCCTACTCCCCAACATGACCGCAGCTGAATCCCGAGCTATCTGTGATCTGAAGGCTGACCATTCCATCTTCATTCTCCCAGCCAACAAGGGATCCACGACCATGGTACTAGATCGGCGGGAATATGTGGCTGAGGGACTGCGTCAGTTTTCAGATAGTACCACATTTAAAGTTTGTCAAGGCAGTCCCATTACTGATGTCCAGGCAGAGCTTCAAGGAATCCTCAAAACCTTAGGCCCCTACAAAACCTTTTACCTGACTCCATTAACCTCATGACCCCACCGAAACCATGCACCCCCACTTTCTACCTACTTCCCAAGATTCACAAACCCAAACATCCCGGCCGCCCCATTGTGGCCGGTTACCAGCCCCTACTGAACGAATCTCTGTCTACATACACCAATACCTTAAACCCATCATGTGCAGTCTCCCATCCTTCATCAAAGACAGCAACCACTGTCTCGATTGCCTGAAATCCTTACCCAGCATGTTACCTCCAGAATCCATCCTGGTAACCATTGATGCCAATTCCTTATACACAAATACCCCACATGCCCAGGGCCTCGCTGCGATGGAGTATTTCCTTTCACGCCGACCACCCACTTCCCTACCTAAAACCTCTTTCCTTAATACCCTAGCCAGCTTCACACTAACCCACAACTGCTTCACTTTTGAGGGCCAGACATACCAACAACTAAAGGGAACAGCTATGGGAACTAGGATGGCCCCTTGTACGCAAACTTATTCATGGGACACTTAGAGGAAGCCTTCCTGGATACCCAAGCCTGTCAACCCAAAGTTTGGTATAGATTAATTGATGACATCTTCATGATCTGGACTCACTGTGAAGAACAACTCCAGAATTTCCTCTCCAACCTCATATCCTTTCGTCTCATCAAATTCACCTGGTCCTATTCCAAATCCCATGCCACTTTCCTCGATGTCGTCCTCCATCTGTCCAACGGCCAACTTCACACATCCATCTACATCAGACCTACCAATAAACAACAGTACCTCCATTATGACAGCTGCCATCCATTCCACATCAAACGCTCCTGTCCCTACAGGTTAGGTCTTCATAGCAAACGAGTCAGCTCCAGTCCCAAATCTCTGAACCAGTACACCAATAACCTAATAACAGCTTTCACATCCCACAGCTATCCGCCTGACCTGGTACAGAAGCAAATTGCCAGAGCCACTTCCTCATCCCCCCAAATTCAGAACCTTCCACAGAAGAACCCCAGAAGTGCCCCTCTTGTCACCAGATACTTTCTGGGATTGGAGCGGACTCTGAATGTGGCTCTCCAGCAAGGATATGACTTCCTTAAATACAGCCCCGAAATGAGATCCATCCGTCATGACATCCTTCCCACTCCACCAAAAGCGTCTTACCACAGCTTACCTAACCTCCATAGCCTCCTAGTCCATCCCTCTCAAATCCCCAAACCACCTTCCCTACCTTCTGGCTCCTACCCTTGTAACTGCCCCCATTGTAAAATCTGCCCTATGCACCCTTCCACCGCCACTTACTCCAGTCCCGTAACCCGGAAGGTGTACACGATCAAGGGCAGAACCACTTGCTAGAGCACCCATGTGATTTACCAACTGACATGCCTGCACTGTGAAGCATTCTATGTGGGAATGACCAGAAACAAACTGTCCGTTCGCATGAATGGTCACAGGCTGACAGTGTTTGTTGGTAATGAGGATCACCATGTGGCTAAACATGCCTTTGTGCACGGCCAGCACATCTTGGCACACGGTCCGGGTTGTCTGGATACTTCCCACCGAGACCAATCTTTCAGAACTCCGGAGATGGGAACTTGCCCTTCAGCATATTCTCTCTTCCCATTGCCCACCTGGTCTCAACCTCCGCTAAATTCAAATTCCACCACCATCTTTCACATCTTTGCCTCGGTTCTCTGGACAGAGTCTCTGCCTCAAGTGGTATCTCTGCCCAACAAATTTGCTTTTTGCAATATGTCTGCCTAGGTGTATTTGGGTGCGTATATGTGTGGGTGTGTGTTTATTTTTTTACCATCCTCTCGCCCTCCCAAGGTAAGTCTTTCCTCTCCCGGGATTGGAATGACTCCTTACCCACTCCCTTAAAACCCTCATCCTTTCCTTTTCCCTCTCCTTCCCTACTCTACCTAAAGAATCAACTAGGTTACGAAAGCTTGCATTTGTGTGTGTGTGTGTGTGTGTGTGTGTGTTTTATTCATGTTACTATAACTACTTGGGCTCCTTCGCTTGGTAAGTAAACTTCATCTACTTTTTATATATATTTTTCCTGCTAGGAATTTTTCCTCTATAATATTTGTATATAAATACTCCGTAAGTCATCATACAGTGCACAGCAGGGCATACCTCATACTGCTACTACAACTGAACAAGAACAATGGCAGGTCGTGGTTGTTAAGCTACAGATAGAGAATGCAGTGCAGCAACAACTGTGGTGCATACCTACACATGCTTTGCATTTGAAGAAGGTATGGCAACATGCAGAAAATAAAATATAATTCAGTGTATAATTTGCTACAATCATTTTTAATGCTAACAAGGACTTGCATTTGACCTCCAGTCACTCCTACTCAGTAATCTGCACTTATTGTTAACCTCATTTATTCAACTGTCTGTACTTCATTTTGCTTGCTTCATTTGCTGCATGGGGTTGGTTTGGTTGGGATAGGGGGACTAAACTACTGAGGTTATCAGTCCCCCAGTGGTGATGGGAGGAAGTGAGGATAGGAAAGGAAGGGAGGGGGAAAGGAAATACAGTCCGGGAAGTAAAGAAGGAAGGAAGACTGCATTAGCTCGGGGTCCCATGCTCGCCACGCACATACTTACGAAAGAACCGTGAGCCCCCTAGGGGGGGCATTTTCTGCATTTTAATATTTTTTTCCTATCATTAACTAAGTTCAATATCTTCTGTGTTATCCAAGGATTTATAATTGGACTTGTCCGTATTCCTATGTAATTCTAAAAGAAGCCTAAGAATTATCACATGCACCTAGTATATTCTATATTTAGAATGTTGCAACAAGTTTTTTGTCCTTTTAAATGTAAATATTCTTAATATTTTGTTTTTTACTGACCAATTCCACATCCATAACTTCTTTTCAATTTTTTCGGTTTTAATCTACAGTTCATAACCAATAAGTTATAGTCTGAGCCTATCTGCCCCTGGATATGTCTAACAGTTTAATGATGATGATGATGATGATGATGATTGGTGTTTTAGGGCGCTCAACAGCGAGGTTATCAGCGCCCGTATGCTAACGTAAGGAGATGAGAAGAAAATGGGTCCAGTCGTATGGACATTTAACTTCAATTGTACATTAAAAATTTAAAAGACGGTTCAAAGGAAAGGACTGCATAAAAGGGATAAAAGTTTGATAGATGTATGGGGCCCGGTGACTACTTAAAGAGTGACCAAGCCACACTGTCACACATTAAAATCGAACACCCAATATTTTGGGAAGAAGTCCAGATGCTGCACAAAATCTTAGGACACAATCCACGGACGCTTCATCGTCTCCTAAAATAGATTTCAGGTCCTGTGAGAGACCTAAATTTGTCCTCACACCAGCGTATAAATAGCATTCTGTGAAAATATGTCGTATCGACAATTGTGTCCGACATCTGTTACACTCTGGCGGTTCCTCACGACGCAAAAGAAAGCCATGCGTTAGCGGGCAGTGTCCAATTCTAAGGCGAGTAAGGGCGACTTCCTCAGCTCTTCGAGAGCGGAAGGAAGTACGCCATGGACGTACTGAAGATTTTAGGGCGCGTAACTTGTTATCCGCCACATCCAACCACTGATCCTCCCACAAAAGCATGGCTTTCCTTGTCACATAAGAGGTAACAGCCTGCAGTGGGACAGAACAGCGTACAGCAGGGGGGAGAGAGCAAGCCTCCTTAGCCGCCACATCGGCAAGCTCGTTTCCCCGGATCCCAGTATGCCCAGGAACCCAACAGAAGATGATCTCCTTGTTTCGTTGTTGCAGTGCAAGGAGAGCGTCCTGTATATCCTGCACCATCCGATCTGATGGGTACATTTGGTCAATAGCCAGGAGGGCACTTTGGGAGTCTGAACAGATCATGAACTTCACTCCATGATGTCTTCTGATCTGTTCTAGTGCCCTCAGGATAGCGAACAGTTCCGCGTAATAAACGGTAAACTGTTCTGGGAGCCCTATCCGAAGGACAACATCGGGGAACACGACAGAGCAACCAATATGATCACCCTGCTTGGACCCATCCGTGTAGACCGTGACAAAATCAGAATGGTGACTTAAAATTTCGAGATATTTACTTTTATAAAAGGTGTCTGAGGTAAAAGCCTTCCTGTAGAGAGTCAACTCTAAAAGCACCCTGGGCCTCTGAAGTAGCCAGGGACATCCCCTACTCCACCCCTGGCGTTGGACCTGAATGCCTTGCGCCTGTAGCAAATCGAGGCTGTCCCTTGCACGGAACCAAAAGGGCCTTGTCGCCTGCGGACGGTTACGGAACAAGCGTACCAATGATTGTTGATTAGCATTGGAAGTCACTAGGGAATTTGGAGTTGACATAGATCGGTACGCTTGACGTGCAGTGAGTAGAAGGCGGCGAATAGAAAGCGGAGGCTCACCAGCTTCCGCACAGAGACTAACAACCGGACTTGTGCGGTATGCACCTGTGGACAACCGGATACCTTCATGGTGTATGGAGTCCAGCATTTTCAAATAAGAGGATCTCGCGGATCCATAAACTTGACACCCATAGTCGAGGCGGGGTCGCACAAATGACCTGTAAAATTGGAGGAGACGAGCCCTGTCAGCTCCCCAGGCCCGATGGCTAACACACTTAAGGAGATTTAAAGCCTTGAGGCATCGTAATTTTAATTCCTTAAGGTGTGGCAACCAAGTGAGCTTTTCATCAAAAGTGAGACCTAGGTACTTCACCTTCTCCTTAAAAGTGAGAGCAGTCCCCCCAAGTTTGAGAACTGGGTAATTAAAAAGGGAACGGGAGCGATTAAAATCAACACAAACGGTCTTCCCCAACGAAAATTTAAAACCTGTTCTGTTGGACCATTCCTCCAACCGCCTGATCGTCAGATGTAATTGACGAGCAGCAGTTGCGACGGAGGAGGACGCACAGAAAATGGAGAAATCGTCCACAAAGAGGGAACACTGTACTGGACTTCTTACAGTGGACGTAATACTATTGATAGCAATGGCGAAGACCGTCACACTTAAAACACTTCCTTGGGGGATACCGTTCTCTTGATGAAAACGGTCAGACAATACGCTCCCGACCTTGTATCTAAAATACCGATCCGAAAGGAAAGACTGAATAAAAATGGGTAGACGACCACGAAAACCCCACTCATGGAGCTGCTGTAAAACATTACGCCTCCAGGTAGTATCGTAGGCTTTTTCGAGATCAAAGAACACACCTATCAGGTGTTGCTTACGGAGGAAAGCTTGTTGGATTTCCCGGTCAAGCAAGATCAAGTTGTCAAGCGTTGAACGGTACCTTCTGAAGCCACATTGGAAGCGGCTGAGTAGGGACCTGCTTTCTAGGACCCAGACTAGGCGTCGGTTAACCATACGCTCCAATGTCTTTCCTACACAGCTGGTGAGACTTATGCTACGATAACTACCAGCGTCAGTCCGATCTTTCCCTGGTTTTAAAATAGGTATTAAAACAGACTCTTTCCACGAGCGTGGAAAGTTTCCCGTGAACCAGATTTGGTTAAAAAGCTGAAGGAGGACATGCTTCGATTGCGGTTCCATGTGTTGGAGCATGCTGTACGTTATGTCATCGACGCCAGGGGCAGTATCACAAGGTACTGTTAATGCAGTCTCCAGCTCCCACAGTGAGAACGGTTGGTTATATTCCTCAGCATTTGAGGACCGGAAATCAAAACCAACCCTCTCCTGTATAGCCCGATGCTGCCGAAAGGCTGCATTCTGGCTAGAATCCGATGTAATGGTGTAAAATGATTCTGCCATTACCTGAGCAATGTCTCGTGGCGAAGTCAGGAGAAGTCCTTGCCCTTGTACAGCTGCTATTGGTGGTCGGGAATTCCGCCTCGAGATCCTCCTAATGGCTTCCCATACTCTGCTTGCTGATGTGAACCTATTGATAGAATTCAGGAACTCTTGCCAAGACCTCTCCTTGCTCTCTCGAATAATGCGTCTTGCCCGTGCCCTCGCCACGCGAAAGGTTGCAAGATTGTGATCAGTAGGGCGCCTGTGGAATCGTCGGAGAGCTGCCCTCCTGTTTTGGATTGCAGACCGACACTCCTCATTCCACCAAGGAACAGGCTGCCTCTTAAAGTTGCCCTTCGATTTGGGGATCGACGCATCGGCAGCGGCGCGAATCACGGCTGTAGTGTGATCCACCCAGTTCTGAACGCCTTCATGCCTTTCCAAAACAGCCAACTGTTTAAAAAGCTGCCAATCAGCTTTCTTAATAAGCCATCTCGGCTGCCGTCGAGCATGATCCATTCCATCTGGCAGAGTTACCCAGATAGGGTAGTGATCACTGCCATGGAGGTCGTCGTCTGCATCCCACTGGGCAATGTCTGCAAGAGCTGGCGAACAGAAGGAGAGGTCAATGGCGGAAGACGTACCTGTAGCAACGCTGAAGTGTGTGGCCTTACCCGTGTTCAGCAAAATCACCGATGTCGACTGTAACACACGCTCAACCATTCGACCCCTGGGGCAAGTGGTGTTAGATCCCCATAAAGCATTATGAGCATTGAAATCTCCTAAAATGAGAAAAGGGCGAGGAAGGTCATCGAGAAGCTGAGTCAAGAGTACAACATCGAGAGGCTCTCCAGGTGGGAAATACAGAGAACACACTGTAAGCTCAGTGTGTGCCAACACACGGACTGCAACTGCCTGTAGCGTCGTAGTTAGTTGCACAGGCGTAGAATGGAATGTGTCCTTGATGAACACTGCCACACCGCCTTGCGCCCTGTCGCCAGTCAGGTCGTCTTTTCTGTAGAGGTGATAGCCTCTAAGTACAGGTGCGTCACACTGCTTGAAATGTGTCTCCTGAAGGGAGACACAGAATGGTCTGTTCTGCAGAATAAGACGTAATTCGTCCAAACGAGCCCTGAATCCGTTCAGGTTCCATTGGAGTATGGTTCCCATGTCAGCGGTGTGGTTGTAGTTTCCCCCTATCCTTGTGCCTAGACGTGAGGCACTGTTTGATCGGGCAGCGGCATTAGGGCTGACTGATTCCGGTGATGAGGTATCCAGGTCCATTATGATATCCTCGTCATCGGTTAAGGCTGCCAGAACGACATTCGATGGTGCCTGGGGGAGGCTTTCTATCGAATGCCGAGGCGCCTTCTTTGGTTTCTTCTTCTCTGAAGAAGATGAAGGAAGGGCGTGTTGCTGAGCACTCTGCTTTCGGGAAGCACTCTGCTTCTGGGGGGCCACCTGCTTCTGGGCAGCTCCCTGCTGTTGAGGAACGCGTTCTGTTGGAATGGCACGTTCCTGTGGGATGGTACTCTCCTTTTGAGGTGTCTTCTCAATTATTACTGCAGTTATCTCGTCCTTCACATTCATTGGGTCGGCCTGTATTCCGATATCTCGACTAATCGAAGTTTGGCATGTACAAATGCAGGTGCAAGTTTCGCTGGTGGAAATAGGGATGGTCTGTGTAGATGCATCAACAGTGGGCGTGGGTTTCTGGAGTAGTGAGGCATAGGAGGTCGGAAACACCGGAGGCTGTGTCGCCTTATATTCTTTTTTGGCCTCCACATATGGAATACGTTTGCGCACTTTTATCTCCTGTATTTTTTGTTCTTCAACAAAGACAGGGCAATCACGACTCCATACAGGGTGGCCTCCTGAGCAGTTTAGACACGTTGCTGGGGAAGGACAGTCGACCCCAGAGTCGTGAGCTGCCTGTCCACACCTCCCACAGGTTGGTTTGCCTCCACAATTCTGTGTGGTATGACCGAAACGCTGGCATGTGAAACACCTCATAGGGTTCGGTATAAAGGGCCTAACTTTCAGACGGAGAAACCCTGCCATAAGATGTTCTGGCAAAGATGGGGAATTGAAGGTAACAATGAAGGTAGGGGTTTTCTCTATCACTCCATTGTTCCTGCGGGTCCTTTGCTCAACGTCAATGATACCCTGTGACGCCCACTCCTGTTTTAATTCTGCCGTTTCGATGTCCACAATGTCACGGCATGTGACCACTCCTTTGCTGGAATTTAGCGTGTTGTGTAATTCTACATCAATGTCATATTCCCCTAGCTTTGCTGAATTCAGGAGGAGGTCCACCTGCTTTGCTCTGGACGTCTCAACTAACAAAGCACCATTCCGCAGCCTCTTAATTGATTTCAAAGAACCTGCAAGTCCTTCCAGTCCCTTATTAATGTAGAAAGGGGAGACCTTTTCAAAGGTACCCTCTTTCCTCTTAATAACTACGAAAACATTATTATTAATGACTCCTTGAGCCCTGTTACTATGACTAGATTGTGTCTCAGGAGGACTGGCCTCCCTCAACCGCTTAGATGACTGGGTGCGAGTGCCCCCTGACGGTACACCCATCCCGCCGGGGTTAGAAACATGTGAGGACTCCATCTCGGTCCCACGAGCAGCTAGGGAAGGGACGGTCCACCCAGGCAGAGCCCCGCTTGCCTGGGTAAGCCTTTTACAACTGAGGTGCGGCAGGTTCCTCAGAGGTCGCTCGCTATCGACTGTTCAACCTCAACAGCCATGCATCCCATCAGCACGCAGCACACCTTAGGATTGAGGGTTTTTTTATAGAGGTTTTTTCCATCCTCACGATCCGGGCAATAAAGCCGAGATCCCCGCTCCCTGTAACACACAACATTCCACCGCTGCGCCATGCGGTGGTCGCTGAAGCATGTCCAGGGCTTACGGTCTGGAGGACTGGCGGCGCTTACCAGTCCTCAGCTCAGGACCCCGGGTTCGCCAAGCCCGTACTCAGCAAATTAATGCTGAGCCCCTGAGGGGCTAACAGTTTAAAACCTGGTTCTAAAATCTACGTCTTACCATTATAAAATCAATCTGAAATCTTCTGATGTCTTCCACATATACAACCTTCTATCACAATTCTTAAACCAAGTGTTTGTGCTGATTAAATTGTGATTTGCGCAAAATCATAACTCCTCTTCCCAAACCATATTCAGCTACTATTTTTTTCCTTTTCTCGCTTCTCCTACTACTGAGTGCCAGTCTCCTATCACAATTAAGTTTTCCTATCCCTTTTATCAACAATGCTAGTTGGCATATAATCTCTTACTACTGTGGTCTTGTCTGTCTACATCATGATAATATATTCACTATGCTGCTCATAGAATCTTAACCTGTTTCATTGTTATACCTATTCTTGTGTTATAGCTGATGTTGTAAGGCCAGATCAGTCAATCATCCAGACTGTTCACCACATAACTACTGAAAAGGTAGCTGCCCCTCGTCAAGAACCATGTTTTTCTGGACTCTCCACAGATGCCCCTCCGCTGTGGTTGCACCTACAGTACAGCTGTCTGTATTGTTGATAGTACTGCTACCTCAAAGATATGAAGACAATAATCTAGGAGTAAATTGTTAATATTGAATGTAACCAGAGTTTTTGAGAGAAATTGCAATCAAGAATAAATGTAAATGACCGACTTCTGAGCAATTTGATCTTTAAAACAGTAATTAAACAATTAAATTCTCAACATGAATTATCTATTAGATAAAAATATTTTCAAGTAAAACTAATTAAATTTTACTTGAAAACCAAGCAATACGATGGTTTCCTATGTTATAAATATGATTCCAATCATTATTATCCTGAATGATTATAACATAAATATAGTATTTTTGGTCATTATTCTTACAATACATCTGTTTTTTATGTAATTAAAGCTTAAAAATAATTATATTTGAAGATTAAGTCTTAATATATATTAATGACTTGCCATTCTACATACATGAAGATGCTAAGCTAGTACTTTTTGCTGATGATACAAGTATAGCTATCACACCTGACAAACAGGAATTAATTGATGAAATTGTAAATGATATCTTCCAGAAAGTCATTAAGTGGTTCTCTACAAATGGACTCTCATTAAACTTTGAAAAAAAAAACAGTATATACAGTTTCATACAGTAAATGGCATGACAGCATTAATAAATTTAGACTTTGAACATAAATCTGTAGCTAGCGAAGAATATTCAAAGTTTTTGTGTGTTTGCATTGACGAGGGACTGAATTGGAAGAAACATATTGAAGATCTTCTGAAACATTTGAGTTCAGCTACTTATGCTATCAGAGTCATTGCAAAATTTGGTGATATAAATCTCAGTAAATTAGCTTACTACACCTATTTTCATTCACTGCTTTCATATGGGATCATATTCTGGGGCAATTCAACATTGAGTAAAAAAGTATTCATTGCACAAAAGCGTGTAATCAGAATAATTGCTGGAGCCCACCCAAGAGCATCCTGCAGACATTTATTTAGGGATCTAGGGATACTCACTGTAGCTTCACAATATATATATTCACTCATGAAATTTTTTATTAACAATCCGACTCAATTCAAAAGTAATAGCAGTGTGCATAACTACGACACTAGGAGAAAGGATGATATTCACTATTCAAGGTTAAATCTAACTTTGGCTCAAAAAGGGGTGAATTATGCTGCCACAAAAGTCTTTGGTCACTTACAAAGTAGCATCAAAAGTCTGACAGATAGCCAACTAGTATTTAAAAAGAAATTAAAGGAATTTCTAAATGGCAACTCCTTCTACAATGTAGATGAATTTTTAGATAAAACATAAAAAGAAAATAAAAAAAAAAAAAAAAAATTATACAAAAAAATTCTTAAGATATAGATTGTCAAGTATAGACAAAATTTACTAAACTGACACGTTCCACATCATTACGAAATGTCGTATACATGATCTAAGGAACAAGTATTAATCTAATCTATCATGATCAAAAACACGCATTACTGGCTGAAAACCTATTGACGTAACATTACATTACAAAAATGGAAGCTATAAATGTATTATAGGATGTTAGGAAATGTTGCCAGATTTTCCCTTACTTCCTCTGTGTAAGGTGTAGTTTTTTTGTGATCTAAAATGCATTTAAATTTATGCATAAGACTAGAGAAGAATTTTGTGTCTTGTACCTCATTGTTCCGCTACCAAGTCTCTCTGACTACAGGTGCTCCTTTCCCCAATGTTTTGCCAAGTACCTCTTTTACTTTCCAGATGGCACCACCATTTGATTCCCACCACTTCTGTACGCCTTGCACTGGTAATACCTCTTATAGAACTATATCACTATTTTCCTTAAATTTTCCATATTTGTTTTGTTACAAATGTGTCATCCCATTTTACAATACATGCCAATCCATTTACATTCAGGCATCCACCAAGAGTTGCAGAGCATGATACTTAATAATGAACTAATAGAATAATAATTGTTATGAAAGTGTATACATACATGAAAATGATCCTTACACAAATAAACACACAAAGTAACAACTATCTCAATTCAATTGCTAAAAGTGAGTTTCAATCACATTTTACAGACCTTCTCATTATTTGAAACACGCAAAAGCAATTTTCTGGTGTATTTATAGGTAATTTTTAAGAAATGTCTGTGTGAAAACTATATATCAATGTTAGTGATTTTTACGACAGCAGGTTCAGCATAATGTGAAGTGAATTTTTTATTTATTTATTTTACGAAATCCATTAGGAAAAAAAAGCATGTTATGAGCATAAGGTGACAATTAACCATTTAGACAATTTCCAGAGAACAAATACCCTATTCCCATGACAGATCTTGCATAAATGTAAGTACTTCAATAGAACGGCTTCTAATTCAACATTTCTTTTCTACTGACCTGTAGCGATCTGACCTGACTGTAGAGATTCCATGGTACGAATATCTTGCCGGAAGAGAGGAGCATCTGATGTACACCGCAAATCATGTCCAGGAGGTTTTTGCAGAGCATCAACTATCAACTGCAGCTGGCTGTCAGAACATTCCAAAGTATTTGACAACTCTGTCAAACCTACAATGGGAGTGTCATGAGGAAAATGAAAAGTTATAAGATGTACAATATGATCAGATTACATAGTTAATTTGCATTATTAAGGAAGGCACAAACCTATAGTAAAACAATTAAGACTATACCACATATTCATTAGATTCTGTAGAAGCACCTCAAATTGAAGTAGCTTCAAAAGTTAGTTAGTTATCCATTTATTTATTTTCAAAAGACACAAACCTCTTTGATCAACTACATTATGAACATGCTGTACAAAATTTGGTCTTCCAAAATCTTCCAATCTCAAGCCACAAATAGTTAAGAACCTGGAAAAAAAAGGAAACCTGCAGTTATAACAATATTTCGATAATTAATTTAGCTAAAAATGCATATTACAGTTGAAACTGTTTATTGTGACAATGCTTTTAACAATGCATTGTCTATAAAGACGAAATCATGGTCCCACCTAATCCTTTGTAATTGCTTTATTTAAAAAATTGCTTAGTATGAGAATGTTTATTGCAACTAATCGTATAAAGTGACATATTATTATTACATTTTCAGAAAAATATATCAGCTATAATGTCCACCATTCTTTTTCGTTGTGTAATTGGGGATTACAAATAGCAATGGAACACTTATTTTCAAACCATTGATTTCTGCACATTGTTGTCTTCTTTGTAAGAAAGCTGTGCAGTCGCTATGATGCTTTCTTCATCTTGTTGCTCTATTTCACTTATTTAATTATTTAACATGTCAATACAAACAGTACACTTATTTAGATAAGACATTTAACTGACAATTACATCTGTTGTGCACACTGCTGCATATGTGGAAGCTAAAAACACAGGTTTGTGTTGCCTGCACTGTGAACTTACATTGAACATTGAGGAAGAACATGTTTTCCTCTGCCTACCCCAGCAGCAAACCATAGACACTCTGTCCTCTCTCCACAAAGCCAACTCAACAAATGTTAGGTTAGTTCCCGAGTCATCTGTGTGTTAAACAATCAATGGAAGCATTACTTTATCGACGAAGCAAAATCGTAAAGTATTTAATACTTAGAAAAGGAGAAACAAATGTCAGTTACAAAAGAATTGGGTGTCTCACACTGAACAAATCTACAATATTAAAGGACAGAGAGAAAATGCAGCCTCTTTTTGAACAAAATTCTTTAAAAATAAAATGGACAAGATCAACTGAGAACAAAGATAAAGAAGAATGTTTATCTACATGATTTAACCAGCAACAATCAAACATTGTTCTGATAAGTGGACCTATACTTCAAATAAAACCCAATGAATGTGTGCTTCTCTGCACTTATTAAAGGTTTTTAAGTTTTACTAGCATGTTATTCCTGTGTGTACTGCATAAAGTTGTGTCCATATCCAATGGGCCCACTGGGCACAATGGTAACTGCACAGTGCAAAGTAGAGCAGAATGATGCACAGTGTTGATAGGTATGCCACAACGCTCCATTGTGCATGCGCTCAAGTCGATAAAAATTGAAATGAGAAACACCGTCAAAACGTAATCACATATGAATGAAGCATTTCATTTTATGTACCGACAGTGCCCCGAACATCATGGTTATTGTGCGGAGCAGAGAAGTACAATATGCACAGTAAAAGCACTGCATTGTGCCAAAACTGTTTTTTTTTTTTTTTTTTTTTTTTTTTTTTTTTTTTTTTGTACCTCATGGGGCAGCATGACATTTCTAATATGAACACAGATTAAGAAAAAATTCCTCTTCAGTCACTCTCCACAAATACCATATTGTAAATACTGTAGTTGTACTGAATTTCTGCTTATTTATGAAGTGTTAAAACTACAGCAACCTAAAATTCACAAATACATATTTTTTATTTAAAAAAAAGATTTGTGCGACTATTGAGTAAAATAACCATAAAGGATTGATCCCATCATTGTCATTATAACTGATGTGTGTGTGTGTGTGTGTGTGTGTGTGTGTGTGTGTGTGTGTGTGTGTGCGTGCGTGTGCGCGCGTGCACGCACTAGTACACACACAACCAAATGCGTTATAATGACAATGAAGGGACTGATCCATTTTTGTGTGTATATACCACAAGTACTTCAAATTGTGATTCTTATTGGCAAGCATTGGGCAGCCATTATTCCTTCTTGTTATTTTTAGTTATTTCAAGTGTATATTCTTTTTTATATATCTGAAGGCTTCATGATATATTTGAAGGCTTCAATCAAATTTGATCTATGTATTCTGGTCCAGTAGTATAGACTGCAATTATACACTGTTTCATGCACTCCCAAGTGGCTGGAGCATCACCTATGAAATAAATGTTCCACTATCTGTTGTTGAATTCAAACATCTTAAGATACTTCTGTTTAGAACTTTTATCCATTATGGATGAGGAACACTGCGACTGTGGTGAAATAAGGTATCTTGAATGACAGCAATCAGTCACCTGATCTCTTATTAATGTCCTCTTGCTCACTTATTAATGTTCTTTCATAGTTCATTGAATACAATAAACTGCCAATTGTTTCAATTTAAGTAAACCCCAACGTTTCTTGACTGGTTTCACCAACTTTTTGTTCTGGTGAAACTTCAGTTGCTATGATTTTATTTATCCATTCTGGATCTTTTCACAACTTCTCTAGCATTAATACAGATACCTTCTCTTATTCTCTTGCATTCAAGTACAAAATATATTGTTCGTTTCACATCCATAGAAATGTCAAAATTTTCCTTCAGTTTTAGCAGGATATTTTTATTTTACATATGTCGTCTCCAGATAGTCGCAACATCAATATGTGTAACAAGATTTTTATCTCTTTATCTGATTTGTAAACACAGATTTAATTTGGTTGAGTTTTCATTCTTAAGAAACTCTCCTGTTTCTTATTCCAATGCAAAGCAGCTTAAATTACACTGACATTTTGAGCAAACAAATTTTCCAAAGGATCTTTATAACCCCTTGTAAATTCAAGTACACTTGATCTTTTAGATAATCATCAAGAACAACTGCCAACACATATCATAACTACCAAACCTTCAGGTGCATCAAGAGGAACTAGAAACATCTGGGAATTATTACACACAACGGGACTAAACAAATCATTAGAACCCAGTTTTCCTTCTCCGGTTGACAACCTCTTGTAACTGGCCTATGTTTGCACTTTCCATCACCCTTTTACTTCATAATCCACTTTCCTGTAATTATTCCTTTCTCGTGAACAGTTTATTTATTCACCAAAGTCACCCCTTTCCTTTTTCTTCAACAACTGTTCCTCTTCACTTACAGTCTTAACCCAACTCCATTGTTTTTCACCTTCAATGCATTCCTTACATGTGAACAAGATAATTTTTTGTGGGGTTTCCTTTTTTTGTCATAGAAAGTCAATGTTAAATTAATATCTTTGGCAAACCTGCAGCTGTGATAAGCAAACGCTTCCGACTGTTTTTTAGGAGTGAGAGTAACATAAATTCATGAAATCACGTGATTATGACACTCATAGTTTGGAAAATAATCATAGTAAAATTTTCACATAAATTAAAAAATGAAGGCACTATTGCATAGATTGATGTAGTATTTATGTGGTATTTTTAGAATTTAAATTTCAAGTACTTTTCAACATTTATCATCTTTTTCTATATCATCATTTTTAAATGTAGTAAAATATGTGCCATATAGTTCAGCATTTGATTTAAAAACAGTACCACAGTTTTATGGTGTCTTGAATAGAGAGCTGCAGAAAAAAATAAAATGTTTCTAGACACTGCACCAAATTTACCGGCTGCACTACGCCATGTTGTATGCAACCAAACAGTCATTAACCCCCTGTTGACTTTGCCCATCTGCTAGGTGTCTTCCCCTGTTGAAACTTGTTAATGCAGTGCATGGTTGTGTGTATATTACTTAATTATTTTTTTCCATGTTGAAGATAAGGGACTCCATAATACTTAAAACAGAATTCAATGTGTAGTAAAGGAAAGTTCAAGGCTATGTAAGCTTAATCCTTATGAAAAATGCACATATTTTAATTAATAAATAAAAGGGTTTTACAACAATGACTTAATTGTTGTCATCAGCTTTAGATACTCAGCTTCAAAATGAACCATAGTTCACTGAAATCCAGTAAGAGTTTCTAGAGTTACAAAGAGTTGTGTTCAGAAAATAATGCTAAATTCACCGAATTTTAACTCCAAAAATAGTAATCTGTTAAGGGATAAATCCACAACAGTTGATTTCCTTTATTTTAATTGGATCATTTAGATATTACCAATTATTTTAAAAAATATGAGGTCAATTTTCTCATTTTTCATCTGATTTCAAATGGAATAGCCCATATTCGAGGAGGGATGTCAAAACTATTCTCGTTGAGGTAAGCTGATGGGCTTATCTTACTGCAGACATCAGTATGAATAATCAGAAGAGGTGTTATTGCTCTGTGGCACACAGTGTTGAATGGTTTCCTTTGGTATTTACACAACACAATTTCAAAAACATTGGAAGAAGAAGAAAGGAAAGAAAGAATAAGCACACTTTACACAAGGTTGAGAATGTGAATGTGTAAGTACCTGTTGACTATTCCATACGACTCTGGATGAATCCATGTTTGATCCAGCACGTTTGGTTTCTCTCCAGCACTTGCCAGAGTTTTTGACTCGCTGCAATGGAAACACATGCAAAACAATGAAAAATAAAATTTAGTTATTAACTACTATTGTTATTTTATTTATTCAAACTCTATTTAATTGTAATGCTGAAACTATCCTGAATTTATTAATTTAATTACGGTTAACTATTACACCTACAAACCTCAGTGTCTGTGGCATAATACGAATAAATCCAGCACACTGTTCAAAGGTCTTGTTGCCTATTCCTTTTACAAGCTTCAGCTGATTTCTATTAATGAATGGTCCTCGGGTTGAACGCCATTCAATAAGATTCTGTACTTTAGTAGCACTAAGCCCAGCAATGTGCCTGCAACAAATAAAGAGTAAGAACAGATAATTTAACAAACACACACACAGTGGGGGGGAGGGGGGATTTGTGTGTGTGTGTGTGTGTGTGTGTGTGTGTGTGTGTGTGTGTGTGTGTGTGTGTGTGTGTAAGATTTTACGAAAATACTTGACTAGTACATACTTACAAGCTACTTAAAACTTGCAATGAGGTGTGCACTAAAAGAAGTGAGAAAAGTTTAATGCAATACAAGATTATAAATATATGGATTGATGGCTAGATATGATGTTCTGGCTACACGACAACTAGGTCTTTAGTACCCTTACAAGTGCAATAGGTGATGTGTGTGAAGGAGGAATGAATAAAACCAAGTAACAGACTGAAAAGTAGCTGAACTAGTCAAACTGTGTGCACAGCTGACCAAACGCACAAACATCTACATTTGTAGGAGCATTTAAAGCACAAGACCAGAGTATCACAGTTGGCTGATCACTGGGAGAAAAAGGATGAGCCAGACATTCACACACACACACACACACACACACACACACACAAACACTAAAACCTCCAACCTAAAAGCTTAACTTTGGTCACCACCAAGATTCACCACTGCCCTCTCAGCAAGATACAAAAGACACTCAAATCAAAATGTGGCATACTGTAATTTGCACACCAAAGACATCACAAAATGGGGATCCCTCCCACAAAGTAAAAACCTGTGCGTCAAAGGGCAGTGCTCAATCTGGAGGGAAGTCAGGGCCAAGTCATGCCGCCTGAACGACTTGCAGGAGGTTTGCCATGGTTGGATGGTTGGCTTAACCAAACACAACTTATTACCTGTTACTGCCACAGCTGAATTGAGCTCTGTCTCACCACAGTGAGGACATCATGCAAGGGGATAGCACATTGTACAATACCACAACTGCTGCAAGTATCCCCGGAAGCCCAATCAGCAGTTTCATTGCCCCAAATTCCCACACGCCCCAATACCCAGCAAAATGACAAATGCTTCCCCCATTGCTGGAGAGAATAGAGTTGGTCATTTATGAGTTGCATTATCGTATCAGCTGAATACAAGTTTTGTAAGGATTGTAGCGCACTATAGAAATCTGAGCACAGAAGAAACCACATATCCCGAACACGCCGAATTTGCTCCAACGCCTTCCGGATCGTGTGGAGCTCTGCTGAGAAAACAGAGCAAGCACTGGTGAGACAAATCCTAGCGATGCTATCAGGGAACACTATGGAACGGCCCAAGGGAGTCCCCACGTTTTGAACCAGACATGTAAACCACAATAAAATCACGATGTTATCTAAAATGTTAAAAAAATAGGTTGATATGTAAAAGCAGAAGTGCAGTTTTTCTTAAAGCATGTCAAGTTCCAAGGTGGACTTTGACTCCAACCTTGACTTAGAACATTACCATCAGTCATACCCATACCTAAAAGACACTCCTGTGTAAGAATCCCAAAAGGCCTTGTTGCTCATAGCCTTACCATTGGAGGCTGAGCAACGGTATGGTATGCTGGTGTATTTGGGGTGGACAGCGTGGTATATGCCTGGTGCACCATGAGGAGTTGCCACCGTGTGTAAAGTAGTAGCTCAGCAGCCTCAACACAGAGGTTTGGTATGGGACTGGACCTGAATGACCCAATGGTGAGCCTAGTTTCCTCATGATAAGACACGTCCAATATCATTAAATAAGAAGGTCTTACAGACCCATACACTGTGCACCCATAGACAAGTTGAGTTCGGACAAAGGCTTTATGAAATCCATGAAGAAAAGTTCTGTCTGCTTTCAATTAAGACTTTTTAAAATACTAAGTGCCTTGAGGCACCGGCTTTTCTAATCTTTCAGGTGTGTGTCTTTAAAATTCAAAACAGTGTCCCTCATCTTCAGCTCAGGTAAATTACCAATAGAATGTGAACAGTTAAAAAGAACCCACCCAGTCTTCTCAGTTGAGAATTTAAAACCAGTCTGCAGTGCCCAGTCATCCAATTGTTTGAGAGTAAGTTGCAATGAGTTGTCGACACAAGGCTGGAAGAAGAGCAAAAAACCGAGAAGTCATCAGCAAATCAAGAACACTGGACAAGACTTTTAACATCTGATGTAATACTGTTAATAGCTATAGCAAACAAGGTCACATTTAAAATGCTACCCTGAGGGACACCGTTATCTTCCTCAAGGCGATCTGAAAGGTCATAACCAACTCTATATCAAAAATATCTGGGAGAAAGGAAACACCAAATGAAAATGGAAAGACAACCCAAAACTCTATTCGTGCAACAGCTTGAGAATAAAATGCCTCTTGTATGCTTACTCAGTGTCAAAAAAGATACCCAACAGGTGATGCCGATGTAGGAAAGCCTGTTGTATAGCCACTTCCAGGAAGGCCAGGTTATCAAAGTTGGAGCAATATTTCCTAAATCCACCCTGAAAGCGACTAAGGAGCTGCCTGGATTCTAACATCCAGACAAGGTGGCAGTTGATCTCCACTCCAAGGTTCTTCCCACGCAGCTAGTAAGGGCGACACTATGATACCTGCCTTTTCCCAGTTTCAATAAGAGAATTAAAATTACCTTCCACCAAGAGTTGGGAACCTGGTCTGGAGCCCAGATTACATTAAAAAGATTCAGGAGGATTTTTTCTTTCTTTCGTCTCGTGAGATGCTGCAGCATACTGGTAAGCAGAGTACCATTCCCCATTACAGCAGCCACTGGATGTAAATGTTGAAGTTTTACTAAAGAAGATGAAGCAAGAAGGGTTGCTGCCTATCGCCTTTCATCTCAGACAGGGAGTTACACTCACCTGCTGATCTGCTGTCCTTGGACTGTAAAGGCATCAGACTACTTATCTTGGCAGGTGTTTCATCGCCTTATTGAAAATTCATTAATCGACTAGAGGACAGTAGACAGTAGGAAAGTTACAGAACAAATAGGCAGAACTGTGGTCAAATCTGTATTCATAAATATATGACGAATTTGAGGTAGCTCTGTTGCTTGTTTAATATTATTTCACAAATAACACTCTTTTGCTGCGAAACCGCCTTGCTGTAGGGCAAGGAATTACTAACAATAGTCAATAAATAAACATATTTTATACAGTTAAATTTGCAGTCCCTATAGAGAGTGGAGAGTGGTTGAATCAGAGAGAATGTTGTTAGCCATGAAGTCATCTACATCTACATCCATACTCCGCAAGCCACCTGACGGCGTGTGGCAGAGGGTACCTTGAGTACCACTATCGGTTCTCCCTCCTATTCCAGTCACCTATTCTTCGCAGAAAGAATGATTGTCGGTATGCCTCTGTGTGAGTTCTAATCTCTCTGATTTTATCTTCATGATCTCTTCGCGAGATATACGTAGGAGCAAGCAATATACTGCTAGACTCCTCGGTAAAGGTATGTTCTCTAAACATAGACAAAAGCCCACACCGAGCAACAGAGCATCTCTCCTGCAGAGTCTTCCACTGGAGTTTATCGATTATCTCCGTAATGCTTTCTCGATTACCAAATGATCCTGTAACAAAGCGCGCAGCTCTGAATGGGATCTTTTCTGCTTCCTCTATCAACCCCACCTGGTACGGATCCCACACCACTGAGTAGTATTCAAGCTGTGGGCGAACAAGTGTACTGTAACCTACTTACTTTGTTTTTGGTCTGCATTTCCTTCAGATTATTCAAATGAATATAAGTCTGGCATCTGCTTTACCAAAGATTGATTTTATATGGTCATTCCATTTTAAATCACTCCTAATGCCAACTCCCAGATAATTTATGGAATTAACTGCTTGCTGACCTGCTATAGTGTAACTAAATGATACAGGATCTTTCTTTCTATGTATTCACAGCACATTACACTTGTCTACATTGAGATTCAATTGTCGTTCCCTGCACCATGCGTCAATTCGATGCAGATCCTCCTGCATTTCAATACAATGTTCCATTGTTACAACCTCTCTATATACTACAGCATCATCCACAAAAAGCCTCAGTGACCTTCTGATGTTACCCGCAAGGTCCTTTATATATATCGTGAACAACAATGGACCCACGACACTCCCCTGTGGCACCCCTGACATCGCTCTTACTTCGAAAGACTTCTCTCCATTGAGAACGACATGCTGCATTCTGTTATCTAGGAACTCCTCAATGCAATCACACAATTGGTCTGATAGACCATATGCTATTACTCTGTTCATTAAATGTCTGTGGGGGAACTGTATCAAATGCCTCGCGGAAGTCAAGAAACACAGCATCTACCTGAGAACCCTTGTCTATGGCCCTCTGAGTCTCGTGGACGAATAGCGCGAGCTGGGTTTCACACGATCGCCTTTTTTGAAACCCATGCTGATTCTTACAGAGCAGATTACTAGTCTCCAGAAATGTCATTACCTTTGAACATAATACATGTTCCAAAATTCTACAACTGACCGACATTAGAGATATAGGCCTATAGCTCTGCACATCTCTTCGACGTCCCTTCTTAAAAACGGGGATGACCTGCACCATTTTCCAATCTTTCAGAACGCTGCGCTCTTCTTGAGACCTATGGTACACCACTGCAAGAAAGGGGGGGGGGGCAAGTTCCTTTGTGTACTCTGTGTAAAAATGAACTGGTATCTCATCTAGTCCTGCGGCCTTTCCTCTTTTGAGCGATTTTAATTGTTTTTCTAACCCTCTGTCAATTATTTCGATATCTGCCATTTTGCAATTTGTGCGGCAATCTAGAGAAGGAACTATAGTGCAATCTTCCTCTGTGAAACACTTTGGAAAAAGTCATTTAGTAATTCAACCTTTAGAGTATCATCCTCTGTTTCAATGCCATTTTTGTCACAGAGTGTCTTGAGATTTTGTTTTGATCCACCTAACGCTTTGACATAAGACCAAAATTTCTTAGGATTTTCAGCCAAGTCAGTACACAGAACTTTACTTTCAAACTCTTTGAACGCCTCTCACATAGCCCTCCTCACTCTACATTTCGCTTCATTTAATTTTTGTTTTTCTACAAGGCTTTGGTTATGTTTATGTTTGCAGTGAAGTTCCCTTTCCTTCCGTAGCAGTTTTCTAATTCGGTTGTTATACCATGGTGGCTCCTTTACATCTCTTACGATCTTCCTTGGTGCATACTCATCTAATGCATATTGTACGATGGCTTTGAACTTTGACCACAGCTCCTCAACAATATTTGTACTTGAGATAAAACTTCTGTGTTGAGCCATCAAGTATTCTGAAATCCGCTTTTTGTCACTTTTTACTAACACAAAAATCTTCCTACATTTTTTAATGTTTCAATTTAAGGCTGAAATTATCGATGCTGTAACTGCTTTATGATCCCTGATTTCCTGTTCTGTGTTAACCGTCTGAAATAGTTCGGGTCTGTTTGTCACCAGAAAGTCTAATATGTTGTCGCCACGAATCGGTTCTGTGTTTAACTGCTCAAGGTAATTTTCAGATAATGCACTCAAAACAATTTCACTGAATTCTTTGTCCCTGCCACCCATCAGAAACATTTGGGTCTCCCAGTCTACATCAGGTAAATTAAAATCTCCTCCCAAAACTATAACATTATCAGGAAATCTACTCGAAATATTTTCCAAATTTTCCTTCAGGTGTTCTTCCACAACAGCTGCTGAGCCAAGAGGCCTATAGAAACATCCAATTACCATGTTCGAGCCTGCTTTAACCTTGACCTTCATCCAATTACCATGTTCGAGCCTGCTTTAACCTTGACCTTCACCCAATTATTTCACACTTCGGATCTCTGTCTATTTCCTTCGATACTAGTGCACTTTTTATCTCTATAAACACGCCTCCCCCTGTGCAGCCTATCTTTGCGGTATACATTTCACTCTGGGTTCAGAATCTCGTTACTGTTTACATCTGGCTTCAGCCAACTTTCCGTCCCTACTACTATGTCAGCATTGTGACCGTTTATTAATGAGAGCAGTTCTGGGACCTTTCTATAGTCGCTCCTGCAGATAACTAATGCTACATTGATCTTTTCATTCCCAGTTGTACTCTGCCTATTGCTACCTTTTTGCAACTCAGGAAGCGTCTTGTCAGGCCTAGGGAGGGAATTCTCTAACCTAAGAAACCCCAATGTGCACTACACAAGTACTCCGCTACCCTTGTAGCCGCTTCCTGAGTGTAGTGCACCCTACATTTCTCCACCGGATAGTGGAGCTCAAGAAATTTGCACCGTAGATCTCCGCAGAATCGTCTGAAACTGTGGTTTAAGCCTTCCACTCGGCTCCAAACCAGAGGACTGCGATCGGTTATGGGAACAACAATACAAATAGTTAGCTCTGATTCCACTCCATGAGCGAAGCTTTCAGCCTACACTAACTCTGCCAACCGCCTGTATGAACTGAGGATGACCTCTGAATCAGCCGACAGGAGTCATTGGTGCCAACATGAGCAACAATTTGCAGTCGGGTGCACCCAGTGCTCTCTATCGCCGCCGGAAGGACCTCCTCCACATCTCGGATGAGACCCCCTGCAAGCAGAGAGCATACTGGCCTGCTTCCCTGACCTTTCCGCTATTTCCCTACGGGGCTCCATCACCCGCCTAACATTGGAGCTCCCAATGACTAATAAACCCCTCCGCCGGTGTGCCTACTCGGACTCTGCTGAAGGAGCGCCCACATGTCCACTTGCAGGCAGAGCAGGCGATGCCGCACGACCAGCCTCTACATTGACTTTTCGCCCTGAGCGATGCGAACGCCATTGAACCTGCCACACCCCTTGAGGAGAGGGTGGCTCAACCGCATCTGGCACGTGCGAAGATGTCCCGACTGCAGGGACCGTGGGTGAAGCATGTAACACCTGTGGTGTCCCATGTGCTGCACCAGAGCCCCCGCTGCCGCAACACTCTGAGGCAGCAGCCTGAAGACAGCTGTCCGCGGCCAACAACATGCTCAGCTGCTCACAAACAGCGGCCATCTCCTCCAGTGTCCGTACGCAGTAGTCACACATCCTATTCATCCTAACAAATCAACAATTGCCTGTAGAGAATCATGTATCAACTTGTTAGTAATGCAAGCTTACAAAAATTTACACTGCTTGGCCCTCAAATAAGTGAGAATAGTTCTCTTCTACTAAGCTGTAACTCTGCTGGTGCTGCTGACTGTGAGACTAGCATGCTCAACACTACCTAAACGCGATAATAAACTATTAAAACAGTAACAACAATGAAATCTGCCAAGTATGCAAAAATAAACCTCTTAAAACAGAAGTACTAATGAAAATTTGACACAAATTAAATTAAGATACTTAGCGCTGTTTACGATGTGACACTGGCAACAGCATAATACTATAACCAGAGTAGGGGCCAAGCGGCCAAGCTTACCTCATTATACACGGAATGGTAAGTGTACCGGATGCTTCCACTTGCCTATCATTGTAACAGACGAGGGTGGTCCTCAAAGTCACACTTTACTAATACGGCAGAAACTTCCACCCTAGTCTGTCCGCGAGATGGATACTTTGAAGCTCTGCAACCGAATGGCAGTGTGTGTTACTGTTCGCCGGGCATGGCTCTGCAGTGTGCTTCTGATCTTCAAAAGTAAACCCTGTAGTCAACCTTACAAGTAGGGGAGAGGAACCGTTGGGGTAGCTTCGCCCTTGCGGGCGGCACTGTGTCTCGGACACTCACGTTGGGACACCTGTTTGGAGTGCGGGAGAAAGCTGGTATGCCTCCACCACAGCATGGTTTCTGCTTGCTTTTAAATTTAACGGCTACAGGAAATTCTCCATTTTGAGCAACTTCTACATTATCCAAACGTAATGTAGAAATTACTATGTCCCTTCCATTCCTCTAAATAAGCAATCATTCTATGATGCTCCTTGCTTGGTAAAAATTAATAAAATGTCCTAAATTAATCGATTTAATTTTGCTACTTTATAATTAAGGATCCATCAAGTCTGTTATGTTATCCAAGAGTTTGTAATTTTACTGGCAAATCGAATTTGCGGTCGCAACAACATAATTTTTTGTGTGTCCTCAAAAGTCTGTGAGTTACATGGACATCTACCTCCTGATGGTTTGCCATACTTTCAAATTTTTTGTGGAGCAATTAACAGAGGCCAGCTACTACTGCCATGATCTCTTTTTGCTCTCGCGAATAACGCATCTACATTCTTGTCCTTGCCACCCAGAAGGCTGTGAGGTTCTCCGTAGACGACCAACCTTTAAATCGACGTAGAGCTGCCCACTGTGACCTGATTGTGGAACGACATTCATTGTTCCACTGAGAGTCGAGCTGCTGTTTCTGTCCTCATGACATGAATGGTTGCATCAGCAGCATGGAGGAATGTGTGGGTGATATGATCCACCCATTCCTGGACACTGACGTGATGGTTAAACACTGCAAGCTGGCTATAAAATGTCCATTTTGCTCTACTGAGCACCCATTGTGGCAGATGTTGGACTGGCCTCTTTCCATCTGCTAGGTGGATCCAGATTGGAAAGTGATCACTTCCGTGTAGGTCATCGACCCAGATGCTGTGCAAAAGTGTGTGCTATGACCTGTATTTAATAAGTGCACACTAAAGGACATTGCTCTACCCCTGGGGTAGGTAGTCGCAGAGCCCCAAAGCACATTGCGTGCATTAAAATCACGATAGAACATGAATGGGTGGGGGGAGCTTGGTAAGAAGCCCCTTCATTAAGCACTTCAATGGAGGCAGATACAGGGAGCATATAGTCAGTCTATGTCAGCAATACTCAACCTGTGGCCCGCCGAGCCCTTTTGAGTGGCCCGGCAAGTTAGACATCCAATACTCAAAATTTCACAATAAAAATCTCTAATGACTGGCTGATAAAAATTCGTACAAAGAAATCGACGAAACCAGTGCCCTGAATTTAAGCAGCACATTCTCCACAGAGCATGTCATTTGTTGTGAAGCAGGTCCCACTCAAGTGTTTGCGCGACCCGTGCTGCCCCGGTGCTTCCCCCCCTCCCTGTCCTACCCGGGTGGCGGCTGTGGCAGCTCAGACAGCGCTCGCAATCATGCTAAAGTATCCTTTCCAAATCCTATCGAGTTAATCTTTCTTGCGAGCGTTCAGCATGAGCAAAAAAGGTTCGGATATAAGTGTGCCGTTTTTTATGCTTACAGGGAAGATTTGGTTTTGATTGTAAAGTGTGTTAAAAAGCACTGTGCTTAATATGCAACTCAACCGTAAATATCGAAGCACCGCCAGTGCACTGTCACTATGAAAATAAACACTCCATAACACACGAGGGGCAAGGTAAAAGAAAATTAATCGGTACTATGCGTGACCATGCTGAAAGTTTCAAACTGCAGCTTTTGCAAATATGATCACCTTAACAGGCGATCATTAAAAAGAAAAGAAAAGAAAGAAAGAAAGAAGAAATCAGAGGGGTACATATATGCCAGTTTGTCTACCGAAATTACCATTTCTGCAACACTCTTCCACACAATCAACATTAATTGTAAATACTTATTGGTGTGATGTCTTTCAAAAGAACATACATCACACCAATATATAAGTAGTATTCACATACGACGATGGTGTTCTGGGTTCCAGTCTTCATCGCTAATGTGATAAAATCGTTGGACCTCCTGTGGGAATCCCTGATGGTAAACATTTAGGAATATGGTCGAGAGACACTACTTTGGTAGTGTGGGACTAGTGAGAATTTTGGGTGGACGGAAGACGTGCTCCATAGAGACAAGAAGTTAAGGCAAAAGCTGGCCCAAAGTTTGTAATCGATAAATACACATTAATGGAATATTTTATCTTTATCCCAAAGTCTTCACACTAAGATCATAGGGTGCCGTAATGAATATTATTTTCTTCTTAAAATGTTACAGTTTTTTTTTATATCAGGTAGGGTAATATGTTTTACTTAATTTGCTCTATTTCAATGGTACGACCACACACGAATATAAATTCAGAGACTGAAGGCAAGTTAACGATTGATGTTAACTTCTGTTAAACTGTCCGTAAAGTGACGCATCTTTAACCAAGTGAACTTTTTAGTAACAGGTTAATGATTAATGAAGTTAACTTTTTGCTTAATGCTGTCCAGCTCTGGCAGGTACCATAGTGCCAGTTCACTGTAATCACTCACCCTGTCTGCCTTTAAAAGAAAAATCACCAAATGTCATATTCCAATGATTAACTTATGTTACAAACAAAGGTATTTAACAAAAACTTAAGTGTTTCGAAATGGCTGCCAAAAGGTTGCAGCAGAATTTCAGATAGGCACTAAAACTTTGTAAGTTCTTACATATCTTTCTTCGAAATTAATTATGATTTGTGTAAAGAACAAGTGCACCAATTCTGAAAAAACTAAGAAAATATTAATTAACAATACATTCAAGCTATATTTAAAAAGCTCTTCTAGTAACAATTGGATAGTAAAATAGATTTTGATGATAAAACAAGTGGGTTTAGTTATTTCACAGTGTTGTTTTGTCCTGTGATAATATTGTGGCCCACTTGAAATAAAACTTTTGAGAATTTGGCCCGAAGAGGAAAAACGTTGAGTATGGCTGGTCCATGTGGATGTCAGCCATGTCAGAATACAATTAAATGCAGTTAAAATCATAAATTAATTGTCACCTTCTTTATTTCATTTTCAAAAAGTTAAGTGTTAATTTAAAATAGGTGGTGCACTTCTACTGTCAGCTGAGTCCCTTTTGAGAGAGGCGTTATCCAGGAGGTAAGTCCCAAAAGACACAGGGCCAATGTCAAAATATTCATCAACAATTAATGTTTCATGTTCCTCCATGCTCCGTGATGCAAAGTTGATTTTGTTCTAGTTTCTAAAGGATATGATTTTCTTTATGACAACAGGAAGTCTGCTTCATTTCATTGTCACAAAGTAATTTTAACTTTATCTCAAAACTGTTGCACCAGGCCTTACCTAAATCCTGGCAAATCATAATGACAAGAGGTTTACTTATTTTTGTATTATAGACAACTTTGAGATTCGGAATAATAACAGTTAACCTTACAATTTTTTTTTTTTTATGGAAACCTTTCACTACTGTATTTTCTACCACTTTTTGAAAATTTGACACTATCACAGCATTGTATATACAGACATGTGTCAATACAGAACCATTGACAATAAAGTTCAGTAAACAGTCCTGAAAAATCAGGATATAGGAACTATGAGCAATGGTTACCTTACTGACCTTCAAAATAGTCACTTCCTATAACTATGCACTGCTGAGCTCTGAGATGCATGGCTTTTAAACTTTACACAAAGTCTTAATTATATCCATTATTGATTTGAGGTCGTGGTTGTATGCTTAATTATTTTGTCAAGTAGGCTCAACCACATAGATCGTGTATAAAACACTATAATATGACGCGTTTCGAGGGTCAAGCCCTCATCATCAGATAAAACATACAAGAATCTTTAAAACCCGAGACAAATAAAATCTAAAACGTAATAAAAGAAAACGTGGTTACTTCCCTTGTAACCGTGTCTCCGTAGAAAGCTCAGCATACTGTGCTTCGTCAATATTAAAAACAGTCCCCAGTACTGGCGGCGCATAGCACTAGTGAAGCGCACGGAGTCAACAACACGAGTGGGGCGCACGTATGAACATGAAAACAAAGACCTCTAAATTCCAAAGACTATCCACAAGGCAGTGGGTACATTCAGGTGTACAGTAAGACAGAGGTTGAATTTTAAAATAAACGACTTTTGTTATAATAGATCCACAAAGTATTATAGTGTTTTATACACGATCTATGTCGTTGAGCCTACTTGACAAAATAATTTACACAAAGTGTTTCTTTTGGAACACAGCAATTATGACTGAGATGTACAATCCCCTTGAAAATAGCAATAAAAAACCAATTGTCCTTTGGGATGATGTCCAAAAGGCTCATCAAATTTTGTTGGGTGTCAGAAATACCATCAAATCTCTTTCCTTTCAAAGCAAGTCTGATTTGAGGAAATAGGAAGAAGTCTAGAGGCTTGAGGATCCAGTGGATGTTCAGGTTGCACCACCCCTTTTTTGCCAGGAACTGTTTGACGATATAGGCTGCTTGTGAGTGATAGTTGTCATGCAACTTGAATATCTACCATACTGACGGATCTCAATCCTCCAGACTTCTTCCTATTCCATCGACTCAACTCACTTTGAAAGGAAAGAGATTTGAAGATATTCCTAACATCCGATACATGACACAAGGCTTTTGAACACCATAGAAAGGAAATCTTTGTCTGAAGTTTCCACAGACCTTTATTGTCAGAAGTTGTATTTCACTTTTTACCAACAACTATTCACTTGCAGACCAATGGTGTTTATGCATGAAAGTAGCCTTGAGTCCTGCATTGTGCACTAAGGTGGTTTTGGTTTCAGTGTGTAGCAGTGGTTGAGCGTGGGAGGTAAAACTCTGCAAAATAAGAAGCAATAAAAACTCCTAGGAAAGATACAAACCCGTGACTTACAAGCAAACATGCGCACTACAGCCTAGAGTCTTGCACTGTGCACTGTGGTGGTTTGATTAGTCACTGATGTAAGTGAATGAAAACTTATGGTTCATCAGTATTTCTTATAGTCACTTAGAATAAGTAATAGCATTACTTCTTACAACCAAAATGTTCTGCCTTGCGTATATCATACTGATCAGCTGCTATGGCTTAGTTTTGACATACACTGTGCTGTCAGAGTGCATTCTTCTTTCAGTATTTCCACAGCGCAAAAAATACCTTTGCTTGTTCATTTCAGGATATAATATATAATTCAAGCTGTTCTTCCCACAAGGTCCGGCTAGTCCGTACCTTGTATTGAAAGAAAATAGTCGTTATAATCAGACTAGTATTCGAAGTTGCTTGATATGGTTATCAGGACACCTGGAAATTTTGTCCAGATCTACATTTGAAAGATAACTATTCTTTCCAATAACACTGAACTTTCTTCTTTAAGAACTACATCAGTTTTACATTTCTGATTCTGATATGGACCGAACGAAATCCTAATTAAGAATAACAATTGCTTTAAATCATAAAACAATAGACAGTCATCTTCAAATAATCTTAATCTTTTCTCTTCCTTGGCACTGTGCAGTTCTTTTATGCCATGGCAGTGCGCACAAATTCACCCACCAAAACCTGCAGAAATAAATTCCGTCTGGCAGTATTTGCTCACACAGTGCCAAACCCCTTATAACATAAACTATTTGAATATCTTGGGTCGAGCTAGAAACCAGTAATGTACAATGTTACACTACAACACATAAATTATTTTGTGAAGAGTTACAAAATTAGGGACTTAATTACTTTCAGGTTGTCTAAAAATTAGTAGGAAACAACAAGTTTCTTCGCAATGGAATATAGTAGGACAAGTGTTGGTCAATGATATTGACAGCAATGTCAGTGAAATGCATGGGCAGCTTCATACCAAGATCTGATAGTTACACCACAGTCTAATATATAGTCACCACATTCACATGCAGCAGTAGCAACGACACCAGCACTCCTAGCGATAGGCAAGCTAGGGTTCTGTTCTTATTATGATAGGCACTTTCTTTAAAACATAACAATGGTTTGCACATTCTAACACTTCAGTTGGATTTCTTATATAACGAAAAGTAAAGAAGGAAACTATCCTGGTGGGATAAACAAATATAAAAAAAAGGAAAACGGATGACTTACCCAAAAGGACCGGCTCGTCGATAGACACAAATAAAAATCACACTCAAACACACATACAAGCTTTCGCCACCACAGGCAGCTTCTTCAGGAAAAAGAGGAAAAAAGGGGAGGAGAAAGGGAAGGATATGGGTTTTAAGGAAGTGGAAAAGGAGTCATTCCAATCCCAGGAGTGGAAGGACTTACCTTAGGGGAAAAAAAGGAAGGTAAACAAATAAATGTGAGTGTGTGTGTATTTGTTTACCTTCCTTTTCTTCCCCTAAGGTAAGTCCTTCCACTCCTGGGATTGGAATGACTCCTTTTCTACTTCCTTAAAACCCATATCCTTCCCTTTCTCCTCCCCTTTTTTCCTCTTTTTCCTGAAGAAGCTGCCTGTGGTGGCGAAAGCTTGTATGTGTGTTTGAGTGTGATTTTTATTTTTATTTGTGTCTATCGACAAGCCGGTCCTTTTGGGTAAGTCATCCGTTTTGTGGGAAAATAGGTATAAAATAAAGATTTTTGACTTACCTAAAGTACAGGCTCGTCGACAGAAACATAAAACACACACAAAAACACACAGACATTCGAGCTTTCGCCACCACTGGAAGGAAGGAGAGGAGAAAGGGAAGGATACGGGTTTTAAGGAAGTGGAAAAGGAGCCATTGCAATCCCAGGAGTGGAAGGACTTACCTTAGGGGACAAAAAGGAAGGTAAACAAATACCCCCACACTCACACATATCCACATGCAAACACACCTAGGCATTTGTTTACCTTTCTACGGTCGACAGAAACATAAAACACACACAAAAACACACAAACATTCGAGCTTTCGCCACCACTGGTAGCTTCTTCGGGAAAAAGAGGAAGGAAGGAGAGGAGAAAGGGAAGGATACGGGCTCTAAGGAAGTGGAAAAGGAGCCACCCCAATCCCAGGACTGGAAGGACTTACCCTAGGGGACAAAAAGGAAGGTAAACAAACTCACACACACCCACCCACACATATCCACATGCAAGCACACCTAGGCAGACATTTGTAGAAACCAAAGAAGTTGGACAAAGATACCACTTCAGGCAGAGGCTCTGTCCACAGAACCGAGGCAAAGATGTTAAAGATGGTGGGCAGGAATTAGAATTTAGCAGAGGTTGAGACCAGATGGGCAACGGGAAGAGAGAATGTGTTGAAGGGCAAGTTCCCATCTCCGGAGTTCTGAAAGATTGGTGTTGGTGGGAAGTATCCAGATAACCCGGACGGTGTAACACTGTGCCAAGATGTGCTGGCTGTGCACCAAGGCATGTTTAGCCACAGGGTGATCCTCATTCCCAACAAACACTGTCTGCCTGTGTTGTAACAGTATAATTTATGGCACACTATTGAACACTACACATATATACCAATCTACACGGTACGGTTACGGACTCAGTTAATGTTGACATGAGACCGGTGAGAGCTACACCCAAACTGAGGCACGCCTCGCACGCCACGTGCTCGCCCGGTCGTGGCGGCGCTGCAGGCCCTCAGAGGCGGTGCCATCGTGCGGCGGACTCGGCCGTGGCGCGTCTTTTAGAAGCCGCGGACGGATGGGACGCGGCTTCCAGTGGCGCGCTCCAACAGCCTGTGACTGTTCATGCGAATGGACAGTTTGTTGCTGGTCATTCCCACATAGAACGCTTCACAGTGCAGGCATGTCAGTTGGTAAATCACGTGGGTGCTATCGCAAGTGGCTCTGCCCTTGATCGTGTACACCTTCCGGGTTACGGGACTGGAGTAAGTGGTGGTGGAAGGGTGCATAGGGCAGGTTTTACAATGGGGGCAGTTACAAGGGTAGGAGCCAGAGGGTAGGGAAGGTGGTTTGGGGATTTCATATGGATGGACTAGGAGGTTACGCAGGTTAGGTGGTCGGCGGAAAGACACTCTCGGTGGAGTGGGAAGGATGTCATGAAGGATGGATCTCATTTTGGGGCAGGATTTAAGGAAGTCGTATCCTTGCTGGAGAGCCACATTCAGAGTCCGCTCCAGCCCGGAAAGTATCCGGTGACAAGAGGGGCACTTCTGGGGTTCTGAATTTGGTGGGATGAGGAAGTGACTCTGGAAATCTGCTTCTGTACCAGATGAGGAGGATAGCCGCGGGAGATATATATATATATATATATATATATATATATATATATATATATATATATATATATATATATATATATATATAGCTTTCACATCCCGCGGCTATATATATATATATATATATATACATACGAATATTAAGACGAAAAATTCCTAGCAGGAAAAATAAAATGTAAAAAATAGACGAAGATTACTCACCAGGCGAAGGAGCACAGGTGTGACAGCATCACAAATAAATAAATGAATACACACACACACACAATCGCAAGCTTTCGCAACCCAGTTGCGTCTTCAGGCGGTAGGGAAGGAGAGGGAAAAGGAAATGGAAATGGAAAGGGAAATGATGAGGGTCATTTCCTTTTCCCTCTCCTTCCCTACTGCCTGAAGACGCAACTGGGTTGCGAAAGCTTGCGATTGTGTGTGTGTGTGTATTCATTTATTTATTTGTGATGCTGTCACACCTGTGCTCCTTCGCCAGGTGAGTAATCTTCGTCTATTTTTTACATATATAATTACTTTTGCTTTATATATTGAAATTTCTTATTGTTTTGTGGATGAGAAGTAGCAACAATTGTGGAATTGGTTTCTTCTGTGTTAGAAATCAGTTTTATTACTCTTAAAATGTATGTGGTTTACCATTAAGCTACAGTTGTGGTGGACTGTTTGGCACATTGAGTAATGTAATATTGCACTGCTTACATGTTTGCTTTGTTCCACATTCACTGATTTGACAGTGATTATTGTGATGAGAACTTGACATTCCTGAGTCAATTATAATGACGTTCTGCAGAAGGTAATATCTGCTGGTGTTTAGAAGCCATTTTTTTTGTTTAATTTTCCCATACTTCTATAATTTTCCACTACTAAATTAATAAAACTGCAAACAGGCAATTAACGAGACAGTGGAGGAGGTTATCAGCAACTAGCTATTTATAAAAATTTAGGCTGATGGTTCCACTTCATTTAACACATCTTGACCCACTGCTGCCTGCATTAATGATGGATCCCATATCCCAGAGAAAAGTTATTGTTGACGTTGTCACTGTAACTCACTATGAAGCACATGCCAGGTAATGATAGGGCTCATTCAATGACATGAGAATTGACCATCCCCCGATCAGCAACATGGAAAGTTTATTTTTCAAAAGAGATAGGTTGACTGGCCAGTACTTACCTTTGTACTGTACCGCCAACAGTGACACAAATGAAGAAAAAAGACAAAAAGTACAAGCTTTTGGAACACGGTTCCTTCTTCAGGTGGGAGAGAAGGGAAGAAAAAAGGATGGGAATGGAATGAGAATGTAATTCACGACCTAGGTCCTCATAACCTAGGTCATGAATTACCTTCCCCTTCCGTTCACATCCTTTTTCTCCCCCCCCTCCCCCCCTTTCTCTCCCATCTGAAGAAGGAACTGTGTTCCGGAAGCTTTTCCTTTTTTCTTCAATTGTGTCACTATCGGTGGTACAGCAAAAAGGTAAGTTCTGGCCAGCCAATCTATCTCTTCTGAAAAATAATTTATCACATCTGAGGAGAATTTCTATCATTAATCAAACACGGAAAGTTTTGCAGTCTATTTACACACCAAAATCAAGATGGCAAGTATCAATGTTGATTATGTGTGGCAATGCAATACTGTATTCCATGGAGTAGCAATGCACATTTTAAGCTAAAGGTGCAATGAATACATGGAACTGCTAAATTTGGCCTACTGTTTAACATTGTGTTGTACACAAAGAGTCATTGCACTCACCATACACACTTCTGTGGTATGAATACATAACACATTTATTCTCAGTCCATTCTTTAAGGAGAATACACCCAGAGGAAATGTCTTCAAGTATACTGTGATGACAGCACGTTACCAAGACCTCATTGTACAGCATGTCATTTCTGCTTTGTAAGAGTGCATAAATGTGGAAAGCACTGATTTCGTGCAAGAAGGATCAACACCACATTTCGTTCACTGAGTACAAGTTTCTACAAACATGTTATCTCCAGAGGTTTTTTAGAATTATGGACAGCAAGACTACTTGATTTGAATTCATGTCTAAAAGAATGCGCTTACCAGGGACACAAATCTCTACCTAATCTGAAGGCCAGTATGCATCTACATCTACATAAATATTCTGCAAGCCACCAAATGGTAGTATTCGTATCACTATTGGTCATTTCCTTTTCTTTTTGGCTCTCAGTTGAAACAAGGGAAAACAACTCAATGCCCTTAAATCCCAGTTCAGTGTTAGAAAGAGTATTCCACAATAATAGTCACTTACTAAGCTTGCATTTATCGAGAATCTCTCACTTAGACCAAAGTCACAAGAAACTGGAGGAAAGTGCAAGTAATACCTGTATATAAATAGGGGTAAAAAAGAGGCAATATCATTTACATCAGTGTGCTACAGAATTCTTGAACATCATCTCAGTTCGAATAGAATAAATTTCCTCGAGACAGAAAATCTTCTGTCAGTACTTAGCATGGTTTTAAAATGTATCACCTGGGTGAAACTAAGTTTGCTCTTTGCTCACATAGTATCGTGCGAACCTTGAATGATGGAGATTGCAATTTTTTTCCCCCTTAAAGATGTTTGACTTGGTGGAATACTGCAACTTGCTGAAGAAAGTACAGGTTACCACATATGTAAGTGGCTCGAATGCTATGTTGTCTACAATGGTGAGATTATTAGTGTATTGTCAGAATACTCCAAGGAAGTCAATGTACAGAGGTCACAGGACCTCTGGGTCTATTATCTTCAAAGATGACTAGACCAAAAATAAAAACGCTTGTGAATGTTTATTAGATTCCACCCAAACTGTTGTGAGCAACTATTGATGACATTATTTTATGAATGTAACATATTGATGAAGTTTCCAGTATTATGTTGCTGTTTTATGGTCTTCAGTCGGAGACTGGTTTGATGCAGCTCACCACCCTACTCTATCCTGAGCAAGCCTTTTCATCTCCTCATAAGAACGGCAACCACATCAACTTGAATCTGCTTACTATACGCGTCTCTTGGTCTCCCTCTGTGAGTTTTACCCCACACACTTCCCTCCAATGCTAAATTTATGATTCCTCGATGTCTAAGAATGTGTCCTACCAAGCGATCCCTTCTTTTAGTCATGGTATGCCAAAAATTCCTTTTCTCACCAATTCTGTTCAGTACCTCTTCATTAGTTATGCGATCTACCCATTCTTCGCATTCTTCTGTAGCACCACATTTCAAAAGCTTCTATTCTCTTCCTGTCCGCACTGCTTATCGTCCATGTTTCACTCCTGTACAAGGCACCATTCCAAACAAATGCCTTCAGAAAAGACTTCCTTGCCCTTAAATTAATATTCAATGTTAGCAAATTTATCTTTTTCAAAAAATGTTTTCCTTCCCATTGTCATTCTGCATTTTATATCCTCTGTACTGCGACCATCGCATGTTATTTTATTGCCCAAGTAACAAAACTCATCTACCACCCTCATTGTTTCGTTACCCAATCTAATTCCTTCAGCATCGCCTGATTTTCTAAGATCGCATTCCATTATTTTTGTTTTGCTCTTGTTAATGTTCATTTTATACGCTCTCTTCCACACACTGTCCATGCCATTCAACTGCTCTTCCAGGTCCTTTGCTGTCTCTGACAGAACCACAATGTCATCAGCAAAACACAATGTTTTTATTTCTTCCCCCTGAACTTTAATCCCTATTCCAAATTTTTCCTTGCTTTCCTTCACCGCCTGCTTGATATACAAATTGAATAACATCGGAGAAAGGCTACAACCCTGTCTTACTCCCTTCCCAACTGATGCTTCCCTTTCATGCCCTTCGATTCTAATAACTGTGGTCTGGCTTTTGTACAAGTTGTAAATAACTCTCCTTTCCCTGTATTTCACCCCTGCTGACTTCAGAATTTGAAAGAATGTATTCCAGTCAACATTGTCAAACGCTTTCTCCAAATCTACAAAAGCTAAAAATGTAGGTTTGCCTTTCCTTAATCTATCTTCTAAGGTAAGACGTAAAGTGAGTATTGCCTCCCGGTCCCTACATTCCTCCTGAATCCAAACTGATCTTCCCCGAGGTCAGCTTCTACCAGCTTTTCCATTCTCCTGTAGATAACTTGTGTTAAAATTTTGCAACCATGACTTATCAAACTGATGGTTCTGTAATTTTCACACCTGTCTGCGCCAGATTTCTTTGGAATGGGGATTATTACATTTTTCTTAAAGTCTGAGGGTATTTCGCCAGTCTCATATATCCTACACACCAGTTCAAATAGTTTTGTCATGGCTGGCTCTCCCAGAGACTTTAGTAGCTCTGAGGGTATGTCATCTACTCCTGGGGCCTTGTTCTGACCTAGGTCTTTCAGGGCGCTGTCAAATTTATCTCTCAGTATAGTATCTCCTATTTCATCTTGATCTACTTCCTCTTCCCTTCCTACACCATCGTCTCTAAGTTCATTTCCTTTGTAGAGCTGCTCTATGTACTCTTTCCACCTTTCAGCTTTCCCTTCTTTGCTGAGAACTGGTTTTCCGTCTGAGTTCTTGATATTCATAGAGCTGCTTTTGTTGTCCCCAAATGTCTCTTTTATTTTCCTGTAGGCGGTATCTACTCTTCCTATTCTTATACGTTCTTCTACAGATTTGCATTTGGCTTCTAGCCACTCCTGCTTAGCCATTTTGCACTTCCTGTCAATCTCATTTCTTAGTCGTCTGTACTCCATTTTGCCTGTTTCATTTACTGCATTTTTGTATTTTCTCCTTTCATCAATTAAATTTACTGTGAGATCCAAGGATTTTTTGTAGGTCTTGCCTTTCTACCTATTTTGTCCTCTGCTGCCTTCGCTATTCCATCTGTCAATACTACCCATTCCTCTTCTGTTGTTTTATTTCCCCCTCTTTCTGTCGATTGTTGCCTAAATCTTCCTCTGAAATTCTCTGGAACTACACGTTCCTTCAATTTATCTAAGTCCCATCTCCTTATTTTCCTACCTTTCTGCAGTTTTTTCAGTTTCAGCCTACAGTTCATGACTAACAAGTTATGGTCAGGGTCTATATCTGCCCCTGGGTATGTTTTACAGTTTATAACCTGGTTCCGGAATCTATGTTTTACCATTATAAAATCTATCTGATACCTTCCGGTGTCTCCTGGTCTCTTCCACGTATACAACCTTCTTTTGTGATTCCTAAAAAAATGTTTGTTACGATTAAATCATGTTCCATCCAAAATTCTACCAGGCGACTTCCTCTTTCATTCCTTCTGCCCAGTCCATATTCACCTACTATTTTTCCTTCTCTTCCTTTTCCTATTACCGAATTCCAGTCTCCCATCACAATGAAGTTTTTCTCTCCCTTAACTGTCTGTATAATTTCCTTTAGCTCCTCATATATTTCTTCGATCTCCTCATCATCGGCAGAGCTAGTTGCCATATAAACCTGTACTACAGTTGTCGGTGTTGGCTTCGTATCTATCTTGACAATGATAATGCGATCATTGTACTGCTCATAGTAGTTTACCCGCATTCTTATTTTCTTATTCATTATCAGTCCTACTCATGTGATACCCCCAACTGATTTTATCTTTATAATAATGTACTCACCTGACCAGAAATCCTGTTCATCCTGCCACCGAACTTCACTAATCCCCACTATATCTACCTTCAACCTACTCATTTCCCTTTTTAAATTTTCTAATTTTCCTACCTGATTAAGGGATCTAACATTCCACGCTCCGACCCATAAAATGCCAGTATTGTCTTTCCTGATGACAACATCCTCCTGAGTAGGACCCGCCCGGAGATGCGAATGGGGGACTATATTACTTCCGGAATATTTTACCTGAGAGGATGCCATCACCATATTTTCATACAGTATAGCTGCATGTCCTCGGGAAAAGTAATGGCTGTAGTTTCCCCTTGCTTTCAGCCGTTCTGCATGGCAAAGCCATGTTAGCTGATGTTACAAGGCCAGCTCAGTCAATCATCCAGACTGTTGCCCCTGTAACTACTGAAAAGGCTGCTGCCCCTCTTCAGGAACCACACGTTTGTCTGGCCTCTCCACAGATACCCCTCCGCTGTGGTTGCACCTACGGTACGTCTATCTGCATCGTTGAGGCACACAAGCCACCCCACCTCGGCAATGTCTGTGGTTCATGGGGGTGGTCCAGTATTATATCAGCACTTATTTCACATTTTCTACCCATGATGTGTTTCTAATACATAATGTGTAGTAACATTTATATAAGTCTTCCTTGCATTCACAGTGCCAGATTAGCAGCTGGTGGACAAAACTGGGAAATTGATTTGTTTTAGTGATCACATGGATATCCTCACAATGCTTATTATTTATGGTCAATTGCCACTTTTTGTATCATACTGATTTTTTATCCAAATCATAATACATGTCTGAAGCACATTTTCACTAATTACACCATTAAACATGGGTACTGTACATCACACTGAATCAAAGTTGGCATTGTTGAAGACAAATAAGTGAAAGGGAAGATAGGGACCCAAAAAGTACTTCCTATATACAGACACGTTATATGACATATTATTTCTCTAAAATGACTGTTACCTGAGGATGCAATCTGAGGCTGTATTGATATCAACTCCAACAAAGCTGACACATTCACTAACTATTTCATCCAAAGTTGCCACTAGTTTTTTCTCAGGTACATCATGCTGGTACATCCCAACACCTAGATGTTTAGGCTCTATTTTAACTAGCTCTGCCATAGGATCCTGCAGTCTCCGTGCCACTGAAACTGTAACCAAGGCAGAGTATTGTACCTGAACTGGTACTAAAAGCACCTTACAATTTAACAGTAAGCGATCAACACTTTTAATCCTTGACAGAAAATATAAGCATCTTAGAACTGATTAAGTATGGTACTAAGTTCTACACAAAACCAACCTAACACTACAAAAAAGTAAGTTCACTGAGCCATTTTTAGACTAGATTTCTACCATCACAACCTCAACTAGCATTTAGCAAAATGAACACTTAAAAACTTGGTGCACAAACAATGATTTCTCCTTTATTATTCCTCCCTGGATAGTAGGAATCAACACAATATTTTTGCATTTTGAAGAGCAAATTGATGATTGAAATCCATGAATAGATCTCAAGGCAACAAAGAATGCTGACATATCCATTCACTAATCATAATGATAACAACAATAAGATAATGATAACAATAATAATAATAATAATAATAATACTCTGCACTTTAAACTTTTTCAGTTTCCCCACCAATGCTATCTGATAAGGATCCCCTACAGCACATCAGTACTCAAAAATGAGATGGAAAATCATACTGCAGGCAGTATACGAGATTTCTTGCACTTTATATAAGTGTCCTGCCTACAAAACACAGTCTTTGGTTCACCTTCCCCATCATTCCAATTTCAGTTGTTTGTAATGCTAAATGAATTTTCAACAGTAAACCCTTTTCAGCCTAAATATTATTAATTTGTGAACAACAATATTTGTGAACAACAATATTTCTTTGCATATTTCTATACATAATTATTGAAATAATGTAAACTTGCTGGAATTTTTTTTCCATTTTTGAGGGAAATTTGGGATGCTTATGGCATCATTGGGTAGGATATGTTTACTTTACTGCTACCATAAAATAATAAATCAATTTCCAGAGTCATGTGTTGTTTTGATGAATTAAAGATATTGAATAGAAGGAGAGGCACTGAATTAAATTTGTGTTGCAACTGGAACTCAAACTCAGGACCTTCTGATTAGTAGGCAGGTGCTTCAACCACTCAGCCACAGCGGCCTCTTGGATACTAAGATTGCATGGGTTGTCATAACGTTCTAAGTCACTGAGTATAGTACAGTACACTCGGCATCCTGAAGGTTTAAAAACTGCCGCTAGAAAACACCATTTTCCTGGCTGTCTGCAACCATCCCCAGAAGGTGCTGACAGCTGTGACAAATGATTATAACTATCTAGAAAGCCATTTCATAGATTTAGCTATCTAGTGGGAATTTTTAAACCTTCAGGATGCCAAGTATAGTATACTATACTCGGGGCCTCAGGAAGTTAAAACATGGTTGGGCCTAGAGTAACAAAGATGGATTGGGCTGGAAAGGGTAAAATTCATTTTATTCTTTCAGCAATATTGCAGGGGACCTCAAACGTTTTTAGTATTTAAGGTCAATTGCAGGATTAGCACTATATAAATATTTTATCGTAATATTTTTTGTAATTAATTTTGATTTTCTGATAACTGTACTAGTTGATAAATGACAGCATGATCACAAACAATCTACGAGGGATGCTCAGATTGATCGCCAATGTGTTTGTATAAATTAGAAACAGCAGAATGTCAGTAAAATGTTTTTGGGGAATGCCTGACATCACTTCTATTTCACTTGATGACTTTCCATCAGTTACTCTGAAGGAAGTGATTTGATTATAAGCTGCTTGTGAGGAATGGTGCCAAAAGCCTTTTGCAAAACCAGAAACAGGGACTAAAACTTTGATCACCCATCAATAGCACCATTTGTTACCTCCTGTGAACAATGAAAAAGTTGTGTCGCACAAGAATTAAATCTTCTGAATATGCCTTGACAGAAGATGTACTTCTTGTGGGACACAACTTTTTCATTGTTCACAGGAGATAACGAATAGTGCTATAGTCTTCTGAATATGCCTTGACACTACCCCCATGAACCACATACATTGCCTGGGTGCCTCAACGATACAAATAGCTGTACCATAGGTACAACCAGAATTGAGGGGTATCTGTGGAGAGGCCAGACAAACATGTAGTTCCTGAAGAGGGGCAGCAAACTTTTCAGTAGTTACCAGGGCAACTGTCTGGATGATTGACTGATCTGGCCTTGTAACATCAGATAACGTGGCTTTGCCACACAGCTACTGCGTACGGCTGAAAGCAAGGGGAATCTACAGCCGTTACTTTTCCCGAGGACGTGCAGCTCTACTGTATGAACATATGATAATGGCTTCCTATCAAGTAAAATATTCTGGAGGTAAAACAGTCCCCCATTCAGATCTCCAGGCAGGGACTACTCAGGAGGATTGAATCATCAGGAAAGATCGGAGCGTGGAATGTTAGATCCTTTAATCGGGTAAGAAAGTTAGAAAATTTAAAAAGGGATATGGATAGGTTGAAGTTAGATATAGTGGGGATTAGTGAAGTTTGGTGGAAAGATGAACAGGATTTTTGGTCAGGCGAGTACAGGATTATAAGTACAAAATCATTTGGGGTATTACAGGAGTAGGTTTGATAATGAATAAGAAAATAGGAATGCAGGTAAACTACTATAAGTAGCGCAGTGATCCCATTATCATAGTCAAGATAGATATAAAGCCAATACCGACAAAAGTAGTACAAGTTTATGTGCCTACTAGGTCTGCCAATGATGAGGAGATCGAAGAAATGTATGAGGAGGTAAAGGAAATTAGACAATTAAGGGAAAGAAAATCTTAATTGTGATGGGAGATTGGAATTCAGGAGTAGGGAAGGAAAAATAGTAGGTGTATATGGTCTGGGCAAAAGGAATGAAAGAGGAAGTTGCCTAGTAGAATTTTGCATGGGACAAAATTTAGTAATAACAAACACCTGGCTTAAAAATCAACAAAGAAGGTAAGTATATGAGGATGAGAGCGCGAGACACTGGAAGGTACCAGATAGATTTTATAATGGTAAGACATAGATTTTGGTACCAGGTTTAAACTGTAAGACATACCCAGGGACAGATATATACTCTGACCATAACTTGTTGGTCATGAACTGTAGGCTGAAACTGCAAAAAGGTAGGAAAACAAGGAGAAGGGACCTGGATAAATTGAAGGGACCTGAAGTTCTTAAGAATTTCAGAGGGAGCTTTAGGCAACAATTGACAGAAACTGGGGGAAATAAAACAGTAAAAGAAGAATGGGTAGCAATGAAAAATGAAATAGTGAAGGCAGAAGAGGACAAAATAGCTAGAAAGGCAAGACTTACAAAAAATCCTTGGATTTCACAGGAAATACTAAATTTAATTGATGAAAGGAGAAAATATAAAAATGCAGTAAATGAAACAGGCGGATACGAAATGAGATTCACAGGAAGTGTAAAATAGCTAAGTAGGAGTGGCTAGAAGGCAAATGTAAGGATGTAGAAGAATGTATAAATAGGGGGAAAACAGATACAGCCTAGAGGAAAACAAAATAGATATTTGGAGATAAAAAAACAGCCCTATGAATATCAAGAATACAGATGGAAAACCAGTTCTCAGCAAAGAAGAGAAAGCTGGAAGGTGTAAAGAGTAGATAGAGAGGCTCTACAAAAGAAATGAACTTAGAGGCAATATTGTAGGAAAGGGAGAAGAAGAAGATGAATATGAAATAGTAGATACTATACTGAGAGATGAATCTGACCTAAGTCGAAAAAAGGCCCCTGGAGTAGTTGGCATTCACTCAGAGCTACTGAAGTCTCTCGGAGAACCAGCCATGACAAAACTGTTTCACCTGGTGTGTAAGATGTATGAGACAGGCGAAGTACCCTCAAACAAACAGAAGGATGGAAAAGCTGGTGGAAGCCGACCTCGGGGAAGATCAGTTTGGGTTCAGGAGAAATGTAGGAACACCGGAGGCAATACTCACTTTACGGCTTATCCTAGAAGATAGATTAAGGAAAGGCAAACATACATATCAAGCATAAGGTTATTTACAACTTGTAAAAAAACCAGACAGCGATTGTTAGAGTTGAAGGGCATGAAAGGGATGCAGTGGTTGGGAAGGGAGAAAGACAGGGTTGTAGCCTTTCTCCGATGTTATTGAATTTGTACATTGGGCAAGCTATTAAGGAAAGCAAGGAGAAATTTGGAGAAGCAATTAAAGTTAAGGGTGAAGAATTAAAAACCTTGTGTTTTGCCAATGACATAGTAATTCTGTCAGAGATAGCAATGGACATGGAAGTGCAGTTGAACGGAAGGAACAGTGTGCTGAAAGGTGCATATAAGATAAACATCAACAAGAGCAAAACTAGGGTAATGGAGTGCAGTCTAAGAAAGTCAGGTGATGCTGAAGGAATTAGATCAGATAACAATACAATAAAAGAGGTAGATGAGTTTTGTTACTTGGGCAGTAATATAACAAATGATGGTTGCAGTACAGATGGTATAAAATGCAAAATGACGATGGGAAGAAAAGCGTTTTTGGGAAAGAGAAATTTGTTTACAATGAATATTAATTTAAGCTTAAGAAAGTCCTTTCCGAAGGATTGATGCTTTTGAAACGTGGTGCTACAGAAGAATGCTGAAGATTAAGTGGGTGGATCGCGTAACTAATGAGGAGGTACTGAACAGAATTGGGGAGAAAAGGAATTTCTTGCATACCTTGACTAAAGGAAGGAATCGACTGGTAGGACGCATCCTTAGACATTAAGGAATTGAGAATTTAGCATTGGGGGGAAGTTGCAGGGTAAAAACTGCAGAGGAAGACCAAGAGATGGATACAGTAAGCAGATTCAGACAGATGTAGGTTGCCGTTCTTATGTGGAGTTGAAGAGGCTTGCTCAGGATAGGGTATTGTGGAGAGCTGCATCAAACCAGTCTCTGGACTGAAGACCATAAGAACAATGCAACTAGCGTCTTGCTTTATTTATGTCTTCATTCACAAAATAATATGTAAAACACTGTTGCTTTAAGGTCTTAGCTTCATGAGTGTGACTGTATAAATACAGGGAAATTTTCCCAATCAAAACATTGTGTTTTCAACTGCATAAGATACGTGTTTCCCGCAGCAAGATAACAAAGCTGCTTCTTTTTGAATAAAAATTGATCAGTAGTTGGGTAATCATGTTGTATAAGTAAAGCCAAATCTGATATTGGTTTTAAGGACTGTGATATATATATTTTCAAGTTAAATAAAAGATTGTTCTGACACTGTAAAAAACAAAACTTCAACAAACAGGACTGTACTAATTAAAATCATTCACTTATGCTTACTGTTGAAAAGTTATTTACAGTGTTCTTAGCTATTCTGGAAGATTGGTAATTGCTATGTACTTTATTTATGTTATAGATACATTAATTTGTATTAAAATACAAGTAACTGGAAAGGGAAACAGTGGAAAACTGTGCTCTATTCAATGGCTGGGATGGGGCGGAGAGTGCAGCCATGCATATATAATTGAAGGTACGACCATACTGAGCAGAACTGCACTACAGCAGAGTGGCACGTCACGATGCGGCTAATTTTCATATATAGCATCTGAACTGCAGCGGCGCAACAATACACGGCAAATTTTGTATGTCAGTCGTTGGATAACCTTAGAGTACAATGGGTAATAGTGACATGGATGTAATAATAATTCCTTTCTTATGTAAGGAAGAAGAAAGGCTGAACCAAAAGCAAGCAATAACAATGCGAAGAATTTGGCTGAATAACATTTCGAATTCGCGATATGAAGAAGGAGAATATCACACAGTTTTGCCACATCTTAAAAAGGCTCCAAAGAGATTCCATACATACTTTGTACTAACATGCTGAATTTATTTTGAGACATTCCAAACTATGAAGTCACTTTCACAAAATTAATTTGTAGTTACTTGTATGTATGTCTGACCGAAAATTAACATCTTGTACCAACATAGAAAAAATATGAATTTCACATACCCTGTACTCCCAATTCTTTGACAATTTATTTTCAAATGTTGCTTTTTCTTGTACTGTTCATAGTAACTAGAGGACCTGTGCAAATACTTCGCATTGTTCGTGGAACGACAAAAAAATTGGGAAAAATGGAAATTGAATGTTCACGCATTACTTACTTCAGAATCAATCAATGCAAGTGTTTAAAAGAGCAAATGAAATTTATTAGGTCAAAAAGAACTGTGTACCTTAACTAGAACCGAAGATATCAAAAAGCAAATGGATTAAAATATTCAATTCAAAGACAGAAGGATACTGCATTTGAATAAAGGATGGAGAGACTTAAGTTAATTTTGATATTTGATGATAAATCTGCAAATGAATACCTTTTATTTAAAGCAAAAATGAAGAAAATCAGTTGGGTAGAACAGCCTGGTCGACTGCCTTTAGTTTGCAGCAAGGACATCCCCATAAGAAATATAAAGAAGGAAAGCTTGTTTAAGTATAGAAAAGAAAGGCAAGAGTTATGTAAATTCTGATATTTGATGACAAATCTGTGGATGAATATCTTTTGTTTAAAAATAAAAATGAAGGAAATCGGTCGGGTAGTTTGCTCTGGCTGATTGACTTAAGTTTCCGTAGATTCTTGTAATATACATGATAATGTTCATTTTGAAGGTCATGCCATTGTTGTAAACAAAATTTTGTTTCACCTGTAACAGAGATACGAAGGGAATGACGTGCAGTGTTGTGGCGCTTGCCATACCGCACTAGTGGTTGCAGAACTGTGTGACGCGACACGGTGCGACAGAGTTGGCCACTTGGTCAAAGTTGCCACACAGTGCTGCGCAGCGCAGTCCCACTGCCGCCTAATGCATGCTGCCCCATTAGATTTCATGCAAAGAATATTTGTCCCCTTCGTTCCGCACTGCTCCGCTGCAGAACAGTTCCGCTCAATGAGATCGTACCTTGAGCCTACAAGCTGGGATGCCACGTCAACTGTCGTGTTGGAGTGGTGCTCTGTGCAAGATAAATTCCACATATGGCAATGTAGGACGCATTTGTGTCACATGGGGCCTGACATCTAACGAATAAAAGAATTCGCGCCAGCGTTCAGTTTGGCATTGGTTTTGTTTCTATCGCTTTTGCTTTTGTTATTGTTGTATAGTGCTGCGAATATGGGTTGCAAGAGTTTGAATGCATATGAAATGGCTCAACAGTATGTTAGTGAGGTCTTGTATGCAACCGATGCAAAAACACTGTTTTGCAAATTTTGCAACTGTCGAATAGGGTGAGAAAAGAAAGACAATATTGAAAAATACAATAAAACAGAGAAGCACTTTTTTCATGTGCGAGAAAATGCTGGTGCATCTAAACACAAACAGTCATAAATTATTGAAACATTAAATAGTGGTAAAAGAAGAAAATTAGAAAAAGATAATTTTGCAAAAAGAACCTTTGAAGTGTTTGCAAAAGCCAACATTCCAATTGAAAAGCTCAAAAATCAAACCATACTGTTGTGGATTAATGAAATATTTAACACAGATCTACCTTGTGTAAGAACATTGCATGTGCAATATTTGCCAAGTAAATTACCGTATTTGCTTTTGTGACTTGACAGCATCATCAATGTTACAAATGATGTTGTTGTGGTCTTCAGTCCGGAGACTGGTTTGATGCAGCTCTCCACAATACCCTATCCTGAGCAAGCCTCTTCAACTCCTCATAAGAACGGCAATGTGTCTGTCAGAATCTGCTTACTGTATCCATCTCTTGGTCTTCCTCTGGGGTTTTTACCCCACACACTTCCCTCCAACGCTAAATTCACAATACCTTGATGTCTAAGAATGTATCCTACCAATCGAACCCTTCTTTTAGTCTTCTTTTCTCCCCAATTCAGTTCAGTACCTCCTCATTAGTTATGCGATCCAACCACCTAATCTTCAGCATTCTTCTGTAGCACCACATTTCAAAAGCCTCTATCCTCTTCCTGACTGCACTGTTTATCGCCCATGTTTCACTCCCATACAAGGCAACACTCCACACAAATGCCTTCAGAAAGGACTTCCTTAGGCTTGAATCAATATTCGATGTTAACAAATTTCTCTTTTCCAAGAATGCTAGACCAAGGCGTTGGGGCCGGGGTATACGGGGTGCAGCCAAGACCGGGGGGCGTCATCTCTCTAGGGAAACTGGCCTCAGTATTCCAGGCCGAAATCACTGCCATCAGGGCATGTGTGGAGGAGAATTTGCGTAGGTGCTACAAAGATCGTAGCATCTATATCTATTCAGACAGCCAGGAAGCCCTGAGCTCACTGGCAGCTCCTGCAACAAGGTCTAAAATTGTTGCAGAATGTCACAGGGTTCTGGTGGAGCTAGGGGAAAGCAATAGAGTAAATCTATTGTGGGTCCCTGGCCACTCGGGAATCAGTGGCAACGAACATGCTGACAGATTAGCCAGGATGGGGGCACAGACTCCATTTATTGGACTGGAACCTGTCCTGACAATCACCAAGGCAATGATCAAATTGGAGCTATGTAACTGGCTCAGAAGACAGCACGTAGAATATTGGACCAAAGTCTATCAACAAAAACATGGCAAGGTAATGATGCCAAAGCCATGTTTTAAAAGAAGCTCTGCAATCCTGGGTCTGAACAGGAGAGAGATTAGACTCATGGTTGGATTGCTGACAGGCCATGGGAATTTCAAAAAACACCTACATATACTGGGAATAACAGAAGAGGACCCTAAATGTAGGATCTGTGATGACGGTGATGAAACTGCATCACACCTAATCTTCGAATACATTGCACTGGAGAGTAAAAGGCACAGAACATTTGGGACAACCAGACCCAAAGAAATTGTGTCTAATAAAGAACTAGTAAAGGGACTCCTTGCACTGTTCAAAGGCATTTGTTGGCTTTACTAGATATACAGGGAGCGATACCGCACAATAAACTTAGTTTCGGTGCGGGCAGTGGCGGGTTGGACCAAGACTGTTTTGGCTTCCCTGAGAAAATCAAATCAAATCAAATCAAGAACGCTGGTTTTTGAACAAGTTGTAAATAACCTTACGCTCCCTATCTTTTACTTCTGCTTGCTTCAGAACTTTAAATAGTTTATTCCAATCAACATTGTCAAAAGCCTTATACAAATCTATCTTCTAGGATAAGCCATAAAGTGAGTATTGCCTCCTGTGTTCCTACATTTCTCCTGAACCCAAACTGATCTTCCCTTGAGGTCAGTTTCTATTCTACCATCTATTCCATCCTTCTGTAAATAATGTGTGTTAATATTTTGCAATCATGACTAATTAAACCGATGGTTCTGTAGTTTTCACACCTATCTGCGCCTGCTTTCTTTGGAATGGGGATTATAACATTTTTCTTAAAGTTTGAGGGTACTTCGCCTGTCTCATACATCTTACACACCAGGTGAACAGTTTTGTCGTGGCTGGTTCTCCCAGAGACTTCAGAAGCTCTGAGGGAATGTCATCTACTCCAGAGGCCTTGTTTCAACTTAGGCCTTTCAGTGCTCTGTCAAATTCATGTCTCAGTACAGTATCTACTATTTCATCTTGATCTACTTCCTCTTTCCTTCCTACAACATTGTCTCTAAGTTCAATTCCTTTATAGAACCTCTCTATCTACTCTTTCCACTTTTCAGTGGGTGAGAACTGGTTTTCCATCTGTGTTCTTGATATTCATAGAGCTGTTTTTCTTATCTCCAAATATCTCCCTTCTTTTCCTGTAGGCCGTGCCAATTTTTTCCCTATTTCTACATTCTTCGACATCCTTGCATTTGCCACTCCTGCTTAGTCATTTTGCACTTCCTGTCAATCTCATTTCTTAGTCGTCTGTACTTGATTTTGCCAGTTTCATTTACTGCATTTTTATATTTTCTCCTTTCATCAATTAAATTTAGTATGTACTGTGATATCCAAGGATTTTTGTAGGTCTTGCCTTCGTACCTATTTTGTCCTTTGATGCCTTCACTATTTCATCTCTCAATGCTACCCATTCCTCCTCTACTGTTTTATTTCCCCCCCGTTTCCGTCAACTGTTGCCTAAAGCTCCCTCTGATATTCACAAGAACTTCAGGTTCCTTCAGTTTATCCAGGTCCCATCTCCTTATTTTCCTACCTTTCTGAATTTATTTTCAGTTTCAACCTGCAATTCATGACCAATAAGTTATGGTCAGAGTTTATATCGGCCCCTGGGTATGTCTTACAGTTTAAAATCTGGTACCGAAATCTATGTCTTACCATTATAAAATCTATCTGGTATCTCCTGGTCTCCTCCACGTATACAACCTTCTTTCGTCATTCTTAAAACAGGTGTTTGTTATAACTAAATTATGTTCTGTGCACGTGGCTTCCTCTTTCATTCCTTTTGCCCAGACCATATTCACCTACTATCTTCCCTTTCCTTCCTTGTGCTACTACTGAATTCCAGTCTCCCATAGCAATTAAGTTTTCGTCTCACTTAATCGACTGAATAATCTCCTTTAGCTTTTCATATATTTCTTTGATCTCCTCATCATTGGCAGAGCTAGTTGGCATATATACCTGTACTACTGTGGTCGGTGTTGGCTTTATGTCTATCTTGACTATGATAACGCGATCACTGTGTTGCTCAGAGTAGTTTACCTGGATTCCTATTTTCTTATTCATTATCAGACCTACTCCTGTAATACCCCCTAAACGATTTTGTATTTATAATCCTGTACTCACCTGACCAGAAATCTTGTTCCTCTTTTCATCAAACTTCACTGATCCCCTCTATATCTAACTTTAACCTATCCACGTGTCTTTTTAAATCTTCTAGCTTCCCTACTTAATTAAGAGATCTAACATTCCACACTCTGATCCGTAGAATGCCAGTGTTGTCTTTCCTGATGATCACATCCTCCTGAGTAGTCCCCACCCGGAGATCCGAATGGGGGATTATTTTACATCCAGAATATTTTACTTGATAGGATGCCATTATCATATGTTCATACAGAGCTGCATGTCCTCGGGAAAAGTAACGGCTGTAGTTTCCCCTTCCTTTCAACCATTCGCAGTAACTGTGTGGCAAAGCCACATTAGCTGATGTTACAAGGCCAGCTCAGTCAATCATCCAGACTGTTGCCCCTGTAACGACTGAAAAGGCTGCTGCCCCTCTTCAGGACCCACACATTTGTCTGGCCTATCCCCAGATACCCCTCCGCTGTGGTTCACCTACAGTACGGCTATCTTTATCACTAATGCATGCAAGCCACCCCACTTTGGCAAATGTTACAAATAATAGTAGTAAAACAGACCTTAGTTTCGGTGCACTAAATGTTATCTGTAAAATATGCGATGTTTGTTCTACATTAAGTGACTGAAACCCCTAGGAATTGCTGGACATATAGTTCTCACGGGAAGAACTTGAGATGTGCATCATTTTTATCAGAGTAGATGTCTCACAAAATTTTCACATCTACATTTTCAGATAGTATTCACGTAATTTTTAAATATTATTTGCTTTAAAATATTTTAAAATAAATTTTGCATCCATTACCTGCACTAATTAAATTGGGATCCATTGTAGGGAACTCCTTTTTGGCTTGAGGACTGCAAGAATAGATACTGGCACCTTGCTCACTGACAATTACGAATGATACATTAAATGGCTTGAACCAACCACTTGAGATCAGGCGTGACAAATACTCCTCAGTCTCTCGACAAGCTGTACCATTACCCAAAGCTATTACTTCACACCTGTAAAATAACATTCATAAATCAAGGACGAGGAGTGTGAAAAATAGGAGGATTAAACTGAAGAGGAGGAGAAAGGAAGGAGGGAGGGGAAGGAGAGAGACAAAGCAGCTAAAGTTAAAGCAACACTTTTCCTAGTCTGATTAAACAAATAAAATTATCGATAACAAGCCAACATAACTTATTCTATAAATTATAGACTGAATACTCTAATTACCTTCATACAGACAAAAATAATAACAATACTAAGCAGGCTACAGACAGAATAAAACAGACTCTTTAACCTGCTCACAGGGAAAAATATATGAATAAAATACAACAATTAAAATCAAAAATATAAAGATAAAGAATGAGCTATGAGTGTAGAAGAGAAACCCAAAAAAGGGGAAAAAGCCTTTTCTGTAGTTTGTAGTTTTGGGTCACAAACATCCTTTTTAAGTTTAAGAAGTTGTAGTTCCTTTGTTTGCAATAGGAAAAGGCTGCAAAAAAGAGATTACAATTGAGGCAAACACTTCCATTTCTCTCTAACAGAAAAAGAGGCTGTTGTTTGGAGATTTAAAAACTCTATCCATTTTTATTTTATTTTTTAAAATTATACTCTGCTGTGAGACTTTTCAATATTTAGTGCATCTATATTAGATGTGGTCAAGCAGCACTCCCCAATTGCAAATTCTCTGGTCGAGTGCTCAAAGTACAGTGTTAATTGGAACAGAGGGGCAAGGAAAGAGAGGGAGATGTTGTTGTTGTTTTATTTATAGGGGACCAAAGTACAAGGTCATCAGTTCCCTGTTCCAAGCAAAGATGTGACATTTGACGAAGCGAAAACACAGAGGACACAAAGAAGGGAAATCCTTGAAAACTGAAACACAGGGAAGAACACAAACGGGATAAAATTACTGTTGCATGAGACTAAAATTTTACAAAAGAATGCCTTGGCTGGCTGATCACTAGGATAAAAACGGATGAGCCGGCCATGCTGTACACACTAAAAACCACCTCAATCTAAAAGTAAAAGGCTGTCAATGATCTAAAAGTACCGTAGAAATGTGGACCTGAGGATCAGGCTTAAGCACCTTCCATTAAATGGAATGGTAAAAACCAGATGCACGAATAAAATGTAAAACAGTAGTAGCCATAGAGGCAGTGTCACCTAAGACTAAAGGTAGAGCATCTGAAAGATTAAAGGACTGCCTCAAAACGGTTAAAAGCAGACAGTTCGACAGAATGCGGACCACTGTTAGTAGGGCACCACAGTGGAAATTTGGTGGGTCCTCTTGACGCAAGAGGTGGCCGTGCGTTAACCACATATGGCCAATGCGTAGTCGGCAGAGTACAACAGAGTCCCTATGAAAGGCCCGCAGGAAGGACCTCCACATCGTCGTCAAGGGCTTAACTGCATGGAGCTTATTCAGTGTGTTTGATTCAGCTCACTCAGCATTCCAAAAGTGCCAGTACCTACCGATTTAACACCGTTTGAAGATCCTTCTCCTGGAGATCCATTTCTAGGATGGTTGAGATAGTAGCCTCCTTCGCCAGATGGTCGACACGTTCGTTCCCCGGTATGCCAATGTGACCTGGGGTTCAAATGAAGACCACAGTGTGACCAGAATTGCCTAGACTGAATACAGCGTCCTGAATTGCCCCTACCAAAGGGTGTTTTGGAAAGCACTGGTCAAAGGCTTGCAAGCCACTCAGGGAGTCAGTACAGATAACCATAGACTCCCCGGAGCAGGCTCTTAGGTGTTCAGGGGCCCGCCAAATGTTGATGAGGTCTGCAGCAAACACGCTACTCCCACAGAGCAATGAATGTTGTTCAACATGTTGACTGTGGGCATAGGCAAACCCAGCTAGACTAGAGAACCATCTGTGTAAACAAATTCAGCACCATGGAAGGAATCAATAATTGCCTGAAACTGGTGACAGAGAGTCATTGGTGCAACAGAGGCTTTTGAGTCTCGGGACAAGTCCAACCGAAGCTGGAGGCGAGGAATGATCCAAGGAGTAGTATGAGAATGGTAGTGAAAGGTGAGGGATGGGAAGGGACTCTAGGGAAGAAAGGACACGAACACGGACCACAATCAGGAGAGAGGGAGAATCATGCTAATGTTAGGCAGCTGCCGTGGGAAACATCAATCAGACTACTAGCTACACAAACTAGTTAAATTACATTTTAAATCAGGACCACTATGGAGTCTGCATTCATCCAACAAAAGAAAAATTATGGAAACCACAATTCTCATTGAGAAATGGGAATTATGTTTTTTTTTTTTTAAATCATTAGAGTGCAATGTAAAATGCTTATTATTCCATTGCTTGCATTTGAAAGAAAGGGGGGGGGGGGCCTCACAGAATGAGAGTGCCTTCAAGGAGTGCAAATCTAGGCCACCTCTCATCTTGTTCATGAAATGTTTTTATAATATTATAATATACAGTTTTATATAACAATTGCTTGATGTTTTAAAAGGAGATAGAATAACCTTATATGAAACCTAGACATAAGGAATTAGGTACATTTACTGTTAAGCAACAATTACATATTAGCAGGTCTCACATAGACATGGGGAATCTGGCATGTTTTTATCATCATTCAGTGTAAACTTTGTAATGTAAACTTCTTACTAACACCAACAAGAAGTTCTTTGCTTTCACAGTATGTCTGTCTAGGTGTTTGCATGGATGGATGGATGCTTAGGGTTTAACGTCCCGTCGACAGCTTGGCCATTAGGGACGGAGCTAACGCTCGGAGTTTTGGGTTAGGATGAGGAAGGAAATCGGCCGTGCCCTTTGAAAGGAACCATCCCGGCATATGCCTGGAGTGATTTAGGGAAATCACGGAAAACCTAAATCTGGATGGCCGGAGGTGGATTTGAACCACCATCCTCCCGAATGCGAGTCCAGTGCGTTACCACTGCGCCATCTCGCTCAGTAGGTGTTTGCGTTTGTGTATATGTGTGGGTGTGTATTTGTTTACCCTCCTCTTTTCCCCCAAGGTAAGTCTTTCCTCTCCCGGGATTGGAATGGCTCCTTACCCACTCCCTTGAAAAACCCTCATCATTTCCCTTTCCCTCTCCTTCCCTTCTGCCTGAGGAAGCAGCTAGGCTGCGAAAGCTAGCGTTTTTGTGTGTGTGTGTTTTATTTATTTGTGTTACTATCACTACCGGTGCTCCTTCACCTGGTAAATAATCTTCATCTACACACACACACACACACACACACACACACACACACACACACACACACATATATAAAATAGAAAACGGATGATTTATCCAAAGGGTAGGCTCGTCGACAGACACAAATAAAATCACTCACAAAACACATACAAGCTTTCGCAACTGTTGGTTGCTTCTTCAGGGAAAGAGGAAGAAAGGAGAGGAGAAAGGGAAGGATATGGATTGTAAGGAAATGAAAAAGGAGTCATTCCAATCCCAGGACATTTTACAAATGTCTGTCTAGGTGTGTTTGCGTTTGGATATGTGTGAGTGTGTGTGTATTTGTTTACCTTCCTTTTTTTCCACTAAGATAAATCCTTCCACTTCTGGGATTGGAATGACTCCTTTTCCACTTCCTTACTCCCCATATCCTTCCCTTTCTCCTCTCCTTTCTTCCTCTTTTCCTGAAAAAGCGACCAATGGTTGCAAAAGCTTGTGTGTGCTTTTATTTGTGTCTGTCGACGAGCCTGTCCTTTTGGTAAGTCGCCCATTTTCTATTTTTTATATATGTTTTTCCCACCAGGAAAGTTTCCTTCTATTATATAATATTATAGAAGGAGACTTTCCTGGTGGGAAAAATATGTATGAAATAAAGATTTTTGACTTACCTAAAGTACAGGCTTGTCGATAGAAACATAAAACACACATAAAAACACAGAAACATTCAAGCTTTTGCCACCACTGGCAGCTTCTTCAGGAAAAAGAGGAAGGAAGGAGAGGAGAAAGGGAAGAGTACAGGTTTTGAGGAAGTGGAAAAGGAGTCATTCCAATCCCAGGAGTGGAAGGACTTACCTTAGGGGACAAAAAGGAAGGTAAACAAATACACACACACTCACACATATCCACATGCAAACACATCTAGGCAGACATTTGTAGAAACCAAAGAAGTTGGACAGAGATACCACTTCAGGCAGAGGATCTGTCCACAGAACCGAGGCAAATATGTTAAAGATGGTGGGCGGGAATTTGAATTTAGCGGAGGTTGAGACCAGGTGGGCAACGGGAAGAGAGAATGTGATGAAGGGCAAGTTTCCATCTCCGGAGTAAAGGCAACCACATAAAACTTGCACGACCTCGTCTTGAGTGTTGCTCAAGTGTTTGGTGTCCCCAGCAGATCGATTTAAAGGAGAACATAAAAGCAGTTCAGAGGCGAGTGGCTAGGTTTGTAGATTCGATCAATATGCAAGTGTTACTGAAATGCTTCGGGAACTCAACTGGGAGTTGCTGGAGGGAGGGCAACGTTCTTTTCAAAAAGCACCGTTGAAGAAAGAGGACCGGAATGAAGGCAGACTGTAGAACGATTCTACTGCTGCCAACCTACATTTCATGTCAAGGCCACAAGGATAAGTTCTGAGACATTACGACTCATACGAATGGATACAAGTATTCGTTTTTCCCCCATTCTATAAGGGAGTGGAACAGGAAAGCAAGTAATTAGTAAAGGTACTGAGTACCATCACCACGCTCCTTTGGGTAGATTGTGGAGTACGTATGTAGATGTATAGAACAATTGCCCCTCCCCCCTTTTCTTCTTCTTCTTTGTTAAGGACGAGGAAGGAATTCGGCCTTGACCTTTCACAAGATCCATCACAGCATTTGTCTGGAGCAATTCACGGAAATAACAGAAAACATTAATCAGGTTTACTGGAGATGAATAATGACAATAATAATTACAATATACACTGGCTTGGTGACTAAATAGAAAAGTGTTAGATAACTAACCCAAAGATGTAGGGTTAGACTCTTAACTGGTCCTGCAATATTTTATTTATTTTACCTGGAAAGATTAGGGCCTTCAGGCCCTCTCTTACACCCAACCAGGCTTACAAAAAGTGAACAACTTGTTTAGTGCATTACAGACAGGCAATGTGTAATACAAGTATTAATTTTTTCCGCTAACTTACAGCATTTCTCATTCTGGCAGTAATGTGAAAAATTCCAAACACTATGGCAGATACTGCTAGACCAAGTGGTTATGTAATTACGATTGCTGAAGGAAAACAAGCACAGACTACTTAAAATAAGACCATGCCTATTGACACACTATGATGCTCAAACCATTCTTCAGATCATAGTGCAACATATGAACATAAGACAGGAGTGGAAAAGTGAAATTAGGTTAACTACATTAACCCTTTAACTATAATGGACTTCTTTCTGTGGAAGCCCAGTATAAATGGGTGTTGCATACAGTGGACTGCTGTAGCTACTCTGAATGTTTACTGTTCTGCTACATTGAAGTTTTTATTGAAAGAACATCCCTACCCTCTGGTGCTATCTAGTGGGTTTATGTAACACTTATGGAATTTCACTACATTTTTTGTGTATGTATTTCAAATAGAAAGCAAGAGAGTATGCACAACAATTGTGTTTATTACTGTGATATGATTGGTTACAAAAGAGAACTGAGTGCCATTTCGTTACCATTATTCTATCTTTATAATACACCTATTTGGATAGAGAAATGGGGGTGGGTGAAGCACACACATCATGTGTCTGAATGTGTGTGGTCAACATGCCGAGTACAACGTGTGGCTGAATGCTTGGAGACAGTACACCTTTTGCATACGGGACATTTGCCTCAACCTGTCATATGTGATCGTAGCATGCTCCAGTGACAGATGTGGGCAGCTTCAGGTTCTGGAACCACAAGGTTTCTGGAATGAAAGGAGTGGAATTCCTGCTTTACTTCTATTAAAACAAACATTTCCACTGTTGAGTATATGCTGTCTGTGGTATCGGCCTACAAAAGTTAACAACTACGAAGATAGGGCTTTTAGGAAAGTTGCATGTTCAGTCAATAAGAGCAGCAACTTATAAAAGTTTCATGACAAATTGTGCGATATGAAAATAGAAAGGGCCTTCACATAAAACAAACCTTATTAGCTTCACTTTTTAGTAAAACTCAAAAGGTCATTCTTCCTCAATCACGGTTACTATTCAATAATAGAGCATTTAGAATGTGTAAAATAGAAGACATGAAACAATAAAGTACATATTTGCTCCAAGTAACGTCAAACTCACTCCTCAGAGGACGTGCACTTCTATTTAATTAACATACTTCTATCAAATTAATAAGAAAGTGTTTGACCTCTCAGAAAAAGTGATAATTAGAAGGAAAAAAGAGTTTAGGATGAATGTAGCCTCGAACCATCACACTCAACTTCGTAGTCCACTATGCTACTACCTGCACTATGCTAGGTAGTCAGTGGCCCACTTGTCTATGTTAAATATTCTATGCTATTGAATATACTAATAATGGATATTCTGTTTATCAACATGTAATTGCAAGAAATCATCTAAAGAGCAATGCATTTTGATGGAGTTTCAGTGAGCTGCGGCCTTCATAGTATGAAAATTCCTTAACAACACATTAAATCTTTCCATCATTTCATCATAATAAATAGTACCTATAGTGACCAGTTTTCGGGGGAGGGAGTCTTTGTTTATTCAGTTATTTTGACTTGGTTTGAAATGACATATATTAATAAGACCACAGTTAAGTATGCAAAACCCACCAAATACGAGCTTCAACTAAAAGCCAATACAGCATCTTCATCTGTCTACTGGAAAGAGCTGGCTCCCACACCACCAGATAGCCCGGAGTGACATATATGGCTTTCTGCCATCTTACTGGTGATCGTCCAGATGCACGATGAGAATTTCTAACATGCTTGATATTGCCCCACACATTGCGAAAGTCTCTCCAACGTGCAGCTCACATAATGTGACATCAGAAACTCACCATATTGACCACACTCGTTCAGATACACACTCGGTTTGCTGACAGCATTAGCATGCCATTATAAATAAGTACTACAGGACTCATGCAAATACTTCGCACCGCTAGAGGAATGGCAAAAATGTTGGGAAAAAATGGAAGTAAAGTTAAATGTTCATGCATAGCTTTCTTCAGAATAAATCAATGCACATATTTAAAAGTGCAAATGAAAGAGCTTGATCTAATCAGAGTTGTTAGGTCAAAAAGAACTGTGTACCTTAATTAGAACCGAAGGTATCATACAACAAACCGATTAAAATATTCAGTGCAAAGACATAAGGATTACATTATTGAATAAAAACAAAGAATGGAGAGACTGAAGTTAATTCTGATACTTGATGACAAATCTGTGAATGAATACCTTTCATTTAAAGCAAAAATGAAGGAACTTCCTAGCATATTAAAATTGTGTGCCGGAACCAGGACTCGAACCTAGGACCTTTGCCTTTTGCGGGAAACTTCTCTACCACTGAGCTACCCCGACACGACTCACGACACCGCCACACAACTTCAATTATGCCAGTACCTCGCCTCCTATTTTCCAAACTTCACAGAAATTTCTCCTGTGTAACTTGCAACATTAGCACTACTGGAAGAAAGGATATGGTGGAGACATGGCTTAGCCACAGCATAAGGGATGTTTCCAGAATGAAAATTTCACTCTGCTGCAGAGTTAAGGTTTCATTCTGGAAACATCCCTTGGGCTGTGGCTAAGCCATGTCTCCACCATATCCTTTCTTCCAGAAGTGCTAGTCTTGCAAATTACGCCGGAGAACTTCCGTGAAGTTTGGAAAGTAGGAGGCGTGGTACTGGCAGAATTGAAGTTGTGTGTCAGGAGTCGTGTCGGGGTAGCTCAGTGGTAGAGTACTTGCCCGCAAAAGGCAAAGGTCCCAGGTTCGAGTCCCGGTTCCGGCACACAATTTTAATCTGCCAGGAAGTTCCATATCAGTGCACACTCCGCTGCAGAGTGAAAGTTTCATTCTAAAAATGAAGGAATTTGGTTGGATAGAATGGGTTGACAGACTGAGTTTAGTTTACAGCACGTACATCCCGTAAGAAAATTGCATTTCAGTACAGAAAAAGGAAGGCGAGAGTTATGTAAAGTCTAATACTTTATGATATATCTGTGGATGAATATCTTTTGTTTAAAACAAAAAAGAAGGAAATCGGTCAGGTGGTTTAGTCTGGCCAACTGACTTTAGTTTTTGTAGGTTATTTTAATATATTAGATTACAATAGTGAGCATAAAATACCAACCAAATGAGAAACTACAATAGTCATAAACAGTAAAATCAAATTTGGCACATATGGCTGTGTACCAGTGTTCAGGCAGACCAAGATGCCAGCCGTAGCTTTAGTTTCCATCCACAACATCACCACTACACTGTCAGAGTCTGTCATTAAAGGGTTAATGACAAGCCATTCCAATGTAAGAAGATAACAACTAAATAGATGTTGTAAAGTTTTCCTATAACAAAATTACAACTGTTGTATCCTTCATAATAACCAGCAGCACTCACTGTGATCCTGTAATAATGTTTTTCAGTTTCCGTGCGTCTGGGTCTTCATCTGGTACTCGGTAGTTTGATGTATGTGGATAAATAACATCAGTTTGGAGAACTTCACCAGTAGCAGAGATGACAGCCAGCTTACATCCATTACGAAAACCTGCACAAGTTTGTATCCATTAAGCTCAAGTAATATTAGTTAGTACATATATATATAATGAACTAAAATTAAAATTCTACCTGGGTCAATTCCTAAAATAGATTTTCCTCGTAATGGCGGAGCAAGAAGAAGTGCTTTCAGATTTGATGCAAAAACTTCAATGGCAGCACACACAGCTATTTGCTGCAGTTCTGTTCTAACTTGACGTGCTATTAAAGGCTCAACTAGTGGGGGGAAAAATATATATCAGATCACAAAAAAGAAGATTAAGACATATGACTCACAATAGGAATCTTAAACTATATGACACTTTTTGGCCTATTTTAGAGCAACTATGTAAAATGCAGTGAGAACAACTTACTTAGTCGGTTGTATGCATCTTGACAGCTCTGTTGGAACAATGTAGCACGAAACTCGTAGAATTTTCCTCTTGAAAGCCAACGCCTGTGGCAGAATGAGAATATGCGGTCATATGCAAACTTAGGAAAGTTGAACTTAACTGACAATGCTTTTAGATTCTCACCACGGAAAATAGCCAAAATCTGAAATAAAAATAAGAAAACATTAACATGTGTACACAAAGTGCATTACTGAATACTGCACGTACCCAGAGCCTTAGATGCAGCTTTTCCCCATTTTTGAGACATGGGAAACTGCCTGTGTCTTAGAATACAGTGAAAAGCAAAGAAAGTTCTTAAAAATTGTGCTAGGAGCCATCACAACTAACTCTTCCCACTGAATATACGCAATGGTTTACATACTTGCAGGTACAAAAATAAATCTGGCATTAAAACTTCTGTAGTTGTAAAAATACAAAAAATATAGAAAGGTTTTGCCCCTCCCCCCTCTCTTTGAGATTTGACCGCAGCATTTAATACACCATCCAATGAGGTAAACAGGAATTCAGTATTGCTAATTTTCAAATGTAGCAGCCTTTCAAATAACCACAGCAACAAAAATAAATGTCTTTAATGTCAACAATGCATAAGGCTTTAGGACTCTTGCACAACTTGATAAGCTGTCATGTCATGATTTCTGAATATGTATGTAAGCAGGAACCCAGAAGCACAGCTTTAAAATACTGTTTTGCATGTTAGAAATATTCCGATTTGTTACTATGTATCTTACAGAACCAAAGAAAGATGAGGACAGATCAAGTGAATTTAAAGTGGCAAAAAGGAACAATTGTTTAGCTTAAATATTCTTGAAAAGAGATGCATTGGCTGGCCAGTACTTACTTTAGTTCTGTGCTGCCAACTGTCACACAAAGACATGAAAATAGAAACGAAAAATACGACACAAGCTTTCTGAAATAGTTTCCTTCGTCAGGTACGGGCAGAGGGAAGAGGAAGGGAAAAGAAGGAAAGGGTTATTCATGTCCTAGGCCATGACAAGGTGATGGGTGATAAGTGGAGGTCAGATGTACTGTAGGTCAAGTACTGAGCGAATCCAATAGCAGACTGAAGAGGATATATAACCAAAGGGGATTGATTAATCATTAAAGAGAAGTGAACCGAATAAAGCTGAGTGGGGGATGGTGGGGGTGGGGGGGGGTTAGGTAAAAGGTTTGTAAGAGGGTAAGATTTAGAGAAACACACACACACACACACACGCATGCACACAAAACACAACACTGTATGAGAAGAAGACAGGGAAGGGTGAGAAATGAGTGTGCTGAAGATGGAGGAAGGAGAGAGGGGAGAGGTTAGCGAGGTTAGCATACATTTAGACCAGGAGGATGGCAGAAGGAGAGGACATGTTGGAGAGCTAGTTCCCATCTCCGTAGCTCTGAGAGACTGATATTTGGTAGTAGTAACCAGATGGCACATGTGACGTAACAAATGCCAAGGTCCCTAAAGCTATGTTGTAGGGCATGCTCTGCCACAGGATATTGGGGCCATCCAAGCGAACAGTCCGTCTGTGCCCGTTCATGTGTTCAGCCAATTTGTTAGTAGTCATACCAACATAAAAGGCTGTGCAGTGAACACATCAGTTGGTGGATTACATTACGTTGTTTCACATGTGGTCCTGCCTTGAACTGGATAGGGGTTTCCTGTGGTGGAGCTGCAGTATGTGGTTGCGGGAGGAAAAACCTACCCAGATATAGCTGCACAGAAAGAATTATGTAATTTTATGTTTTCAGCTGACAGATAAAACTCATGCCTATAACTGTACTTTTGGGTGTACAGTCATGTTATTGTTTCCATTTTAGGCACAATATTTCAATTACTTCATCTTCAGATTTTGAACGTTTTTATCTATATTGCACGACTGGACTCCAGCCGGACTGGTTAGAGTGCAGGCAGGGAGTACAGACAATAGCATTACTCACAGCATCTGGGTCATTAGTTGACATATTGTGAAAAAACTGGAAACAACAAAGCAAAGCTACATCCAAAAAGTACACCATTAATCAATCATGCCAAGAAACCCCAAGAGTTTCCATATCCTTTAGAGACTAGCTTTACAAGTTTAAACACCATGGACCCATGCAAGGAGGAATCATAATAACTGATTTACATTGACACTATTAAGATACAAAGTCAGCATAATCAAACAAGAATATTATTGCAACTACCCCTAGACCGATATACTGAGTCTCACTCAGTCATTTGATGATTTGTTATGGCATAAAAAGTATTCAAAATAAATAATGACTGGCCAGTACTTACCTCAGCACAGTACCACCAATATTCACAATTTTTTTTTTAAAAAAAGGACGGAAATTGACGTTAACACTAGCCTTCAGAAGGTACTTTATTCTTCAGGTTGTGGAGAGGTAGGGAAATAACCCTTCCCTTTAACTCATTACTTCTTCATCCTCTCTCCTACCTGTTGAAGGAAGCAACTTATGAAAGTTAGTGTTAGCATCTATTTTTGTCTATTTTTGTTTGACTATCGGTGGTACTGAGCTGAGGTAAGTGCAGACAGCCACTCTCTCTCTTTTTAATAATTTTTTGTCTGTCTTGGAGAATTTCCATCATATTAATCAAATATTATTACATAAGTTGTCTCTCAATCTCCCTCCATCCTTCTCTCTCTCTCTCTCTCTCTCTCTCTCTCTCTCTCTCTCTCTCTCTCTCTCTCTCTCTCCAAAAATCAGGTTATGCACCTTAATGCTCGCAGTACCTGGTGAGGTTTGATAAACTTCACATTAGCAGAAAAGTTGTAGTAATTCTCAAATTTGCTTGCATCTTCTTCTTTCTTAATTTTTCCTTTATTATCCTTTTCTTTCTTTGCTGTTGTGCTTGGTTTACTTGCTTTGGTTCCAATCTTTTCAGTTTTTGAAGCAACCTTTCTCTCTTGAGCTTTTTTGCACTCCAGTTGAATGTACAATGTTTTCTTCCTAGAATTAGAAAATATATTGCAATTACAACAATTACAATGTATCAATTTATTGCCAAGAGATGAAAAAAATTACTGACTTATAAAATTCAGAAGAACTCATGATATCCTGTTTGTTGGTGTACATATGTAACATTAAATGTTAAAATTGGCTTTTGAGAATGCAGGCACATTCTTAGCACACGAGAAAAACCTGTAATTTAGTGTAAGAAATGTGTTCATTTAGTTACATATATCCACTCCCATGAACCACAGACATTCACGAAGTGGGGTGGCTTGTGTGTCTCAACGATACAGATAGCTGTACCGTAGGTGCAACCACAGCGGAGGGGTATCTGTGGAGAGGCCAGACAAACATGTGGTTCCCGAAGAGGGGCAGCAGCCTTTTCAGTAGTTACAGGGGCAACAGTCTGGATGATTGACTGAGGTGGTCTTGTAACATCAGCTAATGTCGCTTTGCCACACAGTTACTGCGAACGGCTGAAAGCAAGGGGAAACTACAATCTATTTGGTTCAAAACTACTTCAAATTTATGTAACCGACTTTTGTATGTTTTACAGCCTTTACTGTACACCAATGCACTTGTTTGTCTGTATAGAGACCAGAAGAAAGGCACTCAAGGAATCGAAACTGGTCATCAAAAACAAATAATCACAATCAACTGGTTTCTGCATTTTATTAATTTATAATATATGAAGAGCTAAAGGAAATTATTCAGACAGTTAAGGGAGAGGAAAACTTAATTGTTATAGGAGACTGGAATTCAGTAGTAGGACAAGGGAGGAGAGGAAAGATAGAAGGTGAATATGGTCTGGTGAAAAGGAATGAAAGAGGAAGCCACTTGGTAGAATTTTGCGCGGAACATGATTTAGTTATAACAAACACCAGGTTTAAGAATTACGAAAGAAGGTTGTATACGTGGAAGAGACCAGGAGACACCGGGAGATACCAGATAGATTTTATAATGGTAAGACAAAGATTTCGGAAATACATTTTAAACTGTACCCAGGGGCAGATATGAACTCTGATCATAACTTATTGGTCATGAATTGTAGGCTGAAACTGAAAAAACTGCAAAAAGGTAGGAAAATAAAAAGATGGGACCTGCATAAACTGAAGGAACCCGAAGTTCTTGCGAATTTCAGAGGAAGCTTTAGGCAACAATTGACAGAAACGGGGGAAAATAAAACAGTAGAGGAGGAATGGGTTGCATTGAGAGATGAAATAGTGAAGGCAGCAGAGGACAATATAGGTAGAAAGGCAAGACCTACAAAAAATCCTTGGATATCACAGGAGATACTAAATTTAATCAATGAAAGGAGAAAATATAAAAGTGCAGTAAATGAAACCGGCAAAATGGAGTACGGACGACTAAGAAATGAGATTGACAGGAAGTGCAAAATGACTAGGCAGGAGTGGCTAGAAGGCAAATGCAAGGATGTAGACAGGGGCGCCGACTCCTTGGGTGCTCCAGGGCTTGTGCACCCCCCCCCCCCCCCCAAGAATTTTTTGGTGGTGTTGAGAATTGAATTGGGAAATAAAATTGTATAAATTTTTATAAAATTGGGAAAAATCAAAACCTACCTTATGACTCAAGAAGCAATGCAAAACATGACCATACGAGAGACGATATTTCATACTTGAAAGAAATGATCAGGTTTGTATGTGGGTCCCCAAGCGAGTAGTAATGAGTATCCGTGTTTTCGCTGCTATGCTAGCTTTATTCATACTGAAGCATTTTGGTCCTTTTGACCTTTCAGGTGTTCATATTTATGAACATTCAATTGTGTTCTTTCAGGAATTTAGGTTGAAGAATCTGATGCTGATGCTAAAGTTAATCATTTTTCATTTATCTTTGTCACTTCCCTTGTTGTTAAAATTATAGATTCAGTTGAAATTTGTAATGCTTTTCTCTCAGGCTTAAACAAACCTTGGACTATATTAACACTGTCTGAGATGTCATGAAGTTATCTCGAAGTGATGAAATATACAGCTCTTGCTTATAGAAGGAAACTTTCTTGGTGGGATAAACAAATATAAAAAATAGAAAACGGATGACTTACCCAAAGGACAGGCTCATCAACAGAAACAAATAAAATCACTCACAAACACACATACAAGCTTTCGCAACCGTTGGTCGCTTCTTCAGGAAAAGAGGAAGAAAGGAAAGGATATTGGTTTTAAGGAAGTGGAAAAGGAGTCATTCCAGTCCCAGGAGTGGAAGGACTTACCTTAGGGGAAAAAAAGGAAGGTAAACAAATACACACACACTCACACATATCCAAACGCAAACACACCTAGACAGACATTTGTAAAAAGCAAAGAAGTTGGACAGAGATACCACTTGAGGCAGAGGCTCTGTCCACAGAACAGAGGCAAAGATGCTAAAGATGGTGGGTGGGAATTTGAATTTAGTGGAGGTTGAGACCAGGTGGGCAACGGGAGGAGAGAATAAGCTGAAGGGCAAGTTCCCATCTCCGGAGTTCTGAAAGGTTGGTGTCAGTGGGAAGTATCCAGATAACCCGGACGGTGTAACACTGCGCCAAGATGTGCTGGCCGTGCACCAAGGCATGTTTAGCCACAGGGTGATCCTCATTACCAACAAACACTGTCTGTCTGTGGCCGTTCATGCAAATGGACAGTTTGTTGCTGGTCATTCCCACATAGAACACTTCACAGTGCAGGCATGTCAGTTGGTAAATCCCATGGGTGCTATCGCAAGTGGCTCTGCCCTTGATCGTGTACACCTTCCGGGTTACAGGACTGGAGTAAGTGGTGGTTGGAGAGTGCGTAGGGCACCGAGACACAAAAGTGGCGATGAGGATGCGATACAAAAGTGGCGATGAGGATGGGATAAAAGAACCTTGGACAAGCCCGCTTGCAGCAGCCCAGCAGCAGCAGTCGAAGCACACAGAAATTGCTTCTGCTCACCCACCCTTATTATAAGATTTTTGGGGGACAATATTCTGTCACGTATTTTGTGTTTTGTTACAATTTTCATGTATGTGCGGCGTCTCTTCGGTCAGCATGGCCACTACCCCGAACCCAAACTTAATGGAAATTATTCAGTTACAGAGGGCGCAAATCACACAACTACTCCAAGCAGTGTCCCAGTTGACGGCGCAAGCAGCTCACCAACAACAGCCGGCACATCAGCCGCCCACACCTGCCGCCGCACCGCTTCCTACGTTTTGCCAGTACGACGAACGTGAGGAAGAATGGAGCGATTACTTGGCGCAATTTCAAGAACTCGTCATGGCTCATCAAATTACTGGTCAGACTGTCAAGCATATCTTCCTCTCAGTGGTAGGCACTAAGACCTTCGTGTTACTGCAGAAATGTTTCCCCCACGCATCTCCTCATGATCTAGAATTTGATCAAATTGTAGATGCACTGAATGGTCATTACGAGAGAAAAGTTCTCTTAGCTGCAGCGCGGGTACCGATTTTTCAGACTATAAAAATCACCGAATCAGTCACACCAGCAGTGGATTACAGAGTTGAAGGGCTTAACCCGCAAATGTAAATTTACTTGCTCTTGTGGACTCTCTTATAGTGACGTTATGTTGAGGGATGCAATTACGCAGAACATTCAGGACCCCAGAATTAGGGCAGCAATTCTAAAAAGTCTAACCCTTCATTAGACATTGTACTTCAACTTATTGAAACGCATGATACCTTTGACTTAGCAGATGTAGAAACGCAGAGCCACAGTGTGAACTCAGTGCGTGCAATGGACGCTTCCTAGTCACAGTTCTCAGTCTAACCCAAGTGATTCTTATTTTTCTACCTGCCGTGCTGAACAGCAGCTAGTGTAAAAGCACGACACAAAGGTCGTCCCGTCATGACAGACACCTTACTGTGAGTAACAGGCGCCAATGCTCTTATCAGAAAAATGTTCGTAAATCTTGCCCCCACTGTGTATCTCGCCACAAGAGTGCGCAATGCCCTAGCCGCAACGCCATCTCTTATGAATGTGGCAAATCAGGACATTGAATATTGATTTAAGCCTAAGGAAGTCCTTTCTGAAGGCATTTGTGTGGTGTGTTGCCTTGTATGGGAGTGAAACATGGACAATAAACAGTGAGGACAGGAAGAGGATAGAGGCTTTTGAAATGTGGTGCTACAGAAGAACGCTGAAGATAAGGTGATCGCGTAACTAATGAGAAGGTACTGAACAGAATTGGGGAGAAAAGGAATTTCTGGCATACATTGACTAAAAGAAGGGATCGATTGGTAGGACACATTCTTAGACATCAAGGAATCGTGAATTTAATATTGGAGGTAAGTGTGTGGGGTAAAAACCACAGAGGAAGACCAAGAGATGGATACAGTAAGCAGATTCAGACAGATGTAGGTTGCTGTTCTTATGTGGAGTTGAAGAGGCTTGCTCAGGATAGGGTATTGTGGAGAACTGCATCAAACCACTCTCCGGACTGAAGACCACAACAACATAGCCAACAGATTTGAAACTAATAATAATACAATTATTATTTCAAACATGAGAGAGATGACACATTAAAGTAATCAACAATGAGAGAGCCTTATAGTAAAGGCAAACAGGTTAGTTATGAAGGCAAGCACATGAATTAACAAGGAGATGAACACAATTATACATGTGTCATCTCAGATTCAGAAATATTATGCAAATGAACTTGTGGATAAACTGTGTGAAGCTACCAAGTGACATACTCTACTTTTTGTGGAAAGGCAATGCACTGTCCATTAATGATTGAATATAAATTCTGTTGAAGGTGATCTGAAGATTGTGAACATCGTATTTAACTTTACATTACAAAACACTTATTCTAGGTTCCAAACAGCAAGGCATGTATCATCACTCTCCTATGTTCCATCCTTTACTAATGAGAGAATGTACCTCGACTCCAGTTCATTGATATTTGACTATTTCTGAGAAAAATACAATGGTGTTTACACTGTACTTTAGATACCTCCAAAATCCTTTTATGGGGCAGCACAGCAACTAGTGTTACAGCTTCTCAATTTTGTGCACTCTGTCAAAAAACTTATAATTGTATTTATGTCTTTACTTCTTCTTCTTTGCTTCTTCTTTTTCATCCATATACCTATGATCATAAAACCTTACTACGCAAATGTTTTTGCCCCCCCCCCCTCCCAAAAAATATATGTTTAAATAAAAATTTATTCCACCCCCATGAACCACAGACATTGCCGAGGTGGGGTGGCTTGCATGCCTCAACGATACAGATAGCCGTACCATAGGTGCAACCACAGTGGAGGGGTATCTGTGGAGAGGCCAGACAAATGTGTGGTTCCTTAAGTGGAGCAGCAGCCTTTTCAGTAGTTACAGGGGCAACAGTCTGGATGATTGACTGAGCTGGCCTTGTAACATCAGCTAATGTGGCTTTGCCACACAGCTACTGCGAACGGCTGAAAGCAAGGGGAAACTACAGCCGTTATCTTTCCCGAGGACATGCAGCTCTACTGTATGACTATGTGATGATGGCATCTTCTTGGGTAAAATATTCCGGAGGTAAAATAGTCCCCCATTCGGATCTCCGGGCGGGGACTACTCAGGAGGATGTCGTCATCAAGAAAAACAAAACAGGCATTCTACAGGTCGGAGCATGGTGTTCTAACCCTTAATCGTGTAGGTAAGCTAAAAAATTTGAACAGGGAAATGGATAGGTTAGATATGTTAGGGATTAGTGAAGTTCGGAGGCACAATGAACAGCATTTCTGGTCTGGTGAGTACAGGGTTATCAATACAAAATCAGTTGGTAGTAACACAGGAGTAGGTCTGATAATGAATAAGAAAATAGGAATGCGGGTAAGTTACTATGAACAGCAGAGTGAACGCGTTATCGTAATAAAGATAGACACGAAGCCAACACCGACCACAGTAGTGCAATTTTATATGCCAACTAGCCTGACCGATAATGAGGATATCGAAAAGATGTATGAGGAGATAAAAGAAATCATTCAGAAAGTTAAGGAATGACGAAAACTTTATAGTGATGGGGGACTGGAACTCGGTAGTAGGAAAGGAAAGAGAAGGAAATGTAGTAGGTGAATATGGCCTGGGAAAAAGGAATGAAAGAGGAGATCACTTGGTGGAATTCTGAGCAGAGCACAATTTAATTATCACCAACACTTGGTTCAAACATAATGAAAGAAGGCTATATATGTGGAAGAGACCAGGAAACACTGGAAGGTACCAGATTGACTTTATAATGGTAAGGAATAGATTTAGAAACCAGGTTCTAAACTGTAAGACATATCCAGGGGCGGATATAGACTGTAACTATAACTTATTGGTTATGAGCTGCAGATTAAAACTTATGAGACTGCAGAAAGGTAGAAAGGTTAGGAGATGGAACCTGGACAAATTGAAGGAAATAAAGGTGGTTGAGAGTTTCAGAAGGAACATTAGGCAACGATTGGCTGAAACTGGGCAAAGTAATACAGTAGAAGAAGAATGGGTAGCTCTGAGAGATAGTGTAGTGAAGGCTACAGAGGACCATATAGGCAGAAGGACAAGGCCTAATAGAAATCCCTGGATAACATAGGATATACTGAACTTAATTGAGAGGAGAAAATATAAAAATTCAGCAAGTGAAACAGGAAAAAGGGAGTACAAATGTCTGAAAAATGAGATTGACAGGAAGTGCAGACTGGCTAAGCAGGAGTGGCTAGAGGACAAATGCAGAACTGTAGAAGAATACATAAGTAGGGGGAAAATAGATACCGCCTACAGAAAAATAAAAGAGATATTTGGAGACAAGAAAAATAGCTGTATGAATATCAAGAACTGAGACAGAAAATCAGTACTAAGCAAAGAGGGAAAAGCTGAACTGTGGAAGGAATATATAGATGGCCTATACAAAGGAAGTAAGCTAGAAGGCAGTATTCTAGAAATGGAAGACGAAGTGGAGGAAGATGAAATAGGAGATATGATACTGCAAGAAGAATTTGACAGAGCACTGAAGGACTTGAGTCGAAACAAGGCCCCTAGAGTAGATGATATTCCACCTGAATTGCTGATGTCGTCAGGAGAGCAAGTCGTGAAAAAATTGTATCACTAGTATGCAAGTTGTTTGAGACAGGAAAAATATCCTCCAACTTCAAGAAGAATATTGTAATTCCAAGTACAATGAAAGCAAGTGCAGACAAGTGTGAAAATTACATCAGTTTAATAAGTCATGGGTGTAAAATACTAACACAAATTATTTACAGACGAATGGTAAAACTTGTGAAATCTGACCTCTAGGAAGATCAGTTTGGATTTATGAGAAATGTAGGAACACGGGAGGCAATACTCACATTACGACTTATCTTAGAAGATAGGTTAAGGAAAGGAAAACCTACGTTTTTAGCGTTTGTCGATTTGGAGAATGCTTTTGACAATGTCGACTGGAATACACTCTTCGAAATTCTGAAGGTATCAGGGGTGAAATATAGGAAGCGAAGAGTTATATTCAACTTATACAAAAACCAGACAGCGGTTATTAGAGTCGAAGGGCAAGAAAGGGACGCAGAGGTTGAGAAGGGAGTAAGACAGGGTTGTAGCCTTTCCCCAATGTTGTTCAATCTGTAAATTGAGCAGGCAGTGAAGGAATGGAAGGAGAAATTTGGAGAGGGCATTAAAGTGCAGGGAGAAGAAATGAGAACATTGTGGTTTGCCGATGATATAGTAATTCTGTCAGAGACTGCAAAAGATCTGGAAGAGCAAGTGAATGGGATGGACAGTGTCTTGAGAGGAAGATATAAGATGAACATTAACAAGAGTAAAATGAAGGTAATGTAATGCAATGTCAGAATATCAGGCAATGCTGAAGGAATTAGATTAGGTAATAAGACAATAAAAGTAGTTGATGAATTTTGTTATTTGGGTAGCAAGATTACTTCTGATACGCGAAGTAAAGAAGATATAAAATGCAGAATGGCTATGGGGAGAAAAGTGTTTCTAAAGAAGCAAAACTTGTTAACATCCAATATTAATTTAAATGTTAGGAAGTCCATTCTGAAAGCATTTGTCTGGAGTGTAGCATTGTATGTGAGCGAAACGTGGAGGATAAGAAGTTCAGATAAAAAGATGATAGAAGCTTTTGAAATGTGGTGCTACAGACGAATGATGAAAATTAGATGGGTAGATCACGTAACTAATGAGGAGGTGCTTAACCATATCAGGGACAAAAGGAGTTTCTGGCATATCCTGACTAAGAGAAGAAATAGATTGGTTGGGCACATTCTGAGACATCAAGGAATTGTCAACTTAGCATTAGAAGGAAGCGTGTGGGGTAAAAATCGTAGAGGGAGACCAAGGGACGAATCTAGTAAGCAGATCCAAAGGATGTAGGTAGCCAAATGTACTCTCAGATGAAGAGACTTGCACAGGACAGGGTAGCATGGAGAGCTGCATCAAACCAGTCTGCGGACTGAAGATCACAACAACAACAATTAAAATGTAATGGGCAGAGTTCATATCCCTGTATTAACACCAGTGGTTCAGATATTTCTCCCATGAATTTAGAGGTAGTGTCAATTGATACTTCTTTAATCATTGTTAATTGTTATATTATCTAGCAAAGAAGTTCTTTTAATTTAACGCGCAGTGATCTATCAGCATTGTTTTCTTACATTGTATTAACGAAAATAGTTGCATACCCCGTGTACATCTTTAAGTCATTTTTGGAGTTTTTACGTCCATAGGTATTTTCTCAGTTTGTCAGACATGCCCTATTGCTTCAGCGAACTCTTCTCAGTGTTCAGACCAGCTAATTTTAGTGGTTCTACAATTGTACCGTCTTTTCTGGATGCTTAATTCTTTTTAAGTCTCTTAATTTGTTTCGTTACTTTGATTTTGTCAGGATTTTTAGAGGTAGGGTTGGTGTTACTAGTTTGCTGTTGTTGGAATTTATGCACAGGTTCTAAACAGTTTACTAGTTTTTCAAAATAATTAGCAAGTACCTTAAATTTTTCTTATTGTTACAAACAAAACTGCCATTTTCATTTTTGAAGCAAAAACTTTGAGTTTGGTAACTGGTCAGTTTTATTTTGAATGTTTTAAAAAAATTTTTTGGTATTTTTCTTTTGTCAGTCTTTTTTGATTTGTAAAAGTTGGGCATATTTCTAGTTTCTTTTAATCTGTTAGGTTAATTAAGAAGTTCCTTTCTAACAATTAGAAAAGTGTACGTATTTTCGGTTTTATTACTATTCCAATTTTTGGAATGTCTCATGTCTAGAGATAACTGCTGTTTCACAATCAACATTCCACCAAGGCTGTCTTTGCTTCTTCCCAAGCAGAATGAAATTTTGTGCTGTTTTAATGAACTTTTCTTTTAGACTCTTCCAACTGTTAGATTGTTTTTTGTCAAGTTCACCTTTTCAAGTCCAGGTTATTCCAGCAGTGCCAAATTTTGGATAACATATTTGTTTTGATGAGTTTTGAGGTTGATTTTTTACTTTATACTGCCTACAGCCACTCCCATGAACCACAGACATTGCCGAGGTGGGGTGGCTTGCGTGCCTCAACGATGCAGATAGCCGTACCGTAGGTGCAACCACAGCGGAGGGGTATCTGTGGAGAGGCCAGACAAACGTGTGGTTCCTGAAGAGGGGCAGCAGCCTTTTCAGTAGTTACAGGGGCAACAGTCTGGATGATTGACTGAGCTGGCCTTGTAACATCAGCTAATGTGACTTTGCCACACAGCTACTGCGAACGGCTGAAAGCAAGGGGAAACTACAGCCGTTATCTTTCCCGAGGACATGCAGCTCTACTGTATGAACATATGATGATGGCATCCTCTCGGGTAAAATATTCCGGAGGTAAAATAGTCCCCCATTCGGATCTCCGGGCGGGGACTACTCAGGAGGATGTTGTCATCAGGAAAGACAATACTGGCATTCTACGGATCGGAGCGTGGAATGTTAGATCCCTTAATCGGGTAGGAAAATTAGAAAATTTAAAAAGGGAAATGGATAGGTTGAAGTTAGATATAGTGGGGATTAGTGAAGTTCGGTGGCAGGATGAACAGGATTTCTGGTCAGGTGAGTACAGGATTATAAATACAAAATCAGTTGGGGGTATCACAGGAGTAGGACTGATAATGAATAAGAAAATAGGAATGCGGGTAAACTACTATGAGCAGCACAGTGATCGCATTATCATTGTCAAGATAGATACGAAGCCAACACCGACAACAGTAGTACAGGTTTATATGCCAACTAGCTCTGCCGATGATGAGGAGATCGAAGAAATATATGAGGAGCTAAAGGAAATTATTCAGACAGTTAAGGGAGAGGAAAACTTAATTGTGATGGGAGACTGGAATTCGGTAGTTGGAAAAGGAAGAGAAGGAAAAATAATAGGTGAATATGGACTGGGCAGGAGAAATGAAAGAGGAAGTCGCCTGGTAGAATTTTACACGGAACATGATTTAATCGTAACAAACACGTGGTTTAAGAATCACAAAAGAAGGTTGTATACATGGAAGAGACCAGGAGACACCGGAAGATATCAGATAGATTTTATAATGGTAAGACATAGGTACCGGAATCAGGTTACAAACTGCAGGACATACCCAGGGGCAGATATAGACTCTGACCATAACTTGTTAGTCATGAACTGTAGGCTGAAGCTGAAAAAACTGCAGAAAGGTAGGAAAATAAGGAGATGGGACTTAGATAGATTGAAGGAAATTGATGTTCTGGAGAATTTCAGAGGGAGATTTAGGCAACAATTGGCAGAAACAGGGGGAAATAAAACAGTAGAAGAGGAATGGGTAGCATTGAGAGATGAAATAGTGAAGGTAGCAGAGGACAAAATAGGTAGGAAGGCAAGACCTACAAAAAAACCTTGGATATCACAGGAGATACTAAATTTAATCGATGAAAAGAGAAAACATAAAAATGCTGTAAATGAAACAGGCAAAATGGAGTACAGACGACTAAGAAATGAGATTGACAGGAAGTGCAAAATGGCTAAGCTGGAGTGGCTAGAAGGCAAATGCAAGGATGTAGAAGAATGTATAAATAGGGGTAAAATAGGTACAGCCTACAGGAAAATAAAAGAAACATTTGGAGATAAGAAAAACAGCTCTATGAATCCAGAATGAAACTTCACTCTGCAGCGGAGTGTGCGCTGATATGAAACTTCCTGGCAGATTAAAATTGTGTGCCGGAACCGGGACTCGAACCTGGGACCTTTGCATTTGGCGGGCAAGCGCACTACTGACTGTGCTATCCCGACAGGACTCACGATGACGCCTCACAATTTTACTTCCGCCAGTACCTCGCCTCCTACTTTCCAAACTTCACAGAAGTTCTCCTGCAAACACGCAAGACTAGCACTCCTGGAAGAAAGGATATGGTGGAGACATGGCTTAGCCGCAGCCTAAGGGATGTTTCCAGAATGAAACTTCACTCTGCAGTGGAGTATGCGCTAATATGAAACTTCCTAGCAGATTAAAATTGTGTACCGGAACCGGGACTCGAACCTGGGACCTTTGCCTTTCGCGGGCAAGCGCACTACCGACTGTGCTATCCCGACACGACTCACGATGCCGCCTCACAATTTTACTTCCGCCAGTACCTTGCCTCCTACTTTCCAAACTTCACAGAAGTTATCCTGCAAACACGCAAGACTAGCAGTCCTGGAAGAAAGGATATGGTGGAGACATGGCTTAGCAACAGCCTAAGGGATGTTTCCAGAATGAAACTTCACTCTGCAGCGGAGTGTGCGCTGATATGAAACTTCCTGGCAGATTAAAATTGTGTGCCGGAACCGAGGTACTGGCGGAAGTAAAATTGTGAGGCGGCATTGTGAGTCGTGTCGGGATAGCACAGTCGGTAGTGCGATTGCCCGCGAAAGGCAAAGGTCCCAGGTTCGAGTCCCGGTTCCAGCACACAATTTTAATCTGCCAGGAAGTTTCAGTTCTATGAATATCAGGGACAATGATGGAAAACCAGTTCTCAGCAAAGAAGGGAAAGCTGAAAGGTGGAAAGAGTATATAGAGGGGCTCTACAAAGGAAATGAACTTCGAGACAATATTGTAGGAAGGGAAGAGGATGTAGATGAAGATGAAATAGGAGATACTGTACTGAGAGAAGAATTTGACAGAGCACTGAAAGACCTAAGTCGAAACAAGGCCCCTGGAGTAGATGATATTCCCTCAGAGCTACTGAAGTCTCTGGGAGAACCGGCCATGACAAACCTGTTTCACCTGGTGTGTAAGATGTATGAGACAGGCGAAGTACCCTCAGACTTTAAGAAAAATGATACAACCCCCATTCCAAAGAAAGCAGGTGCAGACAGGTGTGAAAACTACAGAACCATCAGTTTAAAAAGTCATGGTTGCAAAATATTAACACGAATTACATACAGAAGAATGGAAAAGCTGGTAGAAGCTGACCTCGGGGAAGATCAGTTTGGGTTCAGGAGAAATGTAGGAACACGGGAGGCAATACTCACTTTACGGCTTATCCTAGAAAATAGATTAAGAAAAGGCAAACCTACATTTCTAGCTTTTGTAGATTTGGAGAAGGCTTTTCACAATGTTGATTGGAATAAACTCTTTCAAGTTCTGAAGCAAGCACGAGTAAAATATAGGGAGCGTAAGGTTATTTACAACTTGTACAAAAACCAGACAGCGGTTGTCAGAGTTGAAGGGCATGAAAGGGATGCAGTGGTTGGAAAGGGAGTAAGACAGGGTTGTAGTCTTTCTCCATTGTTATTCAATTTGTACATTGAGCAAGCTATAAAGGAAAGCAAGGAGAAATTTGGAGAAGGAATTAAAGTTCAGGGGAAGAATTAAAAACATTGTGTTTTGCTGACGACATAGTAATTCTGAGATACAGCAAAGGACCTGGAAGAGCAATTGAACGGAATGGACAGTGTGCTGAAAGGTGCATATAAGATGAACATTAACAAGAGCAAAACTAGGGTAATGGAGTGCAGTGTAAGAAAATCAGGTGATGCTGAAGAAATTAGATTGGGAAACGAAGCAATAAACGAGGTAGATGAGTTTTGTTACTTGGGCAGTAAAATAACAAATGATGGTCGCAGTACAGAGGATATAAAATGCAGAATGGCAATGGGTAGAAAAGCGTTCTTGAAAAAGAGAAATTTGTTAACATCAAATATTGATTTAAGCCTCAGGAAGTCCTTTCTGAAGGCATTTGTATGGAGTGTTGCCTTGTATGGGAGTGAGACATGGACGATAAACAGTGAGGACAGGAAGAGGATTGAGGCTTTTGAAATATGGTGCTACAGAAGAATGCTGAAGATTAGGTGGGTGGATCACGTAACTAATGAGGAGGTTCTGAACAGAATTTGGGAGAAAAGAAATTTCTGGCATATCATTGACTAAAAGAAGGGATAGATTGGTAGGACACATTCTTAGACATCAAGGAATTGTGAATTTAGCGTTGGAGGGAAGTGTGTGGGGTAAAAATTGCAGAGGAAGACCAAGAGATGGATACAGTAAGCAGAATCAGACAGATGTAGGTTGCCGTTCTTATGGGGAGATGAAGAGGCTTGCTCAGGATAGGGTATTGTGGAGAGCTGTATCAAACCAGTCTCCGGACTGAAGACCACAACAACAACAACAACAACAACAACTGCCTACAGGAAAATAAAAGATACATTTGGAGACAAGAAAAGCAGCTGCATGAATATAAAGAACTTAGGTGGAAAACCAGTTCTCAGCAAAGAAGGGAAAGCTGAAAGGTGGAAAGAATATATAGAGAGGCTCTACAAAGCAAATGAACTTAAGAGACAATATTGTAGGAAGGGAACTGGAGGTAGATGAAGATGAAATAGGAGATACTATATCGTGAGAAAAATTTGACAGAGCACTTAAAGACCTAAGTCGAAACAAGGCCCCTGGAGTGGAAAACATGACCAAACTATTTCTTCTGGTGCGTAAGATGTATAAGACAGGGGAAATAGCCTCAGACTTCAAGAAAAATGTTATAATCCCCATTCCAAAGAGAGCAGGCACAGGCAGATGTGAAAATTACAGAACCATCAGTTCAATAAGTCATGGTTGCAACATTTTAATGTGAATTATTTACAGAAGGATGGAAAACCTAGTAGTAGCCAACCTTGGGGAAGATAAGTTCAGATTCACGACAAAATGTAGGAACACAGAAGGTGATCCTCACTTTATGGCTTATCTTAGAAGATAGTTTAAGGAAAGGCAAACATACATTTCTAGCTTCTGTATATTCGGAAAAATCTTTTGGCAATGTTGATTGAAATAGACTCTTTCAAATTCTGAAATCAGCAGGACTAAAATATAGGGAACGGAGGGTTAGTGTACATCTTGTACAAAAACCAGATAGCAGTTATCAGAGTTGAAGGGCATGAAAGGGGTGCAGAAGTTGGGAAGGGAGTAAGACAGTGTTGTAGCCTTTCTCCAATTTTATTCAATTTGTACATTGAGCAGGGAAAAATTTTGTGAAGAAATTTAAAGTTCAGGGTGAAGAAATAAAATCATTGCATTTTGCCAATGACATTGTAATTTTGTCAGAGACAGCAAAGTACCTGGAAGAGCAGTTGAACTGGAGGGACAGTGTGTTGAAAGGTGCATACAAGATAAACATTAACAAGAGCAAAACAAGGGTAACGGAGTGCAGTCTACGAAAATCAGGCGATGCTGAAGGAATTAGATTAGGTAACGAAACAATAAAGGTGGTAGATGAGTTTTGTTACTTGAGCATAAAATAACACATGATGGTTGCAGTACAGAGGATATAAAATGCAGAATGGCAATGAGAAGAAAAGCATTTTTGAAAAAAAGAGTAATTTGATAACATCGAATATTAACTTAAGTGTAAGGAAGTCCTTTCTGAAGGCATTTGTGTGGAGTGTTTCTGTGTATGGGCGTGAAACTTGGACAATAAACAGTGCGGACAGGAAGAAGATAGAGGCTTTTGAAATGTGGTGTTACAGAAGAATGCTGAAGATTAGATGGGAGTATCGCATAACGGATGAGGAAGTATTGAACAGAATTGGGGAGAAAAATTATTTCAGGCATACACATTCTTACACATCAAGGAATCATGAATTTAGCATTGGGGGAAAAATCACAGAGAGAGACCAAGCAATAAGCAGATTCAAATGGTGTAGTGTGCCGTTCTTATGAGGAGATGAAGAGGCTTGCTCAGGATACAGTAGGGTCGAGAGCTGCATAAAACGAGTCTCTGGACTGAACTACTTCAGGTTTTTTATGGTACTCCTCATTGAACTGTATATGGGCATTAACTAAGGTGTATGCGAATTTAAGAGAAACTCTCATTAGTCTATTAACAATGGGTTTTACTTCCACTGTTGAATTTAAAATACATTTGGAGACTGTGTTACAGCAACTCTCAGATTTGGTCTTTCTATTAAGTATTCTTTTTATTATTATCACTTTTTAAAACATAATAATTGTTGAAATCCTTCCTGTTATTGTCTGTAATTTAAGTTTCTTGAAGTGTCAAAGTTTGAATCGGATCTGTTCTTCAAATATATTTCCCAATTTATGATGTTTACCTGATTTCAATAGAGTTTCTACTTCAAGTGTTGCAAAAAATGTATTTGTTTTGGTTTTAAACCGGACAGATGTCTCCAACTTCCTCTACTGGATCACAACACATTTTGACCTGGCCACCCCACAATCTGAAAGACCAGTTGCACCAGTAATACTGACAGTGGACCAATCACCTGGAGTAACACTGGGATTATCACAGTGCTCCATGATGCTTGTACTCAGAATCATTTGGGGTTGAGCAGACTCATTGAGTATTATGAATGGAAGGGTTAGTTCCAGAATATATTGTTGTTGTTGTTGTTTAGAGGGGACTAGACTGCTTGGTCATCAGTCCCCTGTTGCGAACAAAGACAATACAGTGTAATGCAAGCTGAAAAAATGAGCACTAAATCACACAGAAGAGAAACACACAATGAGTACACAATTGTAAGGAACATTTGGCTTGGAACACTCAAAGAAGAAAACACAAAGAGAAAAATAAACTTAACTGGACTAAAAGTTACAGCAAAATATTGTGGCTGGCTGATGATGAGGATAATAAAGGATGATCCAGGCACTCTGCACATTCTAAAACATTCGAGTAAAAGCAGATCAGGCAACACAAAACAAAAGGAGATTAAAAATCTGTGAGAGACGGGTGCCTGAGAGATCAGGTTGAGGAACCCACCTTTAGAACAAATTATAAAACCCAGCTAAACAAATAAAATGTAAAACACAGCCAGCTGTAGCAGCGTCGTCTCCATGCATAAAAGGAAGTGCAGCTGGCAGGTCAAAAGACTGTTGTAAGGCAGCTAAAAGTGGACAGTCCAGCAGAATGTGGACCACTGTCAATAATGTACCACAGCGACACTGTGGAGGATCCTCCCGTCAAAGTAGAAGGTCATGTGTCATCAACGTATGACCAATATGCAGGCGACAAAGGACAACTGACTCCTTCTGAGAGGCCCTCAGTGAGGACTTCCATACAGTTGTAGAAAGCAGTCGAGTCAACCCAAACAGTGTTCCAAAGCCCAAGTATCTTCTTGTGTAACTGCAATCGGAGATTCTTCTCCAGAAGACCAATTTTTAGAGGCTCAACATAATTGCCTGCTTAGCCAGACGATCCACACATTCGTTCCCCAGAATTCCAATGTGTTCCGGGGTCCAAACGAAGACCACAGAGCGGCCAGACTGAACAAGAAGTAAAAGAGATTCCTGGATTTACCGCACCAAGGGTGTTTTGGAGAGCACTGGTCCAGGGCTTGCAAGCCGCTCAGGGAATCGCTACAGATTACATATGACTCCCCAGATAATGAGTGCCGTTCAACGTGCTAACCATTGGCATAGGCATACCCACCATGTCTGTCAACTAGAGACTCGCCTGTGTATACAAGTTCCGCGCCATGGAAAGAATCAAGTACTGCCTGAAACTGGAGGCGGAGATTCAACAGAGAGGCTTTAGAGGCATGGGACAAGTCCAACCAAAGCTGCGGACGAGGTACAGACCAAGAAGGGGCACGGAAAAGGTAGTGAAAAGTGGGGGGGGGGGGGGGGGATAGGAAGGGATTCAAGTGAAGAGAGAAGGGTAAGAACATGGACCGCGATCGGTAGACCTGGCCTTGGCTGCCGTTGTGGGGAAGGAAAAGCAACATCTAGAAAGAGAAGCCCGTAATTTGGATGGTGGGGTAAGGCATGTACATGGGCAACATATGAAGTGAGTAAACGCTGCCGGCAGAAACGCAGGGGTGGAACCCATGCTTCGGCTAGCAGACTAGTCACCGGACTGGTTTGAAAGGCCCCTGTCGCCAAACAGACACCACTATGTAGGACCGGGTCCATGACAAATAGCACTGAAGGTGCTGCAGAGTCATACACTATACTCCCTTAGTCCAGGTGAAATTGTATGAGGGTCTTGTAGAACTGCAGGAGTGTTAGGCATGATGCTCCCCAAGCAGTGTGGTGGAGACAACGAAGGGTGTTAAGATGTTTCCAGCATTCCTGTTGCAGCTGATGAAGGTGCGGCTGCCAAGTCAGCTGGGCATCAAAGACCATACCGAGGAAGTGGTGTGTTTCTTCAACACGAAGGAGGTCCTTACCCAGGTGCAACTCCGGATCAGGGTGAAGCGCCCGACAGCGACAGAAGTGCATTACTCAGGTCTTAGAGCCCGAGAAGTGGAAACCATGGGCAGAGCCCATGACTGTGCCTTTCTAATGGCTCCCTGCAGCCGCCGTTCAGTGACACCAATAGTGGCGGAGCTGAAGTAGATGCAAAAAATCATCCGCAAACAGGGAGGAGGAAACTGATGACCCAACTGCTGTTGTGAGACCATTGATTGCAATCAGGAAGAGGGGGACACTGAGAACAGGGCCCTGCGGGACACCATTCTCCTGGGTATGAGGAGAGCTGAGACAGGTGCCTACACGAACCTGGAAAGAGGGGGCGATAAAAAGTTCTGTATGAAAATTGGGAAGAAGCCTCTCAGACCCCAACCATGCAGTGTAGCCAGAAGATGGTGGTGCCAGGTAGTATCATACTCCTTTCACAGATCAAAAAAGACCCAACGAGATGTTCGTGCCTGGTGAAGGCAGTGCGAATAGCCGATTCCAGCGAGGCGAGGTTGGCAATGGCGGATCGGCCTTGATGGAATCCCTCTAGTTGCGGGGCAAGGAGTCCCCGGTCTTCAAGGATCCACATCAGCCGCCAACTCACCATATGTTCAAGCAGCTTACAGAGCACATTGGTGAGGCTGATCTGGCGGTAACTGTCAGCCACCAATGGATCTGCTTCAGGTTTCAACACTGGGATGACGGTGCTTTCCCGCAACTGTGATGGGAAAACCCCATCAACCTAGATATGGTTAAACAGGGGAAGAAGCTGGTGTTGAGACTTAGCCAAAAGGTGACGGAGGAACTGGCTGTGTATCCGATATGGTCCCGCAGAGGTATCGGGGCATGCAGCAAGAGCAGTTTTTAACTCCCACTCGCTGAACGGGGCATTGTAAAGTTCCTGGCAGCTAGTGCGGAATGATAACTGCTTCCGCTCGGCCCTCTCTTTGAAGGTGCAGAAGTCTGTACTGTAAGTTTCAGTTGCAAAGCAAAGTGCATAATGCTCTGCCATGTGCTCAGCAATAACTGTTGGGTCAGTACAGACAGCACCTTGAATCATGAGTGATGGTATTCCACTTGGTGGGTGGTACCCAAAAAGGCACCATACCTGGGACCACACTTTAGAAGGGGAGGCACGGGAACCTATGGAGACTACATATCGCTCCCAAACGACCTGCTTACTCTATTGGATCAGTCGCCGGGCTTGGGCCCAGTGACACTTACAAGCTATCAGATGTTCCACGGTGGGGTGGCGGCAGTGGTGCTGGAGCGCCCTCCGACGCTCCCAGATAGATTCTGCAATCTCCCTCATACACCAAGGCACAGATTTGCGCCGAAGTGAACCTGTGGTAGTCAATGTCCTCAGTTATCCGTTGAACCACCATGTCAATGTCACCCAGTAGCGGAGTAGTGACCACAGCAGTTATGGTGTAGCTCTACCAGTCAGACCTATGGAGAGACCACCGGGGTAGGCCGTCTGCAGGGTGGAACTGTGGGAGAGACAAAAGTAATGGTCGCTCCCACATAAGTTGTCATGGACCACCCAAGATAGATGTGGGACTAGGCTAGGGCTACAGGAGAGACAAGTCAATAGCTGAGAAAGTGCCTCGTGCTACACTGAAACTGCCTTGTGCTACACTGAAGTGTAGCCCCACAAGGAATTATAGGCATTAAAGTCACCCAAGAGGAGAAACGTTTGAGAAACAGATGCGAACTGCCACTGGCTCCAGGGTCCTGTTGAGAGGCACAGCTGCACTGGGGATGGTGGCGAGGACGTACACACAAACTCCACCAAATACCCTGTCATAGACACTACGATTTTTGTAATATCCCCAGTAGGCACGTAGGGCAGGGGTTCTCTGCACAGGAAACCAGGTTTCCTGCAGAGCTACACAAAACGCGGGGAAGCTGCACAACAATCGCTGCTACTGGCACAAATGGTGGAAAAAACAGTTCCACTGCATGATCACAGTGGTTCCTGGTTGCTGGGACATGCTGATTGTGAAGGTGCAGTAGTATCCGCAGGACTGTTTGCTGTCACTGACGGCGGAGGCGGAGCCTCAACATCCATCGCGTCTGGGTACTCAGCAAAAGCCAAGTCCTCAGGGGACACGAGAATCACCACCTCGTCCTGTGAGGCAGAGGTTTGTTGTTGTGGTATGGGAGCCATGTGGCAGTCTTTCTGTTTAGTTGTTTTCTTCTTCTTCTGCTGCTGATCCTTTGGCTTCTCCTGCTGGAAGGGCCTTGCACACTCATCCCCAGGGGCCAGGGACTGAGGAAGCCCTTGAGGCCCTGCGACTAGCAGTCAGTGGCTTTTTCAGCCACTCACTGGCACCAACATTACCAGTGGGAAAAACCGCTGGCGGGAGGAGCCAGAGGTGGGTGTTGGTTCTCTGGCTCATGGGCGGGGACCATTGTCACCTGTGGGTGTGGAATTTTTGCTCCCAAAGTAGCGACTTTGGGGAGATGAGACGCACGTCTGCCCGCACTCCAGTCAGGTGGGGTGGTTGGCCTCACACCAGCACTTAAAGCAGCGCATAGGGGGACGAACGTAGGGTTTGACATCACACTGGTAGATCATCACCTTGACTTTCTCGGCAATGAATCATCCTCAAAAGCCAAGATGAAGGCACCGGTGGCAACCCTGTTGTCTTTCGGACCCCTGTATATGCGCCGAATAAACTGTACTCCTCGTCTCTCTTGTCCTGAGTTCTTCATCGGACTGTAATAATAGGTTTCTATGAAAGATAACACCCTGAACCATATTCAGTCTTTTATGGGGGAGATGGTAATGAGAACATCACCTATCTTGTCACAGGCAAGCAGAGCTCATGATTGGGCTGGGGACGACATCGTTATCAGAACAGACCCTGACCTCTTCTTTGACATTCCATCTACCTCGCCAAACCCGCGAGTCCGCGCCCACACACTCACTCACACACACACACACACACACACACACACACACACACACACACACACACACATGCACACACGCGCGCCTTTGTGTGTGTGGGCGTGTGTATGTGTGTCTTTGTTTACCTATCCTTTTTCCCCAAAGGTAAGTCTGTCCTCTCCGAGGATTTGAATGACTCCTCACCCGCTCCTTTAAACCCACATCCTTTCCTTTTCCCTCTCCATTCCTGTTCTTTGCCTGAGGAAGCAACAAATGGTTGCGAAAGCTTGCTTGTGTGTGTGTTTGTGTTTGTTTTATTTATGTTTGCTGTCACATATATGATCAACTACATATTGTACTGTATATTTCCACAGATAAGACGAAGTAAAAATTTTCATCAACATTTTATAGTTTGAGCATATATCTGGCCTGTAAGACGACCCCCAAGTTACCGTATTTAGCTGTATGCATGCCACACTTTTTTTCCAGTTTTCGGGATCTAAAAATATGCTTACGACTTAGATTCGGAGGCAAAGCTTCAGGAAGTTCCAAAAAATGCTGTTAGAAGCAACCATAAGTAGTTTTTGTGATTGGTACACGGGATTTCACCCTTCATTGCAGTGTTTGTGGTCTGCTATTGAACTTTCATGCTTATAGTGCTACAATGTATCCAATCGTGAAGAAGCATTTTTTTTTTTACACCGCAAAGTTTAAATGAAAAGGTAATTTCTTTCACTGAGATGACATTTAATCGCGCTGATGCACATATTATGCGGCTGAAAACACGGAATTGTCCGAGAACAAAAGATAAAGGATTTCGAAGGGAGCCGCAATTGTTGCATATATATCTGAAATATTTTAACCCTTTCACTGCTCTGTAGGTAAATATACTCTAATTGTTTCAGTGCAACTATGGATATATTGAGAATTTATTTTTGACAAGTGACACTGTAAAATCAAGCTGCGTTGAAAATAATCAGTTCTATTCCCGCTTTATGGCATATAGGTTATCGTATGTACCCTTGTCCACTCAGTAAATTAATAAAGCTTGAAACTTGAATATATTTTTTTAAAAATTGTGCAAAACTTTGTTTTTGTAAATCTTTTCTTCATACTGTAAATTTCATCAGGGTAATATCGCAGATGTGCTGCATAGTGCGGCTGTAGCGAGGCTTACACCTCCAAACGATATATGTCGAATCGATACATTTCAAAAAGATAAGTATAAAATAAGCAAATGTTTATGAACCAGAGATACGCACGCTATCGCTCTCACATACTACAAAAAATTTTTTAAAAGTTATCTTTAGTGCAGCCTTAAGAAGGTCAGGTACAGGTTAAACAAGAAGTTCTTTTTTTAAGTGCGTGAGGGTGCGTAACGTCCGAATCTAAGGTTCAGAAACACTAAATCGATTTACAGTTGTATGTTCGATATATATCATTTCAGGCCAAACTACTTGGAGTGTAAGCTTTCTTGTAAATTACCCAGAAAGCTGTACTCTTAGGTTCCTGTCTAACCACATCCTTTAAAATCATGACATATTCATAAAAATCATAACATTCGCCTGTTCAATACATATTGTTTCGATACTTAATTGCTTCAATATATATCGTGTGGAGGTCAAAGCCACACTATGCAGAACATCTGTGAAATTACCAATTTCAGACTAAATTTCAATCCAAGCTTTTTGTACCATCGTATAAGATCACCTCGGATTTTGGGGCCTTTTTTTTTTTAAGATTCAGCCATCATCTTATCTGAGGAAATATAAGGTAAGTCTTTCTTTATAACTAAACATATAATCAGAACATTATAGCAATTTATGAAGTTACCTAATATATGAAAATATGGAATGTTTTTGCTAATCATACTCACAGTTCTCTAACAAAGTCAATAAGACCTTCATCTTTAGAAATTGTATCAGCTATTATATGCTGACAACCAGTAATTACTTCCTGAATGGTTGAGCGTCCTTTGACTCCAGGTTGTATCAAGTTACTGCAAACTACCTCCTGCTCTCCATGTAATATGGCCAATGCTGGAGCTTCCAAACCAAGCTTACGAGCACGATCTGCCAATGTCCCTGTGCCTCCTGTCTTGTATGGAGCATACTGTAAACAGGGTCAAATACATGATATTTACTTATTGGTACTACTGTGTTTTCCCTTCTTAGACATGAAACTAATTACCACATTTTATATAACACTAACTTTGCAGCTTCAGTATTACAAAGTATTTGAAGTGACAGAGCAGAAGAGAGCCAGGGTGAGGGTCGCTAATTGTGGGATGCTATGTGAAGGGGATTGAAGTGAGTAGGATTGAGGGTGCATTGGAGAGGGAGAGAGTAGGGGGGAGAGAAGGCTAGAGGAGAAAGGTGTTGAGGGGGAGAGCATAACTGAGGAGAATGGATTTATATAAAAGGGCACAGAGAGAGAGAGAGAGAGAGAGAGTGAGAGAAATTAAGATCAGGACAGGAATGAGGATGCAGTCAGGGGCAGGGCCAGTGACAGGGCATGGAGGTGGTGGCAGACTGGGTATAACAAGATGAAGGCATGAGACTAAGGGATAGAGTAGAGTAGGGACAACGGGTGGAGTGGAGGTGAAATGAAACCAGATGAAGGAGAGTGTGGTGGAGATAGGAGGAGGAGGAGGAGGAGGAGGAGGAGGAGTGGAGGTGAAGCATGAGTGCATAGGGTAGAAGGGCAGGTAGCGAGGGTGGATGACAACAGCAACCCCATCAGAGGTTTGAACCCTCCCTTGGGCATGGATGTTTGTGTTGTCTTTAGTATAAGGTAGTTTTTAAGTAGTTTGTACGTTTAGGGACTGATGACCCCCCATAGTTAAGTTCCATAAGCTTAACAAACATTTGAACATTTGACAACAGCAAGGGGTGCGAGAGTGGAGAGTGGTGGTGGAGGAAGGACATGAAACTGGAGAGGGCAGAGTGTAATGGGGAGAATGATTAATGGCTGTAGGGACAGCTGATGTTGTAGCAGGGTGTTGTAGGAAAGAAGAACTAGGGTGCACTACTGTGCAGAATATTAAGTGAGGATGAGAAGAGTGTGAGCTGTGAGAGTGAAGAGGGGCTACAAAGAGGATGAGGGTCGGGAAAAGAGGGAGAGAAAGGTAGAGGGGGCGTTAGAGAGTGGAGAGTGGGAGGGGGGAGGATGTGGGGTGAAGAGAAGAGAGAGAGAATGAGTGTGGGATGGAGAGAAGAAAAAAGGATGAGTACAGAGAGGAGAGAGTGGGGGAGAGTAAAAGGAACGGTGAGGGGGGGAAGTGCGAAGAGGAGAGAGGAGGAGTGCGGGGTGGAGTGAGGGGGAGTGTGGGGTAGAAAGAGGAGGAGTGCGGGGTGGAGAGAGGGGGAGTGTGGGCTGGAAAGAGGAGGTGCGCGAGGTGGAGAGAGGGGGAGTGTGGGGTGGAAAGAGGAGGAGTGCGGGGTGGAGAGAGGAAGAGTGCGGGGTGGAGAGAGGAGGAGTGCGGGGTGGAGAGAGGAGGAGTGCGGGGTGGAGAGAGGAGGAGTGCGGGGTGGAGAGAGGGGAAGTGTGGGGTGGAAAGAGGAGGAGTGTGGGGTGGAAAGAGGAGGAGTGCGGGGTGGAGAGAGGGGGAGTGTGGGGTGGAAAGAGGAGGAGTGTGGGGTGGAGAGAGGGGGAAGGGGGGAGGGAGTTGGAGAGTGCTGGGGGGAGAGTGAGGGGGAATGGGGAGGGCAGTGTGGAGGGGGAGTGAGGAGAGGGGAGGAGTTGAGGAGGGGAGGGGTTTGAGGAGGGGGAGTGGGGAGTGCAGGGTGGAGAGAGGGGGAGTGTGGGGTGGAAAGAGGAGGAGTGCGGGGTGGAGAGAGGAGGAGTGCGGGGTGGAGAGAGGAGGAGTGCGGGGTGGAGAGAGGAGGAGTGCGGGGTGGAGAGAGGGGAAGTGTGGGGTGGAAAGAGGAGGAGTGCGGGGTGGAGAGAGGGGGAGTGTGGGGTGGAAAGAGGAGGAGTGTGGAGTGCAGAGAGGGGGAAGGGGGGAGGGAGTTGGAGAGTGCTGGGGGGAGAGTGAGGGGGAATGGGGAGGGCAGTGTGGAGGGGGAGTGAGGAGAGGGGAGGAGTTGAGGAGGGGAGGGGTTTGAGGAGGGGGAGTGGGGAGTGCAGGGTGGAGAGTGAGGGTGAGTGGGGATGGCAGTGGGGAGGGGGAGTGAGAAGGGGGAGGGGAGTTGATGAGGGGGAAGGGAGGGGACGGGGAGTTGAGGAGGAGTGTGGTGGATGAGGGGGAGGGGAGTGAGGAGGGGGGAGAGGAGGGGGAGTCAGGAGGGCGAGTGAGGAGGAAAATGAAATAGGGAAAGTGGAAGTGGTAGTGGGGGGAGAGAGGGGAGGGTGGGGGAAGTGGAAGGGGGAGAGTGGTAGTCGGGGGAGAGAGGGTAAAAGAGTGGCGAGAGAGGGTGGGGGTGGGAGAGTAGGGAGAGGGGGAAATGGGGGAGAGGAGGGAAATGGTGGAGAGAGGAGGGGGAGAGGGTGGAGAGAGGAGGGGGAGAGAGAGAGAGAGAGAGAGAGAATAGGGAGAGGGTGGGGGATAGAGTGGGGGTGTAGAGACAAAGAGCAAGAGGCGGGAAAGTGTGAGGGCAATGGATGGACTGACAACATACATTGATGTCTTGGTTTTATTACCAGTGGCGTGTTCAACTTAAGAAAACAATATAAGAAGCTAATAATATCGTTGGAAAGTCCAGCATAGAATACCTACAATATTATGAAAAGGATGGATTGCAACATATTGACACCTACGTTTTCAGCCAAATCCTTCTTCAAAAAAAGAACACACACATATTGATATAGCAAAAATCATGCAAACATTAGAGCTTGCACAAAAAGTCGTGGCCCATGTGCAGAAAAGCATTCTAGAGTTGTGCACAGGGTGAGTCCATTCCTTGTTTCGGAGGGGTGGATGGCTCAGTCACAATTTGCCTACTGGGCTGTATGCTTCATCTGTCAGTAGTCTGTCAACTGCACCCCTGCCGCCCTTCCTAAACAAAGGAAAGAACTCGCCCACGCCGAGAAAGCAGGGACCATGACAAGCTTAACCACTGACTCGACAAAGACTTTGGCAAATAAGTAAGTTGTTTGATTGAGACTGAATTTTTATTCTACATGCTTACAGCTGGGCATATCACCATTACAGTGAGCTGCACTCTCTCATATCATAACATTGTAACTAAAATCCTTCCAAAATAAACTTTGTCTTTACTTATCACATTTACGTTCTTCATTTTCTATATTTAATTATTCATACACCAAGGTCGGTAAACACTTCCAAGTAAAAGAACCTTCCTGGATGTGGAATGTACATATTAAATAAAGACATTAAATCACGTCATTAATTATGCTGCATTAACAATAAACAATTATTATTCTGCTTAGTACTAATTTTGATTACAACATAACCACCACTCTTAGATAATTATACCCATGAAATCAAAATAAAATTGTGAAATTATTTTTCAAAAGAGAGATTGACTGGCCAGTACTTACCTTCGTTCTGTACCGCCGATAGTCACACACAGAAAGGAAAAGGTTGAAAAAATTACAAGCATTCGGAACAGGGTTCTTTCTTCAGGTAGGAAAGAAGGGAAGAAAAAAGGAATGTGAATGGAAGGGAAAGGTAATTCACGACTGACGTCATGAGAATGGTGTTTGAGGATTGTGGAAGTCTCTGACTTCCACAATACTCAAACACCATCCTCATTAAGTCTCTGACTTCCACAATCCTCATGACCTAGGTTGTGATTACCTTCCCCTTCCATTCCCATTCCTTTTTTCTTACCTTCTCTCCTACCTGAAGAAAGAACCCTGTTCCGAAAGCTTGTTCTTTTTTTGTCCTTTTTCTTTCTTTGTATGACCATCGGGCAGTACAGCACAAAGGTAAGTACTGGCCAGCAAATCCATCTCTTTTGAAAAATAATTTATCATCTCTGTGGAGAATTTCCATCATTAATCGAAGTACTGGCCAGCAAATCCATCTCTTTTGAAAAATAATTTATCATCTCTGTGGAGAATTTCCATCATTAATCGAAAGAAAATTTTAACTTGTTCAACAAACAATACTACTTGTGATACAGTATTACAAGGAACTCTGCTTTACAAACTTTTATATCTTCTTGTCTAGATATTTACAAAATTAAAAACAGGCTAAATCAAGGATAGTCCCCTACTCCACAGTTCATTGATTTATGTTGTATGGTAGCTATGGAGTATGCATGTACTTCTTGAATCAATGACACGTAGGAACAAAAAAGCAAGACAATTTGCTGTGTGAGGATCAGAAGAATGTAACTCCATTTCAGCTACTTCACAGGAGACACGAAAAAAGATATTTAGATATGTAAATTTCTTGTTTCAATGGTGTAATATAAACTTATTTTCCAGTAAAATGTATATTACGCCAATGAAACAATAAATTTTAATCTTAAAATACCTTTTTCTTGTCTCTCCTGTGAAGTAGCTGAAATGGAGTTATGTTCTAATCTTCACACAGCGACATGGTCATACACACAAATATCAGCTAAACAGTAAAATGAGAGGTGGAAGGAAAGGGGGGAAACAAGAAATGAAATCAGACAAAAATTTAATGTTACACACACACACACACACACACACACACACACACACACACATGTGTCAAATGGAGGACTTGAACCTCTGACTGGAATGGCCCCCAGTTCATAGCATGACACCCTAGATCATGCAGCCATTCCACACAGCTAATCTAATGCCCTACAATGCCCCGCCCGATAACGCAGATCCAGATATCTGCAGCCATGACTGTCACAGATGAGTGAAGCCTGTGGTTCAGAAATCACAAATGAATAGTGTTTGTATATGGTAGTAGTAATCAGTCCACTGTCCACTATGTGGTTGAGGGTTGATAACAATAAGGAGGTGGAAGACATGGGGGTTGAAAGTTATTGTCTTACAATGATACAGTATTTAACACAAAGGGAAGAAAAACTATACAAATCAATTGATACAAGATGAATCAACATGAAAATGTGGACTTTCTAGCAGAATGTTTAAATTCATTGAATTCACTTAGTGTGCCTCCTCATATATTGGAGCTGAATGTTGGATCAGCAATTATACTGACACAAAATCTTAATCAATATTATCTGTAAAACAAATTCTTGACACTTTTATTGAGACTGTAATTCTGACCCACAAGAAAAAGAGAACTCCATTACTATATTTACAATTCCATTACATTCCAATGATTTGCTGTTCTCTTTTGAACAGTAATAGTTTTCTCAACAATTGGCTTACAATATGACTATTAACAAGGCACAAATTCAAACATTTCCATTTTGAGTAGTTTACAAAAAGGAATACAAAAAATTATTGAAAACACGCAAGCTTCTAATACACTCTGATATGCCTGCTCTCTCAATGAGCCGATTGAAATCTGGGCATTCATCTATCCTCTTTGCAGAATCATTACAGGCACTTAGTTTCAACATTAACAGAAAATGGACAGAAATGTTGGCTCATAATGTTGCTCACTTCAACGACTGTTACACAGCCTGTGTCATATGGATCCTCCCCACAAACATTTTCTAAATTGCACAGGTGGGAACTCTCCCAACAATATATCCTAAGCTCCCGCAATCCCCCAGACCTAGACCGCTAGTTCCTGCCTCTTTTGTCCTTCCCTCCCTTTCCCTGCCCACACTCTATCCTTACATTCATCTCCCATCCCCATCACACATTTCAGTCCCTTCCTTCCCCACTGTCTATCATACAGCACTGGCATATTCCCCCAGCCATGCTGTGCGTCCCCCCCTCCCTCCTGCTTCCCTCTCCCTGCCACTTCCTGGTTGCTCTCGCCTTGGCAATGCTAAGAGCACAAAATGGCTGCAGCAACCAGAGTTGGCGGTCGTGCCTGTGTGAGTGCATGTGTGTTTTGTTTCTCTCTAACCGGCAAAGGCCTTAATGGCCGAAAGATCTACTTTACTGTTCTATTATTTGAGACTTTTTGTGGCTCATTGAAGGTTTCTGTGGCGAGTTAAGCAACCTATCCTTTTCAAAAATATTGTTGAATCCTTCCTGGAATTTCCAGTGTTTGAAAATTTGATTATGTTTGCACCAGAGCACAAAACAGTGAAATACTATATAATAATAATTTTTAATCATTTGATTGCTATTGAAGAGTTTATGCTCATCACGCTGCCTGCCACTCCCAGAGTGCAAATGACAAATTTAGTTGTAGCTGCCAGTTTTCTCCCAGGTTCTGTTTAGTCACACCTGTTACTCCTATCTAACCCATACCCACCACTGTGATGTAGCCTTCCTATCCCCTCTCCCCTACCCTCCCCTCACGTCACTAATTTACTTGCTGCAGAGTGTGATTCAAAGTGCGGCAGCCGGAGGTGATGGTTGTATGACTGTGTTGTGTGCCTGTGTGATTGCGTGAGTGTTCTCTTTTCTGAAGAAGGCCATGGCCGATAGCTGAAAGTGTTGTATGTGTGTGTCTTTTGTATGTGCCTGTCGCAGCTCGTCACCACGTCTTTGTGGTGAGTTGTAAACTGTCCTTACTATTATTGTTTACTTTTCTGTTATAATTAATTAAATGTACATAATTAACAATACACAATTTCCAGTATCACTGTTTGAAAGATATAAATAGGATGTGTTCACGGCATGTAATAGAGTACTGTTTCGTCAGTTGTCTGATGCACAATCTATGCAAGTTCAGAATATTGTTTTGAATGTGATCTAAGCCACAAGCCACGGCAGTTTGAACTTTTAATTTGAACAATTATGTAAAAGTTCGTCAGTGTTATTCTTGGAGAAAGAGTATCTACAGTAATTAATCCATATTTGTGCCACACTGTACATCTCAGACTCGTGTATTCCACACATGAACAGTATAAAGTTGTATTATTGATGTGTGGAATGTGTGTTCCTGGTCACATTAATTGTAATTAATTAGACTTGTAGGCTGCCCATACATGGGGACAAATGGGCATTAAAGGTGTCAAAGAACTGCCATTATTTGTAGTGAATTAGTTTTTGTCCCATGAGATACCAGCCAGCCGCTACCGAGAGCAATCATCGACAAAATTGAGAATCATCAAACTACAACCAGGTAACATTACAAATGGTAAGCAAAGTACTCTCCGCCACACGGTGAGGTCGCTTGCAGAGTATGAGTGTAGGTGTAGATTACTTTTAATGATAATGCAATGAATAACATGAATTAAGTGGTTTTTAAGTAAATAATGTTAATTCAGCAGTTTTTAAGGAAATAATGTGAATTTGCCAATTTTCTTTTTTTTTTTAATTTTATTTAATTATTTTTAAATTAATGCAAAATCTGTGGTGCAGCTGGTACCACCATACTTTCCTTCTGCTATCCTCTCAATGATACTTTTAATGTCTTTGTCACCCTGTCTACTCAGGGAATCTTGAACATTCTGCTGTAGCACCATAATTTCTGCTTCTCCAAGTATTCCTGTTTCACTTCAATACAGCAGTGGAACCGCCAAATAAATATCTTCCTGAGCTCTTTCCTGAGGTGTTGGTTATGCTACTGCACAGAAAAAGTTTTCTTCTCTGGATGAAATAAGCACTAACACACTGGTTTCAGATTGCAATATCCTTTCTTCACCTTGCATAAGATGTTATTTTACTCTCTATGCAGATGAAGTATTCAAAGGTCTCCATTGGCACATTGTTAATGGTGTTTTTCCAGCTCACCACAAATACTTTTTTATTTTTTATTTTTTTTTTCATTTTTATATCATAGAAAGAACTAAGTGTGTTATCCATTTGGGCCAAATTCGCTTCTAATTAATCTGGATCTTCACTTGGCACTGTGATGTTATCAGCAAATCTTGGCATATCTATTTGTTTACCCTTTAATTCCTCCTGTAGTTCCTAGATTCTCACTGGATTCATTGTTTGCCCTCTGAATGTATGCATTGAATTTGAGGAAAGAGTGAACAAACCTGTCTCATATCCTGTTTAATAGTAGTTTCTTCTTCATCTTATCACAGCTATTTCACCTCTATATAGTCTCTGTACTAATCTTCTGTCCTTATACTTTATCCAAATATCTTAAACAGCTATCGCCAGTCTATCCTGTCAAATACTTTTAAGTTGATGAAGACAATATATGTTTCTTTCGCCTACTTTAGTCTTTTTTCATGTGACTACATCTTGCCTAAAGCCAAACTGATTATCCATGATAATTAAATCTATTCTGCCTTTGATTCATCTGACAGCAGTGAAGACCTTGGAGGGGTCTATTACCAAACTGAGGGTACTAATTGGTAGAGACAGGAAAATTTCGCATTAACGATAACGCGAAAAATAACGCGAAATCGGCGGTTTTTGGAGACATATCACGAAATCGGCAGTTTTTGGCGACAAGTCGCAAAATTGGCTGTTTTTTTTTTTTTTTTTTTTTTTTTAACAAATTGGCGCGAAATTTTGCTGTTTTTGACCAACTGGCGTGAAATGTTGCTTTTTCTTAATAACAATATAGAAAATGTTCGTAAATCAGAGGGTAGCCGTTTAATAATATTGGTAGCTAATACTAATTTTACGTTAAAATTGGTTCTTGACTTTGACATTCGCATATAACTTGAAAATGATTCTACATTTATCACTCAAACAACTGATGTCCTGTATATCACTTCAGGTGTCTGATGAAAGGCCAATGGGAAGAATATAGACTTTCCGATAGCAACAGATTTGCTTCCTAAACAAATGGATCCTGCGGGAGTGAGTCGTAACAAAGTTTTTTTGATCTGATGAGAATGGTCGATACCGGGTCGTATGTTCGATATGTATCACTTGGGCCCGAGCATTCGATCTTTGACTCTTTGTGCAAAGAATGCCGCTGCAATGTATTAGACTCACCCCGTTTACATGTGCTCCCAAAACCGGATTTCGTAAACCGATTTCAAATTCCGCTTTTGGTTGGTCATGTAAACACTCCAAAATCGATTCTGGAAATCCGCTTCTCTAAAGCGGTTGTCCAGTTCCACAATCGATTTTCGTGACCATGTAAACGCAACCGATTTTGAAACGTTCTTGGCCTGTCAGATTGGGTTTTCTTGTTAAGAATTTTTGGCACATATGGAAAGAGTGATATTGTCTAATGTGAAATAAATGTATTAATATTAGAGTGAACATAAATCTGTGTATTTAAATAAAGAAAAATAGCGATTGTGCAGACTAAATAAGGAACTGAATAAGCTGTTTTCCAGCCGCCATGTTAAGTGAGCTAGGAAATCCGATTCAGGCTATGCCATGTAAACACGACAGCGAAAAACGGTTTACGAAAATCGGTTTTCGTCTTCCGGAAGATGTGTTGCATGTAAACGTAGTGACTATTTGTTCAGTATCGTCCACGTTGTCTTGAGGTTTGCGATTGATTGCTGTTATTTGGGTAAAGGTTTCATATACATAGGCATAATTTCTCAGTACTTAATTACGACATACCTTACTTTAAAATACGCGTTTTGCAAATGTCTATCAAGCGCCGTTACATTTAGGCTGCCAGCTTTTGTAATATTGAAGTATGAATGAAAAATCCACCAAATACGGCACATTTGCTTCCGATCGCCTAAATTGGAGGCTGCGCAACGCGATATTCATTTGTTGTAGACCACGTGATTATAGGTTCGTTCAAAGGGCTGCAGGACTGCAGCTTCCTGCAATTTCCTGCAGCAGCAAAGCAGACAGTGGGTTCGTTCAAAGAGCTGCAGGGCTGCAACCGCGCATGCGCAGTACGGAAATTCGTGTTCAAAGAGCAATCCTGCAGCTTCCTGCAGCCTACCGGCCGTTCAAGGAAGCTCCCGGCTGCAGCGTCCTGCAGCTTGCTGGCTGCATGAGCTACAGGAAAAATTTCCTCCTGCAGCCTGCTGACATCATTGGTACCCGCGCATGCGCGGTAGTGTCTGCTTTGCTGCTGCAGGAAGTTGCAGGGAGCTGCAGTCCTGCAGCTCTTTGAACGAACCTAGTACCGCGCACGCGCGGTAACGATGACGTCAGTCAGGCTGCAGGAGGATATTTTCCCTGCAGCTCATGCAGCCAGCAAGCTGCAGGATGCTGCAGCCAGGAGCTTCCTTGAACAGTCGGTAGGCTGCAGGAAGCTGCAGGATTGCTCTTTGAACACGAATTTCCGTACTGCGCATGCGCGGTTGCAGCCCTTCAGCTCTTTGAACGAACCCTATGTGGCTAGCGAATCACAGCACAAAGAAGAGTATCGTCGTCTGCCAATGGTAACCAAACCTCGCCGCCACGCAACATGCAAATAAGAATTTTTGATGCGGTAATGTTTTTATATATGAAACCGCACAATGGTTACAGGATGTGTAGATTAACGTCTTAACATGAATTTTCAATTATTTCATTTTCGAAATCCCTTGATTACACTTTCAGGCAGATGATAAAATAAATAAAACAAGCTTTACCTGCTCTATGGTTGACAGGTTCTTGTATGTTCTTTTCTCAAACTAGTTAAGTGTGCCAGTAATTCTTTTCTTTTGAGTTCCATGAAAACATTTCTTTGTAAAATATATAAATAATTTTTGTATGTGTAATAAATATAATGTATTGGAGAGGTGTCTTTTCATTCAACATAGACCTAGTACTGAAAAACATTAAATAGTTTTTAAAAAATGAACAAACTTGAAACAGTTTGAGAAAATTTATCAGTCCAAGAATTTAAAAAATTTGATGTTTCATAAATATGGTATCGAAAGTATCTTTTCATTGTAAAAGCTGTAAACGATGAAAAAAAATATATAAAGAAATGCAGTTACAACATTTTTGTCTAAAAGTTTAAATAAATCACAAGTTTAATGGCTGATAAATATGTGATTGGGATGTATATATTTTTAATTTCAACATAGAACTGGAAAATAGTGAAATAAGGCAATACTAAAGGATGAAACTGACAAATATGCACTGAAAAAATAACACCGAAAAATAACACCGCTAATGGCAGAAAATAACACCGAAATCTGCCATAAAATAAAACGAAATTTTCCTGTCCCTACTAATTGGTCATGTGTTTGCTGATGCTTTCTTTGGTATTAGCACTATAACACACTTTTTAAAATCTGTAGGGTGCTCCCCAATTTCATATGATTTGTATGAGATGGAACAGTTCTTCATGTAGCTGTATGTCAGTAGCCTTAATGATTTCTCAATTCCAGTGGCTTTTGTAGATTTTAGCTGCTTGTCTGCAAGATCGAACTCATCGTGCAGGATATAGTCTCCCCTTCTTCCAGATCAACTTCCTCAATGTTCTCCAGTTCCAGAACTTCATTATTTCCTGATTACAGTTATCTGTATTTTCTCCACCTTTATATCGTTTTTATGCCAATACAGTACTATTCCATCTTCATTTTAGACTCAATTACATTTTAATCTTCTATTTCCAAAGAACTGTATGATTAATTTATAGGCACATACCAGCTTTTCTACCTTGATCATTTCATTCACCTCTTTGTACCAGTTCCCCAAAAATTGTGGTAGAGTCTTTTTGGGCTCTTGGTTGATTTCATCCCTCAGCATTCTACAATGACTTTGTCCTACCTCAGTGTTGTCTTGTTTCAATCTTACATCTTAAATTGATTTTGGTTATTATGCTTTATATATAATTCATTCTTTTTCATGCTGTGCCTTCTACTCCCAATTACTTTGATTGCTGCTCAAAAGATTTTACTTTCAAGGACTCTCATCTATCTTCAACGTTTTTAGTGTTGTTCATTTCTTCCTTACGAGTCAATCTTAATGTATCACTCTTTAGTCTACACAAATCCCATTTCTCAAAAGTTATTTTGTTAAGTTTTTTTGGATTTCTGATCACATTTTCCTTTCACTATGTTGTAGCCACTATCAAAGGCTGGGCTTGATTCCAGAAGTGTTGTTTAAGTAGTATGAAGTCAATCTGATATCTCAGAGTTTAAGCACCCAGGGGCAACTGGGAAATCTAGGAAAACCCAGAATATTTCATCCATGAGAAATCCAGGAAATGCCAGGGACTTTTTTTAGAATTTCTGAAATTTTTCATTATATTAGTTAACAGTTAGTTTTTGTTACTTTAGCTGATTCTTTAGCCCACAGTTGCAGTAAAAAAATATAAAAACGAGAGAACAACAAAAAATACATATTTAGTTGAAAAGAAAATATGTGAGTACAATAACTAAGTACAGTTCACACAGAAGTGACTCCAACAGTGGACTGAGTCCAAGGATTTAGATCAATTACTATGTATACTTTGTAACAACGAAGTGCTTTCAATGAGTGTAACATCTCATCTGTTTACATTTCTAACAGGTTGCAGAAAAAATTGAGAATAGTTGTTTGAAAAGCATTACTTTCAAAGTAAATGTCCTTTTCCATAAGACTTGTACTATGAATTTCTTAAATCACCAATGGTTTGACAGCTATTAAAAATTAACAGAAACTAAGAAAAATATTGGACTCAGAAAAACAACCATTTATGCCACTATTAAAAATTTTGACGTTATATTTATGTTTGTTGTATCTTAAAGGGTAACAGACTATAAAAAGGCCAAGTTTTAAGGTTCTAGACATTCTCAAGCTCACTGCACCATTATTTTATCCTTTTTGCAAATAGGAGTTACATGTGTTCTGTCAGAGTCATGTGGAATTGTTTGCTGTACTTTCAAAAACTGGTACAAAATGCAAAAATCATAAACTCTACCTAATTCCAGCAGCATGGTGTATTTCATGTGTATTTCATTACTGCTTGGTCTCAGTACTGGTGTTACCCTGCATATATTTTCACTATGTGCCAGACCATTTATATGGAAAATTGCCATTTCATATATTTTTTGCAAGTTATACTGTAAATAACAGAGCAGTTTGCTTTCTTTCCACAGCTAGTAGAACAGACAAATTGTAAGGTATACAACAAGATGAGAAAAACATATGTTAGTTTTGGTACTTACAAAATGTTCAATTTCATTAAGACTTCGGCAGCATTTAATACTTCTCTCCAGGTCGGGAGTCAATTTTCCAATTTTTGCAATACTGTTCATCACAGAAATTGCTTTTGCTCTCACACTCCTGATAACAAATAATAAAAGAATATTGAAGACACATGTCGACATGTAATATTTATAATTCCCAACGTTGACATGTTATACATATATTCCCCAACCATACTCTTTAAAGACACAATGGAATTTAGAAATATAAAGGCATTCAAAACAATATTTACACCTGACATAGCAAGGCTGTGCTGTATGCATCCCCACCACTGTGACACAACCCTCCTATCCCCCCTTCCCTCCCCTATTTCCACACCTATGAGTGTAATTCGAAGTGTGGCAGCCGGAGCTGACAGTTGTGAGACTGTGTTGTGTGAATGTTCTATTTCTGAAGAAGGCCATGGCCGATAGCTGAAGTATTGTATGTCTGTGTCTTTTTAAATGCCTGTTGCAGCTCGTTGTCATGTCATTGTGGTGAGTTGTAAACTGTCCTCATCACTACATTGTTAATTCCAACCTGGACTTCCCATTCGTATATAAAAATCTAATGAAAGGAGGAGGGGAAAGGTGTGTGTGTGTGTGTGTGTGTGTGTGTGTGTGTGTGTGAGAGAGAGAGAGAGAGAGAGAGAGAGAGAGAGAGAGAGAGAGAGAGACTAGGATTGATGAATCAAAGAAATAAGTAAGATAAACTTCAGTGATGTATATCCTTATATGCTGAATACAGATGAATAGGCTGTATTTAGTTAGGCGTTTTGTTGATCAAAAATAACTGTAAACTCTATTCAACACCAACATAACTCAAGATCCAACAGCACACAATCATAGCATGTGGAAAAAGTTATCATTGCATGTAGAAATAAGATTACCAAATGTACTGCAGTGATATAATTACAGTATTCACATAATCCACTTTCAGCAACTATCATGGCATACACCATGAACTCGAAAATCATGAAATATTAGTAGAAACAAATCAATATATTTCTGACAAGAGCAAGTTTGTGAAAGTATCAGCTGTTTTATGCTATGAACGAGAGATAAGACAAGGAATAATGCCATTAAGTAAGAGATTTTGATTGTGCATTAAGAACACTCTGCTTCAGCACAACACTCTGTCAAGCAATTTTAATTTCTAATTATCACTGTTTCAAATGGTTAGTGTTTTGTACTTAAATAATGGGGATAGGTAGACCATCAGTTGATTTGTTTGTATTGTTACTATTGTGGGAAAACAATAATTTATACAGTGGTTGAATATTTATTTTCATCTTTGGCTGAGCAGCCAGGTAGTACTGTTTTAGTTGTTCCTTATTTTTATTATTATTTTGTTGTTACAGTGAGTGATATATTCGAGTTTTTTGGGGTTTGCTAAAAGCCAATAAAGTAAAGTTTTGTTCCTGTATTTTTCCCTATTATTTGGAAAAAAGAATGCAGGAAGCTTGCTACAAATTGGTCACCCTGGAATTACAGAAATAAACAGAGATTGCAAACAGTACGCAAAATGAGGAAGTGTTTAGTAGCACGAAATTCAGCGAAAAGGAATGGAAGAAAAGATTTTTATGTCTGCAATACGAGTTGCAGCAGCAGACTGAGGATCTACAAACACAAATAGCCATCCAAGATAATACAAGTTTTTTTTTTCAAGAAACAATAGATACGACAGATAAATCTGCTGCAGATTCTACAGCAGGTTCCACTACGAAGATGAAAACACAAATACCTAAGTTTCAACCGGACAATCCTGAATTTTGATTTACAAGTTGAAGTTACCCTTTATGCAAAACAACATTACCAGTGATTATACAAAACTCGCTGTAGCAGTTAACAGTTTACACATATGGGCAGTTGAAATTGTGTTTGACGTTATTTTGAAACCCCCCCCACAGCAGTGGTACCTACACTTAAAAGACGCTATAGTTAAAGGGATGTGGGAATCGTTAAGTCAACAAATGAAACAAATGCTTCAGTTCAAACACACTGGCGATAGAACACCATCAGAATTCTGACAACACAAGAGGAGTATAGAAGAAGAGAAAGAAATGTCAGACGAAACATTACAACACATTTGGCTAATGCAACTTCCAGTTTCCGTGAATGCAGCAGTGGTGGCACGTGATAAGAGAGACATTAATTCAGTGCTTGCAGTTGCAGAAACAGTGCATGGTATAGGTGTAATGTAAATAATTAGCGATATCAGTACCTGAGAAACCTTGGCTATAGATCATCGACAACAGACAAATGCCAGTGAACATCTATGTCATTTACAGCATTAGATGGACGCGATACAGAGATGATTGTTGGAATTTGCATTAGACAAACAGGTTCACACAAAATAAAGTAAAGGGAAGTATCCATCCAGCCTGCGAAACCAAGTAGACATGCAGATGACACTCCCTCTTCAGGCCTGTAGTCCTGCAACACAACCTCCAATTGGGTGCCCACGACCTAGTTGCGTGGGCAAAGAAATGGAGACTTGCATTCAATATAAGCAAGACTCAGGTATTAGCAGTCTGCAGAAGATGCTTCCTCGCAACCCTTTCTCAAATACAGGTCCAGGGTGAAATTGTCCCATGCGGTAAAACCACCAGATACCTTAGGGTAAAGCTGGACCGATCTCTCACCTGGAAAGCCCACATAGAGGAAACTAGATCTAAGGCCCTACGAATGATGAGGATGTTGTATCCTCTTCTAAACCCTACAACACTCTCGCCAGAAGCAGGGATAACCCTGTACAAGGCCCAGATCAGGCCTCACCTAGACTATTGGGCCCCTGTATGAGTAAATGCAGCCAGAACCAACATTCACAGACTGCAAACTGTGCAAAACAGGGCACTCCGCCTTGCACTGCACCTGCCGCCAAGATTCCCTGTAGCCCCCCTGCACCAGCCGGCAGGGTCCCACAGTTGAGTCACCCCTTCTCCCACCTAGCAGACAACTTAACCGAAAAACGCGAAATTCTGCAAACCCTAAGTTGAGGGCACTAGGGTCCAGAGTGCACTACATGCACACCACCAGGTGGCCGGACCTTCTCTGCACCAACAAGTAGTAACAGTGTCAGCTGAGAAGGACCTGGCATAATAACTCGTGCATTTCGGAGGGGGGCGGGGGCATATCTCATTGAATTCACCTAAATCACAATCTCATCACCACAACCTTTATCTACTCTCTGTCTATCACCTCTACCTATCGCTCAAATTTCACAAAGAAAAAAAAAAAGAAAAAAAAGAAAAAAAAACACCACTTGTATATATTTTATTTAATCTTGTCTGAGCTACATCTGTAATTAATTAACAGGCTACATATTCTAGATTACAAATAAAACTAAGTACTATACATTCATATATACAGTCATGATTTTCACATATCATATGTCATTATTGTCCATATCAGACTCATAGCTATCTCCAGTGTTTGGCACACTTCACTGCAACATCATTGGCCAGCCACAGGTCTTGGCAAGTGCACGGCGCCGGCAAGGATGGACAGCTCAGCTTCTATATATGTAAGTACCCTACTAGTAGCAGTAAACAGCAATGAAGAACACCCCCGAGAAATAAAATTCAAGATAACAGAAGAATGTCGTGCAGGACAAAGAAGAAGATGCCTGGAGACACAGCCCTGAATAGGCTCACTCTCATTCATTCATTACTCATCAACAGGGACAGGAAAAAATCGAATTTTTTATGGCCAAAATCAGTGTTATTTTCAGTTAATCTTTCACCATTTTCAGTGCTATATTTTTGTCATATTTAACAATTTTTCAATGATATGTTGACAATTACACTATTCATGAGATACGGTGGGTCAAAATTGATATAGATATTGAAAAAATAATTTTACCAAGAAATATAGATGCAAATATGTAACTAAAAATTCTTTTTTTTATATATACACCAAGTATTTTAAATAGGTCTACTGGGGAAAAAAAATTGCCAATGATTGTATACAGCAAGTTATCCCTTTTTTTCAGGTCGACAAACTGTTTTCCACACGAGGAATTTTTTGCCGACTAAAATAATTGTGTTATATTGTCGCAATTTCTCAGAGATTACCAATATTGAAAAATAGAGGGATATATTTTAATGCAGGCTAAAGAAAAGTCTTTGCCTTCGCAGCAGTATTGTAAATAAATAAAAAGTCTTTCCTACAAGAGAAATATGTGACAAGGGTCTCATATTTTTAAAGTACTTCTCAGGAACAAAATATCTTTAAATATGTAGAAAAGGTATTTAACTCAAGGTTAAAATGTGACAAAAATGAATTTTCGTAATATTTTTTAACGTTTAGTCAAATCTGGCTTTGAGACTAAGATTATAATATATGTTTTGGTACAAGTTAGAGTTTTAAATTTTGTTTCTCGTCAGTAATACAGACTTTTAATACAGAAAATTTCTTTTAATAGTTCTCTTATTTTTTTTATAAGTAGTAAGGCTCATTTATGCTCTGCCATTTGAGGTGTTTTTCAGTTGCGGATCTTTGACTCCGGGACACGAATTCTGTCTCCTCCCCGCCCCCCCCCCCCCCCTCCTGCTTGGTGCCCTTTTGTTGCACCCACCTCCCCCAAATAAATGACATTTTTACAAATAGCTGGACAAGTGGTGTAAAAACAAAACTCAATTCCATCAACAATCAAAATAAACTTTACATGTGGCAGCAGCGGAGTTGCTGTAATGTTGGCAACGAAATGTTCGTTTTTGAGCATAATTGACTGATCGGACAAAAACTTGTTGATGATACAGCAAGAACAAGATTATTTATTTCGGGTCAACACACTAAATATTATTCCCCTCATTCTATGTGATTGACTTTTCGAAGAGCAGTCAAAGATCTTAGCAAACATCAGCACATTACACCAATGCTTTCGTAAATAAAAGTTTACCGACTAGGTTAAAATGGACAAAGTCCAGAAGATGATAAAATGAGCATCCACAAAAGAAAGTGTTTGTTTAAATCCAGTTGCAGTGATTATAAGAATGAGAAAAATCAAACATCAAGTCCGAAAATATAATACATGTCGCTGCGAAACAGTAACAATAACAATCAAGGCTAACAATGACAGAGCAGTCAAACTGCTTAATATGACACTGTTGAAAGACCTTGCTAAATCGCAGTTCCGTTACCCAAAGCTGCGCATGCACAATACACCAAATTTACAAAGTGCCAGGTCGGCATTCGATCACAGAAAATAATCTCAAACGGTTTCGAATGCTAGAAACATTTCGGTGAAGAAATCTATCAAAATGTGAAAACAATCATCTCAATATTAATTACCGTAATATCTTCATAACTTAACAGAGAGAGAGAAATAAGCTTGCCGACAGTTATTGATCGGAAATCTTACTACTTGGAATATGTGCGTCTAATAGTCCTTTGTACTACAAGGCACCATCCCTTGTACAATCTAGTGCATTCGACATCGAACATTTTTAAATGCCTGTTACGCAATCTGATTTGGAACACACTTCCATGTATCATCATTCCATTGGCACACTTGCCCGTTTTACGTGAACCGTTGGTGTCAGTTGTCTGTCACTTTTCGAAAGGCAGTAAGTGTACATGTGTTTTAAGTTTTACCTTACACGATTTATTGAAACAGATGTCGAGTGGTTGGTGAATTGACGTCATCCGCCTGGATGGGACACGATTAGAACTTTTTTTTTTTTTTCACATAATAAATAACTTGCTTCTTGAAATCCTAGTGCTTCATTACAGTTCACATACCCCAGCACATCACAAAATTCGACGAAATAATACGTGATATCAGAGTGGGGCAACTCGTGCAAGAATCCTAAAGCCTTATGTGTTATTGGTATTTACGTGAAGAAATTTATTTTTGTTGCTACTTATATTTGAAAGGCTGCTACATTTGAAGTTGAGCAATACTAAAGTTCTATTTCCTTCATTGGATGGTGTATTAAAATTCATTATTCAAAAATAAAATTAGACTCATCTTCCTTTTTATTTATTTTATTTTATTTTATTTTATTTTTTATTTTTTTTTTATTTTATTTTTTTTTTTTTTTATTTTTTTTTAGCGCAAAAGTATTTGTGCCTGCTAAGCGAGCTTGTGTAGCACTAGCACTGCTTATATTAAACAGGAAAGGTTACTTGGGGCGGTTCCTAGCACCATTTATCAGAACTATTCAAAGTGAGGTCGTTTCGTTTTATGACATCGTCTTTCAGCGGATCTATGAAAAATAATATAAATAAAGCAAACGAAAGTGAACAGTTATGCAATGTAAACTACAACATTCTTAACTAAGGGTATGCAGATGACACTTGCGATTCGGGATTTGGTAGTATTTGCCCATTATGCACCGAATCTCGAATCCGAAGCCAGCATACTAGATTCGGAGAATAACGGATTCGGCCGAACCGCTCGGACACAACTCTACTTAAAACTTTCTCTCTGAGACACCGATTCTACCTATACATATATAAAGATGTGTGGCCATGAAGGGCAGTGAAAGAGTAAATCTTTACAAGCAGAATAACACACACTCTTTATTGCAAACGATAAAAACATAAATTCAGATACAGTACTTACTTTATGTAGTCATAGGAATCCTTAACATGGCGCAATTTCTCAGCCTCCATGTTTCCAGTGAGCTCCTTGCGATAGCGAGCAATGAATGGTATGGTGTTGTCTGTGTCAAACAGGTTTATGACATTTTGAGCTATTTCAGGGTTTATTTCTTGCAGATCTGCAAGCAGGTCTGCATCCCTCCAGTACATATCAGCATGCTGAAAATCCCAAACAATGTTTTAAATCTTATTCAAAAGTATTATGATTAAATACAATCTTTAACAATAAAGTTTGGTGAATAGTCCCATAACATTAACGTAAATGAACTGTGAATTTCTATCCTTTGAATTTGCCACCTCCCATAACTATGCACTGCTGACCTCTGCAATACATGTCCCGCAACTTTGCACGATGTCTTCCTTTGGGATTGTGTTCAAAAGCCTCATCATGTTTGACTGGATGTTAGGAATATGTCAAATCTCTTCCCTTTCAAAGAGAATAGGAAGGAGTAAGGAGGAGTCTGGAGGATTGAGATCTGGCGCGTATGATACATGTTCAAGTTGCAACACACTCTTTTCTAACAGGAACTGTTTGATGATATTAACTGTGTGTGGGCAAGCATTATCATGCAACTTGATCATGCATCATACTTGCTGTAGCTCAATCCTCCAGACTTGACTCAAAAATTCGGTTTGAAAGTAAAGAGATTTGACAGTATTTCTGACATCCAACAAAACCTGATGAGGCTTTTGAACACCACCTCAAAAGAAGACTTTGTGCAAACTTTTTGGCACATGTATTGCATAGCTCAGTGGTGCATAGTTATGGGAAGTGACTATTTCGAAGGGCAATAACGTAGCTGCAAGGTCATCTACATTAATGCTACAGGACTATTCACTGAACATTACTGTCAGAAGTTGTAAATTACAAGAAAGTGAATGCACTACCCCTGGAATGCCCCATGGAGGTCAATTATCATATTTTAAAATGCTTTATTTTAGAAAATGGAAAGATATTTCATATTTATTGTCATTAATAATGATTTTACTGCTTTTTACATGGGTGGTAATAATAATAATAATAATAATAATAATAATAATAATAATAATATAGGCACATTCTTATTTGAAGTTGATAAAATTTATTTTTAATCGATACTGAACAAAAATAAGGGACACCATATTATTGATCCATAAAATTGCTTACATTTTCAATGTTTCTATAACCATATGTGACAAATGGTGTTTTCACAGGATTGCTTGACTATTCCTAAATTATACTTTTTTCTGTAACAAATAAGTAGTACTTTACTCATGCACATTTTGCATATTTTCTTACTTAGACATGAATCTCATGCAGATTTTTTACATATGAAGCAAATGTCTCTAGTTTTGTTTTTGTTGCACAATCCAACTTAACAAGTTTTTCGTATCATTCCTTTAGATGTTCCTTCTTCCCTGTCAGCAGTCAAAATAGATGGAGTGTGGAGTTGCTCAGGGCGAGAACTTCTGACTGGTACCACCAAACAAACGCATAATAGCCACTACAGTCAATAATGTATGAAACTGATCATTGTTGTCTAACAAAAGTGCCATTTGGATAAATTGCATACACAATTGACCGCCATCGAGAACCAATGGTAAATGTGTAAAAATCTTATAAATTTGCAGTTACAAACCAAAATTATTAAGGTAACTTAAACATCGTCTAAAATATTTATGGACGTTTCCATCGGTTCTTGATGGAACATAGACATATTAAATAACTGTATACATTGTATATTTGTTCCACAATAATATTTATTTTGTTGTGAACTAGCATTTGGCTTCTTAGATTGTAATAAAATAGATGTTCATATAAAGGGATAAAATTTATACTTACATTTTAGTATTGTAGCTTAATCTATGTAAATGTTAGCAGGTGACTAAATGCTAAGTGCAGAGATTATGTAAAATACAGATGTATTTTATCTGATGCATTTTACCATTCTGTTTTAACAACTTTTTATCCATGAAGATGGTCTATGACTGAAACTGGTAGATGTATAAGGTTTTGAATAACCAGCTGATGGTTTTTAAAAATGCATTTTATGGATTACAATGTATGGCCAGGGGTGGGAGTGAGATGTAAGGGAGGGGGAGGGGGTGCAGTATGCTACATTGTGTAGTAAAGCAGAACAAAGTAGGGTTACATAGAAGAAATTGTGCAAAGACAATACATCACAAGTGTATAGCTCCATGACTGTTGTTAAAATTATATATGGTCTACCACTATAATGTGGGGTAGCTACCCCTTTCAATCTTAAGGTAGACAGTAAAATAAGGGAGCTATGTATGCATTATATGCAGTATTAAGGTGGCTTAGTCAGTAAAGTTAAGGTTGTAAAACGTGTAGTACGTAAAGGGACTGAAGTACAGCAATCTACTGAATACTGCAGTAACTTATAAGAAGAAAAAGAGCTAATCAGTCAATGAGGAATTGTATGCGCACATCATACCTTGCTTGTGGTTCAGTGAAATTAACTATTGATTTAATTGTATTTTTACATCTTTATCAGTTTTGACACCCTATGGGATAGGTTTACTATGAAAGGTACTAGAATGAGTTACGACTCAAAACAGTTGGTAGGGGAGGGCATTTTAGGAGGCAACTACACCAGATAAATGAAGACAATATGTACTAGAGAAAACATAGTGATAGAATGGACATTAATTTGTGAGTTATATATAAAGCAGAGCAAGTACAGAATTGAGCAAAGGTGAAAATTTTCAAACAGGTAATCTCTGCACTTAGTGTTTTACAAAAACAACTACAAATAAGAAGCAACAACTATACTGTATGAATACCTTGTACATTTTCAATTATCTTCAAAGTATGTGGATAAACAATCTAGAAAAACCTTGTTTCTTAAAACTGTTTGTTCATTTAGTAGATTACAGTCTTGTAATTTAGATTGCTTATATATTTCTAGTTCTTCAAGGAAGTTCATTTTAGCTCCTTTATTTACAAAGTGCAAAATGTCTTACCTTATCAATACTTGGAGCTGTCCAGCCAGGTATATTGGCCAGAATGAGAGAGCATTTAAAACTAGATTTCAGGAACACCTCCCTAATAAAAAAAGAGATAATTCCTATAGGTCTACTTTTGTCCAACACCTCTACACAGACACTGAACTACTCCCTTATTTTATTGTCTATCTTAAGATTGAAAGGGGTAGCCATCCCACATTATAGTGGTAGACCATATATAATTTTAACAACAGTCATAGACCTATACACTTGTGATGTATTGTCTTTGCACAATTTCTTCTATGTAACCCTACTTTGTTCTGCTTTACTACACAACGTAGTAATGTAGCATACTACACCCCCTTCCCCTCCCTTACATCTCACTCCCACCCCTGGCCATACATTGCAATGTCTATGCACTGTTACTCAAACTTTCCTTGGTTGCTTTCTCTTTTTCAGGTTCCTTACCTCTATCCCCCACCCCTTCCCGACAATCCCACTCAGTCATCAACTACCATCCACCACTCTAACCCCCTACCGCCCCATAAATATTTGGACACATATTCCAATTGTAATTTCTGGTAATTATGTCCCCGTCTCCTCCCCCCTCATATTAATGATTGGTTACATTATACCTCCAATTTGTTAAACTGCACTATGCAATAGTCATTATCATTGTGATAGTGACTTGTTTATTTTTAGGATACTGGTCACCACATACTCTTAATATGTCTTAGAGCACCATGATCTGCTCTGCAGGATTGTCCTCTTTGGTATATTTCTATCAAGTTGACTGTTGAGCTTTCTTCAGTTGTCTGACTAGATGCACCTATTGTAACACTAACTTAATATTACTGTAACCAATCACATTTTTTGCACATTAGTTCACGTATCTTAATGCTTATAACCCACATCGTTAACTTAGTTGTATGAGAATCACTTCTCAATTCATCCCCACTAATATTTGAAGCCATAGACACAATGACACTTTGTTTATATTGACAGTTGCCCTGATAGCGGCATTCAAAGTGCCCTACTAGTGTCTCATGGCTAGTTCTGAAATATTCTTCCTATGGCGCCACTTATCATTGTACTTCTTATACTACTGAATATTAAACTGTTAAGTGACATTGTACTTCTTATACTATTGAATATCAAACTTCTTATTGTTACTATTATTATCATTGTACTTCTTATACTACTGAATATTAAACTGTTAAGTGACCGATTTATCAGTCACCTGCTCCTCTTTTTACACTTTTATTGTCAACTACACTGATTATTACTGTTTTTCATCCCACTCCTGTTTTTTCCTTATTTATTTTTACCCTTTCATTATGAGGCGCAGCCATAGATAGTAGCTGATTGTTATTCCTTGCATAATCTCTGCACTTAGCATTTAGTCACCTGCTAGCATGTACATAGATTAATCTTACAATACTAAAATGTAAAGGTAAATTTTATCCCTTTATATGAACATATATTTTAATACACTGTATTTGTTTCAAAACTGCATCACTCGTTGTATTACAAACTTTCACATTCAGATCAAATAAACTGACTTTTGTATGTTTTATATAGTTTACTGTAATACCAATAAAGTTGTTTGCCTATACAGAGACCAGAAGAAGGGCACTCAAGTGCCCGAAACCGGTCATCACAAATAAATTATTAGAAGCAACTGGTCGCTGCATTTTGTGGATTATTAACCAGATGATGATATTAAACTCTGACCCAAGAAATGACAGCCAGGTACTTTGACCATGAGTTACTTGCATAGTGATGCTGACAGCTCCTTCAGACAGTATCTACAGCTGCTTGTCATATCACTACATTTTCGGGATTGTTAAGAATATCCTATACTTCATAGTATAATGTTTTATAGGTATTAATACACAATTTTGTGTATAGTACATTTTGGTAGGGTGATAATATGTTGCCATTGTAATGCAATATACTCTTTAACAAAGAGAAAGTGTTTCCACAAATTGTGACAAGACCATTTCTTGGGAAGGATTTTCTTTTGTCAAATGTACATTGAACAAGCTGTAAAGAAATCTCATCCAATATGGAAAGGAATTTAAAGTTCGGGTGGAAGAACAAAAATCTTTAGTGTTTGCCAATGACTGTATAATTTTACAAAGATGGTAGAGTGATGGATCAGTTCACTAGAACTGATAGTGTCTTGGAGTTTATTAGATGAACATTAACAAACGTAAAACAAGGGAAATGAAATGCAGTCAAATCTGGTGATTCTTATGGTACTATGTTAGGAAATGCAACACTAGCATCACTACAAGTATTTAATGAGTTTCGTTATTTGTCAGAAAAATAAATGGTGATGGTTGAACCACACAGGATAAAAATGAATACTGGTATAACAAGGAATGAAAAATTTTATTTAATAAAAGACATAAATTTAATTTTATGATGATTTTTAACATAGCTTGTCATGAAAGCAGCAATTGTAACAGTTTATTTATTGTAAATCCAGTTGGATGTAAGTCGGTCTGTTTATTTGCATTTACAGTAAATAAATTTTATGAAGTACTTCCTGAAGATTCTAGTGTGAAGAATATAGAAGTGTAATATAGATGATAAACAGTACTACTAGGACAGAACAGAGACATTTGTAATTTTGTTTTAGTATCATTATCTCCAGTGGATAATGATAGGCATGCAGATAACCTGGAATGTGTATCACAGTGGAATAGAGCAGACTGCTGTCATAGTACGTACACAAAATGTCATGTGTGCAAAGTGACCGACCCAGGCAAGACAGAAATTCCAAATACTGACATCAACATACTGTGAGCTAATATATACGCATTTGTGACAACATTTCAGTGTTTGCTGTGCTGCCAGTGTAGTGGGATTGGGTGCCACTCACAATGCCTGTCAACTCAGTTTGGGAAGTAATAATTGTTAATTATGTATATATTTGAGGATAGGTTGCTGCACATCTTAGAGATGTCTTGATGAGCCACAGAAATAACTTACTAAAGATGGTCGTCGTCAGACAGAGAAACACACACACACACACACACACACACACACACACACACACACACACACACAAAAGACTGCCATCTCTGGCCAATGTGGCCAGACTGCAGGACTCAGGACAGCCAAGGCAAAAGAACCAGTGGTAGGGGAGAGGAGGCAGCATGGAGAGGGAAGCAAAAAGGAATTATGGTGACACACAGTTGGGGTTCGGAAATATGCCAGTGCTGTCTTATGGGCAGGAAGGAAGGGAAGGGGGAGACTGGAGTGTGTGGCAGAATGGAAGTTATTTGTGAGGCTACAGTGCAGGCAGGGAAGGGGAAGGAAGGTTGGTGGGGATAGGAACTAGCGAAAGTTTAGACCTGGGGGATTATGGGAGTGTAGTATATATTGTAGGGAGAGTTCTCACCTGCTCAATTCAGAAAATCTGATGTTTGTGGGGAGGATCCATATCGCACAGGCTGAGTAGCAGTCACTGACGTGAGACACACCATGCAGGGCTATATGCTCTGCAACAGGATGGTCCAGATGTATCCTAAGTACAGTTTGATGACGGCCATTCATGTGGATAGACAACTTGTTACTAGTCATGCAGAAAGTGGCACAGTGGTTGCAGCTAAGTTTGCAGATCACATGGCTGCTTCCACAGGTTGACCTACATTTTATGGGATATGAAATGCATGTGATGGGACTGGAAAAAGTGGTGGTGGGATGATGGGTAGGATAGGTTTTGCATCAAGGTTTATTGCAGGAATATGACCCATGGCGCAAGGGGATGGGAGTAGAGATGGACAAGGATGTTACATAGGTTTAGTGGCAGTGGGATACCACTGTAGGAGAGGTGGAGGCGATATTGGATAGGGTATCTCTCATTTTAGGACATGATAAAAGGTAGCTGAAACCCAGGTAGAGAATGTGGTTTAACTGCTTTAGTCCTGGGTGGTACAGAATAACACAAGGGGTGCTGCTTTGAGAAAGGAGGAAGGAGGAAGGAAAGAAGTATAGTGTTTAATGCCTCATTGACAGCGTGGTCATTAGAGGCGGAGCTTATGCTCGGGTTGTTTTGGTAAGGATGGGGAAGAAGTCGGCCGTGCCCTTTGAAAGGAACAATCTCAGCATTTGCGTGTAATGATTTAGAGAAATAACATAAAACCTAAATCTGGATGGCCAGAGATGGATTTGAACTACCATCCTCCCGAATACGAGTCCAATGTGTTACCACTGCACTCTCCTTTGAAGCCGGAGATAGCGATTGTGAGGGGGATGGTGGGTGATTGGAATGATGGGGCATATGAGATTTATTTCTGAACAAGATTTGGAGGGTAATTGTCAGCGAGGCCTATGACATATTTGGAGAGGAACTAATTGTCAAATGCAGATGTGACAAGCACATGTGATTAAGCTATATGGAAAGGACTTTTTGTAGCGGAATGGTTGGCAGATTTTGAAAAGGAATATTATAGATGGTTAGTAGGTTTGATGTGGACAGAAGAACTGATGATGTCATCCTTAAGCTGAAGGTCAACAATGAGGAAGGTGGATTGTTGGATTGAGTAGGATCAGGTGAAGTGAATGGAGGAGAATATGTTGGGGTTTTAGGAGAATGTGGAGTGTGTGTGTGTGTGTGTGTGTGTGTGTGTGTGTGTGTGTGTGTGTGTGCGCGTGTGTTTTGATGACGTTGACAATTTGAACTGTAGAGATGGGAGTTATCCCTACAATACATTCTTCAACCAGGCCTTCCTACCTCTTTATCCCAAACCTTGGCTATTTTGAGTGGTGTGTGAATGTGCGATCGTGTGTGTGGGGGGGAGGGGGGGGGTGATGCGCGCGCTAGGGCGCGCGTGTGTGTGCGCGTGGGTGTGTGCGCGTGGGTGTGTGTGCTGTCTTGTGTACTTGACGTGTGCACACATTTTGTATATATATTTATTTTATTTTATTTTCTCCCCTCACCCGCCTCCTCACTCCATTCCTAAGCTGCATCTCATTATTCCCATCTAACCCATCCCCACTACCATGACGTAACCTTCCTATCCCCTCCCCCCCCTCCCTTCCCCGATTCCCTGCAGAGCGTGATTCAAAGTGCGGCAGCCAGAGATGATGGTTGTATGACTGTGTTTTGTGCCTGTGTGATTGCGTGAGTGTTCTATTTTCTGAAAAAGGCCATGGCCGATAGCTGTAAGTGTTGTATGCCTGTGCCTTTTGTATGTGCCTGTCGCAGCTCGTCGCCACGTCTTTGCGGTGAGTTGTAAACTGTCCTTAATATATTATTGATGTTGACAATTCAAATACAGTGATGTCATAGCACTACTTATCTTTGTACAAATTAGGCTTCATTCGAAGCAATGTAATTGCCACTCATGGCGACTATTGTGTTTTCAATATTGATCTCCTTCCACACCAGTTTCTGCCTAATGGGTAAAATATTTTCATATTTCACATGACAGCCTGCACATGGACAGCATGTGTGGAGCATGCTGCAAAGTAGGCCATTTGGCAACAGTTTGTAAGTCAGTGAACCATGTGACTCCTGCCATAGGCCTCAGTGTTTTCCCTTAACTTTGAGGCTGTGTCCAAGATTTGATAAGTAATTCTAAGTGTATTCTTTTAATATTGTTAGTGGCTGGGCCACTGACTGCTTTTACAGGTAGTAGGATGGAGGGAAGGAAGATTATGGATTACTGCCCTGTCTAAGTGTGGTCATTAGAGATGCAGCACATGTTATGGATAAGGCAGGATGCAATTTCAAAGGAAGTGTCCTGGCATTTGCCTGGAGTGAATTAGGATATTCACATGAAACCTAAATCTGGGTGGCGAGTAGCAGGTTTGAACCACCATCCTCTCAGAAAGAAACTCTATTGTGTAACCACTGTGCCACCTCATTTGTTAGTTTCAGGTAATCATGGGTGCACTGGTCAATATAATTAAGATATATGTCCAGGCTCTTGACTTACCCTGCACTGCAACAGCCAAGTTGTGTCTTATCCGGGGGAGGAAGAAGAAGAATAGGAAGAGGAAAAGAGAGAGGAAGAAGATGCAGCGGGGGAAAAAATGAGCCAAATTTCCCAGTATACTTAATTTTCCTTGGGTAAACATACTTTTTCCCACGATAAGCTGTAAAATCCTTTGAATGATAAAATGTTTTATTCTCCAGCATAGAACTTCTAGGAGTTAAAATGCACTTATGGTGTTCGGAGATTTTTAGTGATGTTTCGATGTCGGTAAAGGCACAACTATTCAGGGGAAGTAAGATTGGCTGGTCACAAATCAGGTGCAGACAGACAGTAACTTCTTCTTCTTCTTTTTTTTTTTTTTTTTTTTTTTTCTTTTTTTTTCTTTTAGTGTGGTAGAGCTGCAATAAAATTTAAACTCTTGCTTCTTCAAAATATTTCAGCATTTTCTTCAAAAGTATCTTGATTTTTGATTATATGTTTAAGAAGAATTCTTAATCACAGCTAAGGAATGACCATGATACATAATTATTTACAAAGCCATTGGTTGTCTTTTTTGCACAATTTGTAACCTATATTTATTTATTTATTTATTATTTAACATGCCCCATTACATAGTAATATTGCATGCTTTGAAAGAACTGAAATAAATATGATAAAAATATAATAAACTACACCTGAAGCTTGGTCTTTTCTTTAGCATGCATGAGTCTTTAAGATATATCGAACACAAATATAGCAGTAAAATTTTTAATACTGGTGTAAATGACTGGTTTTCTGGACCCAAAATAAAAGGCTGATCATCAAAGTTCAGTTTTGAATGAGAATCAAACAGTCCAAGATTTAAGATATTCATCACGTCCCTATATAAGCCCTTGGTTTCTCTTGGCCCTTGCTCCAAACTTCCCACTAGTTGCAGAGATGGGCACTCTTACTTAGTAATTACTCTTACAACATTCATTAATGGTCGACAATCCAACACACTAAAGCAGCTAAAGGAAAAAGAAACCTTGAAATTTCTGCAAAAAGTGTAGGTTCCAGTCAAAAAGTAAACTCCAATCACAAACTTTTTTTTTTCAATCTTTGGAAATACCTTAAAGGATTCAACAATATTTAGGAAAGGATAGGTTGCTACTCACCACAGTGACGCCTTATGAGCCGCAGAAAGGTACACATAACAGAATAAACAAAAAATGAAGCTTCCGGCTGTTAAGCCTTCATCTGCTACAAAGAACACACACACACACACACACACACACACACACACACACACACACACAAAGGTTAAGTTTGTGTGAGTAAGCTTCATTTTTTTGTTTATTCTGTTATGTGTGCCTTTCTGTGGCTCATCGGATCTTTAAGCTTTGTCCTCATGCAGGTAGTTCGTCAAGCTATTAAATTTCTGTGTCTAATAAATAGGTTTGATTTTTGCAAAAAAAGTAAGTGATTTTTACTGAAAATAATTGCGAATTTTATGAAAAAAATAGATGCTATAATTTCAGGTCCCTATAAATAACATATACCATCTTTTATAAATGAATAATTCCAACTATCACTAATATTGAATAATTACATACAATTTGCAAACAATGTAAAATTGCAAAGTTTTTCTTACCTTGGGTAAGGCTTTCTTGCTGTTCGATTTATTGGCCTTACTAGTTACATCTATTTTCTCATCTGCTTCTTCTATGACCTCACTCACTACTTCTACATCATTTAATTGACAGGCTTCTTCTTTTATTGTGACTTCTGAAAGCAAGTTTTCTGACTTAACATTGGTCTTTGTTTTGGTTACCCTTTGTTTTTTATTGGTTGCAGTTTTATTGCGTTTTTTAGGGGTCTCTCGTTCTAATTTTATCTTCTTTTCTGGTGAAGCTTCTTGTAGATCCGACTTAGCTTTCCTTTTGGGCTTATTTAAGTTTGGTTCTTTGGCTTTACTTTTCATGCCTTTTTTTAATTTCTTCCTGCCATTATCCGTGTCTTCATCACTATCAGCATCAACAGGTGCAAAATCACTATCACTACTGGAATGCCTTCTCTTCTTAATTTTAACTATTTCCTGTTCTTCATCATCAGAATCAGATGAATATACATAACGTTTTATGGTCTTCGTCCTCGTAAAAGCCTTATTCTCATCGTCTATGAGAATTTCTGGAATCTTGACAATTTTTGCAGGAACTGCAATGCAGTCATCATCCCCATCAGAGGGGATCACCACCGCCTCATCAGCCATTTTTACCTATTTCAAAAGAAAGCACAACAGTAAAATTCAAGATAATGCACAGAAGTACATCACACATGAGGAATAACAAATAGTATTCTTCAAAAGAGAGAGAGTGGCTGGCCAGTACTTACCTTAGTTCTGTACTGCCGATAGTGACTATGGTTAGTACAGAACTAAGGTAAGTACTGGCCAACCAATCTCTCTCTTCTGAAGAATACTTTATCATCTCTGTGGAGAATTTCCATCAATAATAAAATAACAAATAGCCAAGATTATTTTTGACCATGAAAAAATATTTACTAATGGCCACCACAGGATTGCATAAAGCAGACTGCACACACACACACACACACACACACACACACACACACACACACACACACACACGAACCTTCTGAATTTTTATTTTAGTAACAGGAGACTAGGGGTAAAGCTGAAAAAATTATACAAAACAAAATTTTATCAACTGGATTCAACAAGATCTGAAAATGACCACTGTTTTCTCAGTTATATTCTTCCTTGGATGCAATGGATTTGTTGATTGGCAGTACACAACAGTATTTTGACAATTCTTTGTGAGATTATTCATCAATCCTTCCATCAATTCAGTCTTCCAATCGTTCCTTGTGTCGAAATTCAAATCCCGAACATAAGAAGATATGAATGATAGGGATGCTGATTCCACCGAGTGCAACTTGTGGGAATTTGGAGTGGACGTGAAGCATGTCTGGATAGACAATGGTTAAACGGATCACTGGGCCAAAGTGAGAAATGTGGATTTGAATCCCGGCCCAGCACAAATTTTCACTTGTAGTCATTGTATGATTTCAGTGTCCAAGTAGCAGCCATAGTAATTCCTTTCTTTCCTCTTGTTAAAATGATATAATAACAAAGCCTTTCCCACACTGCAAATCACAGTAACTGTGTGAGTACTGGGCAAAGACACTGTGACATGTGGAAGCTTGGATTGGTCCAGCAGATATGTACAGTTAGCCGAAGCACTACAGCTGATTTGAATCCAGTTGTGAATTCATAACTTTTTTTTTTCATATTTGCTGTACCTTATTTTAACAGTGGTGGTTAGAGAGTCCACAACATGAAGCCTGAGTGACCTTGTAATGAAGCATGTTGGGATTTATTCCCATCTGCTTGCATTACTGAATCTCCCGATACCAATGATGCATAATAACAGATATGAATGTAATTAGTCTATTATCATTTTCTTTTCCAAAACTTCTGTTATTCTTATTCAAGATGTAAATAGCTGAAATATTTTTCTATTATTTGATACTGGAGAAGTTTGTTCAATTAGTAAATATTAATTAATTCATGCCATAAGTATATTGTTAAAGTTGTCATAGAATGCTAATTACTGTTTCTATGAAAACTAGGTGAATTCTTTCTCAGAATATTAAAGTAGGCATCACTATGTTTCACAAGTAATGTTAGCAAGGTTTTTCCCTCTTTAGTTTCAGTATAATTACCATTAATTATGAAGTAATTGTTTGAAAATGTATTTAAATTACATTTGGATAGGAAATATTATGCGTTTGACCAAAATTTGTATATCAATTTACTTAGTATTATTACGCTAACTTTTACTATAGCCAGTTGTATGTAACTCTTTACTTTTTTATGTATAAAATAAAGATTTTTGACTTATCTTAAGTACAGGCTCATCGACAGAAACATAAAACACACACAAAAACACACAAACATTCGAGCTTTCGCCACCACTGGCAGCTTCTTCCGGAAAAAGAGGAAGGAAGGAGAGGAGAAATGGAAGGATATGGGTTTATAGAAGTGGAAAAGGAGCCATTCCAATCCCAGGAGTGGACATATGTCTGCCTAGGTGTGCTTGGGTTTGTGTAAATGTGTGGGTGTGTGTGTATTTGTTTATCTTCCTTTTTTCCCACCAAGGTATTGTTTCGGTCGTGATCTGATGCGTAAGTCAGGTCAGTTTGAACTTTAAATTTGACTAATTATGTAAAAGTTCATCCGTGCAGAAAGTGCATTAAGTCTGTGCCACATTACTATGTACACCCCGAACCTTTTGTATTCCACACACGGTCAGTGTTAATTCAAATTATTGATGTGTGTAATGTGCATGCCTTGGTGTAATTAATGGGAATTGTAGCTGGCCATAAATGGGGACAATTGGGCACTAATAATAAATCATTAAAAGTGTCAACGAACTGCAATTTTGTGTATTGCCTTCATTATTTGTAGTGAGTTATTTCTCGCCCCATGAACGTAGAGCTACCTGCTACCGAGAACTGATCATCAACAACTTCGAGAATAATTGATCTACAACCAGGTAATGTCATAGCCTGCCCTTTCTTTCCAAGATTCCACTCACAATATCTCTCTCTCTCTTCAGGAAGAAATTATGAGTTGCAATACATGATATTTCCATCATGGCACTAAAAACTGCACTCCTCTGGAGATAAGAATCTGCTACCTAATCTGCTTGTAATTTGTTTCTTCAAATGAGTTTTGCTATGAGCAAAGTCCATCATATAGATAAACATTGTTAAGCAGGCTTTACAATCCATACTATAATACAGTTCACAATGTGAGTGAAAAGTAGAATAATGACAGGACGTAACAACATAAATTAGGATACCACAATGTTATTAGAACATCTAGCCTTATTTAGAAGTATTAACAACTTTATTTTATCCACAAGTGAGGCAAGTCGCCATAACTTGCAAAATACCTAACTTTGAATTCTTTGTTGTACTTACCTTTAGTGATCTTTACTTTACTTCCTTCAAAAGCTTTTCCATTATTTGCTGAGATGAAAGTGTCTTGTCAAGTATGAGTAAAGTTTTCTGCCTTGATCGTGAGCCCTGAAAAAACACAGATATCAGCTTCTTTTAACACACATACACAAAAGTAATGAAGCTACCTACACTAAGATAAACTGATCACTGATTTGCAGCTGAGCACATGCTTAACTCGATCGGCTGCTTCAGAACCCAGACCACCTGAATCAACCCCTCCCCCCCAAAACCCCACTCCACGATTTTCTGAATTGCACAGATAGATGCTATCCTCACAGCACATTCTCCAGTCTTGAAAATATCCACACCTCAACCTACAGTAACCTATTTTCCCCTTACAACAATTCCTCCCCCCACCCCACCCCTCTATACTATACCTCATCGATTTCTTGTATATTCTATTTCCAAGCTGCATCTATTTCAGCCCACCTAATACCTACATGCTCTGTGAGGCCCATCATCACAGAATGTGACATGGAGAACAGTAGCTGGAGATGATAGTTGTGTGTTTGTGAAGTATGCCTGTGTGATTGTATGAAGAGTAGTATGTGTTTCTTTTCTGATGAAGGCTAGTGGTCGAAAGCTAAGTTATGTATATATGAGTGTCTTTTTTAACAATATAGTAATGAGGTCAGTTTACAACACACCGCAAAGACGAGCTGCGACAGTCACATAAAAAAGACACATACACATACAACACTTCAGCTATCGGTCATGGCCCTCTTCAGAAAATAGAACATCCACACAATCACACAGGCACACAACACAGTCACACACAGCGTCTTTTTTTTTACATTCATGTGGTGGCTCGACAAATGTCTTTGCGGTGAGTTGCATACTATAATGGTTATTATTGATTTCCAACCTGGACTTTCAATTGTTTGATAAATATTCACACTATAAATAATTTCTGGCTGTTACATACTCCTGTAGATAATCTTATAAACAAAATGTCAGATATGGTGGCCTATTGTAAAGCGAGACTTTACAGACTCAAAATGCAGTTGGATCACAGATTTTCTGGTCACGATGTAACCTAGCTTTCATTTCTCACAGATGTGAGAAGTAAAGCCCCAATAACAACACTTGGTTTAGATTCCATATTAAACTGTAGTCATTTCTTTCCATGGTTGGATAACCAAAGTACGTTAATCATCAAAGTGAAATCCAGTTGAAAGACTTGGGTAAGGTTGATGAGTAACACAACATTTTGATAGTGAGGATAAAAATACAGTTAAGTCTCGAAAACTTGCTATAATGTGGACCAAAGGCTGGTCGAGTTTGTGAAAATGCCAGGTTATCAGGAATGGTGTTAAAAGAATAGGCAAGATTTTTTGTTATAAAATGCTTTATATTGTTACTTTAGAATACAATACAAATGACAGAATACAGTAACACCAAATAAATGTAAGACAATATCTAAAAAATGAAGTTCTTTACTTACTCTCAGATGGACTTCACAAAACATGGTTAAGAAAAAACAAGGGCTGTAGGCAGACAGCAGCATAGTGTGCGTGCCTGCGTCACATTAGTGTCATTGTTGTCTGCTGTAACCAATATCATTATTTGTCCATCACGCTTAAGCTGATTTTAAACGTGAAAAAATGAACTCCAGTAGTTTTGATAAAGACTGTTTTTAGTATGAAAATGCATCTACATACTGCATTAATGAAACTCAAAGGATTCTTAAATAGCGTGTAGGTGGTACAATAAAAGATGTCTTGGCCCATACATAGCATATTCTGTAACTGATGTATGCTACAATTACACTTGTATCCTGCATTATCCGAACATGGAATAATTCCAGGGGGTGTGCCGGGGCACGGCCAAGTTATCCAGACTGCCAGGTTACTGAGAGCCAAGTTTTCGGGACTCTACTGTACTATGAATCTAAGCTGCAATTAAATTTAAATCTTTATTTTTTGTTTTGAGGGGTTTCAGTTCATAGAGCAATTTTAAGATCTCAGGGGAACAAAAACTGTTTCACTTCAGAAAATAGCAATGCACTACATCTTGCCATAATAAATTACAAAATTCCCATAATCTATATCTATAAATGTGAGTGTCTGTTCGGTGTACGTTTATCACATCTGAACCACAAGACATAAAGAGCTAAAGGGTTACTAATGTCGACCTGGGGAAGGCTTTAGGCACAGTTTTATAGCGATCTGATAAATATTTAGTAATTTGAAGAATATAACGCGAAATGCGGAACAACGATTACTCTTTGCAGATTTTATTTACTCTTTGACAATGGTTCTATTGGTTGCATGTTTGACTGAGGGTTGATAATGATAAAAGGGTGGAGTATATTGGGATGGAAAGTTACCCGTGTATATACAATTCTACGTGTGTGTGGGTGTTAATATTTCGCTCTGCAACAAAAATGACAGAACGCAAACGAATGCTCTGTGTGTAATTGTTGTCCGACGTCTCCCGTTGTACAACATAGCAGTTCCATGCCGATAGCTATATGGGGGTGGAATATACGGTGGTTGAAAGTCGTCAAATTATACAAGACTTTGGACTGAAGGCCAGCGATGATGTTTGCGACTCTATAGTAAGGAGGGTACATACAGCAAAACGTGATGCCACAGACCATATCTTTGGTCTACGAGTGCTACAATGTCTTCAGCTCTTTCTCTGTAAGAGAAGGGGAATAGGGAAATATAAGAACAAATAAATAAACCAGTAAAAAAGGGATTTCCTTTAATACGTCCCTTTAAAACAATCGATTTGACGTTTCGCACATTACATCAAGTGATTGATCTGTGATATTATTACAATCAATATTGTTGACTTTCGTGATTGGATTCTTCGAAAGGAGTGCATTTTTACATGTGATTTGATCTACCAACATGCGAGAGGAGCCGTGGGTTTCAGCTAGTGTATTTATAAATTGTAACAAGTTGGAACCGATAACAGAACTGACTTCAGTATACATACCAATAAAGTATCATAATGACTAAACATATGATTAAAATGTTCTTTTAAAATAATTCCATACAGTGCTGATAAATTGATCATTATCATTACATGAAACAAACACAATCTCCCTTCACTCTTACCCCCCCCCCCTCTTTCTTTCTTTTCTCTCTCCCTCTTCCCACCTCCACAACACCCCATCTCCCCACTGCCTACTCCATTAACTGTTGCCTCAATTAAATTTGGTATCAATTTTTTGCTACCCCCATGAACCACAGACATTGCCAAGGTGGGGTGGCTTGCGTTCCTCAATGATGTAGATAGCCATACCACAGGTGCAACCACAGCAGAGGGGTATCTGTGGAGAAGCCAGACAAAAATGTGGTTCCTGAAGAGGTGCAGCAGCCTTTTCAGTAGTTGCAGGGGCAACAGTCTGGATGATTGACTGAGATGGCATTGTAACATCAGCCATACATTTGCCATACAGTTACTGCTAATGGCTGAAAGCAAGAGAAAACTACATTTGTTATCTCTCCCGAAGACATGCAGCTCTATTGTATGAATATATGATGATGGCATTCTCTTGGGTAAAATATTCCAGAGGTAAAATAGTCAAGTTGCTGATGGTTTAAGTGTTGTATGTGTGTCTTTTTTATGTGTCTGTCACAGCTCATCATATGTCTTTACGGTTAGTTGTAAACTATCCTTATTATATTGTTTAATTTCAACCTGTACTTTCCATTATTAGATGATGACTCATTCTGTCAGACTATGCAAACAGGAATACACATTTGCAGAAAATAACTATCAAAATCTGCAGATGAACATGTATCTCATGAACAAGCACAAAATGAATGCAAAGGACATGTGATTCCTCCAAGTCATTGCACTCACTTATACTCTTCAAACAACATCTAGCTTATTCAACATATCTAGAAACAAACAATTTCTGCCTCTTTTGGAACCTGAAGGAATGAGTATGTGTGAACAAATTTAATCTATGATGAGAACGTTATTGCCATGGTGTAATACTTGGTTCAGATCCAAACAGAAGATTTCTAGAATTATGGCATTATTGAATACAACCCCATCACTAATATGTGTATTAAAAACAACCTATATTTTCACTTATATCATTACAAGAACACGAATTCAACAGATCTGGTTCAGTGATTATAAACTCAGTTCATAGGTATTTCAACTGTTCATTACATGGTCAATATATTTTTACATTTTTGCAAAACTTAAATACTATGAACAAATATTTAATTACATAAGTTATTCTACCACACTGGCAGGCCACTTCTAATTAGTCAGAAGACTGCCCTGTCTTAATCCCTTCCCCCATTAAAAAACTAAACAATTAACATTCCATACACTGATCCGTAGAATGCCCAATTTAATTTTATATATATTCAACAGACTCTGCCAGAGATCTCAACTACAGGCTATTTTCAGCTGTGTAACATGTCACTTAGTTAGGTCATTTTCGTTAAGCATAGAAAAGAACTGAATGTTCTCACAAAATACAATGATTGCAGTTTCTCTTTGTTGCCAGCTGTTCACAGTACCAACATAGCAGTGTCATACTGTTTAAGGTGACTAGCCCACAGCTAAACTAATGCCCTTGCAATTAATGAAATTTCTACTGCCTATCTTCAGAGAGTGTATGTTAATCTCACTCTACTCTTCCAACATGAATACATCAATGTCATGGTTCGCAGTGTCTTTGAGGCAAACCAGCCACCTGAACATAATAATGCAGATTATGTTGACATTGGGAACTGAATGTGATCATCTGTTTGATATAATGTTCATCTTATCTTATAACAATTCAGTCTATGGAATGTCCATGTTGGATTAGGAACAACATTGTAAAAAGGATAGATTACTTTTATTTATTTATTTGAGATATATATTCCATAGATCCAGTATGGTGTGAATATGCATGGATGTGGAACGAGTGAAATTTATATACAATATGTATATCATACAATATAATCCATTAAGACATGTTGTACATGGTAATGGAATGATTCCAAAAGGATACAATACAAAGATACAATAGAGAGGGAAAAAATACAAAAGTATCAATAAAAATAGAAAACAATACATTACAAAAATACCAATAGAGATAAAAAACAAGACAGATACAATAACTAAGCAAGAATACAAATACATAAGAAGCAGCAAAAGCAGAGGTTTTAGTGCAAATTAGTTGTGATCACAAATAAAATCCATAAATCTGAATTACTACTGATTATCTCTGCTGAAGATTCATCTAAAGAGTAGAAACATTTTTCCAGCAGGAATTCCTTTAGCCTTTTTTTTAATAGTGTTTTGTTTCCTTTTAAACACTTTATTTTACTCGGGAGTGAGTTTAATTTTTTTGTACTTGCATACTTTACGCCTTTCTTGTACCAGAGACAGATTTTTCCATTCGCAGTGCATATCACCTTTCCATCTTGTGTTATAATGATGGTATGTCTCATTTGTTTCATATTCAGAAGAATTGTGAGGTGTAAAATCTATGAGTGGGAGAAGATATTGTGAAGTAGTTGTTAATATACTTAACTGTATAAAAAGATTGTGACATGACTTTCTTGGAGGAAGACCACATAGTTCTACTCTTTACCAAGACAACACACCAAGCAGCAGATAAAAACAATGACAAACCTGGCATGTGACCAAATCCCTTATTCAGGTGAAGAGGACGGACACGGACACGGACGGACACACACACACACACACACACACACACACACACACACACACACACAAAATGTTGTGATAAGATATGTCAATGTTTAGTCAATGACACTGTAAGCAAAATGACTACTGTATCAATGTTTTGTTATTTTAACTGTTAGCAAATTACATGGAAGAATGTGATAAGTAAAAGAGAGAAAGTTTTAGTCATCAAGGAACAGCTAATCTGATAATGAAGAAAATTTAGGAGGGAGACTAAGACATGAATACAATTAGTAGGTTGAAATGAATGTGTGTAACCCACAACTTTTTCACTTTTGAGAGCCAGACATACCAACAACTAAAGGGAACAGCCATGGGGACCAGGATGGCCCCCCATACGCAAACTTATTTATGGGAAGCTTAGAGGAAGCCTTCTTGGACACCCAAGCCTGTCAACCCAAAGTTTGGTATAGATTCATTGATAACATCTTCATGATCTGGACTCACGGTGAAGAACAACTCCAGAATTTCCTCTTCAACCTCAACTCCTTTCGTCTCATCAAATTCACCTGGTCCTATTCCAAATCCCATGCCACTTTCCTCGATGTCAACCTCCATCTGTCCAATGGCCAACTACACACATCCATCCACATCAAACCTACAAATAAACAACAGTACCTGCATTATGACAGCTGCCATCCATTCCACATCAAACATTCCCTCCCCTACAGCTTAGGTCTTCGTGGCAAATGCGTCTGCTCCAATCCTGAATCCCTTAACCAATACACCAATAACCTGATAACAGCTTTCACATCCTGCAGCTATTCTCCTGATCTGGTACAGAAGCAAATTGCCAGAGACACTTCCTCATCCCCCAAATTCAGAACCTTCAACAGAACCCCAGAAGTGCCCCTCTTGTCACCAGATACTTTCCAGGACTGGAGCAGACTCTGAATGTGGCTCTCCAACAGGGATATGACTTCCTTAAATCCTGCCCCGAAATGAGATCCATCCTTCATGACATCCTCCCCACTCCACCAAGAGTGTCTTTCCGCCGCCCACCTAACCTCCGTAACCTCCTAGTCCAGCCCTATGAAATCCCCAAACCACCTTCCCTACCTTCTGGCTCCTACCCTTGTAACCACCCCAGTTGTAAAACCTGCCCTATGCACCCTTCCACCCACCACTTAGTCCAGTCCCGTAACTCGGAGGATGTACACAATCAAGGGCAGAGCCACTTGCGATATTAGCCACGTGATTTACCAACTGACATGCCTGCACTGTGAAGCATTCTATGTGGGAATGACCAGCAACAAACTGTCTATTCGCATGAATGGTCACAGGCAAATAGTGTTTGTTGGTAATGAGGATCACCCTGTGGCTAAACATGCCTTGGTACATGGCCAGCACATCTTGGCACAGTGCTACACCGTCCGGGTTATCTGGTTACTTCCCACCGACACCAATCCTTCAGAACTCCGGAGATGGGAACTAGCCCTCCAGCATATTCTCTCTTCCCGTTGCCCACCTGGTCTCAACCTCCGCTAAATTCAAATTCCCGCCCACCATCTTTAACATCTTTGCCTTGGTTCTCTGGACAGAGCCTCTGCCTCAAGTGGTATCTCTGTCTAACTTGCTTTCTACAGTATGTCTGCCTAGGTGTATTTGTGTCTGTGTAAATGTGTGGTTGTGTGTGTATTTGTTCACTTTCCTTTTCTTCCCCCAAGGTAAGTCTTTCCTTTCCCGGGATAGGAATGGCTCCTTACCCCCCTCCCTTAAAACCCTCATCATTTCCTTTTCCCTCTCCTTCCCTTCTGCCTGAAGAAGCAACTGGTGCCCCTTTTGTCACCGGATACTTTCCGGGACTGGAGCGGACTCTGAATGTGGCTCTCCAGCAGGGATACGACTTCCTTAAATCCTGCCCCGAAATGAGATCCATCCTTAATGACATCCTCCCCACTCCTCCGAGAGTGTCTTTCCGCCGCCCACCTAACCTTCGTAACCTCCTAGTCCATCCCTATGAAACCCCCAAACCACCTTCCCTACCCTCTGGCTCCTACCCATGCAACCGCCCCCGTTGTAAAACCTGCCCTATGCACCCTTCCAACACCACTTACTCTAGTCCAGTAACCCGGAAGGTGTACACGATCAAGGGCAGAGCCACTTGCAATAGCACCCACGTGATTTACCAACTAACATGCCTGCACTGTGAAGCGTTCTATGTGGGAATGACCAGCAACAAACTGTCCATTCGCATGAACGGTCACAGGCAGACAGTGTTTGTTGGTAATGAGGATCACCCTGTGGCTAAACATGCCTTGGTGCACGGCCAGCACATCTTGGCGCAGTGTTACACCGTCCGGGTTATCTGGATACTTCCCACCGACACCAACCTTTCAGAACTCCGGAGATGGGAACTTGCCCTTCAGCTTATTCTCTCCTGCCGTTGCCCACCTGGTCTCAATCTCCGCTAACTCAAATTCCCGCCCACTATCTTTAGCATCTTTGCCTTGGTTCTGTGGACAGAGCCTCTGCCTCAATTGGTATCTCTGTCCAACTTCTTTGCTTTTCACAAATGTCTGTCTAGGTGTGTTTGCGTTTCGATATGTCTGAGTGTGTGTGTATTTGTTTACCTTCCTTTTTTTCCCCTAAGGTAAGTCCTTCCACTCCTGGGATTGGAATGACTCCTTTTCCACTTCCTTAAAACCCATATCCTTCTCTTTTCCTCCCCTTTTTTCCTCTTTTTCCTGAAGAAGCTGCCAGTGGTGGCGAAAGCTTGTATGTGTATGATTTTATTTGTTTCTCTCGACGAGCCGGTCTTTTTGGTAAGTCATCTCTTCTCTATTTTTATTTTTGTTTAAGTTTTTATGTAGACAAAAATATTTGCACAACATAGACAAGTATGGAAAGCTGTAACCAATTTGTGTTTGGACTGAAGATTACATGAACATCAGAATATACAAAAATTGTGATAACAGTGCACCTTCTTTTCACAGTGAGACAGCTGAATGGTGGAAATAAACTCCCCTGCACATATAATACATAGTACCATGCGTAAACTCACCTTATCTAAAACTATATCACTCTTCCGGGTTCCAAGTACTGAGGCAATGTACTTTGTCAACTCACTATTTGCTTCCCCTTCAACGGGTGGTGCATTTATCTGAACGCCAACACCATCAGCAGACACATCTGAAACAAAATAGTTTTCACTAAAAGCCTGATATATTGTGTTGGTTAGCCACAGAGTGAAGTGATCATCTGCATTCTATAAATGCTGTTATTAGATGAACTACTAAATGTTCTACAGTAATGAAACTTTTGATGTTTTAGAGACTACATTATCCATATATGAACATCATCTGCAATAATAACAACAAAATAATACAGGCCAAGCACTGGAAGCCAAATCAGCAAAAGAAGAAACTATGCTCTTAACTTACAAACCATATCAACACAGCAATTATTATGATGGCATATGTGGTAGATTATTTATGTAGCATACCAACACCTTGTGACAAGCCAGTGAACATTAATACCACAGATACAAGTATATTTCTGAAATGCAAAAATTTGAGCCTGTTGGAAGCTAAAATAGATACCAACAGGTTTTCAAATTCAGATTCTTTATTCACTGTTGATTTCGCCATTGACCACATATAGTGGAATAGGCACTCAGTACATTTCAATTACATTCAATTAATGTTCACATTATATTTACAACGAGTTGATAGACGCGAATAATTTGCAACTCCATCCTGATCAGTCACAGAGAGGTAAGATAGTAAGTAACAAATATTAGTCTCATCTTAAGAAAATTTATACAATTATATACAATATGGTTAATTGAGAAACAAATAAAAATCAGATATTGAATTTTTCATGTTTATTTTATTTTTTGAAAACTTGTTTATTTTACAAAAATAATGAGATTTCTTGAACTGAGACATGAACTGTTCAAACAGTTTCAGTCATGTTCAAGCCCAGCCCTACACATAGCCACTCTATGAAATTGAAAATCATTGTTGCTCCTGACTCCATTAAAACTAGTTAAATTAAAAGTTAAAGAAATTGTTGTAAGTTATAATAGTAACAGTACCTACCTGTCATGATGAACATTGAGGTAATTCAATTCATTCACGCAGATCAAACCTGTGCTTGAACAAAGTGAACAATTCCAACACATGTTGTGCATCGACATGTTAAAGAGAAATCTCATGATAACCTATGCATGTGTAAAGAACCTAAACAACTGCAAGAGCTGTCGTGCCTGTTAGTTAAATTCAATTATTTGCGTATTTTTCATCATTACATTGACATTTCTAAGGTATAATCCGACATGATATGATAGACCATGTTTGCCTAAAAGAAGGTCTTTGGCGTAAATTGAGAATCTAAACAACTGCAAGAACTGTTGTTCGTATTAGTGAAACAGATATTCAATAGATGGAACATTCTATATTGCTTTTATATCAGACATGCAAACTAAGTTAATAGCCAGCGCTGTGGCTGATGGAAGCAACCGTAAATACATTTCCCACTTACGGTCGATCGCCGGGTATCATCTTAGATTGTATGAACAGTGCGATTTCTTTAAAAACTAAAGTTTCTTTGTGAAAACAATAACTTTAAACTATCTGTGTATTTTTTGTCATTAGTGGAGATGGAAACCTTGAAAATGACACCTCAATCATTAATTTTGGATAAGTAATACGGGCGATATGGTGTACCCACATAAAACACTGATGAGAAATAATATACTGTATATACGTTGCTTGCAGTGGCCATTTTGAGCAGCAGCTGAATTGTATTTCACTGTAAGGTTTTAAAATAAATGCCTTTTGCTACTGCAACTGAAGGGTTTTATTTTTATATTTTTAATCACCCATACGCGTTTCGCCCTTTCTCTCAAGGCATCATCAGTGGGTGTCCTGAAATATTTACATCTTTTTGTTTGCACATATATGTGCAAACAAAAAGATGTAAATATTTCAGGACACCCACTGATGATGCCTTGAGAGAAAGGGCGAAACGCGTATGGGTGATTAAAAATATAAAAATAAAACCCTTCAGTTGCAGTAGCAAAAGGCATTTATTTTAAAACCTTACAGTGATATACTGTATATGACTGAATAACTTCGATTACACATTTATACAATTTTATAAACAGGGCCTTAAAAATCAATAAAATCCTCTCACGCTATAGAATGGTGTGAAACATCTTTGTATTGTGGAACATCATTTTGTAATGAAAATTAGCAAAGAAGAACTGCAGTCAATATTAATAAATTTCAGAGAAACTTTAGAATAAACTCATGTAAAAAAAATACCGACAGTTTTCTGAATGTCTTCTCATTGTTGATGGCTTCATCACATCTCAGGGTCATTATGTGGTTCACTTTAAGGCCTAAGTAATGAACTAAGACGAAACTTTTCACTCTTGAGAAAGATTTGTATTTTTCTAAAAACATTAACATCACAACAGAAAGTTAAAAAAAAAAAAAAAAAAAAAAAAAAAAAAAAAAAAAAAAAAAAAAACAGAAACCTAGACAGCTCATCACTTCTAACTGCTCGAGAAGACAAGACAAGACTGACTGCTAATTAACAAGCAAAGATACTGCTCTTCCAAGTTTTTTCTTTTAGTTCCACAGATTAATTTTTTTCACAACATTAATTAATAATTGTCTATTATTATTATTATTATTAATTTTTTCTCTCTCCTTTTTTAATCATAATAGAAAATGAAATTAAAATATAAATTCGCTTCTTACTGTTCTGATACCTCAACACTCCATCCCTGGTAACAGCACAATGGGTACTCAGCTAACCAGTTATACAGCATACTTTTAAAATTATTAAAAGTTGTTGTAAAAGCAGAATGTGGCAACTTATTGGAGAATTTATGACAGTTAATTTTATGTGTGTTTCCTGTTTTTGTCTGTCTGTGCCTAGGAATATCAATGTTAACTTTGCCTCTAGTGTCGTGACGGTGTATACAGTCTCTACTATAAAAATCCGTTATGTTGTTCTTAACATGTGTTAACAAGACACAGCTATAAACATTTATTGCTGTCAATATTTTAAATTTTGTGTTAGTAAAATATTAGTAACATGAGAAGCTTGTCTCCATAGTAACAGTTTGTAAGATACGGTATATGTGACTGGAAAAGACCAAAGCATGCTGCTCTCAAATAATTCTTACTTATTATATCAGTTAATTTCCATATGAGTAATATCAAACACGATAGCTTTTTAGACATGGTTGATGTGGTATTCCCAGTTTATTTTTTGAATCATTGTAGATGCCTAGCAATTTTGCACATTTTTTTAGTTAGTTCTAGTTGTAGTTGTTGGTTTTCTCCGGCTTGCATACTAATTTGTTAGATGCAAACCAATTGAGTGCTAGGTCAAGGTTCTCCTGTGAATTCTGGTGTAAGCTTGCCATTTCTTCCTCAAATAACTGATTGAAGCCTAGCAAAATGTGGAAAATCATTTATTGCCACAATGAAAAGAAATGGTCCAAGGACCAAGTCTTGAGGCACACGAGATGTGACCTCCTTTAATGAAGATTGTGTCTGCGTGTAAGTAGGAACTTATTACTGCTAGTGATGAGCCACTCACTCCATAAAACTGCAATTCTGCAAGTAAAATGTCAAATGGAACGCATTCAAATGCCTTAGCACAAGAGATACCCTACTCTGTTTACGAATGCTGTTAATGTCTAATTTACAAGTTCAAGAACACCAGGGTAAGTTATTCATAAATTAATGCCTCAAATATTTTTGAAAATATTGGGAGAATGGAAGTAGTTGTCTGGGGGAGATGTTTTTCACTCTTTTCATATATCGGCACTACTTTTGAGATTTTAAGTTGATCTGGGAACATTCCAAACATTTATTAATAATGAATGCAAGTGGTTTGCAAATAACATGTATAGTTCTTTTTATTATGTAGTTGGATAGCCAATAGCAGTCCATACTTTTGTAATTTGATAAATGTTTGATACAGTGTTTACAATGTCTGTTGGTGTAATGAGAACCCACTAGAACTCATGTCTCTTGGGTGTCAGATCAGCAAGTATACCAGTTGCAGATGTGTTTGTGGGGGTGATTTTTTATTTTAATTGATTTACTAAAGTAGTGAAATAAGTATTTAGTTCCTCTGGTTCAAGCACATTATTTTGTGTTTTGGTGACAGTGTACTCCTGTATTATAAAGTGCCAAACTACCTTGCATTTGTTAGGTGTTCCTTCTAAATATTTCTCACAGGCTAATTGTTTGGCAAGTCTAAGTTTGGCTTTATATTTCTTTTTACTCTAAAGATAAGCTTTATACGAAGCATCGACATCCTCTGTGCCACATTTATAACTCTGATGTCGGCAAGTTTGTCAGTGCACCACTTAAGCTTTTTAGACTTTGGTATGTTGCCATTTCTTTTTAGAGGTGAGCAAGAGTGTCGTAAATCAGTATATGTTTTAAAGAAATTATCAAAAATAGTTCTAACAGTTGTTTGTTCTACATGAAACACATATACAAAGTCCCAGTTTACATTTCTTAGTCTGTCAGTACCGTAAATAGCTGAACATACTATTCTTTCTGACCCCTCACCCATGTCGGGCTTGGCTTATTGATGTCAGATGAATTATTGTGACTCGGCTGTTTAAAATGGTATTTGAGAAGTATAGAATTATGATCAGCAAACAGTTCATCTGTAATAGTAATACTATAAAAATCACTTGAAAAATTAACTACAATATTATCTAAACAAGCTTTGCCTCGTGTTGGTTTGTTATTGGTATAGTACAAATTTAAAGATCTGAATAGATTGGAAAATATTTTTGAGATAGGATCATCTGAATGTCCCATTTCAATATTATAATCTCCACTTATAGCAACATTTATTTTGAACTTAAAAATTTTTCTCATCAATAGTTCAAAGTTATTAAAAAAAATATATTGACATCACCATTTGGTGATCTATACAGGCTAATAATTATAATATTCTGGTCTAAAAGTCTTGCACAGCTAAATTCTCCATTTATTTCAGAGGAGTATGAACTTACATACATTATTAAAACAATTACATTGTGTCATTACATTGAGTCTGACAAATAATGCATCCCCATAATTTTTTCCCCCTTTCTACACATGAAATCCACAAGAATGTAGTCATCAGGAATAAAAAACCTTGACTTGATTGTCTCTAACCCAATGTTCTGAGACACATATTATATCACACTCCTTCAATGTACAAAAGTGTTGTAGTTCTAGTATTTTAATCGTAATAGAGTGAATGTTAACTTGCAAGAGTGTAACGATTTTATCTTGTTCTCTCTGTAATCCCATAGTCTTCAGTTCTTCTTTTGATTGTAAGACTAAATGCTCAAAACATTCACTAAAAAATGAACTGTATTATCTATGCTGGCCACACTAATTAGTCCTATTCAGTTATTTATTTCGATTCTTCCCTGAATTATTCTGAAAACCTCTTCACCAACAAAACATTTTCCCTTATAATTTAAATGCGTACCATATTTAGTATGCACATTATGACCAAGATTTGGTTTGGTTTGTTTTGTTTTAGGGGGACAAAACTATGGTGGTCATCAGTCCCCACGACCAAGCTTGCTAATATCTATAATGTCACTTTTTTCATACACTGCACAGAGTTGCCTGATTCGGATGTTTGTTTTTTGGATTTCTTTATCCAAGAAGAATTATAGATTAAATCTTGTCTCTGAGGAATTGTGACAATAACTGAATTCTTCGTTTTGTTATAGTCTAAGATATTCTTCAAGCCTGTTACACAAGTGTCTGCTTCATTCCTGGCAACAATGTTCGAACCAGTTATACACACCGCACAATAACTGGCTTGTAACATTGATTCATGCTGCTGATGTCTTCTAAAATTCCATTTGTTCTTGCTCACGGTTTCATAATTCCAGTTACTTTATTTGTGTTTATTTACTCTTTTTGTTGTAGTTCTTAGGCAGAAATGTCTTTATTTTATCTTGGAATCATTTTTTATACTGTTAGTCATCACCAGCAGTATATAGAACAAAAGATTGTTTACAGAGTTCGTTACTTCTGTGTGTGTGTACAAAGGTCATCAAATTTGTTGTAATTTGTCTCAACAAGTTTACAGCTTTTACCTCCACTTTTTTTCACATGACACTCTAGTTTTGTTAGCAGTCTGCCTTGGCATGTTTTCATCAGAGTCTTGTACAACTTTGCCAGAGATTAGTTTTGAATGCAAAATTACGCAAGTGTTCAGTTTCGAACGCAACTTGCGGTTATCACTTTGGAGGTTTATAATTTCACTTCTTAAGCCACTGATAATTTTTTGTATTCTAATCACTTGTTCACCTAACTGTCAAATGTCATTACTACAATTAACAGAAGTCCACGTTTTAACTAGATTACTATAGTTTTATTTTATGGTCATATTACTCACATTTACTTGCAATGTACTTTCTTGATTCAGCACTGACAATATTGCTTTCAGAGTGTTACTGTTACTGTGTAGCATCTTTAATAATTTCTTCTTGAAAACAAGTTGGATGCAAGTTTCCTGTTTTTCTCATCTAAGCAGTCTCGGCACAAACAGTGAAACTTGTCACTTATGAATTTTAAACAAACTTGTGCATACTTTTTATGCAGCCAAATGTTGCAATTAACAAACAGAATTCCTTTTACAACGTATTTTGGATACTTTTTACATGATGCACTGTTTAATTTTTGCGATTTTACAAGCACTGTTTCATTGCACTTTTCAACTGACACCATCTTTAATATTCCTGTATAAAATTTAGTAGCAATAGATGGATGAAAAAAGACATCTGACGTACCTGAAAGAACAAATGCCACATATCTATAACTTACATTTTAGGAAAGCATTAAACATTACAACACAAATGGCTGGGAAGGTACACTGCTCAAAACAATTAGAGGATCACGTGACATGTCATACACAATACAGTATACATATGGTAACATGTTTTATTCAGGTATTGGTTACAATTATAATTTTTGTGTGATATAGTAAGATATTTTGCTGTCTCAACTCTCTACTTGAGCTATACATGGTGTTTACTTAGAGTGAGGCACCATGTAGCTACCATAATAGTGAAAAAGTCATTCTCGCTGCTCTCTAGTATGGTGTGTGATCACCACAGATGGTCAGTAAAGATGCATACCTGCATGGCATGGACATTATGAGGTTATCAGTCAGCTCTTGAGTGGCCATTCTCCCACGAGTACAATATCCAGCTCTGCAGCGTTGTGGGAGGTGCTTGTCTGGTTGCAATGCATCTGCCAAATGCACCCCAGATATGCACAATATAGCTTAAGTCCAGTGAACAAGCTGGCCACTCCATTCATTCAATTACCTCAGCTTAAAGCATGATGTCCATCAATGCAGCTATGTGGGGACAAATGTTATAGTCCACCATAAAGAACCCATGCCCTATTCCAACAGGGTACAGCACAATAAAAGGTCAAAGGATCTCGTCCCTATATCCTGAGCAATCAAAATGCCATTCTTAACGACACAGAGGTCTGTACATCTGCTAATACTAACTCCCGCCCACACCATTCACACACTGACACGATATGGCGATGTGTTCAGCACATAAGCAGGATTGTTCGGACTTTTATGTTCTCTCCGGATGATGGAAAGACGATTGTCTGGCTGAACACAAAATCTTGACTCATCTGTGAACAGAACCCAGCACCATTTGTTACAACTCTAATCCTGATGTTCATCCACGCAGCATCCGTGGGCTAAACAGTGTCAGGATTTTTGTAGGACACACATTATAGGCCTCCATGTGTAGTAAAGGCCACATTCCTGAATGTGACTTAGGACTGTTTGTGTTGATACTGCATACCCTGTTGCTGCCTGGATGGTGTGTTGCAGCAGAGTTGCATTCAGCCTTCTGTCTTGACAGGATGTTAACCAGAGATAATAGTCATCTCTTACTGATGTTACCCGAGGACGACCTTGGCCTTACGTTCTTTTAAATAATGTCCAGGTCCTGGAAATTACACTTTGTGTCTCTCCAATAGCTCCAACAACCTCCCTCTGTGTCTATCCCATTATGAATATCCATGGGTAAATCATGTTGTTGTTGCATTGACCCACTCTGCAGCAACTTTCTGTTATTACCACTATCTGGGTTGTCGTAATGTTGTTGTCTCAACTCAGTAAAACAATTTAAGTTCATTCTGTTGATGACAATACTTCAGAACGTAGATTCCATTCCCCTTAAATATCAGATTATAGCTTCCAAGTTACTCTGCCAAAAATGCATCTATAGATGGACAACTGTTTTTACATGAAGCTGCTCCTGTAACTCAAGAGTAAATAAAACAATACTAACTTTCATGTGTCATATTGATAAAACAAAGTAGGAAAAACAACTAACTCAACTTTCTGCATCTGAGAGGGTAATGAAAAAGTAAATATAAAACTAAAATTCTTATCTGTTCAATAGGAATTTCCCTTACCATTGTAAATCTTCAAATAAAAACAGCAGATAGATTTTTTCAGCTAAACCATAACTTCTCTCACAATTTTTTTTTCTTGATGTATTTTAGCACCCACGTAAAAAACATCCCATATGGAAGCCTAGGTTACATTAAGTAAACTAATGCAAAATGCAAAGCACATTTACAGTGATAAACTTTTCATTTTATTTTAATCTGCTTTTTTATTTAAGTTTCAAGGGACACTCATAATAAAAGCTACATGTCTGTGGAAATAAGATTTTCCCTAGCACAATGTGCACATAGTGCAATAGAGAGAGTGAGTGAGTGAGTGGAAAGCATGTGCAGTCGAGGAGATGACAATAAAATAGGAAAGTAGAAAATAATTTAATGTAATACAGAATTTTTTAATGTACCTGTCCGTCACCCAATGCATGCTCAGTATGCAGAGTAGCAATCTATCCTAATTAAAAATTTTGTTAGTCCTCTAAGTTTTTCCATTGTTTCATTTATTGCAATGCTAAATATCCACAGAACAAGTTCATCACATGTGAAACAATATTAGCACACTTTGTGCAAAAGTTGAGTGTCAATACACTGATTACAAGAGTTCCACACACAGCAATAATGTAAGTTACTACTTTATTGAGAAAAAACCAAGATGTAAATGAGCATTTTTTTACTTCAAACTCATCTATTGTTTAATGTTTTATTATTAAGATAATTAACACTAAATGAGTATAGGGAGACAGTGTTAACTAAATATATGTCCCAACTAAATTTTATTACGATGAAACAATAAACCATTTAAATACATAAAAACTATAAGATCATTTGTAATGTTAATTTTTCCCTCATTTTCTAACATTCATATATTTGTCCACAGTCAAATAGAGTCAATCCGAATGAAATGGTCCAATAAAGATTAAACTGTTGCGTGAAAATTTTTTAATATTTTGATTTTTTATATGTGATTTTCTTTCAATTTAGTAGTTCAAACTGTTTTTTAAAAATTTACCTTGCACCATTACTGAATGGTGGTCATTTTTATTAGTAACTGTGAAGGTTTTTTTTCGGTTTTGGAGACATTTTTGGTAATTTGAATGTCTTTGCTCTGGGTTAAGTTGCAACATTGCAACTGATATGATCATTTTTATTACATTTTATCATTTTTATTACACAAAATCCCATAAATTAACAAATAACCAGTCAAAATGATCTCCAAAGTTTTGTATTCAAAATTTCAAAAATCCACTTTTAAGCCCAAAAAATAACAACTGTGGAGTGATTTATGGAGTCCACCTCTCTCTCTCTCTCTCTCTCTCTCTCTCTCTCTCTCTCTCTCTCTCTCTCTCGCGTTAGATATCATAAACTACTAGCCTTGTATTGAACAGGAACACATACAAATCATTCCTCAAGTTTATATGATATTTTGAAATTTGAAAAGTTTCATTTCTCGTAAAGTTTAGAGTTAGTTATCTCTGGAGGGACTGAATACAAAAATCTTATTTTCACATAGTTTGTACATCTATATGATAGTAAAGTACTGTAAAAATTTCAACAATGATATTTGACTGTTAACTAAGATATTAATTTTTGCAAATGAGGATATCATTCACATTACACTACAACTAATATTACGACTGTGTAATATTGGCTGGATTAAATTAATTATTATTGCAGTTAAGGTACTGAATTATATAGAAAACTGGAAACATTAACAAAATTAACATTTATATTATTTTCAAAGATTGAAAATAAATCTTTTCAATTAAGATGCTTTCAAGATGTGATGCGAAATCCTGTTGATGAATTTTAAGGAAACATCATTTCACACAACTTTTGCAATGACAAACAAATTTTGGGTTGGAGGCTAAATGTACATCTAGATCTACATGAGATACTCTGCAAATAACATTTAAGTGCCTGGCAGAGAGTTCATCGAACCACCTTTATACTACTTATCTACCATTCTAGTCGCGAACAGCGGATGGGGAGAAAGAACATCTGAATCTCTCCGTTTGAGCTCTGATTTCTCGTATTTTATTCTGATGAACATTTCTACCTATGTAGGTGGCAGTCAACAAAATTGTCTTGCATTCGGAGGAGAATGTTGGTGATTGGAGTTTCTTAATTAGACCACGCCGCAGCAATAAACGCTCTTGTTGTAATGATTTCCATCCCATATCCTGTATCATTTCCATGAAGCAGTCTCACCTGTATCATGACAATACAAAACGGGCCGTCCTTCTTTGGACTCTTTTGATGGCTTCTGTCAAACCCACTTATAAGGATCCCATACTGGGCAGCAATAATCTAAATGAGGACGGACAACTGTGGTGTATCCAGTCTCTTTAGTAGTTCTGTTGCATCTTCTAAGTGTTCTGCCAATAAAACGCAGTCTCTGATTTGCCTTTCCTACGACATTATCTGTGTGTTCTTTCCAGTTTAAATAGCACATTCTTCCCTCTTGTCATGGTAAAAATGCATTTGATGGAGTAAGAGGTACAACAAAATGTGAAGTGAGTAAATCCAACTTACAAAGAACATCCACATACCAAATTCTTACAATACAGGATATGTATATCTTTTGCAAAGAAAATGTTAAAGAAATCACCTATTTTCTCATCAAGAAAGAAGTAGTTCTCCACATCAAAACAACATGTCAAACCAGAATTGAAAACTATAGAGGCAAGGCAATTCTACAATTTCATTGGACATTAAAGATAAAAGTTAAGGAATGAATTAAAAATTTGTGATGCGGCCAGGAATCGAACCCGGACCTCCATACTTACTAGGCAGACATCTTACCATTAGACCACCACACCACTAATGATTAAGGCGCCTCAGAATAGTCTAAGTACAACTTCCCTACATGTCACAAACTTTAATTCAGCTTCTGTCAAGGCTCTCCGTGCAGCAGAATAGCACCTCAGCAATAGACATATTGGAACATGCCCGTTAAGGTGATATAAATATCAATTAATTCACAAACCCTGAGACGGTTTTTCGTCTAGAACATGTCCAAGAAATTAAAGGTAAAGGTGAAGCAATGAATTAAAACTACTAGATTGTGACGTGGAGGGAAGTCATGCTTAGACTATTCCAAGGCGCCTTAATTGTTAGTGGTGCAGTGATCTAACAGTAAGATGTCTGCCTAGTAAGCATGGAGGTCCGGATTACATTCCCAGCAGCATCACAAATTTTAATTCATTGCTTCACCTGTATCTTGGTCTTGGACATGTTTGATACGAAAAACCATCTCGGGTGTCTGAATTTATATTTAAATTCCATTGGAGTTGCAGAAAAATTACTCTGATGCTGTGTAATATCAGAAACTGAAATTTTCAAGGATCGGTATGGAAAACAATGATGTCTTTGCGCATTTTTATCTCCTTGGTGGTCCAAGAATAACATTCAAGGAATCTACTAGTGAAAAAATTTGGATAAAAAAAAAAATTAAGGAAACTTACAATGCCTAAACTTACCACGGCAACTAGGAGGTCTTGTTCTGTATCATAAAAACTGATTAAGAAAAACTGTTCTCAAGATGTACCACCAGGATTAGGAAATGTAACATCTCAAAATAAATATTTAATTTACAATCAATCAAAATAATATACATGCTTCTTTCAGTAACGTTTCCAGTTCATGTATATAATCCAGTACCTTAACTTCAAAAGAATTGATTACATCCAGCCAATATTACACATGAATTAGGCAACAGTCATAAGATCTGTTGTAGTGTCATGTGAATTATTTACTCATTTTCCAAAAATTCATATCTTTGTTCAACTGTTTTTCAATCTAAATGACTTAACTGAGCTCATGATATCACTCCTTAGTTGTTAGTTTTGGCCCTAAAAGTAGATTTTCGAAATTTTGTATATAAAAATTTGGAGGTCAATTGGACTTGTTATTTTTTTTTTTTTTTTTTAATTTATGGTATTCTGTGTAATAAACAATGTTGTAGAGGAGACTTTTCTAATAATGTACATATCAATTGCAATGTTGTTACATAAACCAGCACAAAGATATTCAAATAACCGAAAACAATATGGCGGAGCATGAGGTTAGATACCTTGCACTCACACATAAAGCATCCGTGAACTTTTAGGACATCAATGCTTCAGCAACTATGATTATTACACTCCATACATTGCCTTGTCGCATGTGTACATGTCTACTATATAATAAAGTATGTGTGCTTAATATATCATGTCTCACTGTTCTATTGGAACACCTGCTTCCATACTGGTAACATCAAGTGCGAATATGACACCGACAACGAGGCGATTCTGGAATCAGTGTACAAGCATGTTTAAACACATGTGAAGCAAAATCAGCACATGTCATGGACTACAAGCAATCATCAGTTCTACATAATTGAAATGATATGTATTCTATCAGTCTCATTCTTTTAAACTGTACGAGGATACACATAACAGTGACGAAACCTCTAACCTGTTCTTACTTGCAGTGACAATGTTGACAAAGCTATGTGAACAATGAAGCATCATACTAAGACAAAACAACAGCACATAAAACTGTGTTCATTCGTCCTCAGTCTCATGCTATGTGAACAATGAAGAATCATACTAAGACAAAACAACAGCACATAAAACTGTGTTCATTCGTCCTCAGTCTCATTCTTTCAAACTGCACGAGGATACATATAACAGTGACGAAACGTCTAACATGTGCTTACTTGCAGTGACAATGTTGACAATGCTATGTGAACAATGAAGAATCATACTAAGACAAAACAACAGCACATAAAACTGTGTTCATTCATCCTCATCAGTTGCTTTAGTGACATCTTCTAAATGCATAATTCAGAGTGAGAAATGTGTTACTCATGATATTGACTTCACGAGCACAATATGATCCAGTTCACTTGACCAAGCAAGTTTTCTAGCTAAAATTGATCACCAAAGTGTTTTGTGCACTTGATTGTGACAATTTGTTATCAATTTGTGACATTTCGTTTGCTATCTTTTTGATAATGCTAATTTGTACCATCAACAATGGACACCATGTTGAAGTGCATGGGCTATGCCTCGTGGCTCAGCAAGTATCTGATACTGGCTGACGTGGCTCGATCTCCGCCTATAGCCAAGTCATGGAGCTACGTACAAGCCCAGCCGAGCCAACGAGCCCTGTTCGAAGCACACACAAGCAGCTGTGTTGGACAGGCATGCAGCAGCCCACCTGGACGTCACATGTTCCATGTCGATCGGAACGTTGGACGCCACAAAATGTGGCATTGCAGTTGTCACAACCCCACGATAAAGTTTCCCGGTGCCGTCCCCTCACAACAACGATTCTGCCGCCGTGCCACCTCCACATGATGAAGACACCTTCTCACGACGACCCCTTGTGGAGGCAACCCCTCATGATGACGACGCCTCTGCTGCTCCTCTTCACACGCTGGACAGCTCATCTGCCGTTCGCAATTTCTGGACATTGGCAGGACACCACTCCACGGACCACTTCATTTGGGTTGTCTCTATTTTATCAACCTCGCTTAATATTTATTACTTCTTGAAACAATTGGTTTCATCTTTCAGAATTTACTACTTACTGTTTGGTTCACATCCTACATATGTGAATTATTTTTTTAATTTTTGTATCAATTCATGAAGCCTTTATTACAACTGTAAGTTAATTAATGATTGATGTTAATTTTTAATGATACCATCAGCTTTTTTTACAGCTGCATCTCACAAGACTATGTTATGTTTTTAGAGTTATCACTGAAATTGTATTGTGTTTATTGTCATTTGGCAGTTACGTAGGACAGGACATGTCACCCACATGTGGTGTATTGACATTTCAACATGCAGTATACGTTTTAATACAGCATGCTTCAGTAATTTTAAATGTTTTATGGATATATTTGTTGGTAAGACAAGAGTGTGCCCATCCTAATTTCAGCAAATGCCATTAAATTGAATGAATCTCCACTCAGTAGAATGAAACATGTCTAATGAAGAACAGCTATGGCTGCTTTTCAGGTAGGACCCCCTTTTGATTCCCCACAGAGGTGGTATTTCAATAGATTTGGAGAGCCATTGTAATGCTGTTTGTTTTTAAGGAGAAACGACAAGCAGACTGATGTGGAGGGAAATTTGGACAGGAGTAGGAAAATGTAACAGGGTAATCTATGCAGTTGTGGTAAGCCTCTCTGTTAGCATGGCATAGTGGTTGGTACAACTGCCTTATGAGCAGGAGACCCAGGCTCAATTAAACTTCAAACTAAAGAAGACTGATATTGTTGCACATTTTTGTCTCAGATGTTGGTACGTGTTGTAATCAAACAATGCAGACATATGAAAATTTGTGCCAGGTCCAGGATTCAAACTCAAATCTCTAAGACCTGAGTATACTAGTCTGAAAATGTTCAATGCATTGGCCTTTTGCAGTTACCAGTTTTAAAAAAGGATTATGAGCACCACTACCACAAAAATATAGTATAAGTGTAGTTATCTCTTAATAGAATTGTTACCTGTGATCCGATTTTCTTTTGCACCTGGTTTTGCTAGAATCGCCAGTGATAAATTACCACTCTTGTCAACTCCCAGTGGAGGCGATACGTCAGAACTGTTTTTTGGCTCCTGCTGAAAATGATTTTTATTGATTTTAAAATCTGTTTACATGCCAAATAAAATATAAGACAATAATCAAAATAACAAAGAAACTATTCACTGTGGAAATGTGTGCTGCCATATCTAACGTAAACTTTAATTGTTTCCACTTCATCGCACAGAGCAAAGTTCCAGCAAATTCGCATGCAGCCGAAATGTTGGGCTGTGGAACAACATGCTGAAGGTAGCTATCCAGAAAACTATAATTGATGTTATCACTTTCTGTTCTTTAAAACTGGCATCTTTAATATTATCAACATAAACAAAATAGAGGAAAAACCACAGTCCTAAAAAGGGCATTACAAGGTTTACTACTACTAATAATAATAATAATAATAATAATAATAATAATAATAATAATAATTTTGAGTTGCTCAGTAGCTCGGTGCAAGTCTTTTGATTGAATGTCACTTTGGCGACTTGTGTCCCTAGCCAACCCCAATTATTCAACCAGGGAAGGGGACCTACAACTTATTGTGTAATCTAAACAACATGTCGTTTCTTGTGACTCCTCACGTCATTGAGAGTTGAAGGATGAATTAAAACACAGACTGAAAAAATCTGAGGTCCGACTGGGTTTTGAACCCATGACCCTTCATTTTTCGGTCAAGCACTTTAACACAAGACCTCCGGCCCGACTTTACGAAGTTTAGTCAAAAATATAATTCTTAGTTTTCCCGATAACAATACAATAGTACTTGTGACATTCAAAATGCTACAACATTTAACTTTGGCAATACTTTGCCAGCTGCCTGTCTTCACAGTCAAGGTTACACGGAGAAAACATCAATTCCACACCAACAAGGCCATTTCCAATTAATTAGTATATTACTGCCTCTATACACTCTTGTAATGTCACGGCGTACTACACTCCAAATTACGTGCACTGCGACCTGTGTGTATGCCGCCAGCCACGAGACAGTGGCACTGGCAGCAGCAGGCACGCCACCTAGCAACAGCCAGCACCCTGACAGATGAGGTAGTTCTCTGCTCGAGGAGTTACTGTTTATCCCCATAAGTGTGGTTCGCAGCATCCGCATCCAGTTGTTGTAGAAGGCCATTAGAACATTGGCGATGAGGTGCGTCGGATTTAGGCATGTTACTTGCCTGCTACAGTTTCCCAGCCATGCCTACTGACGGAAACTTGTAACTCCCTCCTTGGGCACAATTTCCAACCCATTCCCTTTAAAACCTGGTCACAATCATGACGTCTCTTGCGGAAGGTTCTAATGTGTCAGCTTCTCCCATTTGCGAGTTGTCATCGGCTCGTTGTCAGAGCATTGTTTCTTTTCCGGCGCCGTTCTCGGCATTTGACGAGAGCCTGGAAGATTGGGACTCTGAAAAGGACTTACGCTAGTGTTTCATCACCTCTGGTGTATCAGATCAGGCGTTGTATAAAGCTATGTTTCTCTATCGGATATCACCACATACGTATCAGTTATTGGGTCAACTCGCCCCCCCCCCCTCCCTACAGGAACCGTTGGAATTATCCTTTGATGAGATGTGGCGTCTCCAGTCTTCATACTATCAGCCTCAGACACATGTCATAGCAGCCAGGGTCGAGTTATATCGGTCGCATTAAGAAAAAGAAAAAAGAAGGAAAAAAAAAAAAGTCTTACTGCACTTGGGCAGCAGAGTTGCACAGGCTTAGCCGCCGCTGCTTGTTCATCACAGCTACACACAAGGAATCCTATGCAAATGACATGGTTCGGGATGCAGTTCTGTGTCATTTCCCAGATAGGGAGGTGCGTCAGCGGGCTCTACAGTCATGAGCAGGGGTGGGGCGCAGCACAGTACAAACCAGCTCCACGGTGACCCAAGGGCTGGCTGGCCCCATCATCAGATATGGGGGCTCCACCATCTCCAAGATTGAGACATTCGCACACCCCAAGCTCGCCCATCATTGCTGCCTGTAACCTATTGTGGACGGGTCACCTTTGTCCACCGTGTCCTAATCAGTTTCAGCCGTATTCCCACGTGCCAGCTCCGCGGCTCACCGACGACTCCAGTGCCACTGCTACTGAGTAAATCTCGATGGCTATTGCCTGACACCATTCGACTTCCATTGACATCTTCCCCTGAAGGGGGGGGGGCTGTTTGGAGTGAAAATAATATTTAATTGACAATGATAACATAAAAACCTTCATTCAAGGCAGGCACTAATGTATTTACCACAAAAATCATGTTAAAGGCACTATGGTCACACCTGTCACAAAAACATATATTTATGTCATTTATAAGGAATGTATTTTATGTATAATTATGCAACTTCATGAAATTTGGCTTATGTTGATAATGAACATATGTATGTATTACTGTATTTAATTCGCTACAGTACCCCCATTCATCTATAGTATTCCCCCCTTTTTTTTATATGAATTTTAAAAATTCTCAATAATCCTCGAATTTGTTAGTTACATGAATTTCAGCACCACTAATTTGTACGAAATTTGGCAACATTGCCTGCCACTGGCTGTTGCAATGATGGTATTTTTACGACTTAACGGTAATATTATCTGACTATCCCCCCCCCCCACCCTATATTGAGTATCGCTAAGGCTCGAATTTTTCCACAGTAAGTGTGGAATACAGATTTATACTATGAACAACATACCAAAATGAGAGTACCATTTTAATAAAATAGGGATTTTGTATAAAGAATGATAAAATGATTAACAAATGTGACACATCCTGAAAAATCGAATACAGAAGAAATAAAATTGGAAAAAAAGGCAGGTACTATAGCCAAGTAATTACGGTATTATTTCAAAATTATAATGCTCTTGCATAATTGTCATGTGAAGGCTGTGACACCAGCCAGTGAAGGGTCTGACAGTTCTTCAGTGACAGCTGAAAACTTGTTAAAAGTAGCATATTGCCGCGAGAGACCACCAACACCAACTGCCGGCGTGGCGCAGGGGATAGCGTCACGGACTGCGGAACAGAAGGTCACCGGTTCAATCCCGCCCACCGGCAAAAGTTTATTTCTTTGTAATTTACAATTCCAGGAGGTTCTACATCTTTCTTGTGTTAACTGTTCTTCTAATTTCTGGTAAATCCTGTCTGTGTATAAATAGCAGAGCACTCTGCCTGAGAGGCAGTCAGTGCTGCGTATATGTTGAGTTCGTTGAGTTCGTAATAAACATGCTTTCAGTATAAGTGCTGTGTTTAGTTGCCTTCGAAGTCAAGCCTACTTCCATTGCAACGTGACATTGTTTGGTGGAGGCGCCGGGTACACTGTGCAACAGCTGCATCACCGTGGCTCCGATTAGGCAACATAAAAGCCGTCGCTTACACGGACTGGAACCGGAATACACCACCCGTCGATGTTCTCTGGAGATGCTGGACAGAACCCCAACAAATGGCTAAAAGGGTTCTACCGAGTCGCCAAGTACAACAGGTGGGATCATACGATGTGCTTGGCCAACGTCTATTTCTACCTGGATGGAACAGCCCAGCAATGGTTCGAAAACAACAAAGACAAGTTGAATGACTGGGAGACGTTCCAGGAGGAACTTAAGAAGACGTTTGGAGACCGCCAGCGTCAAATCCGCTCAGCGGAAGAACAACTGAAGAACCGGGCCCAACGACATGGTGAGCCGACACAATCATACATACAGAGTGTTTTGGCCCTGTGTAACGTAGTCAATCCAAACATGATTGAAGCGGACAAAAACACGCACCTGATGAAGGGAATTGCAGAATATATGTGCCAAGCTCTTCTGATAAAAGACGTCGCTACGACAGAAGAGTTCATCAAGTGGTGCCAGCGTATTGAAGAGATGCAACAAAGGAGGGTTGGACGCAAGAAGTATGACAGACTCCCAAATGTAGTCCCTATGGCCGTTGTGGAAGACCAGCAGGACTTGGCTTCTCTCATATGACAAATCGTGAGAGAAGAATTACAACAATGCATGGCAGCCGGGACTATTAGACCGAGCGAGCACCAGATTATGGCCATGGATGTGAGCCCTGTAAGTCACGAGGTAGCCGACGCCGCTGAGGACGAGGTGTTTCAAACATTAGCTCCTGTCTGCCCGTCAATCGCACCCGACGTGGAGAATGGCGTCGCCCTGCTATGACTTACGCTGCAGCCGCCAAACGGCAGCCCATGAACCAACCGACGCGACCACAGCCAACTCCCCTGGTAACTATGACGCCCTGCAGAAGAACAGACGTCTGGAGGACAGAAGACAACACACCACTGTGTTTCTACTGTGGATGCCCTGGACATGTCGTACGGTACTGCAGAGAGAGGAGGCGAGTATTCGATGATTATTTTGCCGCAAGATGTCAGCCGTCGGAGCAGTTCTATCCAAGGCAGTCACCTGCTGACGAGTTCAGTCGACCTATGGGAAGAAGCCCATCGCCGTACCCTAGACGAGGTCACTCCCCGACGCGCCGCAGCCATTCACCGTCGCCGTACAGAGGTAGCAGCCGCTCCCCTAGCCGCCGCGCCCAGGAAAACTAAGCGAGGCGACCATCTAAGGAGGTGAGGTCGCCGCAGATGAAAATCCTCCATGGATGACAGTCGCCAAGATGTCGGGAAATCTCATCGACGTCATAATCGACGGCCAACCTGTCCGGGCACTTGTTGATTCAGGAGCCTCTTTTTCTGTATTATCGGATAATTACCGCCGCACACTAAAGAAGACAATGTTCTGTGATATGGAAGGAACTGTGTTGAAGGTCGCGAATGGAAAGTACGTGCATCCAGCAGGAACTTGTGTCGCAAGAATAACCATCAACAACAGGACGCAGCCGTTTGAATTTGTCGTGTTAACAGAATATAGTCACAATGTCATCCTCGGATGGGACTTCCTTCAGGCATCCCAAGCTATCATTGACTGTGGAAGATCCGAGCTGCAAATTGAAGATATTGTTCCGCCAGATACATGTAATAGAGAATTTTCTGGGAAGTTATTCGTCGTTGACAATGTGACGATACCGCCATTGACAATGAAAAGAGTTGCAGTCACAAACACAGATGACAGGTTAAACTGTGAAGTTCTTGTTGATAGTAAAAAGTTTATCAGGCTCACAAAAGAAATTTATATACCAGCGGCTATCATAAGCATTACTGGTGGTCAAGGAGAGATTTGGATCACAAATTGTCACGAGCAGTCACAACTTATCCCCAAGGGAATGTGTATTGGGACAGCTGAACCAATCCAGGACGGTGAGCTCAACGTCATCAATGAAGACCCATGCCCTGCTATTAGTACAGACAACACGCTGGAGAAAACAAACGTGGAACTGACAATAGGGCATGGACTGACCAAGGAACAACGCCAGCGGGTGTTAGGTATACTACGCCAATTTTCGGGTGCATTCACACCTCAGCAGGGGAAAAGTCAGGCGAAACGGCCCACGTATCAATACTGGGGACCATCCGCCAATTAGCCAGTGTTCGTATAGAGTATCGCCAGCTGAAAGACGGATAATTCGGGAGGAAGTGGAGAAGATGTTGCGAGATGACATTATTCAACCTTCGGAGAGCCCTTGGTCGTCTCCGGTGGTCCTCGTAAAGAAGAAGGATGGCACGTGGCGATTCTGTGTCGACTATCGGCAGCTGAACAGTATGACAAAGAAAGATGTCTACCCATTGCCGCGTACTGATGACACCTTAGACTGCTTGAAAGGAGCTACATACTTCTCTACTATGGACATGCAGACAGGTTACCGGCAAATCGAGGTTGACGAAGCTGACAGGGAGAAGACGGCTTTTATTACACCTGAGGGTCTCTATGAATTTAAAGTAATGCCATTTGGATTATGTAATGCTCCAGCCACATTCGAACGCATGATGGACAACTTGCTTCGACACCTTAAGTGGACGAAGTGTCTCTGCTATTTAGATGACATAGTCGTTTTCTCGAAAACATTTGAAGAACATCTTAGTCGCCTGTCGACTGTGTTGAAGTGTGTTCAGGCTGCAGGTCTCTGCCTCAATCCAAAGAAGTGCCTCTTCGTCACCAAAGAGATAAAAATCCTGGGGCACCTAGTCAACAGGGATGGTGTCTGTCCTGATCCAGATAAAGTAAGGGCAGTCACAGAATTTCCAACTCCTCAGCACATTCGTGATGTGAGAAGTTTTCTCAGGCTGTGCTCATACTACCGACGTTTCATCAAAGGATTTTGTAACAAGGCACGTCCATTAGAAGAACTTCTGCAGGGATGAGACAAAAGAAAGAGCTTTCTGAGCACTTAAGGAGGATCTAACTTCCGCACTAGTGCTAGCCTTGTACGACGAGAATGCAGAAACGGAACTTCACACAGACGCCAGAGGTTATGGGATTGGTGCAGTGCTTGTACAAGTTCAGGAAGGTGCCGAAAAAGTGATAGCCTATGCGACAAGAGTACTCTCAAAGTCTGAGATAAACTACTCTACAACTGAAAAAGAATGTCTCGCGGTTATCTGGGCTATCAACAAGTTCCGACCGTATTTATTCGGCAAACCATTCACCGTCGTGACAGACCACCATTCTTTGTGTTGGCTGACTAGCTTGAAGGATCCATCAGGTCGACTAGCAAGATGGGCACTAAGACTCCAAGAGTACGATGTCACAGTGGTATTCAAGAACGGGCGCAAACACAAGGATGCCAACTGCCTTTCGAGGAATCCATTAGTGGAACACGACAGCATTAATGAAATTTCAACTCTCACTGAATTAGACGACGTTACAGCTTACCAGAGGGAAGATCCAACACTATTAAAAATGATAGAGGCCTTGGAGAAAGGAGAACCGACCAATGGAGAGTTCCATCTTATAAACAGAACATTGTACAAGAGCAGCTACGAGCCTCTGGGCCCCAAATGGCTACTTGTTGTTCCAGCTCATCTCCAGCCAGCTATTCTCAAATATTTCCATGATGCTCCAATATCCGGTCATCTGGGATTCGTGAAGACCCTAGACAGAATCAGACGCAGGTATTACTGGAAAGGTCTCTACCGATCTGTCAAGCACTATGTGAGTCACTGTAAAGAGTGCCAGCGACGGAAGCATGTGCTGCAATTACCTCCAGGACATCTCGTACCGATTCCGCCGGCAGCAGCTCCATTCCACCGAGTTGGAATCGATATTTTAGGGAGGTTCCCAAAGTCGACAACCAGTAACCATTGGATAATAGTCTGCACTGACTACCTCACACGCTACGCTGTCACCAAACCTGTGCCGACTGCAGAAGCTCCAGAGATCGCAAAATTCCTTGTAGAAGACATTATTTTGAAGCATGGAGCACCACGTGTCATGATATCTGATCGTGGAAAAGTATTCCAGTCAAAACTAGTATCAGAGGTAATGTCACGGTGCAACATTGTCCACAGAATGACAACTGCATACCATCCTCAGACAAATGGTCTTACGGAACGTTTTAACAAAACGTTAGCCGACATGCTGTCGATGTACGTCGATGTTGAGCAGAAGGATTGGGATACAATTCTGCCAGTCGTGACATTTTCTTACAATACCGCAAGACAAGACACCACAGGCTTCACTCCGTTTTTCCTGCTCCATGGCCGTGAAGCTGAGACGACAATGGATACACTGTTTCCGTTCCAACCGGACGACACTCAGGATGACTATGTTAAAAGGCTCATCACCAGGGTCGAAGAAGCAAGACAGCTGGCTCGCATAGGGACACTGGACCCCAGGAGAAGGACCATCAGCGGTATAATGACAAGCACCGACCTGTTGTGTACAGCCCAGGAGATCTGGTATGGATTTTTACCCCTGTACAGAAGGTTGGACTGTCAGAAAAGTTATTGAAGTGATACTTTGGTCCGTATCGTGTCATACGCCACCTGTCAGACGTCACATACGAAGTTGAGGATTATGAGCCGTCGTCGAAATGTCAAAAACGAAGAGACATTGTTCACGTCCGGCGCATGAAGCCTTACTACGATCCTGAAGATCAGGTAGACGACAATGACTTCTTGTTCAAGGACTTTAAGGATGGTAATGTCCCTGATGAAGCCACGACAGGAAAGTCTGTCGTCGATAATTGCGGAGAAGGGAAGGATTCTCTTGAACTGTCATACAGAGGACCCATGACACGGTCAAGATCCAGGACATTGCAGCTGGCTCCACAGGGATCATAACAGCGGATCGCTGTTTCTCCAGGAGAGGGAGCAATGCCGCGAGAGACCACCAACACCAACTGCCGGCATGGCGCAGGGGATAGCGGAGGGGATAGCGGAGCAGAAGGTCGCCGGTTCAATCCCGCCCACCGGCAAAAATTTATTTCTTTGTAATTTACAATTCCAGAAGGTTCTACATCTTTCTTATATTCACTTGTAAATTCTACTTGTTTCTTATGTTAACTGTTCTTCTAATTTCTGGTAAATTCTGTCTGTGTATAAATAGCAGAGCAGTCTGCCTGAGAGGCAGTCAGTGATGCGTGTATGTTGAGTTCGTAATAAACGTGCTTTCAGTATAAGTGCTGTGTTTAGTTGCCTTCGAAGTCAAGCCTACTTCCATTGCAACGTGACAATATAGTGATTGAATTATTATGTCCTGTTATATCTGACTGACTAAAATAAGTAATTTTTAAGCAACTCTCATAAAAATACAATATTCTCCTGCAGAATTTTCCCTTCTAAACAATCACGATGCACAAATATTAATAAACACCATTACATTAATTCTCCATTTACATCAGGGGACGGCTAAATCAGCAGTAAAGAGGAAGAGGTCGTCTTTTGAAAAGATAAGAAAGGAGAAAAGAAGTGAAAAGAAAAATAAGAGATTTGTGTAGAAACAAACAGAAACCACACAAATCTCTTATTTTTCTTTCCACTTCTTTTCTCCTTTCTTGTCTTTTCAAAAGACGACCTCTTCCTCTCTAGAAACAAACAGAAACTCGACCCTCACGAATCACAGACATTGCCGTGGTAGGGTGGCTTGCGTGCATCAACGATACAGATAGCCATACTGTAGATGCAACCACACCGGAGGGTTACCTGTGGAGAGGCCAGACAAATGCGTGGTTCCTGAAGAGGGGCAGCAGCCTTTTCAGTAGTTACAGTGGCAACAGCCTAGATGACTGACTGAGCTGGACTTGTAACATCATCTAATCTGGCTTTGCCATCCAGTTACTGTGAACAGCTGAAAGCAAGGGGAAACTACAGCCATTACTTTTCCCGAGGACATGCAGCTCTACTGTATGAAAATATGGTGATGGCATCCTCTCGGCTAAAATATTCCGGAGTAATATAGTCCCCCATTCGCATCTCCGGGCAGGGACTACTCAGGAGGATGTTGTCATCTGAAAAGACAACACTGGCATTCTACGGATCGGAGCGTGGGATGTTAGATCCCTTAACTGGGTAGGAAAGTTAGAAAATTTAAAAAGAGAAATGGATAGGTTGAAGTTAGATATAGTGGGGAAGATGAAGTTTAGTGGAAAGATGAACAGGATTTCTGGTCAGGTGAGTACAGGATTATAAATACAAAATCAGTTGGGGGTATCACAGGAGTAGGACTGATAATGAATAAGAAAATAGAAATGTGGGTCAACTACTATTAGCAGTAGAGTGATCGCATTATCATTGTCAAGATGGATACAAAGCCAACACCGACAACAGCAGATAAGGTTTATATGCCAACTAGCTCTGCCAATGATGAGGATATTGAATAAATGTATGAGGAGCTCGGGGAAATTATTTGGACAATTAAGGTAGAGGAATGGCTATGCAGGAGTGGCTAGAAGCCAAACACAAATCTGTAGAAGAATGTACAACAAGGCGAAAAGTACATAGTGCCTACAGGAAAATAAAAAGAGACATTTGGGGACAAGAAAAACAGCTCTACGAATATCAAGAACTCGGATGGAAAACCAGTTCTCAGCAAAGAAGAGAGAGCTAAAAGGTGGAAAGAGTACATAGTGGAGCTCTAAAAAGAAAATGAACTTAGAGACAATGTTGTTGGAATGGAAAAGGAAGTAGATTAAGATGAAGTAGAAGAAACTATACTGAGAGAAGAATTTGACAGAGTGTGACTTTAGCATCCAGATGTGTATTTCAAATACGTATTAGATTTTAAATGTATGTAGGTTCTGTTATAGTTTTTACTATAACTGATGTATATTGTAGTTTTGTTTAGTTTGTTTATGTGAATTTATGTAATTTATTATCTGTGTACCTGGGTAATCACTGATAGGGAAGTAGGAAATATCTTTGGTGTGGTATGTGGTCTTTGGAGCAACAGAGAGGGAGCAGGTGTAGTAGCTGGGGAGTCGGACAAGGAAGTCGAGCTCTGTCGTCGTCAACAGTCCGGACTCTAGCAAGTGCGTGGGAGCGTGCAGCGCCTCACTCTTTGCAGTTACCAGGCCTTGTTGGCGAAGTTCCATAATTAGCGCACATGTTTACAATATGAGCAGGGGCAAACGGCAGTTCATCTGTGTATGACAAGATTCTGCCCTCAAATTGCTCACTGGATTGGACCTGTGCCTGTATTGTGACATGCAGCATTGTCGGAGTCGGCGCATTCTGCTCTTCAACAACAAGGACGCAAGTAAGACTGCTCCAATAATTTCCAACCTGCCAGAGTTCAGACATTTAGTAAGGCGTTACCCAGTTTTGTGCTTGAGAAACTATTTTTCTTAATAATAACCAAAATTTCAAAGAACTTCTACCACATCATTGTCCTAAGATATTGTTACCAAGTAGGGTCCTATCCTTTCCAGAAGTTTCCCGGGTGTCGAAAGTGAAATGAATATTAAAGTCAGTGCCAAACTATAAAATTTAAATAGTTAAACTTTGAATTTTAAAGCGAATTTCAACATTTTACAATTTTGGACATAAAGAATTGCTTTCTTTAAAGCAACGTTGGCACAATTAAGTAACTAAACAAAATTATATATATTAATTGATTCATTACTATTGTACACCAGTGGAGAACAGCAGTATTATATTTTTTATTTTTTCCCGTAATTTTCGACATGATTTTCCATGTCTTGCCGCACGTGCCTTAGGACAGAGGGAGGCCGATGTCCCTTGCCATACGTCTGCGTCATGCGCGTCACATTTCCGCTGCCGCGCGCATTATGAATCCCCTGGCCCGATTCGATCAGTGCTCAACAACCGGCACGTGTCGCCGATCCATGCAACTGCGGGCGCGGAACCCGCTGATCAGAGCACCTGTATCAAAGTCCACAAGGCGGATCGCAACCAATCACAGTATGAACGCAATTACGTAGATTCAGCACTACTGCCTAGCTGCGAGATCGTTACAGACGGTAAAGGTCTGTCTGCCGCCGGCTCTCGCCCCCGATAGCACGCTCCCCGCTCTGCAGCCCCCTGGGCTCGCTCTCCTACTTAAATCATAATGATTACTTCTGTTGCATCACTGGTGGCTCTCCTCAGGCCGTAATATCAAATATTGTATCCCCTTTAGTGAAATACAACCATTTCCTACACCGAAACACTCGTGTCCGAGAATGATTTGCTGGTCCTGTCAAACCCCGTCCGGAAAACGCCCACAGCCTTTTCCCGTTCGTGCCATACCTGCACATATTTTGGTGTCAGAATCGTGATCTTCGGATCCACACCAGTTTTACGGGGTTTGGGAGCGTGTTGGGCGAGAGCTAATTGTTAGAAACGAGACGCATGCGGCAACGCCTTGTTCAGCGTGCTGCCTGCCTGGCCGCGTGACCTTGAGCTGCGCACAGCCGGAGCGCTGTGTTTGCCAGACGCGCGATGATGCGCTGCCACCGGCTGGATAGCCGACTCAGCCACTACCGCCGTACGTCGCCGTAACAGTCGAGGGTCCAGTATCTGATGCCGGAATCCGACACTGTCCACCCGCTGCTGATGCTGCCGTCGTCCGTCACCGCCTTCTGCTCCCTGCAGTCCGTCTCGCCGTCACCGCATCAATAAATAGTTGAAGTAGGGTTGCCAGATTGAACACGAGGCAGGCCCGGAGACCAGACGTGCCCCCCTCCCCTTTGGCCAATGACTCACCCCCCCCCCCAACTGCGACCAACTCTCCCCCCCCCCCACCACCACCAGGATTGTCGTCTTCTGTAGAAAATTAAGAAGCGACTGATTCTTCTTTTGTGTAGTAATATTCGCTTTGTGTATTTCTGATTGTAAATGTTTATTCACAGCTTTAACTCCGTCGTACTTAACAGTAAATGAAATAACTGCATATTCTGCACTTACACATACACTCATCAGTATCGACTTTTTGTAGTCACTCTTTAAAATTTTCTTCCTGCAACCATTCTTCACGGAACGAACTTAGATATCGCCTCTTCAGTTCACTGTTATTACTCACTAATCTGAGTTAATGTAAGCTTGTCTGTTCACGCACGATCCGAGTATTCCAAAAATTTCCAGTAAACAGATAAACAATGAACGAACGAACACAAATAATACACGTCGCCAGTTGACACGTTGCCACAACAGTGTTTGCTTAATAATGCGCTAGCCGATACTACCGACGCAACGATGAAAAGTTTGCAGAGCAAGAATAGAAAAGTAGCGTTTTGTTGCAATAAGAAACTGACATTTACATACAGTTATTCATAATTACTAGAGAGGAGCCGGCCGGGAATGGCGGAGCGCACTGAGGCGTCTTGCCACGGTGCGCGAGGTTGCTCCCGCCAGAGGTTCGAATCCCTACCTAGGGCATGGATGTTGTGTTCGTCCTTAGTTTAAGTTACGTTAAGTTCGATGTAGATCGTCGATACATGAGCATAGTACTTTAAAAGCGTCGTAAAAAAAGTTAAGATGAAGGTTACATTCAAGCCCGGAGATGAGAGTCATTGGCCCGTAGACCCGGAGAATTCATTCCATAACCCGGGCACTCCGGGCGGCGCCCGGAGATCTGGCAACCCTAAGTTGAAGTAAGTGCTGTCAGCCACGTTCTAAATCCTCCTTGTAAAGTGTTTTATTGGCGCAGCAACGTAATTTTTAAGTAAGTTCTGTCCCTTAACTTATAACAATGACACGTGAAGGATCCCGCGGGACATAGTCACTGGAAATGGTGAGGATAAAATTGTAGACTCCTTACCACAGCAAGTTTCTAACCTTGTGGTGTGGCAAGCAGAGTTTGAGAGGCAGTATGCACGCCTTCAGAAGCAGTTAGCTGAGCAACAAGCGAGAAATGTTGACGTTCAAGTCCATATTTTGGAAAGTGAAGCCTTTAGGGCCTTGAAGGAAACTGTAAATTTGGAAAGGGAGCAAATTGCATTGTTCTCAGAGAAAAACCGTGCCTTGGTGGAAAGGATTAATCAGTTAGACGTGCAATAGGAGGATTTAGCAAATATGGTTAGGAGGTATCAATCTCGCCTTGTGTTTAGGCTTGCCAGATTGGACTTGACGCAGGCCCGGAGACCAGACGTGCCCCCCTCCCCCTTGGCAAATGACTCACCCCCCCCCCCCCCCAACTCCGTCGTACTGAACAGTAAACGAGATATTGCATATTCTGCACATACACATACACTCATCAGTATCAACTTTTTGTAGCCACTCTATATTTTTCTTCCTGCAACCATTCTTCACGGAACGAACTTAGATATCGTCTCTTCATTTCACTGTTATTACTCACTAATCTGAGTTAATGTAAGCTTGTCTGTTCACACACGATCCGAGTATTCCAAAAATTGCCGGTAAACTGATAACAAACAATGAACGAACGAACACAAATAATAGACGTCGCCAGTTGCCACGTTGCCACACCAGTGTTTGCTTAATAATGCGCTAGCCGATTACTACCGACGCAACAATGAAAAGTTTTCAGAGGAAGAATAGAAAAGTAGCGTTTTGTTGCAATAAGACATTGACATTTATATAAAGATATTCGAAACTACAGCCGTTACTTTTCCCGAGGACATGCAGCTCTACTGTATGGAAATATGATGATGGCATCCTCTCGGGTAAAATATTCCGCAGGTAAAATAGTCCCCCATTCGGATCTCTGGGCGGGGACTACTCAGGAGGATGTTGTCATCAGGAAAGACAATACTGACATTCTACGGATCGGAGCGTGGAATGTTAGATCCCTTAATCGGGTAGGAAAATTAGAAAATTTAAAAAGGGAAATGGATAGGTTGAAGTTAGATATGGTGGGGATTAGTGAAGTTCGGTGGCAGGATGAACAGGATTTCTGGTCAGGTGAGTACAGGATTATAAATACAAAATCAGTTGGGGGTATCACAGGAGTAGGACTGATAATGAATAAGAAAATAGGAATGCGGGTAAACTACTATGAGCAGCACAGTGATCGCATTATCATTGTCAAGATAGATACGAAGCCAACACCGACAACAGTAGTACAGGTTTATATGCCAACTAGCTCTGCCGATGATGAGAAGATTGAAGAAATATATGAGGAGCTAAAGGAAATTATACAGACAGTTAAGGGAGAGGAAAACTTAATTGTGATGGGAGACTGGAATTCGGTAGTAGGAAAAGGAAGAGAAGGAAAAATAGTAGGTGAATATGGACTGGGCAGGAGGAATGAAACAGGAAGTCTCCTGGTAGAATTTTGCATGGAACATAATTTAGTTATAACAAACACCTGGTTTAAGAATCACAAAAGAAGGTTGTATACGTGGAAGAGACCAGGAGACACCGGAAGGTATCAGATAGATTTTATAATGGTAAGACATAGATTCCGGAACCAGATGATAAACTGTAAGACATACCCAGGGGCAGATATAGACTCTGACCATAACTTGTTAGTCATGAACTGTAGGCTGAAACAGAAAAAAACTGCAGAAAGGTAGGAAAATAAGGAGATGGGACTTAGATAAATTGAAGGAACGTGTAGTTCCAGAGAATTTCAGAGGAAGATTTAGGCAACAATCGACAGAAAGAGGGGGAAATAAAACAACAGAAGAGGAATGGATAGCATTGACAGGTGAAATAGTGAAGGCAGCAGAGGACAAAATAGGTAGAAAGGCAAGACCCACAAAAAATTCTTGGATCTCACAGTAAATTTAATTGATGAAAGGAGAAAATACAAAAATGCAGTAAATGAAACAGGCAAAATGGAGTACAGACGACTAAGAAATGAGATTGACAGGAAGTGCAGAATGGCTAAGCAGGAGTGGCTAGAAGCCAAATGCAAATCTGTAGAAGAATGTATAAGAAGGGGAAAAGTAGATACCGCCTACAGGAAAATAAGAGACACATTTGGGGACAAGAAAAGCAACTCTATGAATATCAAGATCTCAGATGGGAAACCAGTTCTCAGCAAAGAAGGGAAAGCTGAAAGGTGGAAAGAGTACATAGAGCAGCTCTACAAAGGAAATGAACTTAGAGACGATGTTGTGGGAAGGGAAGAGGAAGTAAATCAAGATGAAATAGGAGATACTATACTGAGAGATGAATTTGACAGAGCCCTGAAAGACCTAGGTCGAAACAAGGCCCCAGGAGTAGATGACATACCCTCAGAGCTACTAATGTCTCTGGGAGAGCCAGCCATGACAAGACTATTTGAACTGGTGTGTAGGATGTATGAGACAGGCGAAATACCCTCAGATTTTAAGAAAAATGTAATAATCCCCATTCCAAAGAAATCAGGTGCAGACAGGTGTGAAAATTACAGAACCATTAGTTTGATAAGTCATGGTTGCAAAATTTTAACACGAATTATCTACAGGAGAATGGAAAAGCTGGTAGAAACTGACCTCGGGGAAGATCAGTTTGGATTCAGGAGGAACGTAGGAACCCGGGAGGCAATACTCACTTTACGTCTTATCTTAGAAGATAGATTAAGGAAAGGCAAACCTACATTTTTAGGTTTTGTAGATTTGGAGAAAGCATTTGATAATGTTGACTGGAATACACTCTTTCAAATTCTGAAGTCAGCAGGAGTAAAATATAGGGAAAGGAGAGTTATTTTCAACTTGTACAAAATCCAGACTGCAGTTATTAGACTCGAAGGGCATGAAAGGGAAGCATCAGTTGGGAAGGAAGTAAGACAGGGTTGTAGCCTTTCTCCGATGTTATTCAATTTGTACATAGAGCAGGCCGTGAAGGAAAGCAAGGAAAAATTTGGAATAGGGATTAAAGTTCAGGGGGAAGAAATAAAAACATTGCGTTTTGCTGATGACATTATAATTCTATCAGAGACAGCACAGGACCTGGAAGAGCAGTTGAATGGAATGGAGAGTGTGTTGAGGAGAGGGTATAAAATGAACATAAACAAGAGCAAAACAAATATAATGGAATGCGGTCTTAGAAAATCAGGCGATGCTGAAGGAATTAGATTAGGCGAGCGAAACAATGAAGGTGGTAGATGAGTTACAGAGGATATAAAATGCAGAATGGCAATGGGAAGAAAAGCATTTTTGAAAAAGAGAAATTTGCTAACATCGAATATTAATTTAAGTGTAAGGAAGTCTCTTCTGAAGGCATTTGTGTGGAGTGTTGCCATGTACGGGAGTGAAACATGGACGATAAGCAGTGCGGACAGGAAGAGAATAGAGGCTTTTGAAATGTGGTGCTACAGAAGAATGCTAAAGATTAGGTGGGTAGATCGCATAAGTAATGAAGAGGTACTGAACAGAATTGGTGAGAAAAGGAATTTTTGGCATACCCTGACTAAAAGAAGGGATCGCTTGGTAGGACACATTCTTAGACATAGGGGAATCGTAAATTTAGCATTGGAGGGAAGTGTGTGGGGTAAAAATCGCAGAGGGAGACCAAGAGACGCGTATAGTAAGCGGATTCAAATGGATGTGGGTTGCCGTTCTTATGAGGAGATGAAAAGGCTTGCTCAGGATAGAGTAGGGTGGAGAGCTGCATCAAACCAGTCTCTGGATTGAAGACCATAACAACAACAACATAAAGATATTCATAATTAGTAGAGAGGAACCGTCCGGTAATGGCCGAGCGCACTGAAGCGTCTTGCCACGGTGCGCGAGGCTGCTCCCACCAGAGGTTCGAATCCCCCCTTAGGGCATGGATGTTGTGTTCGTCATTAGTTTAAGTTACATTAAGTTCGATTTAGATCGTCGCTAAATGAGCATAGTACTTAAAAAGCGTCGTAAAAAAATGAAGATTAATATGAAGGTTACATTCAAGCCCGGAGATGAAAGTCATTGGCCCGTAGACCCGGAGAATTCATTCCAAACCCGGGCACTCCGGGCGGCGCCCGGAGATCTGGCAACCCTACTTGTGTTGGATACCATGGAAGCCGAGACACAAACACCTGAGTATGAAGAGGAGGAAGATCAGCTTACAGAGTTGCTGGGGCGTATAGAAGGATTAGCGGGTAAAGGAAAAAAAAAACGAGTTGTACTGAGTCACTGAACAAGGTGGGAGAGGTAGCCGCCACTTCGGTAGTGAATTCAGTTGGTAGTTCAACCAATAGTTTTCCAGCGGTAAATTTTATTGCTTCCTTTTCTAGAAAGAATAATGAGAATGTCGAAAGTTTTCTGCAAAATATCCGTGACGTTGGCCGTTTGTATCAGTGGCCAGACGGATTCCTTTTGAATGTTCTGAGGCTCAAATTAATTGGGGACGCACGCACATTTGTGGAGTCGGTAGCCGTATTGAGAGACGCCACACATTTTGAAGTACTGGCGCAAGGATTAATTCAGAGATTTACCGATAAGAGAGGTACTAGTTATTATCGGGACCAGCTTTCTACGATGAGGCAGAAGGCCGGTGAGTGTTTTGATGCATACGCGGACCGGATTAGATCTGTTTCGAGGACGAACATCTTAACCGGAGACGCGGTAAGAAATAAGGTGTTGCTTGAAGAGGCTGAAGCCAGGGCAGTGGATGTCTTTATTAGAGATATAGATCTCCAGATTGGAGGCGAGGTGAAGGTTTCCTCCGCCACTACATTGCACGAGGCTGTTAGATTGGCCGTGTTACGCGAAGAGCAGAGTAGATTTGTAGCCGCGCCGATGCGTAGCCGTGAGCCGAAGCGAGTGTTTGCACAAGAAGCCAGATGCGGCCGGTGCAAACGCGACGGCCACAATGCAGACGAGTGTCTTGCTCCCTAATGTCCACACAGCTGCTCTATGGGGCATTTGGGTATGCATTTTCGGCAGAATCAGAATGGGCAAGCACACCGATACGTCACGCCTGCAAATCGAGGGAACAGTCAAAACCGACGGGGAAATGGTCGGGAGGCAGGTGTAGCCACCCCTCCCCGCCCCCGTTAAAAATCATAAACCCAATAAATTTCGATGGGAACACTGAGGTGGCAAACGTGATGTTACTAGGAAAGATAGGAGAGAAACACGTTAAGTTGTTAGTAGATACCGGAGCTCAAGTGAGCATTTTGTTTTTGTCCAAAGACGACAAGAGACCATTAAAACCGCCCCGTTGCCGTATCCGTGGATTAGGCGATAATCTAGTTTGGCCATTGGGGGCCTGTTATGTTAACCTGGAAGTAGGAAAAGAAAGATACCCGTTCGAGATGGAAGTATTACCTAAGAAGGGACGAAAGTTTGACGTAATCCTAGGGAACGATTTTCTCAGCCAGTTTCAGGGTGTTATTGATTACCGATCGCAAACCGTACAATTCGGTGAAGCAATTCATCGGTTCGGCAGCGCTCACATTGAACAAACGCGAGGAGGTCCGGAGAATGGCGCTGTTTTTCCGAACTCCGATAAGCCGCGTACTGCAGTGGTAAAAGCAATAACCCCTGTAACAATAAACGGTGGTACCGGAAAGATCCTTTGGGTAGCAGTTGAACTTCTAGAGATGAATCCAACCCCACTTTTGTTCGATCCGTTCGCGCAAAATGAAGTACTGGATAAAATGCAAGTTCATGTTAAGAGAAGCCTGTGTATTGCCGAAAAAGAGGGTGGAAAATTTAGAGTACCGGTGAGCTTGGATAATTTCGGGACGAAAGTAGCTGTAATTCCGCGTGGGACTGTTTTAGCCAGTGTGCAGTGTGTGGAAAGAGGCGAAGTGCCGCCAGTTCAGAGTAACAAATATCCTAAGAGAGAAGCGAGAGTTTTTCCCATTGAAGTGCCTGCCGTCACGCCACAATTAGAGGAGTGTTTAAAGAGGAAGTTAACCCATTTGAACGAGGGTGATCAGAAACTGTTATACTCAGAGTTAAGAGAATATGCCTGGTTATTTGCAGACCGAAAGTACCTCCCTGCCACTGATTTGGTATATCATGAAATTCCTACTGGGAATGCCAGACCGATTGCACAAAAAGCGTATCGGCTCCCTTTATCACCTGCAACCTGTGGTTGATGAAATCATCCAGGAGCAGCTAGAGGCAGGAATCATTCAGCCTTCAGCTAGTCCTTGGTCATCACCAATCGTGCTTGTGTCTAAAAAATCTGTGAATGGGAGAAATCGTATGCGTGGGTTTGAGGGCCGTAAATAAGGTTACCACGCCTGATACGTACCCATTGCCAAGAATTGATGAAACCTTGGACAGACTGGGAAACTGTAAATACTTCACTACATTGGATATGAAATTGGGCTATCACCAAATTGAAATAGCACCTGAAGATCGAGCTAAAACTGCATTCATTGTTCCGTCTGGGTTGTATGCATTTTTGAGAATGCCTTTTGGTTTGAGAAATGCCCCTGCTACCTTCCAACGTTTCGTACTATTACGTGGGCTGAAAACTATCACCTGTCTTGTATATCTTGACGATATTATAGTATTTTCGAAAACCATTGAAGAGCACGCGGAGCGCTTGAAGAATGTTCTAACGAGGCTCCAGGATGCACACCTAAGTTTAAAATTAGAATAGTCCTTTTTTGCAGAATCACAGGTCCAGTACCTAGGTCACATTATTAGTTCTGATAGAGTGAAACCAGATCCCCGTTTGACTGAAGCTGTCAGAACCTTTCCAGTTCCTACCAACGTCAAAGAACTGCAAAGTTTCTTAGGATTATGTAATTTCTATCACCGTTTTATAAAGGATTATGCCACAGTGACCAAACCACTTACTAACCTGTTGAAGAAAGGAATAGCATTTCATTGGAGTCCTGAATGTGATACTGCCATGAAGCAAGTTAAGGAGGTTTTAACTAGCTCTCCTTTGCTAATTTATCCAGATTTCGAAAAGCCATTCATTCTGTCAAGTGATGCTTCGAATTTTGCTGTGGGATGTATCCTAAGCCAAAAGCAGGATGGAGAAGAAAAACCTATTGGTTATGCTTCCCGTCAGCTTAACAAGGCTGAACAAAATTATAGCACCACAGAAAAGGAATTATTAGCTGTAGTTTTCGGTATCAACTATTTCAGATGTTACCTGTATGGTAGACAGTTTACAGTTGTAACTGATCATGCTGTTTTGCAGTGGACGCTAAGCCTTAAGGATCCAGGTAATCGTTTAACTAGGTGGGCTCTGAGACTTAGCGAATTTGATTACGTTGTCAGACACAAACCTGGAAAACTGCACCAGAATGCTGACGCCCTTAGCCGCAAATTAAGAATCGTAAATGTGGAGAATGTGCTTGTTGACGATTTAATAAAGGAACGACAAGCAGATGGGGAATGTCAGGGATATGTAAACCACCCAGATTTCGTGCTTGTAGACGATGTATTGTACAGAAAGACCCCGTTAGGAAACCGTATTGTCATACCAAAATCTTTGCGACCTCAGATCCTAGCACAGTGCCATGATAGTATACAAGCCTGTCACAGTGGTAAAAGAGCCACTAATGCCCGAATTGCAACTCGTTATTGGTGGAAGACACGCCGGCAAGATGTTGATCAGTATATAAGTAGTTGCCTCCCATGTGCCATAGAACGCACGTTGCCAGACCCCGAATACCCCTACAAACTGTACCAGAAACCTCTAGGCCATGGCAGCTCGTTGCTTTGGACGTCGTAGGGCCATTCCTGCAGTCTCAGCAAAATAATAGATACATTCTCTCTATCATTGATCATTTCTCCAGATATCTAATATTGGTGCCTCTCGCAGACATGACTGCAGAAAGAGTAGCCCAAGCATTTGTTAACCATATGATACTGCCTTTTGGAAGCCCGGAAGCTATTCTTACGGACAGAGGATCAAATTTCATGTCCACGTTATTTGTTCAAGTTTGTAAGCTACTGAGAATTAAGAAATGGCGAACAACGCCCTTCCACCCTAAAGCCAATGGTAGGGTAGAGAGGGTACATAAAACCATAGTCAAAATGTTATCTCACTATGTGAATAGTGCGCACACCATCTGGGATAAGTATATAGCGTTCATAGCGTCAGCGTATAACAGCAGAATACATGAAGCAACAGAGCACACCCCGTACGAGGTCATTTACGGTCGCCCTCTGAATTCGCCTTTCGAATTAGATAAGTTACCTCCTAGTGTAGACTCTCAAGAGGTGAAAAACCTGGCCCGTCGCTTAAAAGTCATTTGGAAAAAGGTGCAAAAGAACAACAAAAGAGCCACTGCTCGTCAATTGCGGCGTGGAAACAAAGGAGCCACTTTACCCACTTACAAGCCAGGGGATTGGGTATTGTTGAGAAATACAGTCATTAAAAAGGGACGAACTAAAAAATTCACTCCTTTGTTCGAAGGACCATATCAGATCATACGTTTGACGTCGCCCGTTAATGCAGAATTGCAGTTATCTGGCAGCACAGTGGTCGTACATTCGACATTTTAAAATCATGGGCAAGTGACGCCAAATCCACCTGCTGCAGTTTCAACCGCACCTACATCGGCCGGTCGTTCAAGAGAAATTAGTAAAAAGAAAGCTCAACTTCCCCCTACACGCACTAAATATGCATTAAGATCCAAGCATTCCTATGGATTACGATCCAGGGATTGATGGTGCTGTATGCTATTTGCACACAAATATAAATGTTTAGGCCAGTGCACATGTTTTATTTCGCATGCCTTTTTGTTTGTAGTAATACCCCTGCCTACTACATATGTTTTGCTTATGTTTAGATTTAAGTTTCACATGTAAACTAGGATATCTAAGACTGGGAAACCCATTAACACGAACAATTAGGCCTCGCTTTGCCATTAGAAATTTAATTGTTGGAATTGCGGACACAATGTAAGGAACATGAGCTGCAACATAGAAGTAGAGTGTGTCTAAATGGAGCGCCTCGCGCGCTCAGCAGACAGCCCTAGTCGCGCCGTATGATTACAAGGCCGCGTGGCGTCACTGGGTCACTGTCCACCGTCTTTCCCCCCTCCCAAGCGCAGCCACTCGACGCCTGCCGATGCAGCATTTGACGCCGTCAGCTGTGTAGCCCACGTGGCCCACACCTGCCACACCGCGACCGCCCGGCATCAGTCCGTCCGTACTAATCTTCTGTTTCACTATAATCGAAACACATACGTAATCGTTCTTATACATGTCAAACAATTTCGTGTAATGCTTCCTACCTGACCCTATTCCGTAAGATGTTCTTGTGGAAAAGTGGAACATCTACTATAGCCACTGATATACCCAGTACTATCGTTATGTTCGGTATTGCACAAATCTATATTGTCATTCGATCCTTTTCCCAAACCAGAAGATACTTTTGAAGATAAAAGGCATTCCAATTTTATGTTTCTGTAACTTCATAGTCACCATCGCTCGTCGCCTAAGGATGCTCAATGCGCTGAAAGTAGAATTCCTGAATTGTAAAATAAATACCTACCAGAATTGGGGCTTAGTCGCCTTTTGCGTACTTGATCGTTGCTAACGCCGTATACGTTATACGCAGGAACTGTGTTAACACCGCAGCAGTCCGCACAGGTTGAATTATGCGCAATCAGCCTACTCATTCAGCTCAGCCAGCCATCCGCACTCGTCAGCTAATTCCAGGTAGACAATGCTCTGCCACCCTGTCACTGTACCCCGTGATTGTAGCTGCCAGCGAGCTCCCGACAGATAGCAACTTACACTCCTGACTCCTGCTGTGCGTGACTTGCAAATTTGTCGCCGTTTACGAGCTGCTGCTTTATTTCTCTACTACACTCATTCAGACGATAATTCGGAAGTTTACTGCCCTTCACAACTTCCGCCGCTTACAGATTAATTCCAGTTTTAAGTGACCGGACTTGATACTACGTAGAATCATCCATGGCGTGACCAGAACGAATATTAATGGACCCGTGTGGGGTTCGTCCACTATTATACTATAACCGCGTTTGGCATTGTTGCCATGCCTGTTTGCGCTCGTATTGGTGATTGTTGTCGCGGGTATTTTGGCAACAATGAAATGGTAATCTTATTATCTGTATTGGTACGCGCCTGAGGCTAACGCATTTCCAAGTTCAGCCTTCCGATTCTGGAGTGCTTTCTGAAAGTATAGACTGCATACCTTGTATCACTCACTTACCGTGTCAGGATCTCAGCAGTGGATTGCTGGTCAACCGTTCACATTGCGACATTGTTAATCCTACATCCAAAGTACCTGCACAGTTGCACTTCCCTACAATATGCTGCATTTATACAGTGCTATGCCTGCGTGCACCAAGTGGTTTAAAATGCCTCGCTTTAATAATTACCATCCCCACTATTTGATAAACAAGTTACTAGAACATGAGAAAGGCCAAATTACCATAGGACTGTGATGCTACCAAGTACCAACGCTATCCCTCTTACCTTGGTCGTGGTTGCACTAATTGTATGGGAATTATGTCGAAAGGGATGCTGCAGCCCATTCAAACGAAACACTACTGCAGAGGTTCCTGAATACTAGCCGCATGGCACATTCCATAAGTGAAATCTTATATAAAAGCATGGTCCACCCTTATTTTTTAAGATACCTTAGCGCTAAGAATATAGTTTTTATAACGTATTTTGCATTTCAAGAGAGGTTAATTGAGAACCTCATAATGTTGTTACATTTGTGCGTATCTCCTGTCGACAAAGTTACTATTTTGCATTTAATCTATAACCAACCGTACTGTAAAATCCCTCTTTAGTAATTGATATTAATATTGTAACTTAGTGTTAGGCCACACCTTCGTTGTGTTTATTATGTTGCTTGATGTAAATGTAGGTACTCTTGTTTCAAAGACTTAGTAAGCCCGTAAATGGAGCACTATTCTTATTATGTATAACTTTAGATTACCCTATCTTAATACTGTTAATTCTTATTGGGTATTGCCCACCTACGTTGCGCTCATTGAAACCTCTTGAGGCGGCACGCTACCGCACAAATGGGCACCTCGCTAAAGCAAGTGTGAAAAGTGTTTCAGCCTTGCCATTCCGGTCGTCAGCTGACTCCCAGCAGCCAGCAACTTCTGACTTCACCAACCAACACGCTACTGGGGCACTGCTACCGGCCATACCACCCGAACCTTTGTGAGCCGACCAAGGCGCCCTCGGCTTACGCCACAATTCAAGAGAAGCAATTTGTACTTTTCTATATAATCATTTCTATGTATAAGTGTGAATATAATTTGTAACAGACCCCTTTTACCCGCCGTCAACAACCATGGAACTTTTTATTGTAATTTCACTAATTTTTGTGAATGGTAAACCATTGCCATGGAAGGGGGAGGAGTGTACACCAGTGGAGAACAGCAGTATTAGATTTTTTATTTTTTTCTTGTAATTTTCGACATTATTTTCCATGTCTTGCCGCACGTGCCTTAGGACAGAGGGAGGCCGATGTCCCCTGCCAAACGTTTGCGTCATGCGCGTCACATTTCCGCTGCCGCGCGCATTCTGAATCCCCTGGCCCGATTCGATCTGTGCTCAGCAACCGGCACATGTCGCCGATCCATGCAACTGCGGGCGCGGAACCCGCTGATCAGAGCACCTGTGTCAAAGTCCACAAGGCGGATCGCAACCAATCACAGTATGAACGCAATTACGTATATTCAGGTCTGTCTGCCGCCGGCTCTCGCCCCGATAGCACGCTCCCCTCTCTGCAGCCCCCTGGGCTCGCTCTCCTACTTAAATCATGATTACTTCTGTTGCATCACTGGCGGCTCTCCTCAGGCCGTAATATCAGATATTGTATCCCCTTTTGTGAAATACAACCATTTCGTTACACCGCAACACTCGTGTCCGAGTATGATTTTGCTGGTCCTGTCAAACCCCGCCCGGAAAACGCCCACAGCCTTTTCCCGTTCGTGCCATGCCTGTACTGTTTGAATATTTCATTGGTGCAAAATTTATGTGTCAAGTGGATTTCCTATGTTGGTTCGTATTTCGGCGTTGTTCATCTGTGATCTAATTGCAAGTCATTTTGAGTAATTTCTTCCTGGTAACCTTAATGTTAATTATTCTGCCAACCGAGTGTTTTGTTGCCTACTGTGTAATTCTCATGCAGGTGAGTGTTAGTGAAGGGACATTGATGATTGAGTGCAACATTGGTCTCCGATCCAACACTGTTTCCAAACTAATCCAGGTTAATCAAATAATAATTTTATTTTCTTCTTGTTATAAACTGATAAAACCAAAACATCATTTTTCGTAAATGTTATTCGATTGCCAAATTATTTGCCAACCTTCTGTAGAGCAACGCTAACATGTGTGATTACCCATTCATAATTGTTGTGGTTAATTACAACACACCCTGAGTGCCCATTGGGCTGGCAACCGTGTTAATTTATTAATGTTTTTTACTGTTTCATTGTGTTTTACTTCCTAGAATTTGCAATACATATGTGTGTGAGTGAGATTGTTCCATAATTAAAGCAGGGCAATTAGTAATTAGTAGAGTAGGAGGAACGGGCTATCTGGTGTGGTAGTTTGTTGTGGTAGCATTCCCTCACTAGTTGGTTTTAGTCTGCACAATAATTTTTCGGTAAAGATAGCCTTGTCCAACTTTATTTTGTAGGCAACACATGGGTCAATTTTAATATTAATCTGTCACAGGATTAATCAACTGGTTAGTGAGGGGAGTGTTACAAGAACACTGAAAGACCGAAGTTGAAATAAGGCCCCTGGAGTGGACAACACTCCCTCGGAACTACTGAAGTCTCTGGGAGAGCCAGCCATGACAAAACTGTTTCATCTGGTGTGTAAGATGTATGAGACAGGGTAAATATCCCCAATCTTTAAGAAAAATGTAATAATCCCCATTCCAACGAAAGCAGGCGCAGAAAGGTGCGAAAATTACAGAACCATCAGTTTGATAAGTGATGGTTGCAAAATTTTAACACAAATTATATACAGGAGAATGGAAAACCTGGTAGAAGCTGACCTCAAAGAAGATCAGTTTTGGTTCAGGAGGAACGTAGGAACACGGGAGGCAGTACTCACTTTATGACTATCTTAGAAGATAGATTAAGGAAAGGCAAACCTACTTTTTAGCTTTTCTAGATTTGACGAAAGCTTTTGACAATGTTGATTGGAATACACTTTTTCAAATTCTGAAGTCAGCAGGGGAAAAATACAGGGAAAGGAGAGTTATTTTCAACTTGTACAAAAGCCAAACCACGGTTATTAGGCATGAAAGGAAAGCATTAGTTGGGAGGGAGTAAGACAGAGTTGTAGCCAATGTTATGTTATTCGATTTGTACATCGAGCAGACGGTGAAGGAAAGGAAGGAAAAATTTGGAATAGGGATTAAAGTTCAGTGTGAAGAAATAAAAACATCGTGTTTTGCTGATGACATTGTAATTCTGTCAGAGACAGCAAAGGACCTGGAAGAACAGTTGAATGGAATGGACAGTGTGTTGAAGAGAGCGTATAAAATGAACATTAACAAGAGAAAAACAAAAATAATGGAATGCGATCTTAGAAAATCAGGCGATGCTGAAGGAATTAGATTAGGTGAGCGAAACAATGAAGGTGGTAGATGAGTTACAGAGGATATAAAATGCAGAATGGCAATGGGAAGAAAAGCATTTTTGAAAAAGAGAAATTTGCTAACATCGAATATTAATTTAAGTGTAAGGAAGTCTTTTCTGAAGGCATTTGTGTGGAGTGTTGCCATGTACGGGAGTGAAACATGGACGATAAGCAGTGCGGACAGGAAGAGAATAGAGGCTTTTGAAATGTTGTGCTACAGAAGAACGCTGAAGATTAGGTGGGTAGATTGCGTAACTAATGAAGAGGTACTGAAGAGAAATGGCAAGAAAAGGAATTTTTGGCATACCTTGACTAAAAGAAGGGATCACTTGGTAGGACACATTCTTAGAAATCGAGGAATCATAAATTTAGCATTGGAGGGAAGTGTGTGGGATACAAGCAGAGGAAGACCAAGAGACGCATATCGTAAGCAGATTCAAATGGATGTGGGTTGCCGTTCTTATGAGAAGATGAAAAGCCGTACTCAGGCTAGAGTAGGGTGGAGAGCTGCATCAAACCAGTCTCCAGACTGAAGACCATAACAACAAGAAACAGAAACTTAAGTTGAAAAGGCTAAATGATACAAAAAGGTAAATTAATGTTCTTTAAAGAGACACTTTTAATGTAACGGAAACTAGGTACTGAACAATTGCCAACTACAATATCGCCAATAGGACCCTACAAGAGTGCACAATCACCTGGAAAAACTATGTCACAAAGTAAAAAAAATCAGTTCCTAAGAGTCCACACAAGAAAAGTGTTGTTAAATTTTAATGGAAGTCTTCCCAGAAATTCATAGCAAAATAGTCAAAGAAATGAGACCAGAAAATAATCAGATAACACAGAAACTAAATGATTCAGTTACATACTACTTCTGCTGGGATGACATCAGCAATCAAGCCCCAGGAAAAAGGGGCTTCAAATCAGTAAAAGATAGACTGAGAAGTGTGACAGGATTAAAAAGAGACATGTGTATGACTATTAGTGAGTTGCTGTCTACATTCCAGTATTGACACTTCAATCTCGACTTTCCATTGTTAAACATTAATTCAAAAACAGAAAAAGAGATTTACATTACTGTATCTGTGTTCCATGGGGGATAATATTTGTGCGACGCGAGAGTGAAATTTTTTTGTCACACTCCGTGGCAAAGTAGTAGTGGATAGCGTAAGTGGCATTACAAGGAGTAAAGTATTTATTCAGGTAAAGACAAGGAAATCCATTATCAAGTTTGCACTTCTACATTTTTAGAATCAAACTATCACTCTGCAGCGGAGTGTGTGCTGATATGAAACTTCCTGGCAGATTAAAACTTTGTGCTGGAACCGGGACTTGAACCTAGGATCTTTGCCTTTCGCGGGCAAGCTGTGTCGGGATATCTCAGTGGTAGAGCGCTTGCCCGCGAAAGGCAAAGGTCCCAGGTTCGAGTCCCGGTTCTGGCACACAATTTTAATATGACAGAAAGTTTAATATCAGCGCACACACTCCGCTACAGAGTAATAGTTTCATTCTGGGAACATCCCATTGGCTGTGGCTAAGCCATGTCTCCACGATATCCTTTCTTCCAGGAGTGCTAGTCTTGCAAGCTTTGCAGAGAACTTCTGTGAAGTTTGTAAAGTAGAAGGGGAGGTACTGGTAGAATTGAACTTGAGAGGACGGGTCGTGATTCGTGTCGGGATAGCTCAGTGGTAGAGCACTTGCCTGCAAAGGCAGGTGCCAGGTTCGAATCCCGGTTCTGGTGCACAATTTTTATCTGCCAGGAAGATTCTACAGTTTTGTTTCACAATATGAATTGGAGATTCAGTCACTGTATAGCCCGTACATAACATAGATCAGTGATGGAAGAGAGATGGTACGTGAGATGTAACGACTCATTGTCATTACTTGTCAGGCTTGAGGTTTTGGGATGCTAGGAAGGATTCCTCCAGACGGCCCATGAACAGGTTGGCATAGGAGAGTGCCATGCGGGTGCCCATGGCTGTGCCTTGGATTTGATGGTAAACTTTCCCCTCAACAACCTCAATTCCTTCTCTCCCATCCACTTCACCTGGTCTTCCTCAACCAACCATGCCACATTCCTGGATGTCAACCTCCACCTCACTGATGGCTCCATCCACACTTCCGTCCATATTAAACCTACCAACCACCAACAGTACCTACATTTTGACAGTTGCCATCCCTTCCACGTCAAAAAATCCCTCCCTTACAGCCTGGCCACCCGTGGACGGCATATCTGCAGTGACAAGAATTCCCTTTATGAATATGCTGAAGGTCTCACAAAGGCCTTCACAAACAGAAACTACCCCACAGACCTAGTCCGCAAACAAATCTCCCGTGCCATATCCTCACACACCCCAAATCCTCTTCCTAACACTAGTAACCATCCACAAAAGAGCGCTCCCCTTGTCACCCAGTACTACCCTGGTCTCGAACAACTAAATTCCATCCTTCGCCAAGGTTTTGATTTTCTATCCTCATGCCCTGAAATGAGAGACATCCTGCCCAAGATCCTTCCCACACCCCTCCTAAAGTGGTGTTCCGTCGCCCTCCCAACCTTCACAACATCCTAGTTCATCCTTATGCCACCCCGAAACCCAGCTCACTGCCACAGGGATCATATCCTTGTGGAAGACCCCGCTGCAAGACCTGTCCAATCCACCCACCCAGCACTTCCTATTCCAGTCCTGTCACAGGCTTATCCTACCCTATCAGAGGCCGGGCCACTTGTGAAAGCAGCCACGTAATTTACCAACTGTGCTGCAAGCACTGTACAGCTTTCTATATTGGCATGACCACCAACCAGCTGTCCATTAGGATGAATGGCCACCGCCAAACTGTGGCCAAAAACAAGGTGGACCACCCTGTGCACAGCATGCAGCGGAGCACATGCTTGATTTCAATGGCTGCTTCACAACCCGGGCCATCTGGATCCTCCCATCCACCACCAGCTTTTCTGAACTGCACAGATGGGAGTTATCCCTACAATACATTCTCCGATATATATATATATATATATATATATATATATATATATATATATATTTTTTTTTTTTTTTTTTCCATACCTTACAGTTCCTACCTCTGTATCCCAAACCTCGCCTGATTTGAGTGGTGTGTGAATGTGTGATCGTGTGTGTGTATATGTGTGTGTGTGTGTGTGTGGTCTTGTGCACTTGCAGTGTACATGAATTATTTTACTTTATTTTATTTTATTTTCTCCCCTCACCCGCCTCTCCACTCCATTCCTAAGCTGCATCTCGTTATTCCCATCTAACCCATCCCCACCACCGCGACGTAACCTTTCTATCCCCTCCCCTCCCGTCCCTGATTCGCTGCAGAGCGTGATTCGAAGTGTGGCAGTCGGAGGTGATGGTTGTATGACTGTGTTGTGTGCCTGTGTGATTGCGTGAGTGCTCTATTTCTGAAGAAGGCCATGGCCGATAGCTGAATGTGTTGTATGTGCCTGTCGCAGCTCGTCGCCACGTCTTTGCGGTGAGTAGTAAACTGTCCTCACTATATTATTTATTCCAACCTGGACTTTCCATTATTATATAGATTTTCTTGTTAATTTTTAAAACTGCCGGACTCAGTTTTGTTGTTTCGACAGTGTAGTTACCACTAACCACAGTTCAGTCAGCTGCCAGCCACCTTTATAAAAGTACTAGGCTATTTAAAAGTCGATTAGGCTATTTAGTTTTCTACTTTCTATAGTTAATTCTATCGACAAAATGTGTGCCTGCTGTGTTTGGACGGGGGGAGGGGATTATTAGTTATTGGGAGCTCCATTGTTAGGCACGTGATGGAGCCCATTAGGCAAATAGCATCAAGATCTGGAAAGAAGTCCAATGTGCAGTCGGTGCGTCTGCCAGGGGGCCTCGCCGGCATCTATCAAGGGTGCGGGGTGTGGTCGACTGCAGGTCATGGCTCATGTCGGCACCAATGACACATGTCGCTTGGGTTCTGAGCACATCCTTAGTTCCTACGGGCGGATGGCGGAATTGGTGAAGGTCGCTGCCCTAACACGCGGGGTGCAAGCAGAGCTATTGATTTGTAGTATTGTTTCCAGGGTTGATCGGGGTCCTTTGGTTTGGAGCCGAGTGGAGGGTCTGAACCAGAGGCTTCACTGATTCTGTAACAGTCATGGCTGCAGATTTCTGGATCTGCGTTATCGGGTGGGGAGTTGTAGGACGCCCCTAGGTAGATCAGGGGTGCACTACACTAAGGAAGCAGAGTACTCGTGGAGTGCAATGGTTTTTTTTTAAGGCTAGGCGCTAATTCTGATGAGCACTCGCCTGTCAACATTCAGACAGCGAATTCAGTGCTCAGATAGTTTTAGGCACAGAAAGCTAGCTAAATCATGATGTGGTAAGTTCAGAAATATTTAGCATAGCATAGAACGCATATCGGAATGATAGATCGGACACAACTGGAGGAGGAGTGTTCATCGCTGTGGACAAAGGTAATGTTTCTACTGAGATCGAGGTTGAAAGCAACTGTGAAGTTATATGGGCACGTATAACAGGTCTAAAAGATGTAAAGTTCATAGTTGGGTGTTTTTACTGCCCCCCCCCCCCCCCCCCAGTGCTGGTGTAGCAGCTTTAGATTCATTCAAAGAAAGTCTACACCAGGTTGTGCTTAGGTATCTGGGCCATGTAATATTAGTTGGAGGAAACTTCATCCTTAAGAGTATAGATTAGGACCTCTCCAATTACATTTCAGACGGTACAGGCAAGCAGTCTTGCAGCTACTTTTGGACACATTCTCCGAAAACTGTCTTGAGCAGTTAAACTGGCAACCCATGCGCAATGGAAATATTTTAGACCTTATAGCTACGAACAGGCCTGACCTCATTGACGATGTCTGTGTAGAGTCAGAAATTAGTGATCATGATATCGTCGTAGCGTCGATGGTAACCAAAGTTCAAAAACCAATCAAGAAGGCTAGAAGTGTGTTTTTGTTAGGATCACACTTAGAAAATGAATGGACATTGTTTAGTTCTGGTACTATGGATGTAGAGGAATTGTGGACCAAATTTAAGTGAATTGTACATAAAGGGTTAGAGAAATATGTGCCTGTAAAGACGATTAACGATGGTAAAGATCCACTGTGGTACAATAATAATGTTAGGAAGCTACTAAGAAAGCAAAGACTGTTGCACTCTCGGTTCAAAAAAGAACACGCAAATGATGACATGCAAAAGTTAGTAGAGATTTGTGCTTCTATAAAAAGATTGATGAACGAAACATACAATAATTACCATAGCCATACCTTAGCAAAAGATTTTTCCAAGAACCCGTAACTCCTATGTAAAATGGAGAAGCGGGTCAAAGCCCACTATCCAGTCACTCATTGATCATACTGGGGCAGTAATAGAAGGAAGCAAATGGAAAGCTGCAGTTCTAAATTTAATCATTAAGAAATCTTTCATGCAGGAGGACTGCAAAAATGTACCATCATTTGATCAACGTAGAATTCCGAAATTGAGGACGTAGTAATAGGTATTTCCAGTGTAGAGAAGCAGCTGAGAGAGCTAAATACAAAAAAGTCTCCTGGTTCAGATGGAATACCAGTTCGGTTTTTCAAAGAGTATTCTGCAGCATTGGCCCCTTACTTAACTTGTATTTATCATGAATCTTTAATTCAGCACAAAGTTCCTAGTGATTGGAAAAAAGTGCAGGTGACTCCCGTTTATAAGAAAGGCAAGAGAACTGACCACCATAATTACAGGCCAATATCGTTGACATCAGTTTCCTGTTGAATTTTGGAGCATATTCTCAATTCAAACATGGTAAACTTCCTTGAGACAGAAAAGCTTCTTTCTATGAATCAGCGTGGGTTTAGGAAACATCATTCATGTGAAACTCGGCTTGCCCTTTTCTCAAATGACATCTTGCTAGCCATGGATGAAGGGCAACAGGCGGATTGTGTTTTTCTTGACTTCAAATAGACGTTTGACACGGTGCCACACTGCAGACTTCTAACGAAGATACAAGCTTATGGAATAGGTCCACAGATTTGTGACTGGTGTGAAGAATGGCAACTAGGGAAAACAATCCCACAATGTTTGAATACAGTTGTATAAGATGATCAAGTTTTGTTTCTTTCATGCAAATACTCCCAGAGATATATCATCTCAAAGCTGCTGAAAATTCAAGGGCGCACTACTGGAATCTGTGCTATGGTCTTAAACAAGTGACTCTATCTCTGGAAGTATTAAATTTCTGAAACTGAAACTTTAGCAGTGTTCATTGAGAACATGTGTGATTGTTCATAGAAAATTTCATCAAAATCCATGAGGGTCATGTGGGAGCCTCCAGACCACTTGGCATGGAATGACCCTATATCGAATATTAAGTGTATGAAAGTATTTTCTGACAGGATTTGTGTGGAATGTAGCTTGTAAGATAGTGAAACAAGGATGATAAATAGTGCAGACAAGAAGAAGATAAAAGCTTTTGAAATGTGGTGCTAAAGAAGAATGCTGAAACTTAGGTGGGTATATTGTGTAACTAAAGAGTTAATGAACAGAATTGGAGAAAAGAGGAATATCTGGCATACCTTGACTAAAAGAAGGGATTAATTGGTAGGATACAATTGTGAATTAAGCATTGGAGGGAAGTGTGTGAGGTAAAAATCATAGGAGACAAATACAAAAGCAGTATGATATAATAAATAAAGTGTGTATACTACAGGTATTCAATATCTTTTACTCATGCACTAAAAAATAGCATCAATTTCACAAATACACATTTTTACATTCTGGGTTCATTCACCCTATATCTTCAACACCAAACATTTTCACTAATGCCACTGACAGCTATTTTTCTACTTTATCTGTTTGGAACAGGTACAATTTCTCTAGCCAATACTAAGCTCTCCTTAGGAAGTAGGCCTAATTATATTTGTAGACGTCACTGTTCATTCAATATGATCAGTGCATTGTGTTACTCCAAATACCGGTATATAATTTATTCAGCCAATATTTATTTGATGCAGCAGTTTTTATAAGCTGTGATAATTAAGCTATTCTTGGGCACTACTTTTTATATATATATATATATATATATATATATATATATATATATATATATATATATATATATATGATGGCGCAATTTCAGGACTCTGCAGCCGACACAGTTGTGAATATACTTTGTAAAACATGGGGGGAATATCATTCAAGTGTAATGAGTCTGTCAGCAGTTTTGAGTGCCTTGCACATGTTGGTAACAGGGACTGGATCACAATATTTATTTTGTTCCAAAATACTTTAGTGTGTTCTAGGAATATGTTTTAATTCGTAATTATATATGGTGTTGCAGGAGTACCGCTACAAATGAAATAACAAGCAATAATAATTACTCTTTTTTACAGATAGGCTTATTCCAACAATTTAGAGTAGGCCTTGTGGTCATGCAAGAATCTTTGAATGAAGAAGCTAAAACTAATGCAAATGAAACAAGCCGCCGTTAGGCTATATTTATATTCCTACTTCTCAGATATTTTTCTGGTTGTCGTTTTTATGGACAACTCAAATTCTTCGATTCTGAGATAAAATAGAAACTTATTAAGACCCAGAAACTATGACAAAAACAGTTGCTTTCGACGAGAAAGAAATCACGAACAACATTTTCGTTAGTTGTATGTATACAGCACATTTATGATTGTGCGTCTGCATTACTATCATTCATCGCGCAGCCACCAACGCACCAATCCAGATAAAACGCCAGGCTCATATTTACAATCCGTGTCGTGCCATAGTTTTGAGTGTTCAGATGTTGGCTACAGCCACTGCATGGGACCTGCCAATCAGATGATAACGTACGGCAGCCGTAATTGCACTTTTACTGTGGCACTGTATCTCTAGCAGCGTCCAGCAGGAAAACCACAGAGGTCGGAAACGTTTGTCCAACTAAATATAATCCAAATAAGAACTTTTACAAGGACGATTAAATGGTGGTTGAGAATCACATTTTTCGAGACCTGTCACGAAAATAAGAGGCTAGGAAGTTATTTGTTAACAGCAACACCAGCTTTATCCATCTAATCAAACAGAACAATTAGCAAACATCACTAAATATACATTATAGTCTCATCAAATTTAGGAAGGCCTAATGAGTGACATTTACAACTAAATACGTGGTTGGCGTTCAATGAAATATTGCGCACTCCATTACGAATCAACGATAGCCTACGCTTTATTTTAACCGACAACAGTAGTACTTATCAAGGAAAAGGTGCAATAACTTTCGCACAATACGTGGTGTTAAGAAGCCCACAATTTTGTTTGAAGCCCTAACCCGACAACCATCAATGTGCTCACGTGTAGTGTGTTGTTGTGGTATAAAACGTACGTGACGAATACTGTCAATATAATGTGATGATACTGAAAGAAACCGGCTTTCCCCCCTATGGCATATAACCGTTTACTACATATTTAATTCAAAAGTTACTTACAACTAGCGGCTTTTCTTTCTTGCCCGCTTTCTTAGGCATTGCTGAAGTCCCGTGGAAGTCCTCACACAAGACATTCCGCCATATCCTAAAAACTTTGTTTAACACATAGCAGTTTTTTAACATAAATAAACCAAAAGCTACGTATTCCAATAACCACAACACAAACTTCGTTTATATTTTGTCTGTTGGGAACATACAAAAACAAAGCGTAATATCTTTGAACTTCTTTGGTCAAAGCAGTGATCTCAATGATCTTTGAGCTCATTGGGTCAAAGTGGCCCTCAAGCTCTTTGACTCTAGGCTTCGCGGAAAAACAAAAAGCTACCGCCAGAAAATTGAGAAAAATATTTCCTTATGTCAACTGTCAATTGTTATTTGTGTTCCACAGTATTTGAAAATGGAAAATGTGTGCGGATTTACCGATACATTTGTAAATGTATGTTATAGGAAAATGACGCACATACTTTTGTATGGGGGAAAGAAAAAAATTAAAGTGAAATGATCCACTGAGAATTTGAAATTATTATATTTACACGTGATGATGGATAATGAGTCATCTACTACATTTTACATTCTATGGTGGTTAGTTTTGCTGAAATTACAAATAATTGTCTTTTGCGGATTGCAGGAACAAGTGCTCGAAATTATAAAACTTCACTTCAAGGATGATAAAACGAAAATTAGGGAAGATACTGCATGTATGGTTTCTGAAATAATACACAAGTTTATAACTGAGGGACTCCTAAGGGCAAAATATGTTGCTTGGCTTGATGGAGAGAGTGAAATAACTTACGATCATGTGAAAGCGATTCTCCCTACTTTGGTATGTCAGTGAATTCAGATCATTTCATATGGAATATTTTACGCAATTATTTTCTTTAAATCGATTTTCTTTCAGTTACTAGATTTCAGCTAACAGTGAGTGATGAAGATCCACGGAGTTGCAGAAGAATCGAGCACTGCGCTAATTTCTGGTCTTAGCAGTGCCCAAGAATAGCTTAATTATCACAGCTTATAAAAACTGCTGCATCAAATAAATATTGGCTGAATAAATTATATACCGGTATTTGGAGTAACACAATGCATTGATCGTATTGAATGAACAGTGACGTCTACAAATATAAATAGGCCTACTTCCTAAGGAGAGCTTAGTATTGGCTAGAGAAATTGTACCTGTTCAAAACAGATAAAGTAGAAAAATAGCTGTCAGTGGCATTAGTGAAAATGTTTGGTGTTGAAGATATAGGGTGAATGAACCCAGAATGTAAAAATGTGTATTTGTGAAATTGATGCTATTTTTTAGTGCAAGAGTAAAAGATATTGAATACCTGTAGTATACACACTTTATTTATTATATCATACTGCTTTTGTATTTGTCTCCTATGATTTTTACCTCACACACTTCCCTCCAATGCTTAATTCACAATTGTATCCTACCAATTAATCCCTTCTTTTAGTCAAGGTATGCCAGATATTCCTCTTTTCTCCAATTCTGTTCATTAACTCTTTAGTTACACAATATACCCACCTAAGTTTCAGCATTCTTCTTTAGCACCACATTTCAAAAGCTTTTATCTTCTTCTTGTCTGCACTATTTATCATCCTTGTTTCACTATCTTACAAGCTACAGTCCACACAAATCCTGTCAGAAAATACTTTCACACACTTAATATTCGATATAAAGAAAATTCTGTTTTTCAGAAAAGTTTTTGTCTTCATTGCTATTCTGCATTGTACATTGTTTGCTCTGCAAACATAATAGGCCTATGTTATTTTACTGCTAAAGTAAGAAAAACACCATCTACTATCTTTACTGTTTTGTCCCCTCAGCATAGGCTGATTTTCTTGGACTACACCCTACTATCTTTGTTTTGCTCTTGTTAATTTTCATCTTATAACCTCTTTTCAGGGCACTGCCCATTCCATTTAATTCATCTTCTAGTTCCTTTACTGTCTCTGTCAGAATTACAATATAATCAGCAAGTCACAAAGTTTCTATTTCTTCACCCTGAACTTTAATTCTCAGCATTTCTCCTTGCTGTCCTTCACAGCTTGCTCAATGTAAAGGTTGAATAACATTGGAGAAAGACCAATGTTTCCTTTTAATGCCCTTCAACTCTCATAATTACAACTTTTAAATAAACTTTCATTCACTATATTTTACGTCTATTTAGATCAGAATTTGAAACAGTGTATTCCACTCAACATTGTCAAAAGCTTTCTCAAAATGTAAAAAAGCTATAAATGTAAGTTTGCCTTTCCATAATCATCTTCTAAGATAAGTTGCAATGTTTTGCCTCACACGTTGCTGCGTTTTTTCTAAATCCAAACTATTGTCCCCATGGTGGTTTCTGCTACCTTTTCCACTCTTATTTGAAGAATCAGTATTAGAATTTTGCAGCCGTGGCTTATTAAATTGATGGTTCTGTAATTTTCACATGCATCTGCACAAGCTTTCTTTGGAATTGGAATAATTACTTTTTTTTGTCAGAGGGTATTTTGTCTGGCTCATACATCTTGAACAATAGGTGGAATAGTTTTTTCATGACTGTCTCTCCCAGAGACTTCAGTAGCTCTGCTAGGGAATGTCGTCTACTCCAGGGGCTTGTATCAACTTGGGTCTTTCAGTGTCCTGTCAGTATGGTATGGTATCTCCTATTTTACATTAATTTACTTCCTCTTCCCTTCCTACATTGCTGTCTTGAAGTTCAAATCCTTTGTAGAGCCCCTCTATATATTCTTTTCAATATTCAGCCTTTCCTTCTTCGCTCATAACTGGTTTTCCATATGAGTTCTTCATATTCATACAGTTGCTTCTCTTGTTTCCAAATGTATCTTTTATTTTCCTGTAGGTGGTATCTATCTTTCCCATAGTTATACATTCTTCTGAAGACTTTTATTTGCCCCCAGCCACTCCTGCTTAGCTGTTTTGCATTTCCAGTCAGTCTCATATTTTAGTCACCCGTAGTCCATTTTAAACGCTTCTTTTGCTGTATTTTTATATTTTCTCCTTTCATCAATTACATTCAGTATTTTGGACAGTTTACAACTCACCCTGAAGATGTGGCGACAAGCTGCAAGAGGCACATACAAAAGACACACACAAACAACACTTTCCCGTATCGGCCGTGGCCTTCTTCATAAAATAGAACATTCACGCAATCACACAGGCACACAACACAGTCATACAACAGTCACCTCTGGCTGCCGCACTTCGAATTACACTCTGCGGCGTGTAAATCGGGGAGGGCCTAGATGGGAATAACATATTAACTATGTAAAAAAGAAATATGAAAAATATAAAATATGCACATGCTGCACGTACACACGCACATACGCTCCCACATGATTCAAAATAGGAGAGGTTTAGGATAGAGGTAGGAACTGTAAGGTGTGGAAAAAAGGGAAGTTATTATAGGTTGAGGGCTGGATGGTTTCAGGATCAGAGAATGTACTGTAGGTATAACTCTCATCTGTGCATTTCAGAAAAGCTGGTGGTGAATGGAAGGATCCAGATTGCCCGGGTTGTGAAGCAGCCATTGAAATCAAGCATGTGCTCCACTGCATGCTGTGCCACAGGGTGGTCAAACTTGCTTTTGGCAACAGTTTGGCGGTGGCCATTCATCCAAATGGACAGCTGGTTAGTAGTCATGCCAATGTAGAAAGCCGCACAGTGATTGCAGCACAGTTGGTAAATCACATGATACGGTAGCATAAGCCTGTGACAGGACTGGAATAGGAAGTACTGGGTGGGTGGGTTGGTCAAGTCTTGCAGCTGGGTCTTCCACAAGGATATGATCACTGTGGCATTGGGCTGGGTTTCGGAGTGGCATAGGGATGGACTAGGATGTTACGTAGGTTGGAAAGGTGATGGAACACCACTTTAGGAGGGGTGGGAAGGATCTTGGACATGATGTCTCTCATTTCTGGGCATGAGGACAGAAAATCAAATCCTTGGCAAAGGATGCAATTTAGTTGTTCGAATCCAGGGACATACTGGATGACAAGGGGAGCGCTCTGTTGTGGATGGTTATTGGTGTTAAGAGTTAGGATTTGGGATGGCACAGGCAATCCTACAGTGCATTCTCCAATCCCGAAATCATCCAGGCTTCAATCTATGATAACTTGCCTTTTTTTCCACACCTTATAGTTCCTACCTCTATCTTAAACATCTCCTGTTTTGAGTGGTGTGTGAGTTTGCTTGTGTGTATGCATGTGCTCGTGTATGTGCAGTGTGTGTGCGTTTTATGTTTTTCATATTTCTTTCTTTTCTATACAGTCAATTTCTTTACTTTGTTTTATTTCATTTTTGTCCATTCAACCGCCTCCCCACTCCATTCCTAAGCTGCATCTCGTTATACCCATCTAGGCCGTGCTGTACCCATCCCCACCACCGTGACACAACCTTCCTCTCCCGTCCCCAATTTACACACCGCAGTGCATGATACGAAGTGCGACAGCCGGAGGTGATGGTTGTATGACTGTGTTGTGAGCATGTTCTATTTTCTGAAGAAGGCCATGGCCGATAGCTGAAAGTGTTGTATGTGCATGTCACAGCTCGTCACCATGTCTTTGCAGTGAGTTGTAAACTGCGGGGTGCAGTCGACTGCAAGTCGTGGCTCACGTCGGCACCAATGACGCTTGTCGCTTGGGTTCTGAGGACATCCTCAGGTCCTACAAGCGGCTGGCGAAATTGGTGAAGGCTGCTGCCTTCGCATGCGGGGTGCAAGCAGAGCTGTCGATTTGTAGCATTGTTCCCAGGGTTGATCGGAGTCCTTTGGGTTGGAGCCGAATGGAGGGTCTGAACCAGAGGCTTCGCCGACTCTGTGACAGTCATGGCTGCAGATTTCTGGATCTGCGTTATTGGGTGGGGAATTGTAGGATGCCCCTAGATAGATCAGGGTTGCACTACACTAAGGAAGCGGCTACTCGGGTAGCAGAATACTTGTGGAGTGCACATGGAGGTTTTTTAAGATAGGCGCTAACTCTGAGAGCACTCACATGTCAGCATTCAAACGGTGATTTCAGGCCACGTTCGGAACAAAAATTCGAACATCAAAATATTAGCTGCGAACTTACAGAGTATCAGAAACAAAGTTTCCGAATTTGCCACACTGCATGGAAGTTACTGCGCTCAGATAGTTTTAGGCACCGAAAGCTGGTTAAATCATGATGTGGCAAGTTCAGAAATATTTAGCGAAGCGTAGAATGTATATTGGAAAGATAGATCGGATACAACTGGAGGGGGAGTGTTCATCGCTGTGGATAAAGATATTGTTTCTACTGAGATCAATGTTGAAAGTAACTGTGAAGTTATCTGGGCACGTATAACAGGTCTAAAAGAAGTAAAGTTAATATTTGGCTGTTTTTACCGGCCTCCCAGTGCTGCTGTAGCAGTTTTAGAATCATTCAAAGAAAGTCTACACCAGGTAGTGCATAGGTATCCGGGCCATGTAATATTAGTCGGAGGAGACTTCACCCTAAGAGTATAGATTGGGACCTCGCTAGTTACATTTCAGGCGGTACAGACAAGCAGTCTTGCAAGCTACTTTTGGACACATTCTCCGAAAACTGTCTCGAGCAGTTAAACCGGCAACCCAAGCGCAATGGAAATATCCTAGACCTAATAGCCACAAACAGGCTTGACCTTATTAACGATGTCTGTGTAGAGACAGGAATTAGTGATCATGATATCGTCATAGCGTCGATGGTGACCAAAGTTCATAAACCAATCAAGAAGGCTAGGAGCGTGTTTTTGTTGGGAAGAGCCGATAAGCAAATGTTACGATCACACTTAGAAAATGAATGGGTATCGTTTAATTCCGGGACTATGGATGTAGAGGAATTGTGGACTAAATTTAAGCACGTTGTTAATAAAGGGTTAGAGAAATATGTGCCAGTAAAGAGGATTAAGGATGGAAAAGATCCACTGTGGTATAATAATAATGTTAGAGACCTGCTGAGAAAGCAAAGGCTGTTGCACTCTCGATTCAAAAAAGAACACGCAAATGATGAGAGGCAAAAGTTAGTAGAGATTCGTGCGTCTATAAAAAGATCGATGCGCGAAGCATACAATAATTATCACAGCCATATCTTAGCAAAAGATCTTTCCGAGAACCCGAAAAAATTCTGGTCCTATATAATATCAATAAGCGGGTCAAAGCCCACTGTCCAGTCACTCGTTGATCATTCCGGAGCAGTAATAGAAGAAAGCAAACGGAAA